>JAVIAB010000051.1:100775484-101395484 GCA_032433765.1 Megaustenia siamemsis
CGCATGATTCTAATATAGTGCAGAGCACACTGCCACATGATTCTAATATAGTAGAGAACACACTGCCACATGATTCTAATATAGTGCAGAGCACACTGCCACATGATTATAATATAGTGCAGAGCACACTGCCACATGATTCTAATATAGTGGAGAACACACTGCCACCTGATTCTAATATAGTGCAGAGCACACTGACACATGATTCTAATATAGTGAGAGCACACTGCCATCTGATTCTAATATAGTGCAGAGCACACCGCCACCTGATTCTAATATAGCGGAGAGCACACTGCCACCTGATTCTAATATAGTGGAGAGCGCACTGCCATTTGAGTCTAATATAGTGGAGAGCGCACTGCCACCTGATTCTAATATAGTAGAGAGCACACTGCTATTTGAGTCTAATATAGTGGAGAGCGCACTGCCACCTGATTCTAATATAGTGGAGAGCGCACTGCCATTTGAGTCTAATATAGTGGAGAGCACACTACCATCTGATTCTAATATAGTGGAGAGCACACTGCCACCTGATTCTAATATAGTGCAGAGCACACTGCCACCTGATTCTAATATAGTGCAGAGCACACTGCCATCTGATTCTAATATAGTGGAGCACACTGCCACCTGATTCTAATATAGTTCAGAGCACACTGCCATCTGATTCTAATATAGTGGAGAGCACACTGCCACCTGATTCTAATATAGTGGAGAGCACACTGCCACCTGATTCTAATATAGTGTAGAGCGCACTGCCATTTTAGTCTAATATAGTGGAGAGCGCACTGCCACCTGATTCTAATATAGTGGAGAGCGCACTGTCACCTGATTCTAATATAGTGGAGAGCGCACTATCACGTGATTCTAATATAGTGGAGAGCGCACTGCCACCTGATTCTAATATAGTGGAGAGCGCACTGCCATTTGAGTCTAATATAGTAGAGAGCACACTGCCATCTGATTCTAATATAGTGGAGAGCGCACTGCCATTTGATTCTAATATAGTGGAGAGCGCACTGTCACCTGATTCTAATATAGTGCAGAGTACAATGCCACCTCATTCTAATATAGTGGAGAGCGCACTGTCACCTGATTCTAATATAGTGGAGAGCACACTGCCACCTGATTCTAATATAGTGGAGAGCACACTGTCACCTTATTCTTATATAGTGGAGAGCGCACTATCACATGATTCTAATATAGTGGAGAGCACACTGCCACCTGATTCTAATATAGTGGAGAGCACACTGTCACCTTATTCTTATATAGTGGAGAGCGCACTATCACCTGATTCTAATATAGTGGAGAGCACACTGCCACCTGATTCTAATATATTGGAGAGCGCACTATCACCTGATTCTAATATAGTGGAGAGCACAATGCCACCTGATTCTAATATAGTGGAGAGCACACTGTCACCTGATTCTAATATAGTGGAGAGCACACTGCCACCTGATTCTAATATAGTGGAGAGCGCACTGTAACCTGATTCTAATATAGTGGAGAGCACACTGCCACCTGATTCTTATATAGTGGATAGCACACTGCCACATGGTTCTAATATAGTGGAGAGCACACGGTCACCTGATTCTAATTTAGTGGAGAGTGCACTGTCATCTGATTCTAATATAGTGGAGAGCACACTGCCACCTGATTCTTATATAGTGGAGAGCGCACTGCCACCTGCTTCTTATATAGTGGAGAGCGCACTGTCACCTGATTCTAATATAGTGGAGAGCACACTGCCACCTGATTTTATATAGTGGAGAGCACACTGTCACCTGATTCTAATATAGTGGAGATCGCACGTGAAATTGTCCCTTTTAAATGTTGAGTAATTACAACAAATACTGGTATTGTAAAATCCTAAAATTTAAGACAAGCAAGAAAATGATATTTTTATATACCTCAAATAAGCACAAATATGTCCTAAATGCATGACATTAGGGTAAAAAATCAGAATGAAGGTCGGTGAAAAAATAAGACTTCATGAAAAAGAATTACAGATATTCATCAAACAGTTTCCGAGATATTAATAAACTCTGTGGGCACGAATTTCTGAACGGACTATAATAGTCTTTTCCTTTCGGTAGCGAAGTGATTAAGACACTTCTCTACAAACAGCTTGGATTAGAATACACTCCAAACCGCGCTGATTTCTCCCTGCCCCTCCCAACCTCCACTAATACAGCATTGAAGTTCAAGCAGCACAAGTAAAATATGAGTGCCAGGCATTTACTTTAAAAAAAAATAGAGCGGTAAGGCCTAGTGCTGACCATATGATTCATATCTGTGCTGAAAGTTATCAAGAAGTACAGGGTGTCCCACTCGCTGTAGAACTCAGCATTTTCTCAGTTACGGTGGTCACCTCCAGTATGTGTTACGATGACGTCACATTTCTTACACAATAAATCAAGTCGGTTTTAAATTTCTTTGCAATTTTCTTATAAGTAATAAGCTGGGTAAATCTTTGATGACGTTTCTTTAATTGTTAACTATGTTTGGCGTTTTAAAGATTTTTTTGTTGCCATTTTTATTATTTTGTTTAATTCTGTATCGTAATTTGATATAAAACATTGTCCCCAGGTAACTATATACTTGGTATGCCAAGATTTTCGCCATTTATTTAATTTGGAATTGCTTGTTTATATCTATGTTTATAGTAATAATTTAAGTTCTTTAAATATATATTTCAAATAATGTATGGTTCGGTTGTATATTTGTTTACAAATTGCTATAGGTAATTGTTAAAGGTAATTGTTAAAGGTAATTGTTAAAGGTAATTGTTAAAGTTATTGGCATACCCCATTTTGTTGTCGCTAATTGTTATATGTAATTGTTATAGGTAATTGTTATAGGTAATTGTTATAGGTAATTGTTAAATCTATTGGCATACCCCATTGTGTTGTCGCTAATTGTTATACCTGATTGCTGCCGCTAATGGTTATAGCATAATGTTATTCTTCTTCTACCTTTTTAGATCCCAGTGGAGCATAGGTTTTCAACAAACACTTTCCAAGTCGTTCTGTTTTTTGCCATTCTTTTAAGATCATTCCATGTCTTCCCCATCATCTTCATCTCTGCTTCTATCTGTCTTCTCCAATAATTCCTTGGTCTTCTCTTTGTCTTCCCTTTCCTCTTTTTCCCTGGGGATTCCAAAAGGGCCTGTTGTGTAATACTCCAGTTGGCTTCCGTAGTGTGTGTCCTATCCAGCGTATCGTCTTCGCTCTATCTCTTTATCCACTGGTGTTTGACTGGTACATTTCCATAATTCTATGTTAGGCATTTTGTCCTGCCATTTCCATCCTTTTATTCTGCGTAAGCATCAAATAATGAAACTGTATCTTCGTGATTGTCAATTGTGTTGTTCTGCATTCTTTGACTTGTCCATGTTTGTGAAGTTTTTCGGCTTATTTTTTTACAGTATGGGATAGCCAGTCCCATGCCCAACCCTCCTTTCTCGCCTCTTACGAACATGCCTGGTAAAGTACAGCGCCACTATTCTTTACTCCCCTTTCGGGCCCTGGTAGCGCACGGGCGATAATGTTATAGTAAATTGTTATTGCAAGTTGTTACATCCATTGTTATCGCTGTTATCGCCATTTGGTATATGCGAAGATGAAGGATATCCAGCAGCAACACACAAATAATAGAAAAGTGAAGTACTTCACTTGCCCGAAGATGAACATAGCATTTAGAGATCAGTAATCTTCCACGATAGCATTACTTTTCTCAATGTAATAAGCAAGATTCTTTTCTCAGCCGTGTCAATATGATAGCGCCGTATGATGCTGAGTTTATCAGCATTGAAAATCACGTGACATCAGGATAGATTGAAAGGGAAGCAAAGAGGAAACAGAACTAAGTGTTCAATTAACAGATGAATATTTTCTCTTCTTCACCTTCTTTCTTCTCTACATCACACAACCATGAGGATTGATTGGACTTTAATTACATATTTCAGCTCAGTGGTTAGTGAACTGGGCTACAATGTACAAGAGGTAGGGTTCGATCCCAACCGACGGCTCCCGGTTCACCCAGCCTTTAATGGTACCGGATTTTTTTTCTGGGAAAGTGAAGCGGCACTGGCATAATACCTACCACATTACCCCAAGAATTCATGTGCAGAGGGTCTGTAAAATGTATGGTCATTAACATCATATTCCCTATACGCCACTTGGTGTGTCCGATGTACTTTACTTTTACTAATTACATATTTCATCAACATCCTCATTGATCTCTATCTTTCTTTACTCTTTCTTCATTCATTCTTTCTTCATTCTTTCTTCATTCTTTCTTTACTCTTTCTTCATTCTTTCAGAACTCTCCGAGATCGATGTCTATCCAGTCCTTGATATAACCCCTCCACCTCCCCACCCCCGTCTCTTTCTCTGTCCACCTCTTCCTCTTTCTGCATTTACATTCTTCGCATAAAGGTCAGACGATCGACGTACGTGGTAAACCCATTTTAATTGGTATGTCTTCACAATGATCATCATCTACTCCCATTGCTTGTTGTATTATGTGCATTTTTTCATTGTGATACGCTCTAAATAAGAGCTGCCCAAAACTTGACGTTAACATTTAAACTCCATATCTATCTACATATTGTCCTTTCGAGCCGAAGACGGCACATAGGGCAGAACCACGATCTCAAAAGCAGAAACCTTGCGTGCCAAAATGGCACATATTGCAGAGATCACTGCTGTAAAATCTATGGCGCTGTTTCCATAACAATACTTTTTACAATGACAGCTTGTCAAGCCATCGATCAATCTCCTTAGTCGCCTCTTACGACATGCCTGGAAGGTCACAGTGTCACTATTCTTTACCTCCCTCATAATGAGGCCCCGGTAACACACTGGATCCAACTCCATATCTTGTATTTTATTCTGCAGCTCTGCCATGGATGGAATTAGCTCTTGCCTCCACACAACGTGACGTATTTGAAGGTGATTATTGATATCCTGTCACGCCCTAAATAAACTTCACAAAACATATACAAAATGCAGGAATCCGCACATTCAGAATATATACTACGACAATGAGCAAATAAGAAAAAGACGGAAAGACAGAGAAGGCACGTATTCATAATTTACAACCGATAAAGCCAGGAAACAGAACTAGAAACTTGAGTAAAAGGCGGAAAGAAGCTTAAAGAAACTTGGGGGAAAATATACAGGGAACCGGAACTTACTGTCTATAGAGGATTTTTATATCTTAACAGAATTTGAAATTGTCACTAGTTAAAGCTTGGCAGGGCGTGATGTATAAGAGCTTACTCCAATACCGGTATCGTTTAACAGAACCGTGGATTGCTACCACATTCGTCAGGTTATTGAATTTGTTTTTTTTTTGTGTGGGAGGTTTCTCTCTTTCACTCTTCTCTTTCTATCTTTGCTGTTGTTTGGATTCGTTCAACGACTTCTCGTCCGTCCTAAAACAAAATGTGAGCATATGTGCTTTGCGTTATGGTTTTTTTTTTTCGTTCGCCAGCTTTTACCTATGACGAAGTCCCTATAGACTAGGAACTGCATTTTGCGTGTTAATCCATTTTTCCCTGGCAGCCGTGTGCACATGGGTCCCTCGCCGAACAAGCAGATAACTACGACTTCGTAGGTACTAATATTTTTTTCCATCGATGAGTAATTGATGTTTCAAGCCGGGCCTCGGTGCTGAGACCAAGGGTGGTTGCCGCAGACAGAAACCATAAATAAAAATCCCAAATGGTGCAGCCGGGATTTGAACCCACAACCTCTCTGTCTCGAGGCCGGCGTCTTGCCTTGAGACCAACCAGTCCCCCAAATGGTTTATGGTTATGGTCTTAAAGCGAACTGCGACATCTACGCATTTTTATTTAAAATAAAGCATCTGGCCTCAGTTTGATAGTTTGAGTACTGGGTTGTTATCCTCTCCGATCCCTACTCGTGGCGGACAATCCATCTAGGAGAAGCAAAACTGTCACGTAATAAAAGTTAGCTGGGTTGTCTACATCAGAGAGTGCAGTCCGTAGATATTCTTTGATGTCTTTGTCTCATCATCATGTAGGTTATCATTTCGTTTACCAGGAAAATCTACCCTCCATTATTATATTTCCAAAATGTTTAATTCGTAGTTCAATGTAATCACAATTTGCGAGTTTTAGTTTTTTAAAATTCGTCATTAGCTAATCGGAAGTTTATTTTCAGTTCTCTTATGATATTGAAGAGTGTCCGGTAATGTGATTAGTGCACTCGTCTGCCGATCTGAAGACTCTGGGTTCAAATACTAGTTGATTGAAAATATTTTTTTTACGACGTAGAATGATCTCGAGGTCTATCCAGCCACTTTAAATGGGCACTGGAAGCTCATGTGAGACTTAGTTTGATTCTCTAAATAAACATCTATAAATACTTCTACACGTTTTTATTAATGGTTTTTTTCTTGGGCGGGGGAGTGGATCTCCCAGCTGTCACATGACTTGACATTCAAAGCTCTCGGTTTACTGAAACGTTTATGTGACTATGCTGTCAGTGGTTCGAATAGACGTTATCACATCAGTCTGACTAGTCCTCTCTATCTTTCTTTCTCTCTAATCTATTCCTCTCTCTCCACCACCTGAAGTGGCATTTTCTATCTGTTTGTACCTCTTCTAAATCATCGTTGTATTTCTCTTCGTCTAACCAGTCTTCTTGTATTTCTCTCTCTCCCTGATATATTTCTCTCATTCCCCATAACCATCTTCTCTCTACTTCTACCTCTCTCTAATCAATCTCTTCATATTACCAGCTTTTTCTTTGCTTGTGCCCCACTTTAATTATAGCTCTTTATCTGATCAAATTTCTCTCTATTTTTTAATACCTCTCTTTAACTCTTTCATTACCGAAGCATTTTTTTTTATCAATTTAGCGTTAGAGATTATAGTGAAGGAAAGCAAAAATAAAGGACTCAGCCTTAATAGCAAAAAGACAGAGGTAATGGTAACAACAAAGAAAAAGACATCACCTCAGTGCAAAATAAAGACAAGTTGAACAATATTAAGACAGGTAAATGAATTTAAATATTTGGGAACTTTGTTAACCTCAGACGGAAGATGTACAAAAGAGGTGAGATGTAGAATGGCTCAGGCAAAAGCAGCTTTCCAAAAAATGAGGAATATACTATGCAATCCATTTTTGACAATAGAAACAAGAAAAAGAGTTCTTAAATGTTATGTAGAGCCAGTCTTAACATATGGATGCGAATCATGGACAATAGGACAACAGACAAGAAAATCAATGGAGTCTGTAGAAATGTGGTTTTACAGAAGAATGTTGAGAGTACCATGGACAGCTAAGAAGAGTAATGAAGATGTTCTGAGAGAGGTCAAAGCAAAAAGAGAGCTAATTTCCAATATTAGGAAGAAACAATCATCATTTTTTGGCCATGTAATGAGAAGAGAACAACTGGAATATATTTTAACAACTGGAAAAATTGGAGGACAAAGAGATAGAGGGAAGCAAAGAGAAAAAAATAACAGACAGCTTAAGAGAATGGCTTGGCAGAAGGTCAACAATAGAAATGATAAATAGCTGCCGAGATCGAAAATTGTGGAGAGACATGATCACCTACGCCAGTAGGCTCGGTACTTGATGATGATGATGTTAGAGATTTCACAGACAGAATTGATATGGTTTTAAATATCAATCTACATGTTTATTTTTATCTAACACTTAACATACTACATATGAATTTTAAGGTAATTGAATAAGGAATTAGATTTCACCAATACCACGATGATACAAGACATGTAAAAATAGTATAGTTGGATGACTATTTACGCTAATCAAATTGAGCGTGACGTTCTCTGCGGCTAAACGTACATGACCGAAATCGGCATGGCGATTGGTGTATTGAGAAGTACAGAAGGAGTTAATTTATTTCTCTCTCCATATGACTAGCCATCCAACTATGGCAGAGTCTGTGCCATCTATCTTTTTTCTGAGAAGCCTCTCGCGTTGTTTGTCTGTAATTATTTGTCTCCCTCCATCTGAGTAGACTCATCGTTTGTCTGTAATTCTAAATAATCTCCCTCCATCTGAGTAGACTCATCCTTTGTAATTCTAAATAATCTCCCTCCATCTGAGTAGACTCATCCTTTGTTTGTAATTCTAAATAATCTCCCTCCATCTGAGTAGACTCATCCTTTGTCTGTAATTCTCTATAATCTCCCTCCATCTGAGTAGACTCATCCTTTGTCTGTAATTCTCTATAATCTCCCATCTGAGTAGACTCATCCTTTGTCTGTAGTTCTCTATAATCTCCCTCCATCTGACCAGCTTAACTCTTTGTCTGTATCTATATCTATATCTAATCTGTCTCAGTCTGAAAAGCCTCTCTCTTTGTCTCCACATCTCTCTAATCTGATTATCTAAAAAGCACCTCTATTTGTCTTTACCCTTCTCTAATCTACCTCTTTTTTACCTGCCTCCCTCTTTGTTTGTACCTCGCTTTACTCTGCCTCTATCAGATAAGCCTCTCGCTTTGTCTGTACCTCTCTCTCTAATTTGACCAGCCTCCCATTTTCAAGAACCTCTCTTTAACCTGCATCTATCCGAGAAGCCTCACCTTTTGTCTGTACTTCGCTCAAATCTGTCTCTATCTGACCTGCTTATGTTTTTGTCTGTACCTCTCACTAATCTCCCTTTATCTGACCAGCCTCTGTTTTTATCTGTAAGTAAAAAGTAAAGTACCCCCGTCACGCCAAGTGGCGTATAGGGAATATGGTGTTAGTGACCATAAATTTTACAGACCTTCGGCACATGATTTGTGGGGTAATGTGGTCGGTATTACGCCCGTGCCGCTTTACTTTCCCAGAAAAAAATCCGGTACAAATTAAAGGCTGGGTGAACCGGGGCCGTCGGTTGGGATCGAACCCTACCTCTTGTCCATTGTAGTCCAACTCACTAACCACTGAGCTATCGCGGCTCCCTGTTTTTGACTGTACCTCCCTCTAATCTCCCTTTATCTGACCAGCCTCTTTTTTTGTCTGTACCTCTCTCTAATCTGTCTCTATCTGACCAGCGTCTCCATTTGTCTGTACCTCGCATACATCTGCTTCTATCAGACTAGCCTGGCTCTTTGTATGTACCTCTCTCTAATCTGTCTCTATCTGACCAGCGTCTCCATTTGTCTGTACCTCGCATAAATCTGCTTCTATCAGACTAGCCTGCCGGCTCTTTGTATGTACCTCTCTCTAATCTGCCTCTATCTGACCAGCCTCTCTTTTTGTATGTGTCAGTTTCTATCTAATCAGCCTCTACCTTCACCTGTTGCTCTTTCTAATATCCCTTTATCTGATCAGCCTTTCTTTTTGTCTATAACTCTCTTTAAATTGCCTCTATCTGACCAGCCTCACTCGTTGTATAAAATCTATAATTCTCTATCACCTCGTTTGATCAGCCTTCTGTCTGTATCTTTCTTCTATCCCTTTCTCTCTCTCTATTTGATTAGCCTTCTGTCTATATCTTTCTTCTATCATTCTTTCTCTCTCAAATTGATCAGCCTTCTGTCTATATCTTTCTTCTATCATTCTCTCTCTCTCCAATTGATCAGCCTTTTGTCTTTATCTTTCTTCTATCATTCTCTCTCTCCATTTGATCAGCTTTCTGTCTTTATCTTTCTTCTATCAATCTATTTCTCCACCTCCACTTTTCTCAACACCAAATCCTCATTAACTATCCCTGTCAATATAATCCCTGCATTAATTTACTCCAAATTGAATATGAACTTTTATCTCACAAATCCAATCTAATTCTCACTTCAAGTCACAGGATGTCCTGTAGAATTCTTCTCTCCATTAATTAGTTTCAATTACCCACTTTCATTTTTTTCTGTCCTGAGATGTGTCCTTCTATTCTTTGGTCTCATTTTCTTTGACATTCATTTTCTTTACATTTTTTGTTCTTTCTGCTCACGACTACAGCCATCTATAGTAAGGTCCGCGGGCTGAAAGTAATCAGCCAAAGTTTGTGACGTTTTTAGCATTGCGAGCAGCGCGGTTGTGGGTAAAATTTACGAAATCTGTAAAAGGCTCGTACAACTGACGTCACAAGATTTGGGTGATATCGGGATTTCATTCTTAGCCCACAAGTCTTAGGGAAAAATATGGATGGCTGTAGGACCTTTTTATTTGTAAATGTTGTCAAGCCTGATCTGTCCCGATCAAACTGACGGGGACAAATTCATGTTCAGGGAATAGCGGGTGGAAATAATGTCTACCGGACCGCAAACGAGAACAGTTAACAATTTCTAGACTCAAACGTTAACTTTTCTCTTATTATTTGCATTAAAGTAGAAATGTAAAGGTTCCCTCCACGCCTTGCTAGGCGTATGGAAAATACAGTGTTAGTGACCTTTTTGTGTTTCTGGTCGGTATCACGCCAGGCCTCTTTAACCCCGCTTACAAATTTTTGTACCCATATTTAAACATGTGTGAACCTTTCAGTGGTGTAGGTCTGAAACAATCTGCCACTTATGAAAAAAAACCAAGTAAAGTACCCCCGTCACCCCAAGTGGCGTATAGGGAATATGGTGTTAGTGACCATACATTTTATAGACCCTCGACACATGATTGTTGGGGTAATGTGGTCGGCATTACGCCCGTGTCGCTTTACTTTCCCAGAAAAAAAATCCGGTACCCATTAAAGGCTGGGTGAACCGGAAGCCGTCGGTTGGGATCGAACCCTACCTCCTGTTCTTTGTAGTTCAGTTCACTAACCACTGAGCTATAGCGGCCCCCGCCACTTATGAGAATGTATATTATTACCATAGCAATCACTATACCATTATACTACCTTTATTATACCACCATTATACCACCTTTATTATACCACCATTATACCACCTTTATTATACCACCATTATACCACCATTATACCACCATTATACCACCTTTATTATACCACCATATACCACCTTTATTATACCACCTTTATTATACCACCATTATACCACCATTATACCACCATTATACCACCTTTATTATACCACCATTATACCACCTTTATTATACCACCATTATACCACCATTATACCACCATTATACCACCTTATTATACCACCTTTATTATACCACCATTATACCACCATTATACCACCATTATACCACCTTTATTATACCACCATTATACCACCTTTATTATACCACCATTATACCACCATTATACCACCATTATACCACCTTTATTATACACCTTTATTATACCACCATTATACCACCATTATACCACCATTATACCACCTTTATTATACCACCATTATACCACCTTTATTATACCACCATTATACCACCTTTATTATACCACCATTATACCACCTTTATTATACCACCACTATACCATTATAGTATGACCCTTTTCGTCTTGCCAGACGGTCCCGTGGAGGCTATAGTGTAATTTTTTTGAGGTTTTGTTTCTATCGACAGCTTCTCTCGTGGCTAATTCTACCAATTTTGACAAACACACACGGCCACAGAATGAACAAGTCAGGCCCACTGATCTACAGGATTTTCCATCCTTTTTCGTGAATCTTTTATCTTCTAAGTTTTACCTTAGCACAGTCTCAAATGATGGTATACCATTACTTATACATGCAATCCATGATGTAACCACTATAATACAGTGTCCATTAGCATTTTAATCACCTTCTGATAACACAGGGGGACCTGAAAGATTGTGCACGAACACCGTGGTAATGGCGAGGCTCCAACAGTAATTAAAAAAAAAATATATATATATATTGACCTTTCGAGCCGTAACCGCCCATAGGGCGTAGACCAAGATACACCTTCTCCTATATGAATTTTTGTTCTAGCAGTTTTCTTTTAAAGATATTTTATCAAATCTCGCCATCTGTCTCTGTTCTGTGCAAGCAGTTCTATCTCATTTAGGGAGCCGACTCCTGCTGCTCTTTCCTCTCTCATCAATGTTCTTCTCAGTGTCTCCCGTTATATATATATATATAAATATATATTATATATATATAATATATATATATAATATATATAATATATATATTATATTATATATATATATATGAAATAATTTTATTTTGTGAAACAAAAAAGAAATTAGCCCGGCAGCAGCATAGAGCTAGACATGTTAGATTTTAAATTGTCAGTGCTGTTTGTGCGATCAGTCTGACACAGAACTTCCATTGTTAGCGTCCGCCTCCGACAGAATTAGATACCTGATCTTACCAACCTTCGAATCATTGGATTGACGTCACGGGACGCACCAAAATGGACGCTTCTTGCGTCCAAGCCATGTAAACAATGTTGACTTTCCTTGTCTTCAACGGTTTGTCTCATTCTGTTAGAGATTTCACGCTATCTGTTACCACAGTGAGATGGCGGATTTTAAAAAATGTAAACACGGGTTTGATAATAAATGTGTGTACACAGTCGTTAACCATCGCTGTAGATCAAGTCTTTATTCCCTAGCTTCGTTAGCAACAATGGAAGCTAATAACCTTACTTGTGCAGCCGGTTGGTTTGGACAAATTGTACGTTACAATGCCACTGCTATAATGGCTTATTTTGTGACAAAACTACAGGGACATGCCCAAACAATGACAGTTGTCAGCACAAATTTTCGGACCCCGGTGTCAGTACTTGGATTTTGTTTGCAAATATGCCCAAAATCTGAACCTACTTTCCTGTTTGATGGCAACAACACCTCATGTAATCCGGACACAGATTCTACATCAGTTGAGGCAACTCTCAATCAATCTTTGCCGTGCTCCTGGTTTAGGATTTATGCGAATGACTTAAAATATCCGGACAGTTTCACGATAAACTGAATGGTTCTGCCTCATGTAACAATGTATCAATGTTTGTAGTCAGTCCGCACGAGATTGATGCCTTCTGCCCTGGGCTGGTCTGATCAACAAGTTACGGATTGAAAGGGCGATAGTTGCAAATATCTGCTCCAACTACATTGGCGGGGGTCGGAAACTGGCTCTCAAACAGACACAAACCAGACCGATTTTATGCACAAAACATTTGATGCTTGTTATACAGGAGACGATGTGGACCAGAGGCCGCAGTTAATAGCAAAACAAAGACCAATCTCTATGACAATGACTGCACACACACACACAATGGAGAAGTGGAACCAATTCTGTTTACTGGTATCTGAACTTTGCAACGCCCCAGAAGACTCACTTCATTCGAATCTATCATCGAGCTAGCACTATGATTCGGGTAAAGAATGCCACTCTAAAGGCTTTCTCTGACAGTGGCAGAGTAGTGTTCCAGTATAATGATATATCCTACCCTAATTTATCTGTGAACACTATTGTAGTCAAAACACAAACGTCAATGGCACACATTAAGATTGAGTTCTCACCGACCATTTCGCAGGCCGACTTTGCACTGACGGTATGTGAGGTGCAACCATTTACAGACACCTATTGTCTGGACGAGCAGTCTTGTCGTTTTGTGCAGTGTGTAGTGGGTGTAGTAAAGGCTGCAATGTCATCATCGGTACTTGTCACGGCAACTGTTCACATGGGATCTATGGACACGACTGTTCCGGGTCTTGTCTCAGTGTCTGTCCTTTATTTGAGAAAAATCTGGAAAATGCCTACATTGTAACATCTTGGCTATATCTGTAATGACACTTGTCCAGATGGTAATTTTGGGCTACAGTGCGAACAGATGTGTTCTGATGGCTGTGACATCATATGTACTCTCAAATGTCCGGACAACTGTTTCAACGACACCTGTCAACAGTCGATTGGGAATCTGTACATGCAAGAGAACGTTCTATGGGACAGACTGCACTCTCAAATCTCCGGACAACTGTTTAACGAACCTGTGATTCCCACGTTCAGAAGAGTCTGCCGACTACAACAAGCAAAGCATATGGACACTTTAATGTGTTTCTGTGCTAGACATGGTTCATTTCTGGTGTTTTTTAGTGAAACCATGGCTCATATCTTGCTGTGTTTCTGTCCTAGCCATGGCTCATATCTTAGCTTGTGTGTGCTGGCCATGGCTCATATCTTGGTGTGTGTCATGTTAGTCATATCTCATATCTCGGTGTGTCCGTTTAATCATGTCTCATATCTTTATGTGTGTCTGTGTTTAGTCATATCTCATATCTTAGTGTGTACCAGTGTTAGTCATATGTCATATCTTTGTTTGTGCATGTCTGGGTTAGTGATATCTCATATCTTTGTGTGCATGTTTATGTTAGTCATATCTCATATCTTTGTGTGTGCATGTCTGTGTTTGTCACATCTCATATCCTTGTGTGTGCATGGCTATTTAGTCCCATCTAATATCTTTGTGTGTGCATATCTATGTTAGTCATATCTCTTATCTTTGTGTGCATGTCTATGTTAGGCATGTGTCATATCTTTGTGTGTGCATGTTAATGTCATTTATATCTCATATCTTTATGTGCATGTTTATGTAGTCATGTGTCATATATCTTGATGTGTGTCAGTGTTAGTCATGCCTCGTATCGCTGTGTGCATGTCTGTATTAGTCACATCTCATATCTTTGTGTGTGCATGTCTGTGTTAGTCACATCTCACATCTTGTGTGTGTATGTCTGTGTTAGTTACATCTCACATCTTTGTGTGTCCGTGTCTGTGTTAGTCACTCTAGTGACTCGGGCAGATGGTGCTCGTAAACCTGGAGGGCCTACCATCTAAGGGCAGAATCCCCTACAGAAAGATCATCTGCTGCCTTGCAGGAAGATTGGGGACAATCAAAGGCTAGGGAAGCAAACCCGAATAAAGCTGGCTGAAATCGGATGCACTGGGCCACTGGCGCAGAACACAGTGCAACGTATTAACGGGTGTTCAGTCAGAGTGGATCTGACAGACTCTAATTGTGATGTTCTGTCTGTGGGGGCGATCAACACACTTAGCCTGACAGCTGACCTCATATGAGAGTCTGGAATCCTTACTCTGATTGAGTCCTGAACGCAGAGAGAGAGTGAGAGAATCATTGGACAGGAGGGTAGATAACTCTATCGTTCAAATGTGGTTCGATCATTTGTTATCGTTGTTACGTGACCTTTACAACGCACCAGTAACTGGAAATTCTGATGAATTTGGTTATGGTAACGATAACATTAACCTCTGAACTTCTGATGAATTTGGTTATGGTAACGATAACATTAACCTCTGAACTTCTGATGAATTTGGTTATGGTAACGATAACATTAACCTCTGAACTTCTGATGAATTTGGTTATAGTAACGGTAACATTAACCTCTGAACTTCTGATGAATTTGGTTAAAGTAACGGTAACATTAACCTCTGAACTTCTGATGAATTTGGTTAAAGTAACGGTAACATTAACCTCTGAACTTCTGATGAATTTGGTTAAAGTAACGGTAACATTAACCTCTGAACTTCTGATGAATTTGGTTATGGTAACGGTAACATTAACCTCTGAACTTCTGATGAATTTGGTTATGGTAACGGTAAAATTAACCTCTGAACTTCTGATGAATTTGGTTATGGTAACGGTAAAATTAACCTCTGAACTTCTGATGAATTTGGTTATGGTAACGATAAAATTAACCTCTGAACTTCTGATGAATTTGGTTATGGTAACGGTAAAATTAACCTCTGAACTTCTGATGAATTTGGTTATGGTAACGATAAAATTAACCTCTGAACTTCTGATGAATTTGGTTATGGTAACGGTAAAATTAACCTCTGAACTTCTGATGAATTTGGTTATGGTAACGGTAAAATTAACCTCTGAACTTCTGATGAATTTGGTTATGGTAACGGTAAAATTAACCTCTGAACTTCTGCCCCACATACGATGATGTCCTCTTGTGAGAGTCTCCAGTGACAAATTGGCCGGGCCGTTCCTTCCTTCCTTCCTTCCTTCCTTCCTTCCTTCCTTCCTTCCTTCCTTCCTTCCTTCCTTCCTTCCTTCCTTCCTTCCTTCCTTCCTTCCTTCCTTCCTTCCTTCCTTCCTTCCTTCCTTCCTTCCTTCCTTCCTTCCTTCCTTCCTTCCTTCCTTCCTTCCTTCTTCCTTCCTTCCTTCCTTCCTTCCTTCCTTCGCCCCTCCCTCTCTTCCTTCCTTCCATTTGCCTATTCTTTTCTCGTATGTTTAATGAGCACTCTCAATTTTCATTTCTGAGACTAAATGTGCTTTAAAAGTACCGACAAAAGAAATTTCATTAGCAACTCTCTGATCACTGTCAGCCAAAGCTATCTCTCGCTTTGCTTGCATTATTATTACTTAAGCAGCACGTTTTACACAAACAAAAATATAGTTGCTGCAACAAGACATTACTTAATAAGACAAAAATACTTGACTATGTTGACAGAAAAGAAAAAAAACGCTTCTTTAATGCAGAAAAATCAGGCAAATGCCAGCAACACCAGCTAATGGATACGATCTTGTCCGGAAAAAAAAACAATTAAAGGTCACAGAATTTGGTACCAGTAAGTGAAAGCATTAGCAACATCTAAAAGTGAGTAGAAGTGGTGCAAAAACAAATATTTAAAAAAAGGCACTCAAACTGTTGATAAAGCCTTGCACCACAAACAAAACGGTTGCAAATAAGTAGGGCTGATGACAGCATTAAATATTATTAAATGTTATTAAGTAATGCTTCCACGATTTTTGTATTTAAAAGAAATCAACAAAAAAGTGTAGCTGTGGATATTATCAGGTGCTGTATCCACTTCTCACATCGGAGCTTGATTCCAGTGGATCTCACACGTCGTTTGACTGTAGTATCATCATTGGTTGAACAAGTTAATTTGCTGCCTTTGTATTATATGTATATACAAATACGGGAACCACGATAGCTCAAGGGTTATTGAACTGGACTACAAAGGACAATAGTTAGATCCTGATCGACGGCTTCCGGGTTCATCCAGCCTTAAATAGGTACCGGATTTTTTCTGGGAAAGTAAAGCGGCATGGGCGTAATACCGACAACATTATCCCAAAAAATCATGTGCTGTAGGTATCTGTAAACATTATGGCCACTAACACCACATTACCTCTACGCCACTTGTCGTGACGGGGTTTTTTGCCTTTTTTATATACAAATACCAGTGTTTGTATGTATATATATAAATATCATTATACGGCAAATGGGCTGGCGTAGGTGATCATGGCCTACCACATTTCTCTGCATTCTGTGCGTCGTATTACTTCTGTTTACTGTGCCGCCACACCAACCTGTCTATAGTATATTTTCTCATTGTCCGTGTTATCTTTTTCCCTGTATTTTGCCAGTTGCAACCAAGTATTTCAGCGTTCATATTCTCAATATTTGTCTGAAAAATGTCGATTGTTTCTTCCTGGTGTTTTTATAAGCTCTCTTTTTGTACTGGCCTCGTTGAGAATCTCCTCGCTGGCCTTTTATGCTGTCCAGTGAACTCTCAAAATATAACTAGATGCAGATGAGGAAATGATAGATTTTCAATAAACATTTGTTTATACGAAAGAACACCGTATTTAGTATCTGTCACGACCACCCACATTAAGTTGCAGTAAATGCAATATTCATTTTATTATATAGTAACTATATTTTATTTACTCCTTCTTTCTTCTTTTTCTTATATCCTTCCTCCAGTGCCGTTGGCGTCGAGGGGAGATACAATCTGCGATTCTTTGCTCTTCTATTGGCCTCTTCTGATGTTATTCCTCCTAGTGACTCTAGTATTCCCTTTATCCATCTCTTTCTCGGTCTTCCTCTTAACCTGGCATTTTCGTAGCGTTTGTTTATGGCTCTTTGAGTCATTGTTAGTTTTTTTGTCTTGTTATGTGGCCGAAACAATTTATCTGTTGTTTCTTTATGTATTCGATGGCTGGTTCAATTTCGAGTTTCTTCCTCAGGTCGGTGTTTCTTACTCTGTCCCTTAAGCTGTTTCCTGTCATTTTTCTGACACATTCCATTTCGGTGGTCGTTATCTTTTTTATTGTTCTAGAGTCCAGCGTCTAATTCTGGCACTGATAGCACAGAGTTGGTAGAAAAATTGATTTGTATCTTGCCCTTTTTGCTTCCGTAGTTATTGCTTTGTTTTTCAATATTTACTCCTTTGATGTTTTAATTTAATACTTAGGCGTTGAATTGTTTAACCTTTACCCTCAGTTACACGTATTTGCTGTTTAAGTTGATCGAAATGGACGCTGTTTAGGTTGTGGGGACGAATTAATTTCCTTTTAGTTATATGTAACGGGAGAACATGATTCGGACTTCGATCGAATTCTATCTCGACCGGCACCCTGGAAAGAACTAAGTTCGACGTATGAGGCCCCACTTTTTTTTTTTTTTTTTCCATTTACATAGCCCAGACTTTCCCTCGCACGATCTTCCATGTCTGACTTACACTGTTCATATATGTTTTCTCTATTCCTTATCAGGTTGTCCATTATTTGCTACTTCTTTGTTGCTTGACATAGCAGTTTTTATGAAAAAGGGTGTCTCACTCGCTACAGAACCCAGCACATCTTTAATGGTTTTACTACTAAACATTAGCTCCTCTACGCCAACACATTTTTCAGCTATCCTGTGTGAGCTCACATGTGTATAAAGAGCCCGGCCACGCCAAGTGGCGTATAGGGAATACGTTAGTGACCATAATTTTTACAGATCCTCAGCACATGATTTATTGAGCAATGTGGTCAGCATTACGCCCTTGTCGCTTTACTTTCTCAGAAAAAAATCCAGTACACATTTAAGGCTGGGTTAACCTGGAAGCCATTGATCATTGTCCTCAGTAGTCCAGTTCACTAACCACTGAGCTGTGAACTGAAATATAAAAAAAAGATCCCCCATCACGCCAAGTGGTGTATAGGGTATATAGTGTTAGTGACCATACATTTTACAGACCTTCGGCACAAGATTTTTGGGGTAATGTGGTCGATATTACGCCCGTGCCGCTTTACTTTCCCAGAAAAAATCCGGTACCAATTTAAGGCTGGGTGAATCCGGAAGCCGTCTGTTGGGTTCGAACCCTACCTCTTGTCCTTTGTAGTCCAGTTCACTAACCACTGAGCTATCGCGGCTCCATGAACTGAAATGTACTGTCTACTAAAAGTATCAAACAACAACCGTATTATGCAGGAACCATCACCCAAATGATAGAGATCAGCAGAGAGGCGCGCCAGACAGTCTGTGCCACTCAGCGTTGCAACAAATAAAGCACAACACAAACACTACAGACACAACGAACGCAATCCTGTTCAAATTTCCTTGCAAAATCTGCATTTGAGTTTATTGAGGAAATTCCGGGTTTGGTAGCGTGTGAGACACCCTGTAGTTTCTGTATCTTTTCTGATTTCTTCTATCCAGATGTAAAGTCTGTGTTTTTTTTTCCACCTTGGGAATTTCTTTTTGGTATTTTCAATGCAGCACTTAAGGAATGCTTAAAAATAATGGCAAACGTGACAAAATTCTCAAAGTTGAATCCATTCAGTTAGAAGTAGGTGATTGTTTTATGGCTCATTGACCAGCCCCTACACAGCGAGAGTAAAATGTTCATTAAAATATGGATACACAGCTCTTAATGGGATGTTCGAATTGTTGCTTTTCTTTAACCCCCACTCCCTCCCCACCTTCTCTTTCTCTCTCTCTTTCTGTCTCTCTCTCTCTCTACATTTAATGGTTCGAAAATAAACAAAATTGCGTTAATCGAGAAGTGAAATTATTAACTGTTGATTAGCGTGGGCGCAGAATAGTTTCAGAAAACAAAATAAAAAATAAATATATAGCGTGGGCGAGAGTAGAGAGAAAGTTATCAGAGAAAGAGGAAAGCTGGGGAGGAAAGTACGGAAGGATAAATTGAGTGGAGCGTGGGAGGAAAGTGTACGAGGAAAATGGAGTAGAACTTGACAGGAAAGTACACGAGGAAAATGGAGTAGAACTTGATAGGAAAGTACACGAGGAAAATGGAGTAGAATTTGATTGGAAAGTACATGATGAAAATTGAGCAGAATTTGATAGGAAAGTACATGATGAAAATTGAGCAGAATTTGATAGGAAAGTACATGATGAAAATTGAGCAGAATTTGATAGGAAAGTACATGATGAAAATTGAGCAGAATTTGATAGGAAAGTACATGATGAAAATTGAGCAGAATTTGATAGGAAAGTACATGATGAAAATTGAGTAGAATTTGATAGGAAAGTACGTGAGGAAAATTGAGTAGAATTTGATAGGAAAGTACATGATGAAAATTGAGTACAATTTGATAGGAAAGTACATGATGAAAATTGAGTAGAATTTGATAGGAAAGTAAGAAAAGAAAAAGTGGGATCCCGCTTCCAGTGAGAATCGAACACGGATTGTCCGAACATCGGAAGGGCTAGTCGAGTGGTTTTCCCAAATATGCTACCGAAACCCACAAACCTTCACATTTGAAGAAAAGAAAACCCTCATCAAAGCTAGGAGGAATATCGACCAACAAAATGACTGTTATCATTATCTTGAATGTGCAGATGAGGTGGTCATACTTCGCCCCATACCAGGACACAACAGATTAAATAACCAATTGTACCGGCTGAGAATAGTTTCATGCCCATATGTTTGTGTGGACAGGTTATATAGACAGTGGAACACGTACTACAGGACAGCAACAAGTTCAGAAGAAACGCATCTGTCTCCAATCTGGCTGAAAGTTCCGAAGAACTCTCTAAACAGCAACACCGGACTGCTCTGTAGATATGAAAATTCTGAAGAACTCTCAAACACAGCAACACCGGACTGCTTTGTAGATACGAAAGTTCCGAAGAACTCTCTAAACAGCAACACCGGACTGCTCTGTAGATATGAAAGTTCCGAAGAACTCTCTAAACAGCAACACCGGACTGCTCTGTAGATATGAAAGTTCCGAAGAACTCTCAAACACAGCAACACCGGACTGCTTTGTAGATGCGAAAGTTCCGAAGAACTCTCTAAACAGCAACACCGGACTGCTCTGTAGATATGAAAGTTCCGAAGAACTCTCTAAACAGCAACACCGGACTGCTCTGTAGATATGAAAGTTCCGAAGAACTCTCTAAACAGCAACACCGGACTGCTTTGTAGATATGAAAGTTCCGAAGAACTCTCTAAACAGCAACACCGGACTGCTTTGTAGATATGAAAGTTCAGAAGAACTCTCTAAACAGCAACACTGGACTGCTCTGTAGATATGAAAGTTCCGAAGAACTCTCTAAACAGCAACACCGGAATGCTTTGTGGATATGAAAGTTCCGAAGAACTCTCTAAACAGCAACACCGGAATGCTTTGTGGATATGAAAGTTCCGAAGAACTCTCTAAACAGCAACACCGGACTGCTCTGTAAATATGAAAGTTCCGAAGAACTCTCAAACACAGCAACACCGGACTACTTTGTAGATATGAAAGTTTCGAAGAACTCTCTAAACAGCAACACCGGACTGCTTTGTAGATATGAAAGTTCAGAAGAACTCTCTAAACAGCAACACTGGACTGCTCTGTAGATATGAAAGTTCCGAAGAACTCTCAAACACAGCAACACCGAACTGCTTTATTGATATGAAAATTCCGAAGAACTCTCAAACACAACAACACCGGACTGCTTTGTAGATATGAAAGTTCCGAAGAACTCTCAAACACAGCAACACCGAACTGCTTCGTAGATATGAAAGTTCCGAAGAACTCTCAAACACAGCAACACCGAACTGCTTTGTAGATATGAAAGTTCCGAAGAACTCTCAAACACAGCAACACCGAACTGTTTTGTAGATATTAAAGTTCCGAAGAACTCTCAAACACAGCAACACCGAACTGCTTTGTAGATATGAAAGTTCCGAAGAACTCTCAAACACAGCAACACCGAACTGCTTCGTAGATATGAAAGTTCCGAAGAACTCTCAAACACAGCAACACCGGACTGCTTTGTAGATATGAAAGTTCCGAAGAACTCTCAAACACAGCAACACCGGACTGCTTTGTAGATATGAAACAGATCATAATCGAAAAGAAGAAGACCGGCTAGAGTCATGAAGATATGATATCATTCACTGCATAGAATTGGACACTTTTCTCTCTCTTTCCTATACTAATTTTCTTTTTATTTTCTCTTTTTCTCATTTCCTTTAATTTCATTTTCCCTTTTCTTCTGCTTTTCTTTCATTTTCCTCTTCCATTTCCTTCATTTCCCTTTCATGTAGCTACATCCCTTCCTTCCTTCCTTCCTTCCTTCCTTCCTTCTTTCCTCCCCCCCTTCCTTCCTTCTATCTGCTGTTGCCTTGAAGCATTGCGGGAGAAAGAAGGAATGTATAGCATAATCAGATGCATGAAGATGTTATATCTTAGTGTCGTGGCATGGAAAACAGTCAACAACAGAATTGATACGATGCACAGTGTACTGAAGATTATGAAACGACATGATCGCTTAAGCCAACCGTCTGTCAAGACACCAAAGGCCATATATAACAGGAGACAAATAATAATAATGAATATTATTATATCGGGAAACTTCCTATATAATAGCATATATAACAGCTAAAGTAAAATTCGTGATTGTACCTGGTTGCTAAAGCAAAGTGATGAAATGCTGCTTGCGTTGTTTGCTTGCGTTCGCCCGATGACTAAAGGAGAATTCCTCTTCATCATCCTCCCTTAAAAGGACGTTAAGTAGGCGTGTCTGCATTGTGTTGTGGTTTGCAGTATAACTGTGATATTTGCGCCTTTCGGCCCAACACATCCGACTTCAGCATGACATTTTTGAGTACCGGGTTGTCTTCCCTCTTCGATCCCTACTCGTTTGGCCAGATTAAACAGATTAGTCTGTTACTGGAGGCACCACGGAGAGGTGGTGCAGGGTCTGGATGGTTCTAGATCACAGATCCTGGCTCAAGCCATCAGCTATGGATCAATGACAACTTCCAGCTCGAAGAATTGGACGATATGTTAGCGGAGAACAGCCTTAACACACACACACATACACAAGCACATATATTCTACTTTAGTCAAACCCACAGGTGACCGTTCCCTTTCAGTAGATCAGTATCAAGTACCGGGATTGCGGGCGTAGGTGATCATGTCTCTCCACAACTTTCGATCTCGACCGTTATTTATCATTTCCGTTGTTGACATTCTGCCAAGCCATTCTCTTAAGCTGTCTGGCATCTTTTCTTTCTGCTTCCCTCTATCTCTTCGTCCCTCAATTTTCCCAGTTGTTGCAATATATTCCAGCTGTTCTCTTCTCATTACATGGCCAAAAATTGATGATTGTTTTTTTTCTTATATTGGAAATTGGCTGTCTTTTTGCTTTGGCCTCTTTCAGAACTTTTTCTTTACTCTTCTTAGCTGTCCATGGTATTCTCATCATTCTTTTGTAAAACCACATTTCTACAGACTCCAGTGATTTTCTTGTCTGTTGTCCTATTGTCCATGATTCACATCCATATTTTAAGACTGGCTCTACATAACATTAACAACTCTTTTTCTTATTTCTATTGTCAAACATGGATTGCATAGTATCTTCCTCATTTATTTGAAAGCTACTTTGTCTGAGCCATTCTGCATCTCACCTCTGTTGTACATCTTCCGTCTGAGGTTAACAAATTTCCCAAATATTTAAATTCATTTACCTGTTTTAATATTGTTCCACTTGTCTTTATTTTGCACAGCGGTGATGTGTTTTCTTTTTTGTTACCATTGCTTCTGTCTTTTTGCTATTAAGGCTGAGTCCTTTATTTTTGCTTTCTTTCACTATGTCCAACATTTCTTGAAACTAATTTTAACTCTTAGCTATTAAGACTGTAACATCAGCATATCTTAGATTATTTATAGTATTACCTCCAATGGTTATTCCAGGCATGCCCTTATGGATTTTAAAATAATCTCACTATAAATATTAAACAAATCTGGTGACAGCACACAACCTTGCCCAACACCCTGTTTTATTTGTTGAAACATTCCCAATTGGTTTCCATTTCCTATGGCCGCTGTTTGTTGCCAGTACATGTTCTTTATTATTCTTAGATCTTTTGCTGTCTACGTTTATGCCTTCTAAAATTTTGATTATTACTTGGTGCTTTACTTTGTCAAATGCTTTGGTATAATCTATGAAACATAGGTATAGATATGTTTTCACCTCAATGGCTCTTTCTACTAAAGATCTTATGATATAAATGGCATTGCTTGTTCCTTTATCTCTAACAAAACCACACTGTTCATCGCTAATTTCTGGACTGATTTTGTTTCGCACTCTTTGCATGATGATTCTTAGTAATATCTTAGTCATATGACTCATAAGGCTTATTGTGCGATGATCATCGCATTCAATCGCACCCGATTTCTTTGGTAGGGCTATGAATATTGATTTGAGCAGGTCGTCTGGTATATATCCGCTGTTGTAGATATCATTCAATATTTTTGTTATTATTTCTATTCCAAAATCACCCATGGCTTCAATCTCTTCTTTAGTTATATTATCTGGTTTAGGAGCTTTCCCTGCTTTCATATTTCGAAAGGCGTCTTTCATTTCTTCTTTGAGTATTTCTGGTCCTTCTCCATTATCCTTAATTTTTACTTTTGTTCGTTCATCATTATAAAGATCCTTAATGTATTCTGTCCATCGTTCTCTTATGCTTTCTTGTTCATAAACAGTTCTCCTTCCTTTGATCTCAAACATCCAGTTTTTGATTGCGTTTTTCTTCCTGTTAATTCTTCGATTTGTTTGTATATAGCTTTGGCATCTCCTTTTTGTTGCATTTCAATCTCTTTGCATCTCTCTTTTAGTCATGCTTCTTTTGCTTCATTGCATTTTATTACAATTTCTTTATTTAATCTCTTATACTCATCGTTATTTTCTTTATTTCTCCTTCTTGTGTCCATTAGCTGCAAAATGTCATCTGTTATCCATTTCTTTCTTGAATTTGTCCTCACTGATGGTATGAACTCTTTTGATGTTTGTTGCATTGATTCTTTTAGCATTTCCCACTGTTCATCAATGCTTTGTATCTTCTCTATTGCATTGTACCGGTTCTGATTTGTGATGTTATGTTTGTCTTGCAACTTCTTGTCTGATTTGAGTAAATCTAAATGTAATTTGATGTCAACTGAGGCTCGTTTTGCTGTTTTTAATTTTAGTCTAAACTTTCCCACAACTGGTACATGATCACTATTGCAATCTGCCCCCGGTCTAATTTTCACACTCACCAGACAGTAAATAACAAAATGTAATATACGTATGTAGCATAACATAACAATAAGAAATATTAATTGCAAAGCTGTTACTCAATTTCCTATTTTGGCTAGTTTTTAAACTACATAATTATATATGGCTTTTAATTGGCTTGGAATAATAGACAGTAGCTGTGACTTGTAGTGCGCTTACACCTCATTATTACAGCTAGCAATTATTGAAGAGATTTGCAACCAAACAATTATTTACTTTGGCTTCTCCACCCACTAAAACAAATGGCTGTGTCAACCTGTTTTAAGCTGGCTCTCGTATTTATTAGAAAACAAATTATGTTTCTTTAAATAACATTCCCTCAATCTCAGATGAAACCTTTTGTATTCGAATTTTGAGCGGATAATTTAAAGAGTGAGAGTAGAATGTAATTGAAGTATAGTTGCTTTATAAAAGTTGGTATTAGTATTACAAAAAGAAAACAACGAAACAATGCTGGAGTCAAGGAAAATAGAAGAAAGGTTTTAAATAAATGTGAAGACAAATAATAATAAATTAATATTATTATAGAGGGAAACTTCCGAGACGATACTTCAGGGAATCATAGGAGGAAGAGGTATGTACTACAGCACTCAGAAAAAAATGACAAATAAACAACAACAGAAAAAAACAAAGAACAATATATGGTCCGAAGCAGGATCGAACCCGTACTCCATGGCACTGCGCCTTGCCTCGAGAAGCCGAACGCTTAGGAACACTGCCACTCAGCTAACTAAAAAATTAGCTATTGCGGACAATGTCTTACGCGAATGGTGGAACCCTTTAAATAACTTTTAAATAACCTTTAAATAAATGTGTTTACTTTTAAAATATCTCTCTCTAATCTTGTTCTGCTTCTGTTGTAAACCACTCAAGCTAATGAACTTCCTAGACTAGAATGTAACATAATATCTTGAAATATGAATAGAACCCTTTCTGTTTACTTTACCCATTGTTTTTTTTGCTTTCGCCAACTTCATATTTCTAGCCAACTTCATATTTCTAGCCAACTTCATATTTCTAGCCAACTTCATATTTCTAGCCAACTTCATATTTCTAGCCAACTTCATATTTCTAGCCAACTTCATATTTCTAGCCAACTTTATTTCTAGCCAAATTCCGAGGGAGTGAAATTTGCGCGAATATCACTTTTCCTATTTTCACACCGGCAGGCTTTGCTCAGATGTCCATCGCCATACAGGCAGATATTCTCCAACTTCAGAGGTGCTCTCATTTTATCGTCGAGAGTTTTGACGTTTTGGGTAGATTTTTTTTCCCTATTAATTTTGCCCGGCCACCGACCATTTATGCCTGTTCTTTTCTATTCTCAACTGTCAAGGGTTATTAACGTGCGCAGAGTGCACTCGGAACCTCCTGTTTTTCGCCGTTTGAAAACCTATTAAAGCGTGGAGGGAACATGTAATCATTAATTAATCAATCCGCCCATTAAATAATCCTTAAATTATTAATTTCAGCAAATCAAAACAAGTTGAATATTATATCCTATCAAATCACGTACTTCATCTTATCATTACTGTCTTTTTTATTTTAGTCCGGACTTACGTCACTGAAGTTGGGGCATTCCCACATCCGCTGTGCAGACCGTTCCAGCAGCCTTGGAAGTGTTCGTCGAATGATTGTTCCTGCCTTGTGCTGATTAAACGTGTTCTATTTCTATTCCGCCCTTTGCCGGACTGCGTTCCACTATTTCTTTGACATGTTATCATAAATTGTTATATCCTCTCCTATCATATTCTGTCCTATCTAACCCTATCCTCCTCTATCCTATCTTAACCGATCCAGTCCTATTCTCCCCATATCCTATACCATCCTACCTTAACCTATCCTATCCCTTCCTAACCTATCCTAATCTATCCTAGCCTCTCCTATCCTATCCTAACCTAACCAAACCTAACCTATCTTATAATATCCGAACCCATCTTATCCTAACCTATCCAGTCCAAACCTATCCTCTCCTAACCTAACCTATCATATCCTATCCTATCCTATCCTATCCTATCCTATCCTATCCTATCCTCACCTAACCTATCATAACCTAACATATCCTATCCTAACTTAACCTAACCTAACCTAACCTAACCTAACCTAACCTATCCTATCTTATCCTAACCTAACCTAACCTAACCTATCCTATCCTATCCTATCCTAACCTAACCTATCCTATCCTATCCTATCCTAACTTAACCTGACTTAACCTAACCTAACCTAACCGATCCTAACCTAAACTAACATGACCTATCCTATCCTATCCTATCCTATCCTATCCTAACTTAACCTAACCTAACCTAACTTAACCTAACCGATCATATCCTAACCTAACCTAACCGATCGTAACCTAACCTAACCTAACCTAACCTATCCTAACCTAACCTAACCTAACCTATCCTATCCTATCCTAACCTATCCTAACTTAACCTAACCTAACCTATCCTAACCTATCCTATCCTATCCTATCCTATCCTAACCTAACCTAACCTAACCTAACCTATCCTAACCTAACCTAACCTATCCTATCCTATCCTAACTTAACCTAACCTAACCTAACCTAACCTAACCTATCCTATCCTATCCTAACTTAACCTAACCTAACCTAACCTATCCTATCCTATCCTAACTTAACCTAACCTAACCTAACCTAACCTATCCTATCCTATCCTAACTTAACCTAACCTAACCTATCCTAACCTATCCTAACCTATCCTATCCTATCCTATCCTATCCTAACCTAACCTAACCTAACCTATCCTAACCTAACCTAACCTATCCTATCCTATCCTAACTTAACCTAACCTAACCTAACCTAACCTATCCTATCATATCCTAACTTAACCTAACCTAACCTAACCTAACCTATCCTATCCTATCCTAACTTAACCTAACCTAACCTAACCTATCCTATCCTAACTTAACCTAACCTAACCTATCCTAACCTATCCTAACCTATCCTATCCTAACCTATCCTATCCTATCCTATCCTATCCTATCCTATCCTATCCTAACCTAACCTAACCTAACCTATATCCTAACTTAACCTAACCTATCCTATCCTATCCTAACTTAACCTAACCTAACCTAACCTATCCTATCCTATCCTAACTTAACCTAACCTAACCTAACCTAACCGATCCTATTCTAATTTTCTTAACCTATCTTATCCTAACCTATCCTATCCTAACCCCTCCTATCCTATCCTTCTCTATCGTAACCTATCCTATCCTTTCCTATCATCGCTATCCTATTCCACAATACCTTATATTCTATCTTATCCCACACTGCCTATCCATCTATATATCTACTAAGGCCTGTGGGCTGAGAGCGAAATCTCGAAATCACCCAAAGTTTGTGACGTCATCAGCTACGCGAGCTATAAAAGGCTGACGTAATGGTACTCATAACCGTCCCTGATGCTTCCTGTCAAAGCTGAAAATGGCAACAAACGTTGGGTGATATCTTTGAGCCCGCCGGTCTTAACAATTATAGATGGCTGTACCATATCCAATCCTACATTATTATATTTACATTAATTTAAACGATAATTTGATTCGTTCTGATCAGATCAAAGCCATACTGTAGAAAAACATCCTGTTGCTTTCACCCCGCCAAGACAAACATTTTCCATCCATTTATTGCACTATTCGTTGGCCTGTCTGATCTGGTAATAACCCTTTAACGATTGATTAAGACCGTCGTAGTAAACAAGCGGCAGTAACAATCAAACTTCTAAACACAATACAAATAGTGTTTACAATTAAGAATAATTTGATTCACTTGTATCAAGGACCATGTAACGATCTGTTTCTCAATTACAATCACAATAATACATTATGAAAGGCCTTGCACTGAGAATTGCAATGGAGCAAATTGTCACGTAGTACGAATTTTTTTTTTCGCTGAATAGTTTTCAAGGAACTGACGTCATCGACGTTAACTTTATTTGCGGTACTGTTTCATAATTGTCCACATCATGCAACATCAATCACGCATTGATTGTGATGTAAAACTGATCTAATTCTTTCTTAACTCTCTCTCACTTTTCTTGTATTTTTTCTGATTTCATCTTTGTGTTTCTCCTCTGTGACTCATGAGTCTCTCTCTCCACTTTCTCGCTCCCTCGATCGGAGAATGTAGAGTATTGTCGCAGAGAAAAGGAACTATTGGTACCAAAAGTGAACAAGTGAGAGTTAATTCTACCAAAAGTGATAAGTAAAGTAAAAGTAAAGAGCCCCCGTCACGCCAAGTGGCCTATAGGGAATATGGTGTTAGTGACCATACATTTTACAGACTTTTGATTTTTTTTTTTTTTATTTACACATGATTTTTGTGGTAATCTGGTCGGTATTACGCCGTGCCCCTTTACATTCCCAGAAAAAGAATCAGGTACCCATTTAAGGCTGGGTGAACCCGGAAGCCGTCGGTTGAGTTCGAACCCTATCTCTTGTCCTTTGTAATTCAGTTCATTAACCACTGAGCTATTGCGGCTCAAAAGTGAGAAAGTGAGAGTTAATTCTACCAAAAGTGAGAGTTAATTCTACCAAAAGGGAGAAAGTGAGAGTTAATTCTACCAAAAGTGAGAGTTAATTCTACCAAAAGTGAGAAAGTGAGAGTTAATTCTACCAAAAGGGAGAAAGTGAGAGTTAATTCTACCAAAAGGGAGAAAGTGAGAGTTAATTCTACCAAAAGTGAGAAAGTGAGAGTTAATTCTACCAAAAGTGAGAAAGTGAGAGTTAATTCTACCAAAAGGGAGAAAGTGAGAGTTAATTCTACCAAAAGGGAGAAAGTGAGAGTTAATTCTACCAAAAGTGAGAGTTAATTCTACCAAAAGTGAGAAAGTGAGAGTTACTTCTACCAAAAGTGAGAGTTAATTCTACCAAAAGGGAGACAGTGAGAGTTAATTCTACCAAAAGGGAGAAAGTGAGAGTTAATTCTACCAAAAGCGAGAAAGTGAGAGTTAATTCTACCAAAAGTGAGAAAGTGAGAGTTACTTCTACCAAAAGGGAGAAAGTGAGAGTTAATTCTACCAAAAGGGAGAAAGTGAGAGTTAATTCTACCAAAAGTGAGAGTTAATTCTACCAAAAGTGAGAAAGTGAGAGTTACTTCTACCAAAAGGGAGACAGTGAGAGTTAATTCTACCAAAAGGGAGAAAGTGAGAGTTAATTCTACCAAAAGCGAGAAAGTGAGAGTTAATTCTACCAAAAGTGAGAAAGTGAGAGTTAATTCTACCAAAAGTGAGAAAGTGAGAGTTAATTCTACCAAAAGTGAGAAAGTGAGAGTTAATTCTACCAAAAGTGAGATAGTGAGAGTTAATTCTACCAAAGCGAGAAAGTGAGAGTTAATTCTACCAAAAGTGAGAAAGTGAGAGTTAATTCTACCAAAAGTGAGAAAGTGAGAGTTAATTCTACCAAAAGTGAGAAAGTGAGAGTTAATTCTACCAAAAGTGAGAAAGTGAGAGTTAATTCTACCAAAAGTGAGAAAGTGAGAGTTAATTCTACCCAAAGTGAGAAAGTGAGAGTTAATTCTACCAAAAGTGAGAAAGTGAGAGTTAATTCTACCAAAAGTGAGAAAGTGAGAGTTAATTCTACGCCTTTCTCCAAAATCCCCTATCTGTGGTGAAAGCTTTCTTTTATGTTTATTCGAGAGTGACTATGTTTGGCACTGATGATAATGTTATAACAAAATTAGAACCTGAGAACTATGGTTCTAAATTTAATAAACTAAGAACATTCGTTACCATAACAGTGAATCAGATTGAAATCTGTAAGGGGAAAAGGGAAAAAAAAGTAACTACTACGACTGATAAAGTGACAACAATGGATACCAAAAAGGAGAAAGTCAGAGTTATCAAGTAGCAAGAACGGGGAAATAAGAGCTATGGATATCATGAAAGAGACCTTATTGGTAGCAAAAGTTAGGAGGTGAAAACTACCACTTCCAAGTGTGAGAAAGTCATTCAAATAAATAGTAATTGTTACCGAAAATGAAGACTATGTATCGTTACTTTACTTTCTACTGCATCTATTTCCTCTCGACGTCTAGCGGTCATTTTAATGCTATGAAGTGCATCTTTTGCATTGCTTTTATCGTTATGTCTGTTTTTTCATTAATCTCTTGTCTAAGTTCCCTGGACAACTAAAAAGACCAATGAGGACATTCCCAAAGAAGCCAACACAAAAATGGAGCTCCTAAGAAGCATCAGAAAGAAACAATCAGCATTTATCGGGCACATCATGAGAAGAGGAAAATGGGAACACTTGGTTATAACTGAAAAAATACAGGGAAAGAGAGATCGCGGACGACAAAGATAGAAAATACTAGATAGCTTGAAAAACAGTCTACAGCAGAATTGATACGATGCACGGTGGATAGAAGGGAGCCGCGATAGCTCAGTGGTTAGTAAACTGGACCAGAAAGGACAAGAGGTAGGGTTCGATCCCAACCGACGGCTTCCGATTCACCCAGGCTTTAATGGATACCGGATTTTTTTTTGCGGGAAAGTAAAGCAGCATGGGCGTAATACCGACCACATTACCCCAAAAATCATGTGCCGAAGGTCTGTAAAATGTATAGTCACTAACACCATATTCCGTATACGCCACTTGGCGTGACGGGGGTACTTTACTTTTTTTTTCTTTATGGTGGATAGAAGATTGTCGAAGGACATGATCGCCCACACCAACCGGCATGGCACATGATAATGATTATTATTTAAATACAAAATTCACAAACTTTTCTATTATACATTCAAAGTTATCAGAAGATGCTGTATCTTACATTCTAAAAATGATAATGGTTAAAACGTTTAATGTTGCACGCACGAAACTCTCACATTTGCCAATCTTTGATTTTTTCCGTTACGAGAGTTAACTCTAAATAAAATTCACACTAAAATATAATTCACACATAAATATTGACTTTAACTACGAAATTTGACGTTTTGTGTGAGATGTCACAAATTGGAACCACTTCCATGCAGTATACATTTTAGGAATGAGGGGGAATGTACTTAGCTCATGACATCTTCACTCATAACCGATGGAAACATTTCCAAATTAGAACGAAACTGTCATTTTTTAGATGAAAACAGACAGTGTTCTTCGCTTTCATAGATACTATTTATTGTGTTTTATATGTGGTTTTACAGAAGAATGTTGAGAGTACCATGGACAGCTAAGAAGATTACTGCAAAAGTTCTGAAAGAGGTCAAAGCAAAAAGAGAACTAATTTCCAATATAAGGAAGAGACAATCATCATTTTTTGGCCATGTACTGAGAAGAGAACCACTGGAATACATTGTAACAACTGGAAAAATTGAGAGACGAAGAGATAGAGGGAAGCAAAGAGAAAAATAACAGACAGCTTAAGAGAATGGCTTGGCAGAAGGTCAACAACAGAAATGATAAATAGCTGCCAAGATCGAAAATTGTGGAGAGACATGATCACCTACGCCAGTAGGCACGGTACTTGATGATGATGATGATTTATTGTGTTGTAGATCTTCATGTGAATTTATTGTGTTGTAGATCTTCATGTGAATTTATTGTTTAGATTTGAATTTCTATTGGGAAGAGAGAATAGGAAGGTATTGATTATCAACACGCGCAACATACGATGCGCGCTGATCATTATCAAACTTTGCAAGCTTATTTATACAATAACATGTTATTTGCATTTGCAACTAATGATCTTGAAATAAATCAATCTGTTATATTCAGATTTTGATCTGCACTTTGTCAACATGTTCCACAAATTGTTCAACAATTTGTGGAACATGTTGCACTTTATCAACATGTTCCACAAATTCCTCCTGGGTGATGTTGATCCTAACCCTTACGGTCGATCTCAAGAATACCCTCTCCAGTCTTGCAACCTAATCAACTTAGAGACACTTCGTCCTTCTGTGACTGCTCTCAATGACAAGTACTGTATGAGAAGGATCTTAATGACAAGTACTGTATGAGACGGATCTTAATGACAAGTACTTATGAGAAGGATCTTAATGACAAGTACTGTATGAGAAGGATCTTAATAACAAGTACTGTATGAGACGGATCTTAATGACAAGTACTATTTGAGACGGATTTTAATTACAAGTACTGTATGAGACGGATCTCAATGACAAGTACTGAGTGAAACGGATCTTAATGACAAGTTCTGTGTGACACGGTGCTTAACGACAAGTACCGTATGTGACAGGCTCTGAATGAAAAATACTGCGCGAGAAATCTCTGAAAGACAAATACTGCGCGAGAAATCTCTGAAAGACAAATACTGCGCGAGAAATCTCTGAAAGACAAATACTGCGCGAGAAATCTCTGAAAGACAAATACTGTGTAAGAAAGCTCTGAATGACAAGTTCTGTGTGAGACGACTCTCAATGACAAGTACTGCATGAGACAGCTGTGAATGACAACTACTGTATGAGATGGCTCTTAATGACATGTACTGTGTGAGTTGGCCCTTTATAACAAGATATGTGGCTCTTTGAAAAAGCTTTGGTCACCGTGTAGTATTTTCTGAAAGCAACATAAGTGTCAAACATAGGTGTCAAACATAGGTGCCAAACATAAGTGTTAAACATAGGTGCCAAACATAGGTGCCAAACATAAGTCTCAAACATAGGTGTCAAACATAGGTGCCAAACATAGGTGCCAAACATAAGTGTCAAACATAGGTGCCAAACATAGGTGCCAAACATAGGTGCCAAACATAGGTGTCAAACATAGGTGGCAACAGGGCTAAAACTAAGAATAGCAAAATGTTACATCTTCTCAATATTCCTATATGGCGCAGAAACATGGGCATTAGACAAGAAAAAAGAACAGAAAATTGAAGCCTTTGAAATGTGGATTTATAGAAGAATCGGTAAAATTGGATGGAAGGATGGAAAGCAAACGATGAAGTTTTAAAACAACTAAAAATGAAAAGAGGACTACTAAACACAATTGGAACAAGACAAATGAAATTGTTGGGGCATGATAAAAGACACAACAGCCCAAAAAAAGTAATATTGGAAGGGAAAATACAAGGTAAAAGATGCAGAGGCAGACAAAGACTAACATGGACGAGTAACATCAATAAATGGACAAGTCAACCTATGACAATCTGTACCATCAAAGCAAGAGACAGATTGGAATGGCGCTCCATGGTAGCCAACCTTCGATGCGGAGACGGCACTCAATGATGATGATGAACATAGGTGTCATTATGAGAGAAACATAATTAAGATGGAAAAAAGCTGTTATTATTTTTGTCCATTAACTTTGTTAAAAGCTGGACCTCTCCCTACTGATAAGAAAGGTCTAGGTTCAATAAACCATGCGTAGCATCGGAAAGGTGTAGATAGAACACAATAGCCAGAAAATGATGTTATATCTTCCTGGATGAGACAGGACGAAACAAACTAACGTTGTGAATCTAGAAAGATCTTTAGCGATGGAACAACGTTTCGACTCTATAAATTTCTTCATTTGGGGTAGAGAGAGGGAAACAATCTTCGGACAACTTCAGAGTATTAAGTTCATCTCCCAAGCACCTTCCCCACACGGTATCGAACCAACAAAGATGGACCCAGCCAAGATACACGAACTTCGTAGCACCGACGTAAACCTTGAAAATGGATGGGTATTTGAGTACATTTATTATCTCTTAACAATTTTTGTCCGAACAGCGGTCATATTTGTCATACTCTTTCAGATTTGTAGCTGTCAAGATTTGTTATCATGCGCAACGTGTTTTTCATAATTATCTGTGAGAGCGAGATACCGGAACTCACTATCCAGAGACCGAAAGAGAGAATGCCACGGAAAACTCTTTTAGTGGTTTGTTCGGACTGGCGTCACCGCAATCGAGACATACTCATATCCGCTTCACCGCCAGTTCCAAAAACCACGGACGTGTCCGTCTACTGGAATGTATCTTATTCTATTCCTCTGAGGTGCTGATACACATTCTTACTACCTGTAGCGGGATTCAAACTCGAGAACTTCCTGTACAGAGGCCAACTACTTATCTCTAGATAATACAGCAGCGGCGAACGGTGGTTTTGAAACTTGAGGAGGCAAGGACGTGATGAGTGGTTGCATTACATGTATTTAAAAATATATCATGCGCTCTTTGTTTTCAAGCGTTTAGGGTTCCCTTTAACCTGGTAATATGCAACATAAATATACAATTACGGCACTTTACGCTATACACAATACTTCCTTCAAAAATGTATCTAAATTATCGTAATTATAATTGCATCATTTTTTGCTGTTACTTAACAACTCTTACAGTTTTGTTCATGGTTTTTTTTTATGTAAAGACGCAGAGTAGCGATAAAAGGGGGCTCTGGATACGTCTTGTATCCTTTCTATGTATATACGTTAATTTTACTTTAAATATATAGAAAACCATTAAATTAGATGGACCGCTGTTGTCATGGCAACCAGGTAGGTGACTGATACAATTGTCTACCCAGTTTTAATACACATTGCATGGTCGATAGATTTCGCTGTACAGCTGTAGCTTTGTAGTAGCTTTGATCTTCATAGACACTGAAGCCTATCTATTAGTAACGGTTCGAATTACTTGATTAATATCATGATAGACACTGGAATACGGTGGCTGGTTGTTTACTGACATTTAACTCATTCAGCTGGAAGGTAATTGTCTTAAGTTTTCTGATAAAATATTACACGAGTCATGGCCTTAATTGCCTTCTAGGAGTATCTGCCACTGCAACCCAAAAATTAATTTATCTGAATTTAATCAGATCTGTTTTATCCACAAACATGTGAAACAACATATTTAAACAATAAGAAAGTTTATTTCTCGAGGAAGGCGCTGTGTTTACGCGTCTGGGAAGTAGTAGAAGCAGTGGGAACAGAAAATTGAAATCTTTGAAATGTAGATTTATAGAAGAATAGGAAGAATCGGAATGAAAGAAAAGTAAACAAACGATGAAGTCTTAAAACAACTAAAATTGAAAAGAGAACTATTAAACACAGTTCAAACAAGACAAATTAGATTGTTGGGGAGTGTTAAAAGACACAGCAGCCTACTAAAAGTAATCTTGGAAGGAAAAATACAAGGTAATAGAGGCAAACCAAGACTAACATGAACGAGCAACATCAAAAGATGGACAAGTCAGCCTATGACAACCTGCACTATCAAAACAAGAGACAGATCGGATGACGCTCCATGGTAGCCAACCATCGATGCGCAGACGGCACTCAATGATGATGATGAAAATAGTCGACGCTTCATAACTCCATAGGGAGCCGCGATAGCTCAGTGGTTAGTGAACTGGACTACAAAGGACACGGGGTAGGGTTCGATCCCAACCGACGGCTTTCGGGTTCACCCAGCCTTAAATGGGTACCGGATTTTTTTCTGGGAAAGTAAAGCGGCACGGGCGTAATACCGACCACATTACCCCAGAAATCATGTGCCGAAGGTCTGTAAAATTTATGGTCACTAACACCTTATTCCTTATACGCCGCCACTTGGCGTGACGGAGGTACTTTACTTTTTTTTTTTCATAACTCCATAAAGACCAAGGATAAGATAGATAGACAACGGTACGGAAATTCTGCAGAAAGCTTGCTTATCATATGATGTAGAAACCCACTTTCTTATAATGCACCATTCGGAATATGAACAGAATAAGAAAGTGGGTAGGAGATCTGTTATTTGCTCACAAATATTGAGCTATTTACGGCACTGATTCTTGGAAATATAGAAAGTGCAATTAGAGCAAAGCGTACGTTTGAATTGTCATCATTTTGATGGCTTAATCGAAACCTGCATGACATGTAACATGTCAGCTCTTACACATAAAGGAAGAGATATTTGACAGCGTCGTTCACATAATTCCTGGAATTTACGAGGAAATAGAGTAAGCGCACGTTTCTGTTACAGAAGTTGGAGTTATTTATAGCCTAGTACGGTTTCCTCACTGAGACACTTGCCCAACAGTAATCGATGTTTATGTCAGCTGTTTGTTAACAGACAAATGTTTAAGGCTGGTATTAAGAAGACGATCAACAGAAGCCAAGTATATGAGAATATTACATTTAGATTTGAAAAAAAAAACAGTAAACAAGTGCATTTTGATCTTTTTAATTACGGAATTTGTTTATTTCAAGAATTACGTGCAGTGAAATCATGAACAACATTATGTTCAAACATATACACACAGTCTGTTCGCAATTAGAACGTGTCATATTATTATATATTAGTCAAATTAATGAGGCAATGGCCATAACAATACATAATGTTTATAAAATATACTTTGAATCAGTGGCGTAGCGTGAGTGGACCTGATGGGTGATACCCAGATACGCAACATTCTTAGGATCTCAAAAATTGGGAAAAGGGGGGGGGGGGGGGCGGATGGGGGTAAAGAAAGAAGTAAAAATAAATAAATAAAGTAGATTAGGAGAGCGTATACCTATCTTATCGGGGGGCACAATCAATCTACATACGTGTCTTACCATAAACGTTAGCAACGTAGATTACGCCACTGCTTCAACAAATATATGAAGCTTCCAAACATATCAAATAATTTACTATCGCTTTCTTGTTTACCGATTTCGCTTGTCGACGTGTTTACCGCAGTACTCCTTGAACTCGTCTTGTGTCTTCTCTGTCTGCTTCCCTCCTTTTTTGTTACCTCCTTGTTGCCGCAGTTTATTACAATGATGACATTTTGCTTTGGTTAGTTGTGATTATCAACAGCATTAACTTGTTCTTCTTCCTTAAGTTTGTCATCACTTTTCACAGTTACCTCTCTGTAAGTGTCTGGAAGTTCTTCTCTCTCCATATTCCCACATAACGTTGTTAATTTGAAAAGGTTTGTATACTGATTGTGTTTTACTCGATTGCCTTTCTTGCACGAATTATTTTACAACTTGTCAGAATCTAATTCTTTTACTATTTTTTTTATCATTTTTATTGAGTTATTGAGTTATTTGCGGGTTCATCATCATTGCACTCCAAACATGCCCATAGGTGCTCAGCAAGTCTCGAAATGTCCAGCGACTGACGACTCCAGTTCGTGTTGGTTAATACGTCTTCTTACACGCCCACTAAGTTTCTCGTTTATGGATGTCCCATCTTAACTCCCATCTCTTCCATCCGAAGGAGTGACGTGGACTCATGGTTGTCGAAGTCCTGTGCCCTTCCCACATCTCGGAGGACATTGATGATGTTTGCCCGATGCACTGGTTGACCGTCCTCAACGATAGCGCAGCTAGCCAACCTGTCCGATCTTTCATTTCACCGTATTCCCGCATGTACTGGGATGTAGACAAAGGTGACCCTACCTATTACATGAGTACAAATTCCGCCTCCACTTTTCTTATCATGCTCATCGAATCACTCAGTATACAGGCGTGGGTGTAGTCTTGTGATTCTAACCAGAAAAATGCCTTGGTCACTGCCATCACCTCCATCGTCATGCTACTCGTGGCCATAACGTATGCACCACTGTCTTCCTTGACTATTCTGACTGTCGAGTGTGCTGTAAATGCCCATACACTCCTTTGGTGCCGCACTACAGATCCGTATGTAAAGATAACTGCATATTTCTCATCGGTGTTATCCTAGATGAGACCATTGACCTCCGTATTGACCACGACTGAGTTCTGTTCCCTATATTTCCTGTCGAGTGTGGCAAAACACGAGCATGTCCATCTGAATGACGGAAGCACCTGATAGAACGGAGGGATGCAAAGGTGCTAATACAGGCCGAACAATTTTCATGCATGCCGAGACATCCAATGAAGGACCGATTCCAAAATCTTGCATTGGGATGACTAAAGAGAAGCAGTTTTATCAACAAAGCCAAGTGAATTTGTAGACAAACACCAGACATGCTAAGAGTTGTCAGACCCTTACTGCCCATACCAGAACAGACTTCCTTGGAAAGAGGAATGCTGATTGTCAATGAAAATTCGGACAAAAGTGAAAGGAATACTTGACAAGGTGAAACAGAATAGGAAACAGCGTAAAACAATAACTCTCAGTTTCTTGGATGAAGAATACCCACAAGACCTATAGATTCATGTGTACACAGATGGATCAGCACAGAATGCAGTAAAGAATGGGGGATCAGGTGCATATATAGAGTATGGGAGATGACGTCAGGGACGCACCAAAATGGCAGCTTATTTATATTCGAGCTATGGACTAAGCAATGTTTACATTGAAAAACACGAGATATGATATTGCTGCGAGTTGGCAGATTTTTGAAAATGTTTTCAAGGGTTTGAACATAAATGTTTGTTCACAGTTCGTTAACCTTCGCTGTAGATAAAGTTGTTAATTCTTTTCAGACGTTTGGGACGTTGGTAGCTAAGGACCCTAACTTGTGCAAATGGATGGCATTGGCAAAGATCATTTTGAATCTATGAAGTGGGCTCATTGTGTGTTTAACTCAAAAGCATATGTGCTTTTTAACCAAAGACCTTTTTTTGGGGACTCAATGAAGATATCCCCGATGGAAGAATAAACTGTACTATTAGTCCCATAAATGATTCGCTTCCAGAGGTTTATGATGTAAACAAAGCAGTTTTGTCATTGCAAGTGAATAATGTCCACACCTATAATTGGTCAGGATTGTGTAGCAGCAGCAGCTTTATAGCGAACACAGAAAACATCACAGGATTGTGCTGTTCTGAAACAGCTATGCCATGCTACTCTAGAATTGCCTTTAATGGGATTACTGTGACCACAAACCACTCTCCATGTGTGTGCCACATATTTACACCCCAGAAAGAAATACTGAATATAACAACATCATGTGCCGTCTGTGATATTAATGACCACAGACCAGGAGCCTCCAGTATGATTGATACAACTGTTGCACCAAGCATTTCATCAGTAGAGCCATATCTATGGAATGTTAATCTAACATTGTTCTTGAATGATATCCAAGTTAATGAGACATCAGAATCGTGTGGCGGCAGCTACAAGAAGGGAGCGGAGAACATCAAGTTCTGCTGCTATAAAGGAGACTTGCCTTGCTATCCCAGAATTGCCTTAAATGGGATCACTGTAGTTGAAAACTTCTCCTCTTGTGTAAACTACACATTCACATCTAAGAGTGAATCAGTGAAGGTCACAAAATCATATTCTCTCTGTGGTTTTACTAACTACAGGTCATGTGGCTTCTGTTGGATTGGAAATGATAACTTACCACCACTGTGTGTCTATATGTTTGGAATTGGAGTCATCAATGACGGCCTAACATCATCAAGTGCTATGACGATCATCATTTTCGGGAGGACGTGAACTCCCATGGTATATGGTGGATAGGCGGCAGGAACCATTGAAGGCTATGTCTGAAAAGTGTTCCTTCTTGCAGTTTCCTCATATTCCAAGTCCGGCTTGTTGCAGGAGCTACTGAGTTAAGTGCTCTGTGCACACCGTGAGCTGTGTGTCTCATCCGTTTTGATCCTGCTTCGATAACCCGCTTGTTTACGATGAATGATGATATCGTATGACAGGGAACAGTTGGCTGTGTTCACTTTCTGCGCGGTTTCGCCTTATGTCTTTTGGCGTGTGCTGAGACTGCTACGATGGGGACTACAGTTACCTTTCTATGTTTGGGAGATGAGTTAGTAATTCGGATGATTCCACTGGCACGGGCGGTTGAGCAATTATGGATTTTAATTCGTTTGCTGTGAAACCGAGGCCTTCCATAACCAATAACCAATAATAACCAATATAGAGTATCCAAATAACACTAGGGATATGAATAAAATAGCAACAGGGAAATATTGTCACAATTATGATGCAGAAATCCAAGCAATAAAGTTGGCAATTAAAAAAAAACCTGCTGAACCGTAATCTTAGCCTACAGCCTGTAGTGTTTTTGACAGATGCAAGATCAATACTCCAGGCACTGCAATCCAGAAAATTGCCACATCTGCAGACCTTACTGACTGAACTCTGCAAGCACCACAGGGTTGCCCTGCAGTTTATCCCATCTCACTGTGGAATACCGGTAAATGAGAAAGCAGATCAGCTGGTAAAAGAAGGTTCAACAGGTACACAACCAGATGGGAACAAGTTATCATTATACGCCTCAGAACAGGGCACAATATTACACAGTCTCGACTCCGCAGTCACATGTATACAAAATTCAAGATCGGCACCTCAACTACATGTACATGTGAACAGACGCCCCAGATAATTGCTGAAAATATACTCCAAGATTGTACTGAATATTGTAAGTAGACAGGAAAATCCATTCACGTAGTAACCGGTATCCGCTTCTCGCCAGCATTGACATTGGTAAGCGCACAGACTTGCTCGGCCCACCCATGATTTGCCTCTTTTTAACCTGACACCTTTCCCTGTGTTGAGCTCGTGGTGCAATGGGTGCTCTTTATCTGCACTTATCTTCAGGTATGCTCGTGCCCTCCAGATCTTGATTCTTTTATCCTTGGTTGGAAAGTCAAGAAGATACCTCACTGCTACACAGGGATGTTTCTCGTACACCCCAAGATAATGCGCATAGCTTCATTCTGTATTTTCTCCAGCCTGTCAGTTTGTGTCGTACTGACAGTAAGAATTGCCAGGGCATACTCGATTGGTGCGAGGACTAGTCCCTGGAACAGAAGGGTAAGTAGCCTCTGCTTGATGTTGTCAGTTGCCACGACCTTTTTACAACCAGCAACTGTATTCCCCTTTTTCATCATTTTATGTTGTAACCAAAATGTAAATTCCATTCAATTTTGTACCAGTTTATGACCTGGTATTTAAAAAAATTTCCTTAATTTTTGCGTCATTTTATAACGTAGCCAAAATCTCACTTTGCACCCCTTTGCATCATTCTACCATATCAGAATCTAATTTTTCATCATTTTATGATGCAACGAAAGGATATAAATTCCCTTCAGATTTACATCATTTTATAACACAGCCAAAATTTAATTACACTTCAATTTTGCATCATTTTAAGAAATTGCCAAAAAATGATTTCCCTCAATTGTGTAACACTACATTATGGATAAAAATTAACCAAATTATCTTTATACCAAGCATTTTTACGATGTAACACAAACACATTTTTTCTTCATTTTTCATTATTTCGTGATGTCATCAAATATGTAAAAAATATGTCAGGTCGGGTAAGTTTACCTACTACTGTATGCAATAAACAGTACAACCTGTGGCTGCCCTGCTGCCTTGCAGGTATACTCGGGAGAGTAAAAGGCTAAGGGAGGGACCCCGAAGTAAAACAACCCTATTGCCTTGTGGGTGAGACTTTTTAGTCAAAGGCTACCGAAGCCAAACGTAAACAAACCGACGGAAGGCAACAGAAAACCACCGTCTTAACTTCTTTGTACAATCATGAATCGTCACAAGTTTTGACAATAGAAACAAGAAAAAGAGTTCTTAAATGTTATGTAGAGCCAGTCTTAACATATGGATGTGAATTATGGACAATAGGACAACATACAAGAAAATCACTGGAGTCTGTAGAAATGTGGTTTTACAGAAGGATGTTGAGAACACCATGGACAGCTAAGAAGAGTAATGAAAATGTTCTGAAAGAGGTCAAAGCAAAAAGAGAGCTAATTTCCAATATTATGAAGAAACAATCATCATTTTTTGGCCATGTAATGAGAAGAGAACAACTGGAATATATTGTAACAACTGGGAAAATTGAGGGACGAATGGACAGAGGAAGGCAAAGAGAAAAAATAACAGACAGCTTAAGAGAATGGCTTGGCATCAGGTCAACAACAGAAATGATAAATATTTGCCGAGATAGAAAGTTGTGGAGAGACATGATCACCTACGCCAGCAGGCCCGGTACTTGATGATGATGTCATCAAAATGTTAAATGGTTGATCTTGCTTTGTTTATTTCATGAAATAATAAAAATAACCCATCAATTCAACCTACCATCATTTATGTAAATCTAGCATAATAATCTATAGACACCTGATAGTGAGCGAGGCAGATGCAAGTTATAGACAGTCCGGAGACTTCAGAGAATCAGATCATGGGTAAAACGTGACACATAAACCGTGGACCGAGAATTTGGAACGGAATTACATTATCAGCTGCAATAAAGACAAGAGTTATCTACAACTGATTTCTTTGTTGATCAAGGGAACAATGCTAAAAAATAACAATAAAATAATAGTATGAAGAAGATAATATCACTTAACGCATTGTAATAAAAGTAAAGAGTCCCCTGGCTCACGTCACCTGTGCCGTAGGTCTGTAAAAGTTATGGCCACTAACACCATATTCCCTATACGCCACTTGGCGGGACGGGGGCTCTTTATTTTTATTAAAATGCGTTAAGTGTTATTATCTTCTTCATACTATTATTATTTTTGTTTTTATTTTAGCATTGTTCCCTTTTTTGGGGTAATGTGGTCCCATTTTTTAGGGTAATGTGGTCGGTATTACGCCCGTGCCGCTTTACTTTCCCAGAAAAAAATCCGGTACCCATTTAAGCCTGGGTGAACCCGGAGGCCGTCGGTTGGGATCGAACCCTATCTCTTGCCCTTTGTAGCCCAGTTCACTAACCACTGAGCTATCGCGGCTCCCTTAACGCATTGTAATAAAACTGAAAGTTCAGCAAGAAACCATTTTACATGAAAATTCCGAAGTCTTAGTTCTCCTTGATTGACGATTTCTTGCTAGTTCTTGTAGCTCTTTGTTGTTTCTTAGTCCCATGGTTGAGTATTCCCTAGCAGTCATTTTTCTGCCCAGCGATTCTCTGTGCCTGCCTGTTTTTTCTTTTACCAGATGGTTTCCACATGAATGGACTTCTGGGGGAGAAGTATTTCTTCATTCGTTCATGACCGATGTATTTCAAATGTCTTCCTCTTATAAAAGTAAAAAAAAAAAAAAAGTAAAGTACCCCCGTCACGCCAAGTGGCGTATAGGGAATATAGTGTTAGTGGTCATAAATTTTACAGACCTTCGGCACATGATTTTTGGGGTAATGTGGTCGGTATTACGCCCGTGCCGCTTCACTTTCCCAGAAAAAAATCCGGTACCCATTAAAGGCTGGGTGAACCCTGAAGACGTCGGTTGGGATCGAACCCTACCCCTTGTCCTTTGTAGGCCAGCTCACTAACCACTTAGCTATCGCGGCTCCCTCCTCTTATAAAGCTCGACATGTATTCTTGCTTATATTCGTCTCTTTCCTGCTCGTTTGAAATGTATTCTTTCCAGTTCATGTTTGAGGTCATAGAAAGTCATTTGTTTTCAAAGGGCTTGCCGAATGTAAACAAATAAAATAATAATATTTTGGGATTATATTTCTCACAGTTACACCAATGTTTATAACTTAATCGCGTTAGTTAGAAGAGAAATCTCCCTCGTGAGTGATCGTTGCTGTTGCTGCAACTGTCATCGAATTGTATTACACAATACAAGACCTCCCCAAAACAATTGCAAATTACCCAACATCATTATATAACTACACTACTCCACGTCATAACATCAGAGCACACTACACAAATATATCACTACATCGTGTCATTATATCATAATATATCACACAATATCATAACATACCATAAAACATAATATTCTAGCATGCTACACGAAACAATACTACATCATATCATCCCACGCCATTTTACACCACATTATATCAAATCACAACACATCATTTCATGGCATTCCACGTCTACCACAAAACAATGCACCATATTGTATGTTATCATAGTTACTATACAACACTACGCAATGACATACCACAACAAGCAATATCACACCACACTATACCACAAAATACCATAACGATTCATTTTGTAATGTACAATATAGTATCATAAAAGATAAGACAATACGCAACGATATAATGCCATACAATACATAATCATACTATAGTATATACCGTTTACAATGCCACACCACACTATAGCACACCATGCCATACCACATCATACTATAGCATACAACTTCATATCATATCACACTACACCATAGTATATTACTCCACGCGACGCCCATACCACACCTCACCCCACTGCACCATAGCATACCACTTTACACCATACAATACCACACTGTAACATACCACTTCACATCATACCATATAACACTGTAGCATACCATTCCAGATCTCACCACACCTCACCATGCCGCACCACAGCAAACTACTCCATGCCACACCATATTCATACCACACTGCTCTACACCATACCATAGCATACCACTTCACTCCACACGACACCCCACCACACCATAATATACCTCATCACACCACACCATAGCATACCACTCCTCCACGCTACCTATGCCATATCTCACCACGCAAACATCATAGTATACCACTTCATGATCATACCTCACCATACCATTGGTATGCTACCACACCACATCTTAACATACCAGTCCACACAATACCACACCATAACATATCACTCCACAACACACCATACCATACCTCACCACACCACATCACATCTTAACATACCATTCCACACAATACCACACCATAACATACCACTCCACAACACACCATACCATACCTCACCACACCACATCACAGCATACCATTCCACACCATAGTATACCACTCCACTTCACACCACACCATATTTTATTTTAATTTAGTCGAAATATCATCTTCATTGTACAACGACAGCTCCACAGCGCTCATTTTCCCGCCTCAGCACGTTCTCCAGATGCAGCACGCCTGCCACACGCTAGAGAAAGATTGAAGATGCCTGCATCTCAGATATACGAATTCCGTAGCACTGGTTAACACCTTGTCCTTGAATCTCCTTAGTCGCCTCTTGCGACATACGTGACATGTGACAGTGACTCTATTCTTTTCTCTCTTCACCGTCGTTCTGCGCAAAACACACGCAACCATTATATATCTACACACGCAACCATTATATATCTACACACGCAACCATTATATATCTACACACGCAACCATTATATATTTATACCAAAGAAGCTGTTCTGTTGTAAACTGTCACTGGTATCCATGTAGACGAATCGACGAGGATCACGCTGTCTTTACCCCCTCTGCTGGAGTAGGTTTGGATATGGCTGACAAGGCAATAATAGCAAGAAACATGATTTGAGCTTATCCTGTGATGTGAGTATGGATGTTACATTAGAATTTTCATCACCGCACCCCAGGCACATCCATAGATTCGTCAATTCTCTCTTCGAAATACAGCGAACTCCGTAGACCAGTCAAGGATCCATTAAAGATCAGTACGTTATCATAAATGACCACCAGTTTGCACATTCTTCTCCTTCCTCTTCTTCTCCTTCTTCCTCTTCTCCTTCTTCCTCTTCTCCTTCTTCCTCAGCATTCAAATCTTGTGATCATGGATGCACCGACGGACCTAAGAACAAGACAAGAACTACAATAGACCTTGCATGGCAGTGAATCGTCGCACAAGACAAGAACTACAATAGACCTTGCATGGCAGTGAATCATCACACAAGACAAGAACTACAATAGACCTTGCATGGCAGTGAATCATCGCACAAGACAAGAACTACAATAGACCTTGCATGGCAGTGAATCATCGCACAAGACAAGAACTACAATAGACCTTGCATGGCAGTGAATCGTCACACATGACAAGAACTACAATAGACCTTGCATGGCAGTGAATCGTCGCACAAGACAAGAACTACAATAGACCTTGCATGGCAGTGAATCATCACACAAGACAAGAACTACAATAGACCTTGCTTGGCAGTGAATCGTCACACAAGACAAGAACTACAATAGACCTTGCTTGGCAGTGAATCGTCGCACAAGACAAGAACTACAATAGACCTTGCATGGCAGTGAATCGTCACACAAGACAAGAACTACAATAGACCTTGCATGGCAGTGAATCGTCGCACAAGACAAGAACTACAATAGACCTTGCTTGGCAGTGAATCGTCACACAAGACAAGAACTACAATAGACCTTGCTTGGCAGTGAATCGTCGCACAAGACAAGAACTACAATAGACCTTGCATGGCAGTGAATCGTCGCACAAGACAAGAACTACAATAGACCTTGCATGGCAGTGAATCATCACACAAGACAAGAACTACAATAGACCTTGCATGGCAGTGAATCATCACACAAGACAAGAACTACAATAGACCTTGCATGGCAGTGAATCGTCAGACATGAAGAGTTATCATTTCTGTCCTGTGTGCCGATTCAGCCTGAGAGGAAATAACTAACAATAGGTCATAAATATGGTCGCTGCCCGGGCAATATTGTCAACAGATACCTACCTATACCGGAAGCAAATCATGGACAGGAAAAAAACAAATTAAAAGACGATTAGAGGCTACAAAGATTAGGTTTCTCAGAAAACCAATGAGGGCATTCTCAAAGAGGCCAACACAACAATTGAGCTCCTAAAAAAACATCAGAAAGAAACAATCAACATTTTTCAGGTACATCATGAGAAGAAGAAAGTTGGAATACTTGGTTATAACTGGCAAAATACAGAGAAAGAGAGATCGCGGATGACAAAGAGAGAAGATACTAGATAGTTTATGTCATAGCATGGAAAACGTTTAGTTTATACAAGATTGTGGAATAACATGATCGCCTACGCCAACCGGTATGGCGCATACATATATGTATGTATATGCATATATATATATATATATACATATATATATATATATATATATATATATATTTTTGTGTATGGGTGTTATGATATCACTCAGATGTTAATTCTATGAAACCTTTTGAATTCATAACCCCCATTACTTTGATGCTTTTGAGTAGCACGTAATGCAAACCGATTTTGTTAAGGGGCTGAAGAGAAAATTGTATGGTCTTTTAAAGCAACGATCCTGGAATAGGACTTTCAATAAGCAAAATTAAACAAAAAGAAATATGTTATATATGAAAGATACTATTATATTTCGACAAAATAATCCTTAATTCAACAAAGTGATGGCAGAGTGATCTTGTGAGAATGTCAATCATGAAACAAAAAGAAAACACTAAAAGGGTCGAAGCAGTTTTTTCAGACAATGCAAGAAATACAATTTTTATGAAAACACGAAACAATAAACTGATATGAAGAAACAATAAACTGATATGAAGAAACAATAAACTGATATGAAGAAACAATAAACTGATATGAAGAAACAATAAACTGATTTGAAAAGTCCATTACATAAATGAAATAGTTACGTGGAGGAGCTATAGTTGTGGTTAGCGCGTTGGCGTGAGCTGTTAAATGAATGTGGCTTTAATCGCAGCCTGGCTCGCTACAGTCCACTCATTTGGAAGAGATTAGTAAAGGGCTCAGTGTGATGGAGAAGGTTTAAAAATAAAACAGGGATGGAGAGCAGTCCACACCATACCAGCAATGAAGTGGCTACGTGAAAGTCGTCACTTCACTTCTCTTAGATATCAGTAAATGTTTCAGTGTATCTTTTCCCTTTTTTTTTATAGTTCTTGGATTTAGAGGAAGTTATTGAAGACATCGGGAGCCGCGATAGCTCAGTGGTTAGTGAACTGGACTACAAAGGACAAGAGGTAGGGATCGCAACCGACGGCTTCCGGGTTCACCCTGCCTTAAATGGGTACCGGATTTTTTTCTGGGAAAGTAAAGCGGCACGGGCGTAATACCGACCACATTACCCCAAAATTCATATGCTGAACGTCTGTAAAATTTATGGTCACTAAACCATATTCCTTAAACGCCAATTAGTGTGACGAGGGTCTTTTACTTATAGAAGACATCACTAATAGCTTAAAGACAGCTCACTGAGGGAGTAATCAGACAACGAAGACATAGGAGGATCGGTAGCCTAGTTGGGAAAACCACCCGACTGGGCTACCGACGTACGGGATACCGTGTTCGATTCCTGCTGGAAGCAGTTTGTGAATTGTTCTTGTGGTTAGAAAAAAAAATGCCTCCACGGGCGACCCAGCAGCTGGCAGAAATGGGTACCGGGGTATTACTCTCCTAAGGTGAGGAATGATGCCTCGCATCGTGAGTCTCGATGCTTGAAGCGACACTGTCCTGAAGTGTCCGAAGACTTCTGGATAGGCGACCGAGAACATAACGGGAAAACTCGCTCGCAAAGACGCCGATTCAAGTCTCGTACTTTACCTTTATCTTTATTATTGTGATAGATGGTAGTTTATTAATGTGATACATGGTAGTTTATTATTGTGATAGATGGTAGTTTATTAATGTGATAGATGGTAGTTTATTATTGTGATAGATGGTAGTTTATTAATGTGATAGATGGTAGTTTATTATTGTGATAGATGGTAGTTTATTAATGTGATAGATGGTAGTTTATTATTGTGATAGATGGTAGTTTATTAATGTGATAGATGGTAGTTTATTAATGTGATAGATGGTAGTTTATTAACGTGATAGTTGGTAGTTTATTATTGTGACAGATGGTAGTTTATTATTGTGATAGATGGTAGTTTATTATTGTGATAGATGGTAGTTTATTAATGTGATAGATGGTAGTTTATTAATGTGATAGATGGTAGTTTATTATTGTGATAGATGGTAGTTTATTATTGTGATAGTTGGTAGTTTATTAATGTGATAGATGGTAGTTTATTATTGTGATAGATGGTAGTTTATTAATGTGATAGATGGTAGTTTTTTTATTGTGATAGATGGTAGTTTATTAATGTGATAGATGGTAGTTTATTATTGTGATAAGTAAGTATAGTGCCCCGTCACGTCAAGTGGCGTATAGGGAATATGGTGTTAGTGACCATCAATTTTACAGACCTTCGGCACATGATTTTTTGGGTAATGTGGTAGGTATTACACCCGTGCCGCTTTACTTTCCCAGAAAAAAAAAAATCGGTACCCATTAAAGGCTGGGTGAACTGGAGTCGTCGGTTGGGATTGAACCCTACCTCTTGCCTCCATCTTGTAGTACAGTTCACTGAGCTATCGCAGCACCCTATTTTGTTCTGTAAATAGAATTATAAAAGCACACACACAAATATATTTCGATATAAAATTGATTTCTATGACGCTTTCATATTCTGCTTATTTTAAATACATTTTCTCTTTCTATTATTTCTTCTTCTTCATTTTTCTTCTCGTTCGCCCACAACAGGAAAAACTCTTGTCATTGTTCCATGACATGCATAAGGGCGAGGTAATTCAAGATTTCCCAATCACTAAATGTAGTAAATGACATCACAATGAAAACTGGAGCAGGATTATCTGCCTTGTTTCTCTGGTAACAGAAGTTGTTTACCAGGAAGTTAAAACATCTTTCAAAGATGGATGTCTTCGTTTGTAACCATCATCTTACAAAAACTGTTCCAGCAAAACGAGTATCTGTTAGTGCTGTTTTCTTGACGTTTCATTCTTATTATCTGCATAATTTTATAAAGCATGTCTTGTTGCATCTCTTTGACTTTGTGCAGCGTGGACATTTTCGGCAGATGTAATAATAAATTCAATAGATATCATGCGAGTTATCATGTCATGCCGGTCTCTTTGCTTTCCCTTGTTTTTAACCGTATAGAAGCCATGAACAAGAGGTCTCCAATCGTTACTGTTTTTTTCTGACCCTTGTTATCTTCATTCATGTTCCCCTCGGACCGAAGACGGGACATAGAACGGAAGTTATAGTTCTACACACCTACGATTAGATTCAATTCTTGTAGGTCTTGGTTGTTTGTTAGTTCCATTATTGTGCCTTCGCTAGAATTAGTTCAGCGATATGTTTTTCCTGTTCTTCCTTGTTTCCTTTTACCAAACCGTTTCCATACGAATGCCTGATGCGGAAATATTATCTTTTCATTCATTCTGAGAGCATGGCCGATTTTTTTAAAGCGCCTTTTTCTTATAAAGCTCGGCACGTAATTTTGTTTAAATTCGATTTTTATCTGCTCGTTTGAACTGTATTCTCTCCAACTTTTGTTTGAGATTATTTGGAGGTATTCGTTCTCAAAGACATTTAATTTCATTTCTAAATTCTGGTTGGGGTTTTCAATTTTCACATCCATATGTTAGCACTAGATCACGCAGGAGCTGAACGATCTAGTTTTTTTTTTTTTATTTACTGAGTCCATTGTATCACTAGATTAATTCGGATGATTCCACTGGCACGAGCGGTTGAGCAATTATAGATTTTAATTCGTTTGCAGTGATTCCTGGGCCTTCCATAACCATTGTATCACTAGGTGATTCCTGGGCCTTCCATAACCATAACCATTGTATCACTAGATGATTCCTGGGCCTTCCATAACCATAACCATTGTATCACTAGGTGATTCCTGGGCCTTCCATAACCATAACCATTGTATCACTAGATGTTCGTCAGTTTGTTGACATCATTCCATCTAATCATCATCAGGTGTAATTCATATCTGCAATCTCTGTTTCAGCCTTTTGCCGATGTCTTACCTGCTAGAGTACATTATCAAATATGAAGAATCAATATCCATCATCAAAAAGAAAATCATGCAAAGTGGTCAACAAAACGTGAAGCGTGGATATCGCCAACTGTCCAGGCGAGACATGTACAAATAGTCTTTGCTAGTACGCCCTATCAAACACGCCAGTAACAGCATAATACAAAACTGTCGTCAGTACGCCCTAGCAGACACGTCAGTAATCACATAATACAAGACTGTCTCCAGTACGCCCTAGCAGACACGTCAGTAACCATATAAAACAAGACTGTCTCCAGTACGCCCTAGCAGACACGTCAGTAACCACATAATACAGGACTGTCTCCAGTACGCCCTAGCAGACACGTCAGTAATCACATAATACAAGACTGTCTCCAGTACGCCCTAGCAGACACGTCAGTAACCATATAAAACAAGACTGTCTCCAGTACGCCCTAGCTGGCATGTCAGTAATCACATAATACAAGACTGTCTCCAGTACGCCCTAGCAGACACGTCAGTAACCATATAAAACAAGACTGTCTCCAGTACGCCCTAGCAGACACGTCAGTAACCACATAATACAGGACTGTCTCCAGTACGCCCTAGCAGACACGTCAGTAATCATATAATACAAGACTGTCTCCAGTACGCCCTAGCAGACACGTCAGTAATCACATAATACAAGACTGTCTCCAGTACGCCCTAGAAGGCACGTCAGTAACCACATAATACAAGACTGTCGTCAGTACGCCCTAGCAGACACGTCAGTAACCACATAATACAAGACTGTCTTCAGTATGCCCTAGCTGGCATGTCAGTAATCACATAATACAAGCCTGTCTCCAGTATGCCCTAGCTGACATGTCAGTAACCACATAATACAAGCCTGTCTCCAGTATGCCCTAGCAGATATGTCAGTAACCACATAATACAAGACTGTCTCCAGTATGCCCTAGCTGACATGTCAGTAACCACATAATACAAGACTGTCTCCAGTATGCCCTAGCAGATATGTCAGTAACCACATAATACAAGACTGTCTCCAGTATGCCCTAGCTGATATGTCAGTAACCACAAAATATACAAGACTGTCTCCAGTATGCCCCAGCTGACATGTCAGTAACCACATAATACAAGACTGTCTCCAGTATGCTCTAGCTGACATGTCAGTAACCACATAATACAAGACTGTCTCCAGTATGCCCTAGCAGATATGTCAGTAACCACATAATACAAGACTGTCTCCAGTATGCCCTAGCTGACACGTCAGTAACCACATAATACAAGACTGTCTCCAGTACGCCCTAGCTGACATGCTAGTAACCACATAATACAAGACTGTCTCCAGTACGCCCTAGCTGACATGTCAGTAACCACATAATACAAGACTGTCTCCAGTATGCCCTAGCTGACACGTCAGTAACCACATAATACAAGACTGTCTCCAGTATGCCCTAGCTGACATGTCAGTAACCACATAATACAAGACTGTCTCCAGTATGCCCTAGCAGACACGTCAGTAACCACATAATACAAGACTGTCTCCAGTACGCCCTAGCTGACATGTCAGTAACCACATAATACAAGACTGTCTTCAGTATGCCCTAGCTGACATGTCAGTAACCACATAATACAAGACTGTCTTCAGTATGCCCTAGCTGACATGTCAGTAACCACATAATACAAGACTGTCCCAGTACGCCCTAGCTGACATGTCAGTAACCACATAATACAAGACTGTCTTCAGTATGCCCTAGCTGACATGTCAGTAACCACATAATACAAGACTGTCTCCAGTATGCCCTAGCAGACACGTCAGTAACCACATAATACAAGACTGTCTCCAGTACGCCCTAGCAGACACGTCAGTAACCACATAATACAAGACTGTCTCCAGTATGCCCTAGCTGACATGTCAGTAACCACATAATACAAGACTGTCTTCAGTATGCCCTAGCTGACATGTCAGTAACCACATAATACAAGACTGTCTTCAGTATGCCCTAGCAGACACGTCAGTAACCACATAATACAAGACTGTCTCCAGTACGCCCTAGCAGACACGTCAGTAACCACATAATACAAGACTGTCTCCAGTACGCCCTAGCTGACATGTCAGTAACCACATAATACAAGACTGTCTCCAGTACGCCCTAGCAGACACGTCAGTAACCATATAATACAAGACTGTCTCCAGTATGCCCTAGCTGACACGTCAGTAACCACATAATACAAGACTGTCTCCAGTATGCCCTAGCTGACACGTCAGTAACCACATAATACAAGACTGTCTCCAGTATGCCCTGGCTGGCATGTCAGTAATCACATAATACAAGCCTGTCTCCAGTATGCCCTAGATGACATGTCAGTAACCACATAATACAAGACTGTCTCCAGTATGCCCTAGCAGATATGTCAGTAACCACATAATACAAGACTGTCTCCAGTATGCCCTAGCAGATATGTCAGTAACCACATAATACAAGACTGTCTCCAGTATGCCCTAGCTGACATGTCAGTAACCACATAATACAAGACTGTCTCCAGTATGCCCTAGCAGATATGTCAGTAACCACATAATACAAGACTGTCTCCATTATGCCCTAGCAGACACGTCAGTAACCACATAATACAAGACTGTCTCCAGTACGCCCTAGCAGACATGTCAGTAACCACATAATACAAGACTGTCTCCAGTACGCCCTAGCAGACATGTCAGTAACCACATAATACAAGACTGTCGCCAGTACGCCCTAGCTGACATGTCAGTAACCACATAATACAAGACTGTCTCCAGTACGCCCTAGCAGACACGTTAGTAACGACATAATACAAGACTGTCTCCACTATGCCCTAGCAGACACGTCAGTAACCACATAATACAAGACTGTCTCCAGTACGCCCTAGCAGACACGTTAGTAACCACATAATACAAGACTGTCTCCAGAACACAGACTTCAGTCAAATGTGGCCAACATCCAACATCTTGGAAGCCAAACTGCAGAACTAGAATCTTGAAGCTGACAGCAAACTTTATAACAAAATTCACACACACATACACAAAACACACACACACAAATCACACACACACACAAAACACACACACACAACACACACACACAAAACACACACACAAAACACAAAACACACACACACAACACACACACAAAACACACACACACACAAAACACACACACAACACACACACAAAACACACACACACACAAAACACACACACACACAAAACACACACACACACAAAACACACAGAAAACTTAATCATGATCGCAGCACCAGAAGCAGAAAAAGTTCTTCCTTTTTTGTTCTTTCTCCCTGTGCGTTCAGCAATTTCCTATTTTAACGACATAAATAAAAGTGATCTCCCCTTAGTTGGCGTCATAATAAAACTAGTGTTTATCAAATATTAATAATTATCTCTATGTTCATCACTAACGCATTTTATTTTTTATTTTATTTTTTGGGTTAGGGTTAAGGTTTGGGTTAGGAAATATAAGACTATCCTTGCGTTGTCTTAATTGTTCTCTACAATTAGGGGTCTTCCAATGACATATTAGAGAACCAGCGAATAAATGCAATGTTACACAAGGGGATATTACTTTTCTGAGCTGAAATCGAGCTTAAAATAATTTATGTCCTTAAACTAGGACTTTAGCCCAATAACAGACTAATTAAAGTGATTAATTAAATACAAAAACTACGGTGATGAAATATAGGCGCGTTGTGTGTATTCATCACGCGAGACTACGTCACAAGCAGTTGTATAACTGCAGCATAATTTAGCAAGTAATTGAACAAAATGGCGACTGTCTGTGAATGATCACAAATTGTGGTACACACGTATCCCAAAATTTGTGCTGGATTTTTAAAAATCACAAGAAAAAATAGAAAAATGAAGAAGTTGCAAAGGCAGGAAATGAAGACAACTGACGAGTTTTGGTTCAGTCCTGTGAAAGACAAAGAGAGATAGAAGTTGTTGATTGCATGCATTCCAAAGAAATCAAATAATTCAAAGTAAATTGCCTTGACATATAATACGATAACTACCAGTGTTTCATACATAACATTAACATTCAGAAACAATGAAAAAATGTAGCTGTGTGGTATAGAGGTAAGATGCCGGGTTTCGAACCCATTACCTTCTTGTAATGTGTGGGCCAAATTTGCTGTTGCCAAAACAAAAAGTGTTAGGTAATTAATGTACCCAACCCCTCCTATTCCCTCAGAGGTAGTGATCAGAAAGTGGGTCTTCGTTGCTGGTCACACTGAAACTATAATCCTTTGCAGTGTATACAGGAACTATTCGTGTAGACATCTTGCGCTGGCAGTTAGAGAGGAGCGGTGGAGCAGATATGGGAACGCCATGAATACAGTGACGGGAGTCGCGATAGCTCTGTGGTTAGTGAACTGGACTACAAAGGACAATAGGTAGGGTTCGATCTCAACCGACGGATTCCGAGTTGACCGAGTTGATTTAATGGGTACCGAATTTTTTTCTGGGAAAGTAAAGCGGCACGGGCGTAAAACCTGACCATATTACCACAAAAATCATGTGCCGAAAGTCTGTAAAATTTATGGTCACTAACACCATATTCCCTATACGCCACTTGGCGTGACGGGGGTATTTAATTTTTTTTTTTTAATGAATACAATGACGTCACTTCCTGAAACCAAACAAAAGCAAACTGTACGAAATGGGGTTAAGGGAGGGTCGATCGTCCATGAATGAACAGCTTCAAAAGTTGACAGTATAGGTTTCAGAAAGTCTGAAAGGCAAAGATACATTAATCTTGTTAGTTACACCTGGGGAAAACATATGAAGACCTCTTATGTTCACTCTAAAGTTGAATTAGATACAATAAACACAACGATATTTCAGCTTTGCAAATAAGACAAGACTAAACAAAGAACCAACGTTTCGACTAACGTCTTCATCTGGCACAAAAATAAAATAAAACAGAAAACAGATATTGTTAATTATAAATATTCTTTGCAGATATTTCGTGCGTCAACATCCTGAAGCGAAACACGAGATGTCACCACAGATTTGTCTTAAAGATCTACTTACTTCTCTTTCATTTGAGTTTTGAGAAACATGCTATCAACGTATTTGGTGTGGTAATCAGGTTATGGTTTTCCTCTATTGGTTCCTCTTCTAGAAGTAATGAACTCACGTAATTACAACTATATATCAACACACAGCAACCAAGTGTATGTCATTGACCAATTCCAGATTTGATAATATGTTCTACTCTCTATGTTCGTGAACAAGTGCTCAATTGTCTCATCTAGTGACGCTACATTTTAATGTTGTATACAGAATCATTATTATTCCTCTGGGACAGTTTCCATTTCTATTATTGAGTTATTAGCGGGTCATCATCATTGCACCCCGAACATGTCCATAGGTGCTCAGATCCCCTCCTCAGTTATTGAGTTATTAGCGGGTCATCATCATTGCACCCCGAACATGTCCATAGGTGCTCAGATCCCCTCCTCAGCAAGTCCCGCAACAGCCATCGACTGATGCCTACAGTTCTGTGTTGCTTGACAAGGCTTCTTATACGTCAACTAAGCCTCTTGCTTCTGAATGTAACCAACTTTGCTCCCATCTCCTTCATCAGAAGTAGTGGCGTGGACTCACGTTTGTCCATTTATATAAAACCTTCCACTCTCCACATTCAGTGGACGCATATTCGATTCATTGTTATGTTTACAAGTTAATGTTTTCTCCATTTTCGGGGTTGAAATAAAAGCTCTGACATCTACATTACGCGGTGACAGCACCGGGACATGCGACCTTTGTTCTCCAGCTCCCAGAGAACCCCAGTCAAGACAGGAAGAATGATCGACTTTATACAACCAAATTGAATGGAGGACGTAGACTGGTAATATAAATCAAATCGGATGTCTCGTGTGAAACACAAGTTTAGAATTAAAGTTAAGCGCATATAATATATGACCAACGTTCGCTCACAAAACGACATCCCACTCTTCTTACTCAGTGTTACTAAAAAAACCATAAAAACACTAATTCAGAGAGGGCACACAATCTGATAATCTTCATCTTTTTCAGCGTTCAAGTCTTGTGATCTTGCGGGTTTGACCCGTTTCACGATGGAGGGGTAAGAACAGTATCATACCACGATGAGTTGGTCGCATAGTCTGTACTCGTATATGGAGGTGTAAGAACAATATTATGCCACACAATGAGCTGGTCTGTACTCGTATATGGAGGTGTAAGAACACCATCATGCCACACAATGAGCTGGTCGCTTGGTCTGTACTCGTATATGGAGGTGTAAGAACAATATTATGCCACACAATGAGCTGGTCTGTACTCGTATATGGAGGTGTAAGAACACCATCATGCCACACAATGAGCTGGTCGCTTGGTCTGTACTCGTATATGGAGGTGTAAGAACAATATTATGCCACACAATGAGCTGGTCTGTACTCGTATATGGAGGTGTAAGGACACCATCATGCCACACAATGAGCTGGTCGCTTGGTCTGTACTCGTATATGGAGGTGTAAGAACACCATCATACCACACAATGAGGTGGTCACCTAGTCTGTACTCGTATATGGAGGTGTAAGAACACCATCATGCCACACAATGAGCTGGTCACCTAGTCTGCACTCGTATATGGAGGTGTAAGAACACCATCATGCCACACAATGAGCTGGTCACCTAGTCTGTACTCGTATATGGAGGTGTAAGAACACCATCATGCCACACAATGAGCTAGTCACCTAGTCTGTACTCGTATATGGAGGTGTAAGAACAATATTATGCCACACAATGAGGTGGTCACCTAGTCTGTACTCGTATATGGAGGTGTAAGAACACCATCATGCCACAGAATGAGCTGGTCGCTTGGTCTGTACTCGTATATGGAGGTATAAGAACACCATCATGCCACACAATGAGGTGGTCACCTAGTCTGTACTCGTATATGGAGGTGTAAGAACACCATCATGCCACACAATGAGCTGGTCACCTAGTCTGTACTCGTATATGGAGGTGTAAGAACAATATTATGCCACACAATGAGCTGGTCGCTTGGTCTGTACTCGTATATGGAGGTGTAAGAACAATATTATGCCACACAATGAGCTGGTCGCTTGGTCTGTACTCGTATATGGAGGTGTAAGAACAATATTATGCCACACAATGAGCTGGTCGCTTGGTCTGTACTCGTATATGGAGGTGTAAGAAAAATATTATGCCACACAATGAGCTGGTCGCTTGGTCTGTACTCGTATATGGAGGTGTAAGAACAATATTATGCCACACAATGAGCTGGTCGCTTGGTCTGTACTCGTATATGGAGGTGTAAGAACAATATTATGCCACACAATGAGCTGGTCTGTACTCGTATATGGAGGTGTAAGAACAATATTATGCCACACAATGAGCTGGTCGCTTGGTCTGTACTCGTATATGGAGGTGTAAGAACACCATCATGCCACACAATGAGCTGGTCGCTTGGTCTGTACTCGTATATGGAGGTGTAAGAACACCATCATGCCACACAATGAGCTGGTCACCTAGTCTGTACTCGTATATGGAGGTGTAAGAACACCATCATGCCACACAATGAGCTGGTCGCTTGGTCTGTACTCGTATATGGAGGTGTAAGAACACCATCATGCCACACAATGAGCTGGTCGCTTGGTCTGTACTCGTATATGGAGGTGTAAGAACAATATTATGCCACACAATGAGCTGGTCTGTACTCGTATATGGAGGTGTAAGAACACCATCATGCCACACAATGAGCTGGTCGCTTGGTCTGTACTCGTATATGGAGGTGTAAGAACAATATTATGCCACACAATGAGCTGGTCGCTTGGTCTGTACTCGTATATGGAGGTGTAAGAACAATATTATGCCACACAATGAGCTGGTCGCTTGGTCTGTACTCGTATATGGAGGTGTAAGAACAATATTATGCCACACAATGAGCTGGTCTGTACTCGTATATGGAGGTGTAAGAACAATATTATGCCACACAATGAGCTGGTCGCTTGGTCTGTACTCGTATATGGAGGTGTAAGAACACCATCATGCCACACAATGAGCTGGTCGCTTGGTCTGTACTCGTATATGGAGGTGTAAGAACACCATCATGCCACACAATGAGCTGGTCACCTAGTCTGTACTCGTATATGGAGGTGTAAGAACACCATCATGCCACACAATGAGCTGGTCGCTTGGTCTGTACTCGTATATGGAGGTGTAAGAACACCATCATGCCACACAATGAGCTGGTCACCTAGTCTGTACTCGTATATGGAGGTGTAAGAACACCATTATGCCACACAATGAGCTGGTCACCTAGTCTGTACTCGTATATGGAGGTGTAAGAACAATATTATGCCACACAATGAGCTGGTCTGTACTCGTATATGCGTGTGTGTCCTGATTATTCCCCTCAATCTGCGTCGTGGCTGACACACATCATCTTTGACATGCTGGATTTCTTGAAAATCAGTAGCGCTGCTATCTCTGGAGCAAAATTACAGCCGACATTGATTGTTATAACCACATGGGGATGAGTCTGCACGCTGCTATCTCTGGAGCAAAATTACAGCCGACATTGATTGTTATAACCACATGGGGATGAGTCTGCACGCTGCTATCTCTGGAGCAAAATTACAGCCGACATTGATTGTTATAACCACATGGGGATGAGTCTGCACACTGCTATCTCTGGAGCAAAATTACAGCCGACATTGATTGTTATAACCACATGGGGATGAGTCTGCACACTGCTATCTCTGGAGCAAAATTACAGCCGACATTGATTGTTATAACCACATGGGGATGAGTCTGCACACTGCTATCTCTGGAGCAAAATAACAGCCGACATTGATTGTTATAACCACATGGGGATGAGTCTGCACACTGCTATCTCTGGAGCAAAATAACAGCCGACATTGATTGTTATAACCACATGGGGATGAGTCTGCACATCTAACAACACGGTAATGGGAACAATCAACAAATACAAATTACACTTTTCAATTTGTAATCATTTATTTTCAGTTAGTCGATCTCACTTTTACATTATGATGTCTAACAGAATCAAGAAGGCTTCTGGCTGTTTTTTTGCTTATAACCAAATGCTTCAATCATTGCAATCTTTCGCAACATTCATTATCACATTCATATTTGCATTTGTGTGTGTCTATGTGTATGTGTGTGATAATAATCTGACGATGAAATATTAGATTGTGACAATGAAATATTAGATTGTGACAATGAAATTATAAGCACAAGAAATACGAGAAACAAAAGTCTGGTCCTGTTCTAAATGTTCTCTGTAAACCAATAGAAAAGAAAGTTCAGTTTAAATTCTTTTGTAACCAGACAAATGAAACTAAAATGCAACGTCATCAAGTAACAAAATGTTACAGAAAATGAGTTTTCCCTTCCCAAAATACTGCTTTGTGGCTACGAGTTCTCCCCATCTCCAGCCGATGTTAATAACCAGTTTTTGGGAGACAATCGGATATTCAAAACCTTCAGGGAACTCATTTTTCAAGGAATTTAATCTCGCCGGATGTCAGTGACGACAGAATCTCCAAATGTGTTTTTTTTTCCCTTATTGTTAATGTTTGTTCATGAAGATTAAGGCACCAGTTTTGTGTTAAGTCCATCCACCGCTTCCTTGTCTCGGGCAACCAGAACTTCAAACAACGACAGGTAGCAACACATTTTCAACTATTTGATCCGTCACTGCCGTTTGTCACTAATACTTTAGTTGATTTGCTTATTTGTGTCTTCACAGACATAATAACCTGCTTCTTCTATTGTACATTGGATGTGATTATAACAAGTTTTATCTCATCATTTGTGTCTTCACAGACATAATAACCTGCTTCTTCTATTGTACATTGGATGTGATTATAACACGTTTTATCTCATAATTTGTGTCTTCTCATACATAGTAAACGTACCTGCATCTTCTATTGTACATTCGATGTGATTATAACAAGTTTTATCTCATCATTTGTGTCTTCACAGACATAATAACCTGCTTCTTCTATTGTACATTCGATGTGATTATAACAAGTTTTATTTCATAATTTGTGTCTTCACAGACATAATAACCTGCTGCTTCTATTGTGCATTCGATGTGATTATAACACGTTTTATCTCATAATTTGTGTCTTCTCATACATAGTAAACGTACCTGCTTCTTCTATTGTACATTCGATGTGATTATAACACGTTTTATCTCATAATTTGTGTCTTCCCAGACATAATAACCTGCATCTTCTATTGTACATTCGATGTGATTATAACACGTTTTATCTCATAATTTGTGTCTTCCCAGACATAATAACCTGCATCTTCTATTGTACATTCGATGTGATTATAACACGTTTTATCTCATAATTTGTGTCTTCACAGACATAATAACCTGCATCTTCTATTGTACATTCGATGTGATTATAACACGTTTTATCTCATAATTTGTGTCTTCACAGACATAATAACCTGCTGCTTCTATTGTACATTGGATGTGATTATAACAAGTTTTATCTCATCATTTGTGTCTTCTCATGCATAGTAAACGTACCTGCATCTTCTATTGTACATTCGATGTGATTATAACAAGTTTTATCTCACAATTAAAACAAAATCAATTGTGGTTAAACTTGAACATTATACACATATGGCCCTTTTCGCCGAGTCAGAAGGTCTTGTGGAAGCTATTATGTTTTTTTTTTTAGGTTTTGTTTTTGTTGAGCAGCTTCTCTCGTGACTAATTCTACCAACGTTTGACAAACACACACGGCCACAGAATGAACAAGTCAGGCCCACTGATGAACAATGTTTTCCATCCTTTTTCATGAGTCTTTTCACTTCTAAGTTTTGTCTTAGCACAGTCTAAAATAATGTAATACCATTCCTTATACATGCTCTCCATGATGTGCGATCACTAGCCAGGTGTCCCCAGTCATTTTCACAGATGGAGATGATTCTATTCAGATATGATATACAGATATCTCTATATCGTAGTTTAGGTCTGTCGATTAATCTTTTTTTCCGTGTATTAGTTCACCATATAATATTTGCTCGAGGATGTTTTTTTCCTCCATTCGCTGGAAGTGCCTCGGCCATCTTAGTCTTCGACTTCTGAGCATCGACATGACATTGTACAACTGACGTTCTTAAATTTGTCAATCTTGTATCTTCTGAACGTTTATGCTACTGACATATTACTCACACGTAAAAACTCACTTTAGCCTTGCAATTTTACGTTTTGTGTGAGCTGTCACAAATTTAAACCACTTCAATAAAATACCACTTTAAAGAATAAGCGGAATGTATTAGATTTCTACACAAAAATACTGTAACATTTACAAGATAATAGTCAGCTAAAATATCACTTTTTCTATTAAATTACGTCGCCCTGCAAATAAAAAACAAAATAACTTTAGAAGTTGATCGTAGGAAACAAATAAAATAGAAGGAAAAATTGAATGGAGGTTTTGCCCATAACTGCTACAACAAAGGACAGTAACAACATGGGTAGGAGCTTCCAATGACGTAGAATGAAAATAATCAACTTCATCATCATCTAGTTTGTCCCTGTTGAACTCTGATGACAGCTACTCTGGAGGTGTCTCTGTCTAGCGTGAGATCTCCAGCGTCTGCAGCCGTCGATCGTCCACCAACCATCTTCTAGGTCTGCCTCTCTCTCGTGTACACGGTACCACAACCAACTTCTTCTAGGTCTGCCTCTCTCTTGTTTACATGGAACCACAACGATCTTCTTCTAGGTCTGCCTCTCTCTCTCTCTCTCTTGTTTACATGAAACGACAACGATCTTCTTCTAGGTCTGCCTCTCTCTCTCTCTTGTTTACATGAAACGACAACGATCTTCTTCTAGGTCTGCCTCTCTCTCTCTCTCTTGTTTACATGAAACGACAACGATCTTCTTCTAGGTCTGCCTCTCTCTCTCTCTTGTTTACATGAAACGACAACGATCTTCTTCTAGGTCTGCCTCTCTTTTGTTTAGATGGAACCACAATGATCTTCTTCTAGGTCTGCCTCTCTCTCTTGTTTACATGGAACCACAACGATCTTCTTATAGGTCTGCCTCTCTCTCGTTTACATGGAACCACAGCCACCTTCTTCTTGGTGTGCCTCTCTCTCGTTTACTTGGAACCACAGCCACCTTCTTCTAGGTCTGCCTCTCTCTCTCTCTCTCTCTCTCTCTCTCTCTCTCGTTTACATGGTACCACAGCGACCTTCTTCTAGGTCTGCCTCTCTCTCGTGTACATGGTACCACAGCGACCTTCTTCTAGGTCTGCCTCTCTCTCGTGTACATGGTACCACAGCCAACTTCTTCTAGGTCTGCCTCTCTCTCTCGTGTACATGGTACCACAGCGACCTTCTTCTAGGTCTGCCTCTCTCTCTCTCGTTTACATGGTACCACAGCGACCTTCTTCTAGGTCTGCCTCTCTCTCGTGTACATGGTACCACAGCGACCTTCTTCTAGGTCTGCCTCTCTCTCGTGTACATGGTACCACAGCCAACTTCTTCTAGGTCTGCCTCTCTCTCTCGTGTACATGGTACCACAGCGACCTTCTTCTAGGTCTGCCTCTCTCTCTCGTGTACATGGTACCACAGCCATCTTCTTCTGGGTCTGCCACAGTTACGTTTACATAGAACCACAGCCACATGTAGTTTACTAAGGTCCACACTAAGCTCTCTCTACTTCTCTCGGTTCTTCATGCGTATCATAACTTCATTCATCTTTTATGCCATTTGGATAAGCTATTCAGTATATTTTTTTCTCTTGGTTTTCCTCTGCTCTTCTTTCTATTCACTCTGCTCACTGTTATATATTCTCAATGCCTTCATTTCGCATCACATGCCCAATAAATGTATATTCTCTTTCCTTTTGATTCTTATGATATGTCTGGTTTCTCCAGTTCGTTTTAAACATTCTTCGTTAGTAATCTTTGCTAACCATGGAATTCGTAGCATTCTTCTGATAAACCACATCTGAGCTGCCTTTAACGTTCTCTGTATTGTCTTGCTTATTGTCCATGACTCACTTTCATAAAGTAGAATAGGTTCTAGATAAACTTTAGGATACGTTTGTAACATTAGTTGATAATAAGCTAGTAAAACAATAACTCTAAAAATTACGTTACGTTGAACTCCACATTTATTTGTTTAAATAAAATGTCAGCAAATATGTTATGCAGTTTATTATCTATTTATAATCCACTTATATATTTTTTCCAGCAATTTTAAAAGAATTAGATAACAAAATAATAAAAAAAATAAACAGAGCGGCTTGGAAAGTGTTTGTTGAAGACCTATGCACCACAGGGAGTTGAAAGGTAGAAGAAGAAGAAATAAAATAATTTTATCAGAATGGCATCTGCAGACAAACAACAATTAACAACATTAGTTACAATCATCATCATGTGCCATACCAGTTGGCGTAGGCGATCATGTCCCTCCACAATCTTCTATCTACAGTGCATCGTATCAGTTCTGTTGTTGACTGTTTTCCATGCCATGACACCAAGCTATCCAGTATTTTCTCTCTTTGTCGTCCGCGATCTCTCTTTCCTTTTATTTTGGCAGTTGTAACCAAGTATTCAAACTTTCCTCTTCTCATGATGTGCCCGAAAAATGTTGATTGCTTCTTTCTTAGTTACAATAGCTTTTTTAAAAATAATTCAAATAGTATTTAAGAGCCGTAACATATAATAAATGATTATGTGGAAAAATAAATTATCGCAATAGTCCGTCAAGGGTTAAGGAACCTTGTAAACTGTTGTATCTGCTAGTAGCTTCCGAAGGGATCCGATGAATTAATGCTCACGGTGTTATTTAGCTGACACAAAACGATATATTGTCCTTTCAAGCTGCAGACCGTAATATAATAAGGGAGAGATTTAAAAAAAAACTCTCTATGCCCGACGATACTTCACTATGGTCCTTTCATTTCCACAGTTCGACATGCGTCCATGTTTTTGGCAAGCATCTCAATCTCAGCACGGGAGCTTGTGCCCCTTGTTGTTGTCTTTCCTATCAGCGTTCTTCTTAGAATTTATCCACTTCTTTTTTCATTATGCCATCTGTTTACCATTGGATGGCTTGATTTGTGATTATTTTGTGATCTCTTCACATCACAAGGCCAACGTATGCCCACTTTCTTTCCTTGATTATGGATGCTATTTTTGGATGCATAGCCATTTATCTTACTCGCGCCTTAGTCCTGAATACATCTCTAGGTGTATACAATATTTCCTGAGACATTTCTTTTTTCGATATATTTAATTTATCTTCTGTTTATTTCTTTATTTTCCAGCTCTCAGTTGCGTAACGATAATACAGTATATTTGAAATACATAAACTTTTCTTTCTAATCTAGCACAAATAGTCCACCTTATAAATTATAAGAAGCCTCGGTGGCCGAGTGATTAGTGGATCTTCTTTTGAATGGTCCGGGTTAAATTCCCATGTGATTTCTTTTCATCGCATCGACAAGGTATTTTGGTTTTACCCATGTCTAAAAATGGGTACCAGAGATTTTTTTCCTGGGAAGTAAACGTAGTCAGGCGTGGTACTGACCATATCCTCCAAAAATTGGTTGCAGATCATGGAAAGTATAGTCACTATCACCATATTCCCCATACGCAAATCAAGGAGTAGAGGGGGCATTGACTTTACTTCCATTTAATAGAAATAAAGGATGTCCTGCCACATATAATGTCTTAGGCGTATGTGAGTGAATTATTAACTCTTCTCTATTGAATTAGAAACTCTACTCCATTGAGCTGTCAATATTACGAACGTAGAGTGTGGATCATGCTGGGTCGATCTAGTAGCTTTTTATCCACCTTTCATCCGCGCTTTTTTACAGAAGAATTTTGAGAATACCATGGACAGCTAAGAAGAGTAATGAAAAAGTTCTGAAAGATGCCAAAGCAAAAAGAGAGCTCATTTCCAATATTAGGAAGAAACAATCATCATTTTTTGGTCATGTATTGAGAAGAGAACAGCTGGAATATATTTTAACAACTGGGAAAATTGAAGAACAAAGAGATAGAGGGAAGCAAAGAGAAAAGATACCTGATAGCTTACGTGAATGGCTTGACAGAAGGTCAACAACAGAATTGATAAATGACTGTCGTGATCTAACGTTGTGGAGAGACGTGATCACCTACGCCAGCAGGCCCGGTACTTGATAATGATGATCCTCAGCGCCTCGGTGATTAATTCAAATGTAATCTGTCGGTGTAATGTTAACTTAAGTTTGAATCAGAAGCGGTATTGTGTAAATTGATTTAATCGTCTAATTGCCTGAGCCTTGGATTATTCTGCGATTGTAGATGTGTCTCGGCATCGTCAGGGCCAGCATGATTCTCTTTCGGCTTATTCAGCAATAGCCTTCATTGCTCTTGTTCACACACTCACTTTAATTCCTAGCCGCTTTAAAAAGTCGCAGAGGATGAGACTGTGAGCCCTCTGGCACCGATTTCTAAAGTGGAATTTCTTACCTGGAATCCCTGCCGTCTCAGCTCGGGGGCGAGGTCCTTGTATTTTGCTAGTTTAATTATACTCTGTTTCTCTATTCAAATGTTCATGTTCGCTCTATTAAGATGACATGGGTCATATCTGTTGTGCCAAGTGCATTGTCTGGACTCATCTAACGCCTTTCTCGCTGGTATTGTCTTCCTAAACTTAGTGAGCCAGGCTTCTATTTTTTAACTTTTATTCTGATCTGTGTTGACTGGGAAACGTAAAGATGTGAGAGAACCCATGTTCAATGTATTGCCATGTCTATGCGCTAACTACTATGCTACTGACGTTTCCCGATGTAATTGTCGTGGTTTACCACTGAACTATTAAAACTGTTGTTAGAATAATCATACCGTACACCAGACCAAGCCATAGGTGCTTCGATAACACCCATCAAGAAAATTTGAGGAGAATCTCGGCCCACGTTCACAATTTCAGTAACAATGCCTGGCGAGGTTGCCAATGCTGACAGCGGCCATATTTGTCCGACCTCTATTGTCAAGGGTTCCTCAACTGGCACGGGACTTCCTGTTTATTGCCGTTATCCGAGAGGGCCAGACAACAGACCTCACATCCTGTGAGTTTGGGGGGGGGGGGGGAGGTAACGTCATAAACAAAACCAAGCATTGTTCCCATTTTTGAAAAAAAAATCCACACCGCTTCTGATGGCTTTTGACACCGGAACCTTCCTGTCCTGTGGTCGATGTCGTACCTCTAGACCAGTGGTTCTCAACCAGGAAACCAAGTTGTGGTCCCTGGCGAGCCACAAGATTTTTTATGTTATGGTGGGGGGGGGGGGCGCAGAAAGCAATTGCATAGATGAGTCACGGCACGCGGCTGGGGGGTGGGGGGCACGACTCGAGATTACAATATTGGGGGAGGGGGCACGACACGAGATTACAAAACTAAGTATAGGAACAAAGATGCTTGTGGAATACAACCGCAGATATCACTTTTTCCCACTCAGTGAGTTCTTCCATTAGCGGCGCCTAAGACAACCCCCACGTCAGAAGTGTTTGGCAGACTTCAGAAGTGGCTATCCTCAATGGTCGGATCGCCTGTGATTTCTGCGGCAACATTATTTTCCTTTCCTACTTCTCTTTTTCTATCTTCACCACGGACTCCACCCCCCTCCCCCCACCTCCACACCCTCACCCCCGCCTCACTCGTCACTCGACAACTACTTAACATTGATATCCTCTTCTCATTAATCATTTGCATAGTTTTGTGGGCGAACGTCGAAGGAGTATAAATTAGGCCTACAAGTTTGTCAACATTAAGTGCTACAGAACAAAAATTGTGTGTCCTTTCATGGCTGCTGTGTTTAATTTCTTAGCATCACAAAAATGTATCATGACCAGCATATCCCTTGATTTGTGAGTATATACACCAAAATATATAGTAATATATTTTGTAAAAAAAAGTGTATTTTTATCATTATACACTTAACTAAATAGAAATAATTAGAGAATTTATCATTGGATGTGTTTGAGAAGTTCTAATGCTGTTTTATTTATGAAAAAGTGAATTTTATAATTTGGCAGTTACACACATTATTATGTACAGTTTGTCTTCATCTGTAGGAAATACTTTAACCAGTGTCACTACATAATTTACTGCAAAATATTTAGTACATCATATCATGGCTACTTCATCATCATTAAGTACCGGGTCTGCTGGCGTAGGTGATCATGTCTCTCCACAACTTTCGATCATAACAGTTATTTATAATTTCTGTCGTTGACCTTCTGCCAAGCCATTCTCTTAAGCTGTCTGGTATCTTTTCAATTTGCTTCCCTCTATCTCTTCGTTCCTCAATTTTCCCCGTTGTTACTATATATTCCAGTTGTTCTCTTCTCATTACATGGCCCAAAAAATGATGATTGTTTCTTCCTAATATTGGAAATTAAAAAACTCTTTTTGCTTTGACCTCTTTCAGAAAGTTTTCATTACTCTTCTTAGCTGTACATAGTACTCTCAACATTCTTCTGTAAAACCACATTTCTACAGACTCCAGTGATATTATTGTCTGTTGTCCTATTGTCCATGATTCACATCCATATGTTAGACTGGCTCCATATAACATTTAAGAACTCTTTTTCTTGTTTCTTTTGTCAAAAATGGATTGCGTAGTATCTTCCTGACTTTTTGGAAAGCTGCTTTTGCCTGAGCCATTCTGTATCTCACTTCTGTTGTACATCTACATGGCTACCTAACAAAGAAGAAATGTCGGCAATACTCAATCGAGTATCTTGTCTACGGATTTATCCCGTCATAGCAAGCCCACACAAAGTCGATGTGTTTAATTTGAGATATTACACTTTACAAAGAAACAATGCAACCAGATAGGGGGACAAAAATAATTAAATGTTGGTTTAGAAATGTACAAATTTAAGTGACACATTTGCAATCGATACTTAAATTTTATAAAAATGTATATCTAAAGAACAGACAAAATTGAAGCTTTTCAAGTGTGGATATATAGAAGAATAGGAAGAATCGGATGGAAAGAAAAGAAAACAAACGATGAAGTCTTAAAACAACTAAAAATGAAAAGAGAACTACTAAACACAGTTCAAACAAGACAAATGAGATTTTGATGCACATTAAAAGACACACCAGCCTACTAAAAGTAATCTTGGGATGGAAAATACAAGGTAAAAGGCAGAGGCAGACCAACAATAACATGGACGAGTGACATTAAAAGATGGACACGTCAGCCTTATGACAACCTGCACTATCAAAGAGACAGAGCAGAATGGCGCTCCATGGTAGCCAACCTTCGATTTGGAGACGACACTCAATGATGATGATGATGATGATGATGATGATGATGATGATGATGATGCTGATGATGATATCTAAAGAAAGAAAACCATGAAACAAGAATATGGGAATCCTTGATTTTGCCAGTGAATCTATTGTTATTACAACGGTCATATCATGAGCTTTATTACAGGACTTTCGGGCCACGGGGAGAAAATAAGGTCGGAAGGGGGCCACGGGGCGGTCAAAAAAGGTTGAGAAGCACTGCTGTAGACTACTCAGCTCCCTTATTAAAACCGTACTTTCTTCATCATCATCATCATCATCATCTTCATCACCATCATCACCATCATCATCAGCATCATCATCATCTTCATCATCATCATCATCATCGAGTGCCGTCTCCGCAACGAAGGCTGGCTACCATGGAGCGCCATTCTGCTCTGTCTCTTGTTTTGATGGTGCAAGTTGTCATAGGCTGATTTGTCCATCTTTTGATGTTACTCGTCCATGTTAGTCTTGGTCTGCCTCTGCCTCTCTTACCTTGTATTTTCACCTCCAGGATTACTTTAAGTAGGCTGTTATGTCTTTTAACATGGCCCAAGAATCGCATTTGTCTTATTCTAATAGTGTTTAGTAGTTCTCTTTTCATTTTTAGTTCTTTTAAGACTTCATCGTTTATTTTCTTTTCCTTCCATCCAATTCTACCTATTCTTCTATATATCCACATTTCAAAGGCTTCAATTCTATTTTATGTTTTCTTGTCTAATGTCCATATTTCTGCACCATATAGGAATATCTCTCTCTCTCTCTCTCTCTCTCTCTCTCTCTCTCTCTCTCTCTCTCTCTCTGCGATCAGAACTCAATCAGAGTAGGATTCCAGACTCTCACATGAATTCAGCTGTCAGGTTGTGTTGATCGCCCCCACAGACAAGAACATCACAATTAATCTGCCAGATCCACTTTGATTGAACACCCGTTAAAACGTTGCACAGTGTTCTGCGCCAGTGGCCCAGTGCATCCAATTTCAGCCAGCATTTTATTTAGGTTTGCTTTCCTTAGCCTTTGATTGTCCCCAATCTACCTGCAAGGCAGCAGATTGTCTTTTCTGTAGGGGGATTCTGCCCTTAGATGGTCGGCCCTCCCAGGTTTACGAGCACCATCTGCCCGAGTCACTAGAGGTGACTAACACAGACATGTACACACAAAGATATGAGGTGTGACTAACACAGACATGCACACAGCGATACGAGGCATGACTAACACTGACACACATCAAGATATGAGATATGACTAACACAGACTTACACGCAAAGATATGACACATGACTAACATAGACATGCACACAAAGATATGACATATGACTAACATAGATATGCACACACAAAGATATGACACATGCCTAACATAGACATGTACACACAGATATGAGATATAACTGACATAGATAGGCACACACAAAGATATGACATGTGACTAACATAGACATGCACACAAAGATTTGAGATATGACTGACATAGACATGCACACACAAAGATATGACACATGCCTAACATAGACATGCACACAGAGATATGAGATGTGACTAACATAGACATGCACACACAAATATATGAGTTGTTACTAACATAGCCATGCACACACAAGGATATGAGATGTTACTAACATAGACATGCACACACAAAGATATGAGATGTTACTAACATAGCCATGCACACACAAGGATATGAGATGTGACAAACACAGACATGCACACACAAAGATATGAGATATCACGAACCCAGACATGCACACACAAAAATATGACACATGACTAACACAGATTCACACTAAGATATGAGATATGACTAAACACAGACACACCTAAAGATATGAGACATGATTAACACGGACACACCAAGATATGAGATATGACAAACAAGACACACACTAAGATATGAGCCATGGCTAGCACAGAAACACATTAAGATATGAGCCATGGCTTCACGGAAACACACCAAGATATGAACCATGTCTATATCCGAGCCATGGCTCAATTCAAGAGAAGCAGAAGAGGAGGTAGAAGAGCAGCGATCGCGAAAGGTATCCATATGCTTGGGGTTGTTGTAGTCGGCAGATTCATCGGGACATGTGTCATTACAGGTATAACCGGGATGTTTACATTGTAGGCATTTTCCGGATTTTTTCTTACATAAAGGACAGACACTGAGACAAGACCTGGAGCAGTCGTGTCCATAGATCCCATGTAAACAGTTGCCGTGACACGTACCGATGATGACGTTGCAGCCTTTGCTACACCCACTACACACTTCACAAAACGACCCAGAATGTCCGTCCAGACAATAGGCGTCTGTAAATGTTTGCATCTCACACACCGTCAGTGCACTGTCGGCCTGCGAAATGGTCGGTGAGGACTCAATCTTAATGTGTGCCATTGGCGTTTGTGTGGTGACTACAATAGTGTTCACAGAAACATTAGGGTTTGATATATCATTACACTGGAACACTACGCCGCCACTGTCAGAGAAAGCCTTTAGAGTGGCATTCTTTACTCGAATCATAGTGCTAGCTCAATGATAGATTCGAATGGTGTGAATCTTCTGGGGCGTGGCAAAGTTCAGATACCAGTAAACAGGACTGGTTCCACTTCTCAATTTTTTGTGTGTGCAGTCATTGTCATAGAGATTGCTCTTTGTTTTGCCATTAACTACGGCCTCTGGTCCACATCCGTCTGCCGTATAGCAAGCATTAAATATGTCGATCTGGTTTGTGTTCTGTTTGACAGCCACATTCCGACCCCCGCCAATGTAGATGGAGCAGATATTTGCAACTATCGCCCCTTCAATCCGTAACTTGTTGATCAGACCAGCCCCAGAGCAAAAGACATCAATCTCGTGCTGACTAACTACAAACCTTGATTCATTGTTACATGAGGCAGAACCATATAGTTTTACCGTGAAACTGTCCGGATATGTTAAGTCATTCACATAAATCCTAAACCAGGAGAACGGCAAAGATTGATTGAGAGTTGCCTCAACTGATGTAGAATCTGTGTCCGGATTACATGTGGTGTCGTTGTTATCAGACAGGAAAGTAGGTTCAGATTTTGGGGCGTATTTGTAAACGAGATCCAAGTACTGACACTGGGGTACGAAATATTCGTGCTGACAACTGTCATTGTTTGGGCATGTCCCTGTAGTTTTGTCACAAACAGAGTCATTATAGCAGTGACATTGAAACGTACAATTTGCCCCAAACCAACCGTCTGCACAAGTTAGGTCATTAGCTTCCAAGGCCGCGAACAAGGCCAGCAGAATAAAGACTTGATCTACAGCGATGGTTAACAAACTGTGTACACACATTTATTATCAAACCCGTGATTACATTTCTAAAAATTCGCCAACTCGCTGTGATAACAGATAGCGTGATGTTCTCTAATAGAATGAGACAAATCGTTGGAGACAAGCAAAGTCAACATTGTCTACATCATGGCTCGAACGCAAACAAGCGTCCATCTTGGTGCGTCATATAGGAATATTGAGAAGATGAAACATTTTGCCAATCTTAGTTTTAGCCCAGGTATTATTTGTTTTGATGTTAGTATGTTCTTCATGGCATTAAAATTACTTTTTGCCATTCCTATTCTTTTGTTTATTTCAGTTGTACATTTTCCATCACTGGTTATAGTATGTCCAAGGTGTACTCTCTTAGAAACTCAGATGTTTTTTTTTTTAATACTCTCTTACAAACTCAGCTTTTGACAGAGAAACCAGTTACATACTTTTCAATTAAAAAAAATATATATATTTCTTTGATTCTACTGATCGTGTCGTATAGCGTGGCAGGTGGGAGGAATGTCCACTTTTCTGGTCTTCAGTAGTTGTGTAGCTTGAATTGTTGTCATGGCGAGCTTAATTAACATCTCTTTGATTTAGTTTATCCATCTCCTTCTGGCCTTCTCTTTTGCTATGTAGCCGGATGTTTCCTGTAATGCACTCGAGATGTTCGCTCGATTTCATTCTAGTAAGATGTCCAAACCATTTTGTTATTTGATGTTCAAATATAATCAATAGATGGTGTTACATCCATCATATATCTAAAGACCTCATTTCTAATTTTACCTCTTATCATCATCATCATGATGTGCCTTCTCCGCAACGAAGGTTGGCTACCATGGATCGCCATTCTACTCTGTTTCTTGCTTTGATGGTGCAGGCTGACATAGATTGACTTGTCCATCTTTTGATGTTACTCGTCCATGTTAGTCTTGGTCTGCCTCTGCCTCTTTTACCTTGTATTTTTCCTTCCAATATTACTTTTAGTAGGCTGTTGTGTCTTTTAACATGCTTCAAAAATTTCATTTGTCTTGTCTTGATTGTATTTAGTAGTTCTCTTTTTATTTTCAGCTGTTTTAAAACTTCATCGTTTGTTATCTTTTGTTTCCATCCAATTCTACCTATTTTTCTATAAATCCACATTTCAAAGGCTTCAATTTTCTGTTCTGTTTTCTTGTCTAATGTCCATGTTTACCTCTTATAGAAATAAATATTTTTAAAAATTGACAGTTATTACCATTATTATTATTATTATCATTATTATTATTACAATTACTATTATTAGAATTATTACAATTATTAGTATTATTACCATTATTATTAGTATTATTACCAGTATTGTTAGTATTATTACAATTATTATTATTAATATTATACATGAAACAAACACGTCCATGTGGAGAAAGAAAACCTACACATGATTCCTTGTATTTGTTGATTTTTTTAATTAATTGATATTGAAAGTAGCTTCTAAAGTGTTATTCCTACTAATGATTGAGCACGAGATAATTTAATGGTAACTTTGATGCTTGTTGCCCCAAAACAACCCCACAAATAAACCGAAACATTTGCAGCCTTTGAAGCATTAACTAACAGATTCACTAATGGACGCGAACGTTCACTACTAATGCTGGCAGTGATGTATTCAACAATTACACACAAACTCTGCCCATTACAGAAAAGACAATTGATCTTCTTGATGGCGTCCAGTTGTCAAAGTGTTACACACAAAAATAAGGATGAAATGTTAATTATCAATCTATTTTGACTAAACGGTGTTATTCAGTTTAACGGTAAATATATCTTGATATAGTGTCTTTTAAGTTAGCAACATTGAAGCAAAAACCGGTGTCGGTACACCCACATTCTAATAGAGCGGACTAAAAAACAATCAGTCAATACTTCAAGCGTCCATAAATAGCTGTACTTACGAGAGACTGGAGATGTAATTCGGACAGCAGAAACAATTACGAGAAACTCTTTGATAATCGCAGGAAAGTAGCTAGGAATTTCAAAACAGAGCTTTTTAAACAATTCCGTATTTTGACTTTCGAGTATGTTAGGAAATAGACGATTTCGTTAAGATCTCTGAAGAAAGAAGAGACCAAAAAAAAAAAAAAAAAAGAAAAAGCGTTTTAAGACAGAATAATTTACGACACTATAAGAATGTTAAGGTGGGGGTATAAATTGTTTAGTTGGATATCGATCACAATAATCTTGGGAAATCTCATTCATTTTAAGCCATGTTGCTACACACCAGTAACGTAGCCTTCGTTGCCAGCGCCCAGGACAAGACGAAGAGTGCGCTCCTAACTAGATATTTCATTTATTATTATTATTTTAAAAGTAATATTAGAAGAGAAAATACAAGGTAAAAGATGCAGAGGCAGACCAAGACTAACATGGACGAGTAACATCCAAAGATGGACAAATCAGCCTATGACAATCTGCACCATCAAAGCAAGACACAGAGTGGAATGGCGCTCCATGGTAGCCAACCTTCGATGCGGAGACGGCACTCAATCATCATGATGATGAATGATTATTATTTTACTGTTTCCCGTGTGAAATTTTGAGCCCCAAAGAATGTTCCACCCGAACCAACACACCCCCCCCCAACCACTCAACGCCGCTGCTACATACAATTAAAGATTCTTGTTCATCTCAGAACTGCAACCACAAGAGTGGACTATATTTCCAACGTCATTTGAGGTACGAAAGATGAGTTGATATTCCAAAACGTAACAACAAAAGCAGCAATAAATATCTCCCACAACAAAAGCAGCAATAAATATCTCCCACAACAAAAGCAGCAATAAATATCTCCCACAACAAAAGCAGCAATAAATATCTCCCACAACAAAAGCAGCAACAAATATCTCCCACAACAAAAGCAGCAATAAATATCTCCCACAACAAAAGCAGCAATAAATATCTCCCACAACAAAAGCAGCAATAAATATCTCCCACAACAAAAGCAGCAATAAATATCTCCCACAACAAAAGCAGCAACAAATATCACCACAACAAAAGCAGCAATAAATATCTCCCACAACAAAAGCAGCAATAAATATCTCCCACAACAAAAGCAGCAATAAATATCTCCCACAACAAAAGCAGCAACAAATTTCTTCCACAACAAAAGCAGCAATAAATATCTCCCACAACAAAAGCAGCAATAAATATCTCCCACAACAAAAGCAGCAACAAATATCTCCCACAACAAAAGCAGCAATAAATATCTCCCACAACAAAAGCAGCAATAAATATCTCCCACAACAAAAGCAGCAACAAATATCACCACAACAAAAGCAGCAATAAATATCTCCCACAACAAAAGCAGCAATAAATATCTCCCACAACAAAAGCAGCAATAAATATCTCCCACAACAAAAGCAGCAATAAATATCTCCCACAACAAAAGCAGCAACAAATATCACCACAACAAAAGCAGCAATAAATATCTCCCACAACAAAAGCAGCAATAAATATCTCCCACAACAAAAGCAGCAATAAATATCACCACAACAAAAGCAGCAATAAATATCACCACAACAAAAGCAGCAATAAATATCACCACAACAAAAGCAGCAATAAATATCACCACAACAAAAGCAGCAATAAATATCTCCCACAACAAAAGCAGCAATAAATATCTTCCACAACAAAAGCAGCAACAAATATCTTCCACAACAAAAGCAGCAATAAATATCACCACAACAAAAGCAGCAATAAATATCTTCCTATGCCAGTTTTCCCACTAGAGTACTAGGAAACTAAAAAGGCAGATTCGATGTCTAAGTTAAACAGCATAACGCCAAACCTTTAGCAAAGCTAAAATAAGTGTTTTAGACACGAAAAGAGAGCAAAATCTTGACGAGCAACATTAATGGTGAGGATAAATAAAAAAAAATAGAGAAAAAAAAGGTATGGTTAAAACAATTGTACGTACATTTTTCTCTTCTAATAGAAATAAGCGGAACAAATCTAAAACAAGTATATAGCGTCAAATACTTCGGCACAATGTTAACTTCAGAAGGTGCACCATTGAAATAAAAGGCAGGATCACAAAGGCAAAAGTAGCTTTTATTTTGTGCAACAAATAATGTCAATAGAATTGAGAAAGAGAGCTCTTTCGGTGCTATATAGAGCCAAATGTGACCTAAGGGGGCGAATCATGGACAGTAGACAAACAAATTAAAAGACATTTAGAGGCCTCAGAGATGGGATTTCTCTGCAAATTTTTTTAGAATTCCATCCCTGGACAGCTAAAAAGACGAAGACCAACGAGGACATTCTCAAAGCGACCAACGAGGACATTCTCAAAGAGACCAACGAGAACATTCTCAAAGAGACCAACGAGGACATTCTCAAAGAGACCAACGAGAACATTCTCAAAGAGACCAACGAGAACATTCTCAAAGAAACCAACGAGGACATTCTCAAAGAGACCAACGAGGACATTCTCAAAGAGACCAACGAGGACATTCTCAAAGAGACCAACTAGGACATTCTCAAAGAGACCAACTAGGACATTCTCAAAGAGACCAACGAGGACATTCTCAAAGAGAGCAACGAGGACATTCTCAAAGAGACCAACGAGAACATTCTCAAAGAGACCAACGAGAACATTCTCAAAGAGACCAACGAGGACATTCTCAAAGAGGCCAACGAGGACATTCTCAAAGAGACCAACGAGAACATTCTCAAAGAGACCGACGAGGACATTCTCAAAGAGACCAACGAGGACATTCTCAAAGAGACCAACGAGGACATTCTCAAAGAGACCAACGAGAACATTCTCATCGAGACCAACACTAAAAGAGAGCTTTTAAAATACAGAAAGAAACACTCGACATTTTTTTGGACACAACATGATATATATATATATATCATAGTGACACATAGTGATATATATATATATATATATATATATATATATATATATATATATATATATATATATATATATATAATTCTCTCCCTCTCCTCACATCCTCCCATTCCCATTCGGGTGTCGAGAGAAATACAAATCTCTAGGTTTTGCTTTCTGACAACCTCAAGCAATTGTCATTTAATGTTGTAGCATCTCTCGGATGTTGTCAGTCCATCTTACTCTCGGTCTACCACGAGCTGTCTCTTCTTTTATTAAACGTTTTGTATGGCATTGAATTTCTTGGCATTCTTTCTAGATAACCAAAACATTTCATTTGTCGCCCCTGTATGTAGTTTAGAATTGATTCAATGCTAAATCTCTTTTTACGATATCATTTCTAATGTTGTCTCTTCTGACCACTCCAATCACTTTTCTCAAATGTCTAATCTCTGTGGTGATTAACTTCCTTTTTATGTTTATTCGTGAGCGAATCAACCTTTACGTCTGTTTCCTTTGTCGACAGCCAGAGACCGTTTAGATTTGTCTACAATCGCATTAACAATGTTTCCCCATCTATGGATGTGAATTCCTGTATTTACTGAATGGCTTATACATTCTTAACGCCTCCAGTCATTATTTTAACATTTACCAACAGTAGGTAGGTATTTATATAAATAGTTTAACGTTTGGAAGAGAGAAAAGGGAGATAAAATGAGAGAGAGAGAGAGAGAGAGAGAGAGAGAGAGAGAGAGAGAGACGACAAACAGTTGCAGAATTAAATATTACAAAGCAGAAAAAGGCACTGAAGGTGTAAGAGAGAGAGAGGGGGGGGGGGGGGAGAGAGAGAGAGAGAGAGAGACGGAGAAAGAAAAGTTAAAAAAAAAAAAGATCTTGAAAACGAAATATAAATGATTAAATTTATGGAATTTAAATAAAATTATTGAGAGAAAAAGACAAAATTATAAAAGAACGAGTAAAAAGCAGATAAAAGAAAGATCACATAAGAGTCAAACATAAATTAAGAGAAACAGACAGAGAAGGAAAAATGAAACGAAAAAACAAATAATTGGTAGAGAAAGAGAAATTCATTATCATCATCATCCCCATCCAGTACGAATATCTGTTTAGGTAGGTTTTTTCTTTTCCTTAATCATCATCATCATCATCATCACAATCATCATCATAATCATCCCCATCAAGTACGAATATTTGTTTAGGTAGGTTTTTTTCTTTTCCATCATCGTCATCACTATCATCATCATCATCATCATCATCATCATCATCATCATCATCATCATCATCATTCGCATCAAGCAGAAATATCTGTTTAGGTAGGTTTTTTTTCTCTTCATCATCATTGTCATCAACATCATCTTCACCATCATAATCATCATCAGCAGCATCAAGTAGAATTATCTGTTTGGATAGATTTTCTTTTCTTTTTTTCTTTTTCATCATCACATAACCTCAGCAGCACTGGGGACCACCATTTACAGTCTCGTCAACCTTCTCCACTTTTCTCTCTCTTTTCACACTGTTCGGAGACTTTTGGATAGTGTCGCTTCAAGTATTAAAGCTCACGATACTAGGCGGCATTCCTCACCTTCCCGGAGTAATACCCTGGTACCCATTTCTACCAGCGGGGATATTTTTGTTTTCAAACCACGAGTACAATTCACAAACTGCTTCCAGCGGGAATCGAACACGGGTTGTCCAAATGTCGGTAGCCGAGTAAGTTGGTTTTCCATGCCATGATACCAAGCTATCTAGTTTTTACTCTCTTTGTCGTCCGCGATCTCTCTTTCCTTGTATTTTGCCAGTTGTAACTAAGTATTCTAACTTTCCTCCTCTCATAATGTGCCCAAAAAACGTTGATTGTTTTTTTTTTTCTGATGTTTCTTCGGTGCTCCTTTTTTTCGTATTGACCTCTTTGAGAATGTCCTCATTGGTCTTTTCAGCTGTCCAGGAAACTTTCAACATTCAATTATTTCATAACGTTCTTTAAAAAATGAACGTCTAACATTAGGGTGTAGCATTTCTGAGCACTCTTCTTCAGAAATAAACAAAATACTGAAGCAGGATCATTACTGACATAGATGTATTTGCGTATAAATAAAAAGCATTATTGCGCTTTGAATAGTTGCAATGTAATTAAAGAAGGTAAAAGAATTCAAATATCTGGGCAGCGTTTTTACAGAAGATGGAAGGTTTAATAGAGAGATTGAAGCAAGAATTCAAAACGATAACAAAGTTAGAGAAGATGGAAGGTTTAATAGAGAGATTGAAGCAAGAATTCAAAACGATAACAAAGTTACAAAAGATGGAAGGTTTAATAGAGAGATTGAAGCAAGAATTCAAAACAATAACAAAGTTACAGAAGATGGAAGGTTTAATAGAGAGATTGAAGCAAGAATTCCAAACGATAACAAAGTTACAGACGATGGAAGGTTTAATAGAGAGATTGAAGCAAGAATTCAAAACAATAACAAAGTTACAGAAGATGGAAGGTTTAATAGAGAGATTGAAGCAAGAATTCAAAACGATAACAAAGTTACAAAAGATGGAAGGTTTAATAGAGAGATTGAAGCAAGAATTCAAAACAATAACAAAGTTACAGAAGATGGAAGGTTTAATAGAGAGATTGAAGCAAGAATTCCAAACGATAACAAAGTTACAAAAGATGGAAGGTTTAATAGAGAGATTGAAGCAAAAATTCAAAACAATAACAAAGTTACAGACGATGGAAGGTTTAATAGAGAGATTGAAGCAAAAATTCCAAACGTTAACAAAGTTACAGAAGATGGAAGGTTTAATAGAGAGATTGAAGCAAGAATTCAAAACGATAACAAAGTTACAGAAGATGGAAGGTTTAATAGAGAGATTGAAGCAAGAATTCCAAACGATAACAAAGTTACAGACCACATTTTGCACATTTAAAGCTTCCTGTAATCGGGGGTGGGGGGGGGGGAAGGAAACAAAGGAGAACTTGATAAATTCTATCTTGACTTTACCTTTCCAAGCTGACTTTTAATATGGTGTTGTATTTCCTAACATGTCACACAACTGTAGATGTTCACATTGTGTTAAGTAGTTCTTTCTTTAATTATCAGCTGAATCAAAAATTCACTCTCTCACTTCGTTTCCCTCACCAAGTTCTCCCTATTCGGCTACAAATCCACATATCGCAGGCTTCTATTTTCACTCTCTTTTCTTATTTAATGTCCATGTTTCTGTAGCAGACAGGAATGTTGAGTCATCATCATCATCGAGTGCCGTCTCCACAACGAAGGTTGGCTACCATGGAGCGTCATTTTGCTCCGTCTCTTGCTTTGATGGTGCAGGTTGTCATAGGCTGATTTGAATGTTGAGTCATCATCATCATCGAGTGCCGTCTCCACAACGAAGGTTGGCTACCATGGAGCGTCATTTTGCTCCGTCTCTTGCTTTGATGGTGCAGGTTGTCATAGGCTGATTTGAATGTTGAGTCATCATCATCATCGAGTGCCGTCTCCACAACGAAGGTTGGCTACCATGGAGCGTCATTTTGCTCCGTCTCTTGCTTTGATGGTGCAGGTTGTCATAGGCTGATTTGAATGTTGAGTCATCATCATCATCGAGTGCCGTCTCCACAACGAAGGTTGGCTACCATGGAGCGTCATTTTGCTCCGTCTCTTGCTTTGATGGTGCAGGTTGTCATAGGCTGATTTGAATGTTGAGTAGAAATAATATTTTTATATTCGCAGGTTTAGTTCTAATATCATTTGCTTTAATGTGATAATTTTTTTCTTCCGAGCTACTCAAACTGTTTTTTGCTATTCTTTTTGTTTCGTTTATTTCTGTTTTACATTTTTCATCACTTGTTAATACATGTGGAAAATAGCAATGTCATTGATCTCTAACTATAAGTAGTAAAGTAAAGAGCCCCCGTCACACCAATTGGCGTATAGGGAATATGGTGTTAGTGACCATAAATTTTACAGACCTTCGGCACATGATTTTTGGGGTAATGTGGTCGGTGTTACGCCCGTGCCGCTTTACTTTCCCAGAAAAAAATCCGGTACCTATTAAAGGCTGGGTGAACTCAGAAGTCGTCGATTGGGATCGAACCTTACCTCTTGTCCTTGTAGTCCAGTTCACTAACCACTGAGCTATCGCGGCTCCCTTTCTCTATGTGGTAGTCTGTAAAAGCTATTACAATTCCATTTACGTCTAATTATTGTAAGGCGCAATGGCAGACCCTGCCAAACTGTCGGCCATCTCATTGCCGCGAACTCTCGTGAGCCCGGGACAAAATATCCCAGTTAGGGCCCTTAATGTGAGACACGTCAAGTAAGTGTACGCTATTGGTTATTGGTTATTGGTTATTGGTTATGGAAGGCCTCGGTCTCACAGCAAACGAATTAAAATCCATAATTGCTCAACCGCCCGTGCCAGTGGAATCATCCGAATTACTAACTCATCTCCCAAACAAAGAAAGGTAACTGTAGTCCCCATCGCAGCAGTCTCAGCACACGCCAAAAGACATAAGGCGAAACCGCGCAGAAAGTGAACACAGCCAACTGTTCCCCGTCATACGATATCATCATTCATCGCAAACAAGCGGGATATTGAAGCAGGATCAAAACGGATGAGACACACAGCTCACGGTGTGCACAGAGCACTTAACTCAGTAGCTCCTGCAAAAGTGTACGCTATCTCGGCGAAGCATATTCTTGTCAATCCGACGAAGTATGTTTTGTGGGTCAGCCAATATGACCGCATGTTTTGTCGATCTCTTAAGCAGTCTTGTGATAGATCACGCCACAACTTATCTGCTGGAGTTAGTAGTGCTGTAGGCTCCTGCACTTTTCTCCATCAACCTTCCATTGATATACATCAATCGCGTTCTTCTTCTGCTTCTAACTTTCAGCTCCCTGTGGAGCATAGGTCTTCAACAAACTCTATCCAAGTCGTTCTGTGTCTTGCCATTCTTTTAAGATCGTTCCATGTCTTTTCCATCATCTTCATCTCTGCTTCTGTCTGTCTTCTCCGAGAATTTCTTGGTCTTCCTCTTTGTCTTTTCCCCTGGGGATTCCAAAAAAAGGTTCTGTTGTGTAATACTCTCAGTTGGCTTCCGCATTTCTGCTGCTACCTGTGCAGCTTATCCTTGTTCGCTTCGGGTACGTACATTCCAGGTGCCAATTCTGGAGGTTTTCCTGGTAGACAAAGGTGAGTCAGCAACCCGGACTCCTTACGGATTTCTCCGGCTTGCGTCATACGTCTCTTAGAGAGCCTTTATCTCTCCTGGATGACGGATTTAATCAATCGCGTTAGGACTTGGAAGCTCAGTTATGTCCCGAATCGTTTGGAGAACATTTACTCTTACTGGCGTTTAACCGATGACTACTGAAGGAATTGATTCTCCTTCTCGTCATGCAACCTTAATAGGATGTTAAGTGGGCGTAGATGCATTGTGTTGATGTTTGCAGTAGAACTGTGATATTTACGTCTTTCGGCTCAACACAATCGACCTCAACACGGCATATGAATAAATGAATACCGAACGGCCTTCCCTCTTTGATCTACTTGTTTGGTCACACTAAAAGCCCCGCGAAGAGGTGGTGTAGGATCTAGATGGTTTTGGTTCACCGATCCTGGCACAATCCATCAGCTATGAGTCGCTAACCGCTTCCAGTTCTATTGCTGTCAGACACCTTGCCTTCGTTTGGAGAATATGATGTTAGTGTTAATTTTCTGACCAGCGGCATTCATTCTATGTTTCTTCTTTTAACACTAGAAACTTAGCGGCATATATGGATGAAAACGGTCTGGACCTACTAATTACCGCCCATTATTAAAACTTATTTACTTTGTTTTTGCACACCACCATTTGCTTGCTTGCGTTCGCCCGATGATTAAAGGAGTACACCTCTTCATCATCCGCCCTTAAAGGACGTTAAGTGGGCGTGTCTGCGTTGTGTTGTGGTTTGCAGTATAACTGTGATATTTGCACCTTTCGGCCCATCACTATGCCATTTTTGAGTACCGGGTTGTCTTCCCTCTTCGATCCCTACTCGCTTGGCCAGACTAGACAGGTTAGTCTGTTACTGGAGGCACCACGGAGAGGTGAAGCAGGGTCTGGATGGGTCTGGTTCACCGATCCTGGCGCAAGCGATCAGCTATGAGTCACTGACAACTTCCAGCTCTGGTGCTGTGGTGCACGCTTTTGCCTCCTAAACTGATATTTTATTGAAGTCGCCAGTCACAAATGTCAGAGTAATTACCTTCACTAATGTTAAGTGAAAGTTGTATACTTGTGATCAGATGTGGACAATACATTTGATACGAAAGTTTATCCTATAGAAGAACAAGTATAGGCTTGTAAATTCTCACACAATCAATCACTAGGTCTCGCGAGCGCTTGTGCTAAGTATGAAGAAGTTTCCCATTCAAACCACAAACAGCATTACCATTATAAATATATGCTGTCTTTCAAGTATCTGGTCATCATCATCAAATACCGTGCCTGCTGGCGTAGGTGATAATGTCTCTCCACAACTTTCGATCTCGACATCTATTTATAATTTCTGTTGTTGACCTTCTTACAAGCCATTCTCTTAAATTTTCTGGTATCTTTTCTCTTTTGTTTCTCTCTATCTCTTTGTACATCGGTTTTTCCAGTTGTTACAATATATTCCAGCTGTTCCCTTCTCATTACATAGCCAAAAAATGATGAATGTTTCTTCCTAATATTCATATTAATATATTAATAAATTAGCTGGCAAGCACAATAAAACAATCATGTAAAGGCTATATATCCGAAATTATGAAATGAACAAACAAAAGCTAAAATATAAGTTACAAACAGCTGTGACAGACAAGTTTCTTTCTAGGAACAATATCTCTGAGAATTTCACGCTACACGAAACAGGATATCAATGCCCTAGTTTGGTTTCACCTCTCGGGTATGGGGTTTTACATTAGCATATAAACATCCTTAACAATCTGATTTGTTTACGTTCTATAAGGTCAAGAGAAGTAGCGCCAAGGACATGCATATAATCTTTACTAGTGGTTCTATAAATGTTCTTTTTGTTTAGGACATATATATATATATATATATATATATAATTGAAGAAACACATTTTTGTCTAAACCCTAAGCTCAAATATAGAAGCCAACATTTAATCCACTTGGCTCCTTATTCTTTAAGAAAGAAATTTCAGACAGGGAATTTGGCAACACTTGAAAAACAACATGAAATGAAAATGGCACATTTGAGTTCTTGTCACAGCTACATTCGTTCAAGGTCTGTGCTTCTCAATAAAAATAAAGTTAAAAAAGGTGAGGGTTGGGGTGGAAAAGGGGGGGGGGGTATAGGACATGACAAAGTTGTTATAGCTTTACAGTGCAGGAAAATGGCACAATGACCGAAGTTACTGGGGAAACACTTTTCCAGTAAAATAAGCACAGATGACACAAACTCAGATAAATCGTCGATCTCATGAGTTAAGTCACCTGAATTGGTAGCATTATTATTATTATTATTATTATTATATCAATACTTTTTATTGTATCAATACTTTTTACGTTAGTTTGTTTCTTCTCCGTTTGATCATGTCCTTCGCAAGATTTACCAGAGATCCACATAATTTTGTCTAATCTCGACTATATTATGTCGTCACAATAATTTAATCATTCTCGTAAATGTTATATATTTCCAAATTATTTTATGTCAATTCCCACTTATTTTATGTTCATTTCCGAGTCATAAAGTGCTGTAAAGGTGACGACGACGCTATGATTTTGAACTAATAAGATCAGCATACGTTACAAAATTGCAGCTTAGCTCTGAGAAAATAAAAAAAGAACATCGCAATTCAATGTTTTATTTTCTGTGGAAAGTCAGATCTTCTGTTAACATTACATATACTAAGTTGTTTTATTTTCTGGTGGAAAGTCAGATCTTCTGTTAACATTACATATACTAAGTTGTTTTATTTTCTGGTGGAAAGTCAGATCTTCTGTTAACATTACATATACTAAGTTATTTTATTTTCTGGTGGAAAGTCAGATCTTCTGTTAACATTACATATACTAAGTTGTTTTATTTTCTGGTGGAAAGTCAGATCTTCTGTTAACATTACATATACTAAGAAAAGACACATCTTTGGATTAGTCATGTTATTGTTAGTGACAAATTGCATCAATCCTTGAGAAAAAACCAAAGGAAAGTTCGATGCTAAAACTGCCTGATTCAAGACAATCTGAAATATCTACGTACAGAAAACAAACTTAAACTTACAGGCAGTGAATCAAGACAATCTGAAATATCTACGTACAGAAAACAAACTTAAACTTACAGGCAGTGAATCAAGACAATCTGAAATATCTACGTACAGAAAACAAACTTAAACTTACAGGCAGTGAATCAAGACAATCTGAAATATCTACGTACAGAACAAACTTAAACTTACAGGCAGTGAATCAAGACAATCTGAAATATCTACGTACAGAAAACAACTTAAACTTACAGGCAGTGAATCAAGACAATCTGAAATATCTACGTACAGAAACAAACTTAAACTTACAGGCAGTGAATCAAGACAATCTGAAATATCTACGTACAGAAAACAAACTTAAACTTACAGGCAGTGAATCAAGACAATCTGAAATATCTACGTACAGAAAACAAACTTAAACTTACAGGCAGTAAATCAAGACAATCTGAAATATCTACGTACAGAAAACAAACTTAAACTTACAGGCAGTGAATCAAGACAATCTGAAATATCTACGTACAGAAAACAAACTTAAACTTACAGGCAGTGAATCAAGACAATCTGAAATATCTACGTACAGAAAACAAACTTAAACTTACAGGCAGTGAATCAAGACAATCTGAAATATCTACGTACAGAAAACAAACTTAAACTTACAGGCAGTGAATCAAGACAATCTGAAATATCTACGTACAGAAAACAAACTTAAACTTACAGGCAGTGAATCAAGACAATCTGAAATATCTACGTACAGAAAACAAACTTAAACTTACAGGCAGTGAATCAAGACAATCTGAAATATCTACGTACAGAAAACAAACTTAAACTTACAGGCACTGATTCATCATCATCATCATCGAATGCCTTCTCCGCAACGAAGGTTGGCTACCATGGACGCCATTCTACTGTTTCTTGCTTTGATGGTGCAGGCTGTCATAGATTGACTTGTCCATCTTTTGATGTTACTCGTCCATGTTAGTCTTGGTCTGCCTCTGCCTCTTTTACCTTGTATTTTCCCTACCAATATTACTTTTAGTAGGCTGTTGTGGCTTTTAACATGCCCCAAAAATTTCATTTGTCTTGTCTTAATTGTATTTAGTAGTTCTCTTTTTATTTTTAGTTGTTTTAAAACTTCATCGTTTGTTTTCTTTTTTTTCCCATCCAATTCTACCTATTCTTCTATAAATCCACATTTCAAAGGCTTCAATTTTCTGTTCTGTTTTCTTGTCTAATGCCCATGTTTCTGCACCATACAGGAATACTGAGAAGATGTAACATTTAGGCAGTGATTGATGCCAGCAAATCGTCAATTATTCCTGGACCTATATGTCCCAAACAGCAGAACAAACTGCCCTCGAGAAATCCCTGCAGTGTTCTCTAGTATGAATGAACATTACTCAATGACCGCCTACAGGAATGTGTAATGTAGAACATAATACATCTCTAGGGATCTACAGGAAACACTTCGGCATGATCTGTCTGCTCTGAGATTAATAGACATAAAGGCATGTCTACAAGAGTTATATAACCTCTGTTTTGCACCAGATTTGACTGGAGGCTTGCTCAAAGGAGCGAACCAATGGTTACTTAATCTTGAAGTCAATATGCCAACCACTACGCGACAATCATCCCATTTTTGGTTACTTAATCTTGAAGTCAGTATGCCAACCACTACGGAATAATCATCTATTTATGGTTACTTAATCTTGAAGTCAATATGCCAACCACTACGCAACAATCATCTATTTATGGTTACTTAATCTTGAAGTCAGTATGCCAACCACTACGCAACAATCATCTATTTATGGTTACTTAATCTTGAAGTCAGTATGCCAACCACTACGCGACAATCATCTATTTATGGTTACTTAATCTTGAAGTCAGTATGCCAACCACTACGCAACAATCATCTATTTATGGTTACTTAATCTTGAAGTCAATATGCCAACCACTACGCAACAATCATCCCATTTATGGTTACTTAATCTTGAAGTCAGTATGCCAACCACTACGCAACAATCATCTATTTATGGTTACTTAATCTTCAAGTCAGTATGCCAACCACTACGCGACAATCATCTATTTATGGTTACTTAATCTTGAAGTCAGTATGCCAACCACTACGCGACAATCATCTATTTATGGTTACTTAATCTTGAAGTCAGTATGCCAACCACTACGCGACAATCATCCCATTTATGGTTACTTAATCTTGAAGTCAGTATGCCAACCACTACGCGACAATCATCTATTTATGGTTACTTAATCTTGAAGTCAGTATGCCAACCACTACGCGACAATCATCTATTTATGGTTACTTAATCTTGAAGTCAGTATGCCAACCACTACGCGACAATCATCCCATTTATGGTTACTTAATCTTGAAGTCAGTATGCCAACCACTACGCGACAATCATCCCATATTTATCCCTTACCGTTCCATAATTCAAAATAAATGACGGTTTTCGTGTTCTATTTTTCGCACTCCCACAATTTTAACGTTGAAACTTTTTATGCAAGACTTTCTTAACACTGCCCTGCTATTCACAGTTACAATATGTTATACCCTCATTAATCTTAATGAGTGCATTACACATTGACACTAATTTATATTGACATAAAGAGTGCATCATAGTTTTAGAATCTACAAATATCGAATAAGGTTTCTAACTCTGAGTGCCAGAAACAAAAGGAATCTACAAATCATGTACAAAAATGGGTAACAGACAATAGACAAAATAAGTGACAACGAATGTTCTTCATTGATGCGTAGATTAAATATTTCAATGTGTATGTTGATATGAGCAGTTAGAACGTAAGGAAGAAATATGTTAATATGAGCAATTAGAACGTAAGGAAGAAATATGTTAATATCAGCAGTTAGAACGTAAGAAGAAATATGTTAATATCAGCAGTTAGAACGTAAGAAGAAATATGTTAATATCAGCAGTTAGAAAGTAAGGAAGAAATATGTTAATATGAGCAGTTAGAACGTAAGGAAGAAATATGTTAATATCAGCAGTTAGAACGTAAGGAAGAAATATGTTAATATCAGCAGTTAGAACGTAAGGAAGAAATATGTTATAAGAGCAGTTAGAACGTAAGGAAGAAATATGTTAATATCAGCAGTTAGAACGTAAGGAAGAAATATGTTATAAGAGCAGTTAGAACGTAAGGAAGAAATATGTTAATATGAGCAGTTAGAACGTAAGGAAGAAATATGTTAATATCAGCAGTTAGAACGTAAGGAAGAAATATGTTAATATCAGCAGTTAGAACGTAAGGAAGAAATATGTTATAAGAGCAGTTAGAACGTAAGGAAGAAATATGTTAATATCAGCAGTTAGAACGTAAGGAAGAAATATGTTAATATCAGCAGTTAGAACGTAAGGAAGAAATATGTTAATATCAGCAGTTAGAACGTAAGGAAGAAATATGTTAATATCAGCAGTTAGAACGTAAGGAAGAAATACACTGCAAGCAATAGAAATGTGGTGTTGCAGTGAAGTGTTGAGAATTTCGGGATTGTCTTTAGTTGCTAACTAACACAACTTGACAAGCTTGTAGATGAACAAAGACGTTGTCAGCAACATCCGCCAGATGTTATTATTGTACAACCGAAGAAGGTTTCAAAGAAACGCTACAAGAACACCAGATCGAAGATGAGACCACGAAAAAGATGGATTGATGGAATATACAATATCGTAACAAGAAATAAAGCAGGAGTGGCTAACAAAAGAGCAAAAAATCAGAAATTGTATTTCCCCTCGGCGCTAGAAGGCAAATTTAGTAAGAAAGCAGAGGAAGAGTATTATTATTATTGTTCACTATCTTTATAGGTAGAATGTTTTAATGTGATGAAGTTATTATGAAGTGGATTTGGAGGGGATACACATGTTCTATAAATTATCTTGACAGCAAAGTTCAAAGTTCAAAATCGAAAATAAATGCAGAGAAAGACAGCAGGAGAAAATTCTTTACATCATTTTATGAAAGAAAGTGAAGAATGATTTTAGCTTATAACATCCATTATTGTTGGCGAACACAAGGGAGAGAAGATGGATGATCATCCCACACAAGCTAGCATGATGCATGGCATGGCTGTAAATGAATTTAAAACCTTCAATACCGATTACAAAAATAAAACAAAAACATAAATTCATGATTTCGTTTCGTAACAGCCACTCGAAAATGTTGAGATAAGGCATTCAGCCATCAAATGCTTCTTGTGCAGTAGAATACTACATTAACAATACGATGACAGTTTAATCAATATAAATGTTTCAGTTTTCAAAATAGTATTGAAGCAGTTCAAAGCGCTTGTCACGAATCCCCGGGATACAGCCATTATGATATAGTTTTAGGGAAGTCACGTTTTTACATTCGAATTACAACTGGGATTTGCATTGGTGGAAATGCGTGGTCGTCTATTATGACAAGAAGACTTAATTCCTATGTTCGTGACCATATGCATTCGCGTTTACCAAAGACTTCCCCATGTCCTTTGACAGATGTAGTAAGCGATGACAACTTGCACGATTTCCCTCCCGGGGCTTTGTGCTTTTGTCTTGATATCATGATTATCATCACTGTCATTTGACAAGGTAAAGCACCAAGAAATAATCACAATTTTAGAAGGCATAAACGTTGACAGCAAAGATCTAAGAAGAATAAAGAACATGTACTGGCAACAAACAGCAGCCATAAGAAGTGGAAATCAATTGGGAATGTTTCAACAATTAAAACAGGCTGTTAGGCAAGGTTGTGTGGTGTCTCCAGATTTATTTCATAGGTATAGTGAGATTATTTCAGGATCCATAAGGGGTATGCCTGGGATAACAATCGGAGGTCACGATATACATAATCTAAGGTATGCTGATGATACGGTCTTAGTAACTAAGAGTGAAAATGAGTTACAAGAAATGTTGGACATTATAGTGAAGGAAAGCAAAAATAATTGACAGCCTTATTAGCAAAAAGACAGAATCAATGGTAGCAACAAAGAAGAGGACTTCACCCCAATGCACAACAAAGACAAGTGGAACAATATTAAAACAGGTAAATGAATTTAAGTATATGGGAACAATGTTAACCGCAGATGGTAGATGTACCACAGAGGCGAGATATACAATTTAAAAAAAGTACCCCTTTCACACCAAGTGGCGTATAGGGAATGTAGTGTTAGTGACCATAAATTGTATAGACCTTCGGCACATGATTGTTGGGGTAATGTGGTCGGTATTACGCCGTGCTGCTTTACTTTCCAAGAAAAAAAGCCGGTACCCATTAAAGGCTGGGTGAACCTGGAAGCCGTCGGTGGGATCGAACCCTACCTCTTGTCCTTCGTAGTTCAGTTCACTAACCACTGAGCCATCGCGGCTCCCGAGACATAGAATGGCTCAGACAAATGCAGCGTTCCAAAAAATGAGGAAGACACTGTGCAATCCATTTTTGACAATCGAAGCAAGAAAAATAGTTTTTAAATATTATGTAGAGCCAGTCTTAACATGTGGATGTGAATCATGGACAACAGGAAAACAGACAAGAAAATCACTGGAGGCTGTAGAAATGTAGTTTTACAGAAGAATGTAAAGAATATCATGGACAGCTAAGAAGAGTAATGAAAACGTTATGAAAGAGGCCAAAGCAAAAAGAGGGTTAATTTCCAATATTAGGAAGAAACAATCATCATTTTTTGGCCACGTAATGAGAAGGGAACAACTGAAATATACTGTAACAACTGGGAAAAATGACTGACGAATAGATAGAGGGAAGCAAAGATAGAAGATACCAGACAGCTTAAGAGAATGGCTTGGCAGAAGGTCAAGAACAAAATTATATATAACTGTCGAGATCGAAAGTTGTGGAGAGACATGATCACTGACGCCAGTAGACATGGTACTTGATGGTGTCATCAACTGCTATTTGTGTATGATTGTCGCGGATCATCAATCTGCTATTTGTGTATTTTCTAAAGATTGTCGTCGGTAGTTTTTTTTTCAATTATTCCATCTTATAGTTATATGTATACATGTCTTGTAGTGGGTTTTTTTTGTCATGTCTTGTAGTGGGTTTTTTTGTTCGCGAAAGCGAGAGATCATCGCAGCAGCAGGACGTTAACACCAAGACCAAACTATTAATGAGTCTCGACACTAGTAGTATATCAGGAAGGATTTGACCCGCATTTGGACCGTAAATTAACAAAGATATATAGTAGGTGCGCGGCGCACCTAATGTACCGTAGGTGCAGGGGGAGTTAACCATGATAGCTCGTGTCGGGATGTTGACCTCTAGTCCCGGTGACCTCGGAAGTGACCTGTTTATGTCTGGTGTGCGCTGACTTTGGAGCGCTTGGTGTACTTGAGCGATAGTGATAGGTTAGTAGATTATACAGCATCAATGAAAAACGATCAATATAAAACAGAAGACAAAGATATATTTTATTCTTTTATTATCTAAATAGGTGCATAACATACAGTGGATATTATATAACATTACAAACATATTCAGTACAGTGAGTCAATATATAGTACATGGATAACATTTATTTATAGATAGGTAGTTGGATGTCTGCTTAGCGTTGTGTCATAAACGAATCATAAGGGGTGAAACTGTTAGAGATTCCTGGTTAGGCTAAGCTGGTAGTGTAAAGAGTTAAATATCTAGAGGCGTTGTCGAGACGTTATCAGCAGCTACCTTTCTTTTTATATAGAAATAGGAAAGAGCATTTCTTGTTTGACTATAGGAAAATATGGAATTATTTAAGACTTTGAAACCTACATTTTTCCCACCCTTAGCCTTTTGCGTGGCGAGAACCTCTAAAAACATATCTTTATCTAATTTGTTGTGTTGCTTGCTTAGCCCTTTACAACTGATTTTATCGTAATCCCCACTACAATGGTACGTCTTACTACATAAGCTAACAAGAGCTGTCCCTTCGTACTCTAGTTTAAAAAGCCCGGGCGTTCGTTTGGTGTACGCTTTAACACCCTTACAGTTTATACAGTCTGTTTTGCTAGTATGTTCATCGCAGCGATGGGTGTATGGAGGTCGCCTAGTGTGTAATAAGGGCTGTATAGGGGTCGTCTAGTGTGCCGTGATGGGTCAATGGAGGTCGGCTAGTATGTCGTGATGGGTGTACGGAGGTCGTCTAGTGTGTCATATTGGGTGTATAGAGGGCGTTTAGTGTGTCATGATGGTTGTATAGGGGTCGTCTAGTGTGTCATGATGGTTGTATAGGGGTCGTCTAGTGTGCCGTGATGGGTGTACGGAGGTCGTCTAGTGTGTCATATTGGGTGTATAGAGGGCGTTTAGTGTGTCATGATGGTTGTATAGGGGTCGTCTAGTGTGTCATGATGGTTGTATAGGGGTCGTCTAGTGTGCCGTGATGGGTCAATGGAGGTCGGCTAGTATGATGGTTGTATAGAGGGCGTCTAGTGTGTCATGATGGGTGTATGTAGGTCGTTTAGTGTGTCATATTGGGTGTATAGAGGGCGTTTAGTGTGTCGTGAGGGGTGTATGGAGGTCGTCTACTGTGTCGTGAGGGTGTATGGAGGTCATCTAGTGTGGTATGTGGGGTGTATGGCGGTTGTCTGGTATATCATACTTTAATCAACCAATAAGAAAAATGAAGGAACATTACATTCAACATTACTTATCTTAACTACTTTACATCAATACAGTTGAATAACGTGTTATCGTTAAGTCTTACCATACTTTAAGAGAAAACATTCAAACTTACAGCGTAAAATATAGTCTCAATCATCTACACCGAATATAACCTGTTATCGATAAGCCTTAACATACGTTAAGAGAAAACAAGCCAACTTACTGTGCAAAAATCCGCTAGTGTGAACAGTAACTTTCCTTGAATCAACCAAACTTATAACGCCGTCTAGTTTAAATATAACCTGGTAAGAAATGAATAAATTAGCCAATCAGCGAGTGACTATGCCAACATCGCTTGATATCGGGATTAACCAATCAGAAAAGAGTATTAACATAGGAGGCGGGGCGAAGAAATGGCTGACAGGTGGATTAACCAATCAGAAAAGCGCGTTAGCCCAAGCGTAGGTAGTGGCTGTCGGGTCAGCAGTGGGGGAAAAATGCGGGGTGGTGGGTTACTTGAACTCGTTTTGACCCCTGAGGCAATTCCAGAAGAGTTCTATGACCTCATTTTGACCGCTGAAGGCTTTAATACCAATGTTTCCCACTTCAACGAACGACATACATCATTAAAGGTGATTACTTCAGCTCTTAGACTTTGGAGTTCCATATCTTTATCACTTCAACGAATGACAGACAACAGTAAAGATGATCATTTCAGGTAAGAAAACTTAGTTCCAAACCCTAAAATTTTGGTTCATACTCACAAAGTTGAACACAAACTCTACAAATTTAGGCCCAAAGTTGTAATTGTTAGACACGAAAGTCGTAAATGTTATATGCAAAGTCCAAAAGTTTGTCAAAAAGACAACCCAAACTCAAAATAGTTAGACACAAAACCCAACAATTTATAGGCAAAGTCCAAAAAGTTACTCCAAAAGACAACTAATGTAACTCTTAATCCCAAAATTTCGGCTCATATGCACAAAGTTGAACACGAACTCTACAAATTTAGTCCCAAAATCGTAATTGTTAGACACGAAAGTCGTAAATGTTATATTCAAATCCAAAAGTTTGTTAAAAAGACAACCCAAACGCAAAATAGTTAGATGCAAAGCTCAAAAATGTATATGCAAAGTCCAAAAAGTTACTCCAAAAGACAACTAATGTAACACTTAACCCCAAAATTTCGTCTCATAACCAAACAGTTGACCTCAAAACCCTAAAAATTTAGTCCCAAAGTGATACTAGTTCGACACAAAAGTCGTAAATGTTATATACAAAGTCCAAAACTTTGTCAAAAAGACAACCCAAACTCAGAATAGCTAGACACAAAACCCAACAATTTATAGGCAAAGTCCAAAAAGTTACTCTAAAAGACAACTAATGTAACACTTAACCCCCAAATTTCGTCTCATAACCAAAAAGTTGAACGCAAAACCCTACAAATTTTGTCTCAAAGTGATACTAGTTCGACACAAAAGTCGTAAATGTTATATACAAAGTCCAAAACTTTGTCAAAAAGACAACCCAAACTCAGAATAGTTAGACACAAAACCCAACAATTTATAGGCAAAGTCCAAAAAGTTACTCTAAAAGACAACTAATGTAACACTTAACCCCCAAATTTCGTCTCATAACCAAAAGTTGAACGCAAAACCCTACAAATTTTGTCTCAAAGTGATACTAGTTCGACACAAAAGTTGAAAAAGTCATATTCAAAGTTCAAAAGATTGTCAAAAACAAAACCAAACTCAAAATAGTTAGACACGAAAGTCATAAATGTTATATGCAAAGTCCAAAATTTTGTCAAAAAGACAACCCAAACTCAGAATATTTAGACACAAAAGACCAAATAGTTACATTCAAAGTCCAAAAGTTTGTCAAAAAGACAACCTTAACTCAAAATAGTTAGACACAAAGCCCAACAATTTATATGCAAAGTCCAAAAAGTTACTCCAAAAGACAACTAATATAACAACAAGCCCTAAAATTTCGTCTCATAACCAAAAAGTTGAACTCAAAACCCTAAAAAGTGTCCACTTATCAACCAAAGTCTTTAATACAGCTGAGAAAACCCTAATAAATAATTACAATTTACTAAAAATGTTGCACTTGATGATAGTTGCGACTGTGTCTAAATCATTATTGAAAATATTCATAGAACTCTAGTAAAAGCCAAACACACTAAAACACCACATTGAAAGAATGAACTTAAAGTTCACGCCCCTGTCACAACTCTGCTAAGAAAAGTACTGCAAAACATGAAAGTTATGTTCCCTGCTATAACTCTACTAAACGAAAGTATTACCAAACACGTAGGTTACACTCCTACCATAACCCACTAAGAAAAACAAGATTTTGCTTAAAATGCCACATTTATGATTGTTACGCCCCTTGTCCCTTTATGAGGGGCCGCCCATGAAACTGTTAGAAATAGTAAATTTAACCTAGTGGCATACCCCAGATGTTATATTAGACATCCCCATAGCAAAAATTTACTTAAAACTCACTTTTATGGTGGTTACCCCCTGACCCATTTTTGAGGGCTACGCCCATGAAACTGTTAAAAATAGTAAATTTAACAGCTAGACATACCCCAAACTTTATATTAAGCATCCCCATATCAAGAATTTACATAAAAACCACTTTTGAAATTACTATCCCTGTGCCCATTTTTGATGGTTACGCCCATGAAACTGTTACAAATAGTCAATTTAACATCTAGACATACCACAAACTTTATATTAAGTATCCCCGTATCAAGAATTTACATAAAAAAAACACTTTTATGAGTGTTGCCCCCTTGCCTATTTTTGGCGGCTACGCCCATGAAACTGTTAAAGATAGTAAATTTAACATCTAGACATACCCCAAACTTTATATTAAGCATCCCCGTATCAAGAATTTACATAAAAATCACTTTTGAAATTACTACCCCTGTACCCATTTTTGGCGGTTACGCCCATGAAATCGATAAAAAATTGAAATATAACACCTAGACATACCCCAAACTTTATATTAAGCATCCCCGTATCAAGAATTTACATAAAAACAACTTTTGAAATTACTACCCCTGTACCCATTTTTTGGCGGTTACGCCCATGAAACTGTTAGAAATAGTAAATTTACACTCTAGGGTTACTCCAAACTTTACATTAAACATCCCCGTAGCAAGAATTTACATAAAAACAACTTTTGAAATTACTACCCCTGTACCCATTTTTGGCGGTTACGCCCATGAAACTGTTAAAAATAGTCAATATAACACCTAGACATATCCCAAACTTTATATTAAGCATCCCCATATCAAGAAGTTACATAAAAACAACTTTTGAAATTACTACCCCTGTACCCATTTTTGGCGGTTACGCCCATGAAATCGATAAAAAAAATTGAAGTTTAACCTATTGGTATACCTCAAACATAATATTTGACACGCCCATGTATCAAATTTGCCTGAAAAATCAACCAAAAATTAGTAGTATACAATGGCACTTAGGATGGATAGACTATAAGGAAAAATGAAGACTCTCATATAAGGAAAAACGGCAGCAAAAAATGTGCCTCGATCTGCGGGTAGACTATTTATATAAGGATTTATGTGCCGTCAGAGGCACTTTTGGGGTCCCTAATTGACATTGTATACTACTAATTTTTGGTTGATTTTTCAGGCAAATTTGATACATGGGCGTGTCAAATATTATGTTTGAGGTATACCAATAGGTTAAACTTCAATTTTTTTATCGATTTCATGGGCGTAACCGCCAAAAATGGGTACAGGGGTAGTAATTTCAAAAGTTGTTTTTATGTAACTTCTTGATATGGGGATGCTTAATATAAAGTTTGGGATATGTCTAGGTGTTATATTGACTATTTTTAACAGTTTCATGGGCGTAACCGCCAAAAATGGGTACTGGGGTAGTAATTTCAAAAGTTGTTTTTATGTAAATTCTTGCTACGGGGATGTTTAATGTAAAGTTTGGAGTAACCCTAGAGTGTAAATTTACTATTTCTAACAGTTTCATGGGCGTAACCGCCAAAAAATGGGTACAGGGGTAGTAAGTTCAAAAGTTGTTTTTATGTAAATTCTTGATACGGGGATGCTTAATATAAAGTTTGGGGTATGTCTAGGTGTTATATTTCAATTTTTTATCGATTTCATGGGCGTAACCGCCAAAAATGGGTACAGGGGTAGTAATTTCAAAAGTGATTTTTATGTAAATTCTTGATACGGGGATGCTTAATATAAAGTTTGGGGTATGTCTAGATGTTAAATTTACTATCTTTAACAGTTTCATGGGCGTAGCCGCCAAAAATAGGCAAGGGGGCAACACTCATAAAAGTGTTTTTTTTATGTAAATTCTTGATACGGGGATACTTAATATAAAGTTTGTGGTATGTCTAGATGTTAAATTGACTATTTGTAACAGTTTCATGGGCGTAACCATCAAAAATGGGCACAGGGATAGTAATTTCAAAAGTGGTTTTTATGTAAATTCTTGATATGGGGATGCTTAATATAAAGTTTGGGGTATGTCTAGCTGTTAAATTTACTATTTTTAACAGTTTCATGGGCGTAGCCCTCAAAAATGGGTCAGGGGGTAACCACCATAAAAGTGAGTTTTAAGTAAATTTTTGCTATGGGGATGTCTAATATAACATCTGGGGTATGCCACTAGGTTAAATTTACTATTTCTAACAGTTTCATGGGCGGCCCCTCATAAAGGGACAAGGGGCGTAACAATCATAAATGTGGCATTTTAAGCAAAATCTTGTTTTTCTTAGTGGGTTATGGTAGGAGTGTAACCTACGTGTTTGGTAATACTTTCGTTTAGTAGAGTTATAGCAGGGAACATAACTTTCATGTTTTGCAGTACTTTTCTTAGCAGAGTTGTGACAGGGGCGTGAACTTTAAGTTCATTCTTTCAATGTGGTGTTTTAGTGTGTTTGGCTTTTACTAGAGTTCTATGAATATTTTCAATAATGATTTAGACACAGTCGCAACTATCATCAAGTGCAACATTTTTAGTAAATTGTAATTATTTATTAGGGTTTTCTCAGCTGTATTAAAGACTTTGGTTGATAAGTGGACACTTTTTAGGGTTTTGAGTTCAACTTTTTGGTTATGAGACGAAATTTTAGGGCTTGTTGTTATATTAGTTGTCTTTTGGAGTAACTTTTTGGACTTTGCATATAAATTGTTGGGCTTTGTGTCTAACTATTTTGAGTTAAGGTTGTCTTTTTGACAAACTTTTGGACTTTGAATGTAACTATTGGTCTTTTGTGTCTAAATATTCTGAGTTTGGGTTGTCTTTTTGACAAAATTTTGGACTTTGCATATAACATTTATGACTTTCGTGTCTAACTATTTTGAGTTTGGGTTTTGTTTTTGACAATCTTTTGAACTTTGAATATGACTTTTTCAACTTTTGTGTCGAACTAGTATCACTTTGAGACAAAATTTGTAGGGTTTTGCGTTCAACTTTTTGGTTATGAGACGAAATTTGGGGTTAAGTGTTACATTAGTTGTCTTTTAGAGTAACTTTTTGGACTTTGCCTATAAATTGTTGGGTTTTGTGTCTAGCTATTCTGAGTTTGGGTTGTCTTTTTGACAAAGTTTTGGACTTTGTATATAACATTTACGACTTTTGTGTCGAACTAGTATCACTTTGGGACTAAATTTTTAGGGTTTTGAGGTCAACTTTTGGTTATGAGACGAAATTTTGGGGTTAAGTGTTACATTAGTTGTCTTTTGGAGTAACTTTTTGGACTTTGCATATACATTTTTGAGCTTTGCATCTAACTATTTTGCGTTTGGGTTGTCTTTTTAACAAACTTTTGGATTTGAATATAACATTTACGACTTTCGTGTCTAACAATTACGACTTTGGACTAAATTTGTAGAGTTCGTGTTCAACTTTGTGCATATGAGCCGAAATTTTGGGATTAAGAGTTACATTAGTTGTCTTTTGGAGTAACTTTTTGGACTTTGCCTATAAATTGTTGGGTTTTGTGTCTAACTATTTTGAGTTTGGGTTGTCTTTTTGACAAACTTTTGGACTTTGCATATAACATTTACGACTTTCGTGTCTAACAATTACAACTTTGGGCCTAAATTTGTAGAGTTTGTGTTCAACTTTGTGAGTATGAACCAAAATTTTAGGGTTTGGAACTAAGTTTTCTTACCTGAAATGATCATCTTTACTGTTGTCTGTCATTCGTTGAAGTGATAAAGATATGGAACTCCAAAGTCTAAGAGCTGAAGTAATCACCTTTAATGATGTATGTCGTTCGTTGAAGTGGGAAACATTGGTATTAAAGCCTTCAGCGGTCAAAATGAGGTCATAGAACTCTTCTGGAATTGCCTCAGGGGTCAAAACGAGTTCAAGTAACCCACCACCCCGCATTTTTTCCCCACTGCTGACCCGACAGCCACTACCTACGCTTGGGCTAACGCGCTTTTCTGATTGGTTAATCCACCTGTCAGCCATTTCTTCGCCCCGCCTCCTATGTTAATACTCTTTTCTGATTGGTTAATCCCGATATCAAGCGATGTTGGCATAGTCACTCGCTGATTGGCTAATTTATTCATTTCTTACCAGGTTATATTTAAACTAGACGGCGTTATAAGTTTGGTTGATTCAAGGAAAGTTACTGTTCACACTAGCGGATTTTTGCACAGTAAGTTGGCTTGTTTTCTCTTAACGTATGTTAAGGCTTATCGATAACAGGTTATATTCGGTGTAGATGATTGAGACTATATTTTACGCTGTAAGTTTGAATGTTTTCTCTTAAAGTATGGTAAGACTTAACGATAACACGTTATTCAACTGTATTGATGTAAAGTAGTTAAGATAAGTAATGTTGAATGTAATGTTCCTTCATTTTTCTTATTGGTTGATTAAAGTATGATATACCAGACAACCGCCATACACCCACATACCACACTAGATGACCTCCATACACCCCTCACGACACAGTAGACGACCTCCATACACCCCTCACGACACACTAAACGCCCTCTATACACCCAATATGACACACTAAACGACCTACATACACCCATCATGACACACTAGACGCCCTCTATACAACCATCATACTAGCCGACCTCCATTGACCCATCACGGCACACTAGACGACCCCTATACAACCATCATGACACACTAGACGACCCCTATACAACCATCATGACACACTAAACGCCCTCTATACACCCAATATGACACACTAGACGACCTCCGTACACCCATCACGGCACACTAGACGACCCCTATACAACCATCATGACACACTAGACGACCCCTATACAACCATCATGACACACTAAACGCCCTCTATACACCCAATATGACACACTAGACGACCTCCGTACACCCATCACGACATACTAGCCGACCTCCATTGACCCATCACGGCACACTAGACGACCCCTATACAGCCCTTATTACACACTAGGCGACCTCCATACACCCATCGCTGCGATGAACATACTAGCAAAACAGACTGTATAAACTGTAAGGGTGTTAAAGCGTACACCAAACGAACGCCCGGGCTTTTTAAACTAGAGTACGAAGGGACAGCTCTTGTTAGCTTATGTAGTAAGACGTACCATTGTAGTGGGGATTACGATAAAATCAGTTGTAAAGGGCTAAGCAAGCAACACAACAAATTAGATAAAGATATGTTTTTAGAGGTTCTCGCCACGCAAAAGGCTAAGGGTGGGAAAAATGTAGGTTTCAAAGTCTTAAATAATTCCATATTTTCCTATAGTCAAACAAGAAATGCTCTTTCCTATTTCTATATAAAAAGAAAGGTAGCTGCTGATAACGTCTCGACAACGCCTCTAGATATTTAACTCTTTACACTACCAGCTTAGCCTAACCAGGAATCTCTAACAGTTTCACCCCTTATGATTCGTTTATGACACAACGCTAAGCAGACATCCAACTACCTATCTATAAATAAATGTTATCCATGTACTATATATTGACTCACTGTACTGAATATGTTTGTAATGTTATATAATATCCACTGTATGTTATGCACCTATTGAGATAATAAAAGAATAAAATATATCTTTGTCTTCTGTTTTATATTGATCGTTTTTCATTGATGCTGTATAATCTACTAACCTATCACTATCGCTCAAGTACACCAAGCGCTCCAAAGTCAGCGCACACCAGACATAAACAGGTCACTTCCGAGGTCACCGGGACTAGAGGTCAACATCCCGACACGAGCTATCATGGTTAACTCCCCCTGCACCTACGGTACATTAGGTGCGCCGCGCACCTACTATATATCTTTGTTAATTTACGGTCCAAATGCGGGTCAAATCCTTCCTGATATACTACTGACACTATGCAGACATATGCTCTAGATGACATCGGTTGTAAAATAATTGCATCCTGGCTTACTGACTAGATAGGGAGCCGCGATAGTTCAGTGATTAGTGAACTGGACTACAAAGGGCAAGAGGTAGGGTTCGATCCCAACCGACGGCTTCCGGGTTTACCCAGCCTTAAATGGGTACCAAATTTTTTTCTGTGAAAGTAAAGCGGCACGGGCGTAATGCCGACCACATTACCCAAAAAAATCATGTGCTGAAGATTTGTAAAATTTATGGCCACTATCACCATATTCCCCACACGCTGCCTGGCGTGACGGGGGCTCTTTACTTTACTTTTACTGAGTAGATGGATGTTTATTACACAAGGTGTCACCACAGAAATGATATATCCTGAAAATGAATGTTCATGAACGTATAACAACATAATTACATATTCACGTGAAAGTCATTCACCTGTGACTGTTCCTAAATGTTGACAGAAACATGCAGCGATCATGACAAATGAATGTATATACAGGTTACTTTACATATTAAATTTACATTATTTTTTTTATAATTATCTGTTAAACGTGTTGGAGAATCTGTTAAACGTGAATCCGTAGCTTATAATGTGCTTGGGGCAGGAGTCGACAGCCTACGGCTCGAGGCTCAGAACTGGCCCGCCAAGCATTTTCTTCAGAATCGTAAAGTTCTTTGTAATTGCTAATTACACTCTGTGCTGTTAAAAGGAAATAGAGGGTGTCCGGTTAGCGCAATCGATAGGCGCTTGGCTTACCACGGCAACAGCCGGGGTTCGTACCCTGGCGAGGACACCTGGGTTGTACTAATTCCCTAAAAATTAGTACCTCTGAAGTCGGAGTAAATCTGCCTGCATGGCGAGGGGCATCCTGTAATGGGATAACCTGTAATGGGATAAAACAGACTTTACACGCAAAATTCAGTCCCACAAAATTGAGTGGGTGGGACTTGTGTTTTCCCACAAAAGGAAATAGAGAACTATAAAGTAGATGAAAAAGAAATATATAACTATAGAGTAAACACACAAAAAGAATGTTAGTTTTTGTATTAAATCAACACTTAACAAATAATTATTTGCTCTATAGTATCACCATTAGGAAAATAATGATTTTGTACTGCAAGTCTACAAAGATCGATATCTTTGCTCCCGTCAGATAGTTTCATTATAAGTCGTTTGTATTTTTAACGATTCTGAGTAGTCACAATTGTTATGAAGCTTGTATTTATTTATGGTACAGATAAGGGAAAGGTTTCGTGGTGATTTGGGTGAGCGGTACGTGCATTTTTTAATATGGAACACGCTCACAGTTAGTAACCATTTATTACGACTTAGTTTGGGTACCATCAAGTAAAGGTCACGACTTAGTAATGCACATACACCATCAAACAAATGTCGCGACTTAATTATACACATACACCATCAAACAAATGTCGCGACTTAGTTATACACATACACCATCAAACAAATGTAGCGACTTAGTTATACACATACACCATCAAACAAATGTCGCGACTTAGTTATACATAGACACCGTCAAGAAAATGTCACGTCTTAGTTATACATAGACACCATCAAGAAAATGTCACGACTTAGTTATACATAGACACCATCAAGCAAATGTCACGACTTAGTTATACATAGACACCATCAAGAAAATGTCACGACTTAGTTATACATAGACACCATCAAGCAAATGTCACGACTTAGTTATACATAGACACCATCAAGCAAATGTCACGACTTAGTTATACATAGACACCATCAAGAAAATGTCACGACTTAGTTATACATAGACACCATCAAACAAATGTCACGACTTAGTTATACATAGACACCATCAAGCAAACGTCACGACCGTAGTTATACATAGACATCATCAAGCAAATGTCACGACTTAGTTATACATAGACACCATCAAGCAAATGTCGCGACTTAGTTATACATAGACACCATCAAGCAAATGTCGCGACTTAGTTATACATAGACACCATCAAGCAAATGTCGCGACTTAGTTATACATAGACACCATCAAGCAAATGTCGCGACTTAGTTATACATAGACACCATCAAGCAAATGTCGCGACTTAGTTATACATAGACACCATCAAATGTCACGACTAAGTTATACATAGACACCATCAAGCAAATGTCGCGACTTAGTTATACATAGACACCATCAAGCAAATGTCACGACTAAGTTATACATAGACACCATCAAGCAAATGTCGCGACTTAGTTATACATAGACACCATCAAGCAAATGTCACGACTAAGTTATACATAGACACCATCAAGAAAATGTCACGACTTAGTTATACATAGACACCATCAAGCAAATGTCGCGACTTAGTTATACATAGACACATCAAGCAAACGTCAACCGTGTCATCATCAAGCGTCACGACTTAGTTATACATAGACACCATCAAGCAAATGTCGCGACTTAGTTATACATAGACACATCAAGCAAATGTCGCGACTTAGTTATACATAGACACCATCAAGCAAATGTCGCGACCTAACAATGACACCACCAAGTAATTGGCATAACCAGTTAAGCGAAGAATTTAATCAAGCAAATCACGACCTACTTACACAATGACACCATCAAGAAAAGGTCGCGACCTAACAATGGCACCATCAAGCATAGGTTATGATCTATTTTACCAGGGACGTAAGTCAGCAAATCTCACGACCTAATTTACACAGTGAAACCAACAAGCAAAGAAATGTTCATTTAAAAATTCGTACTATCCAATAAAGATTTCACATTATCGCATATTTATAGTGTTTTAAATATTTGTTATCAACCACTTTATGACTACATAACGATAAACGAAACGATCCTAATCAAGCAACTTGACGTACACTCTGCACTCCTAAATATCATCAAAACTCTTCTATCTATCTATCTGTCTGTCTGTCTGTCTGTCTGTCTGTCTGTCTGTCTGTCTAGCTATCTATCTAGCTATCTACCTATCTATCTATCTATCTATCTATCTATCTATCTATCTATCTATCTATCTATCTATCTATCTATCTATCTATCTATCTATCTATCTATCTATCTATCTATCTATCTATCTATCTATCTATCTATCTATCTATCTATCTATCTATCTATCTATCTATCTATCTATCTATCTATCTATCTATCTATCTATCTATCTATCTATCTATCTATCTATATCTATCTATCTATCTATCTATCTATCTATCTATCTATCTATCTATCGTCCTTTCGAGCCGAAGACGGCAGATATGGCAGAACCACAATCTCAAAAAACAGAAACCTTGCGTGCCAGAATGGCACATATTGCAGAGATCACTGCTTCCAAAACTTATGGCTCTGTTTCCATAACAATACTTTTTACAATGACAGCTTGTCAAGCCATCGATCAATCTCCTTAGTCGCCTCTTACGACATGCCTAGAAGGTCACAGTGTCACTATTTTTACTTCCCTCATAATGAGGCCCCGGTAACACACAGGGGCAAAACTCTTAGAGCTACCTAAATATTTTTTCATGAGATAAAACACATGCATAAAGTGTTGCGCTAAAAACGTCTAAGACATAACCAAATTATGTCATCATATATAGGGGCAAAAGCAAAACAAATGATATAGAGGTCAAAGTTGAGGTCATATTTTCGCGGATGATGACACCAGACAAGTGTCATTGGAAGATGAACCACACCTCTCGCATGGAAGCGACATGTTGATCCTACCACATGAATGCCAATTAATTAGGATGTCGTGGCTGTTTTAACTCATCAAAAAGGCGCAAAATTATGAGTGACTGTTCCGAAAGCATTGTTGGCAAATATTACATTTGAAAACATAAATCATGAATACTTAGTTGCAGTTTCTTTCAAAAGTAAATGTCGACTTTATCAACAGGTATCGTGAAAGTATTTGGAACAGCTTTGTAATAAATGGAGAGAGAGAGAGAGAGAGACAGGCAGACAGACAGACAGACATACAGACAGACAGAGACTGACTGATACAAACAGTCATACGCAGAGAGAGACAGAGAGAGAGGCAGAAACAGGCATAGACTGACTGAGACAAACAGTCATACGCAGAGAGAGAGAGAGAGAGAGGCAGAAACAGACAGAGACTGACTGATACAAACAGTCATACGCAGATAGAGAGAGACGCAGAAATAGACAGAGACTGACTGATACAAACAGTCATACGCAGATAGAGAGAGAGGCAGAAATAGACAGAGACTGACTGAGACAAACAGTCATATGCAGAGAGAGAGAGGGGGGGGGCAGAAACAGACAGAAACTGACTGAGACAAACTGTCATACATAGTGAGAGAGAGACAGACAGTCAGACAGAAAGACAGAAACAGACAGAGATTCTCTGAGACAAACATTCATACAGAGATAGAGAGATAGAGAGGGACAGACGGACAGAAATAAACATAGACCGACAGAGACTGACTGAGACAGGCAGTCAAACAGATAGAAACAGAGAGACAGAAACAGAGACAGTTAGAGACTGACTGAAACAGTCATACACACACACAGAGACAGAAGCAGAGACAATTAGAGACTGACTGAGACAGTCATACACACACAGACAGAAGCAGAGACAGTTAGAGACTGACTGAGACAGTCATACACACAGACAGACAGAAGCAGAGACAGTTAGAGACTGACTGAGACAATCACACACACACACACAGACAGATGCAGAGACAGTTAGAGACTGACTGAGACAATCATACACACGCACACACACACACACAGACAGATGCAGAGACAGTTAGAGACTGACTGAGACAATCATACACACACACAAACACAGACAGATGCAGAGACAGTTAGAGACTGAATGAGACAATCATACACACACACAAACACAGACAGATGCAGAGACAGTTAGAGACTGACTGAGATAGTCATACACCCACAGACAGAAGCAGAGACTGACTGAGACAGTCATACACACACACATACAGACAGAAGCAGAGACAGACACAGACTGACTGAGACAGAGAGAGACAGACAGACAGAAACAGAGGACTGACTGAGACAAACAGTCATACACACACAAGCAAGTAAATAAGTGGATATAGGTCATATGGAATACCAAGAGAAGGATGGCAGCATGAAAGATACCCTGCAATAACACTAATTAATTATCTAGGAAGCGACAATACACGCCAGAGCAAGCATTCTCAAGTTACCTCGACACTGGAGAGAGTGGAAGAAAACATCGCCACAAATTTGGTAAAACGAGTGAAGGAACCACATTGATGCATGGTGCCAATACTAACAGAGACAGAAGGTGAGACACTGACAGTATGTCAATTAGTAAACATTAAACAACAGATCACATGACTGCGGTTTCTCAGAAAAATGTATACAGTTTCCTGATAGGAAAAACGTCTAATGAATGTTTTCTTATCTAATGTCCATGTTTTTGCGCATGAATGTTGAGAAGATATAACATTTTGCTATTCTTAGTTTTAGCCCTGGTGTTATTTGTTTTGATGTTAGTATATTTTTCAATGCATTAAAATTACTTTTTGCCATTCCCATTCATTTGTTTATCTCAGTTTTACATTTCTTTATCACTGGTTTTAGCATGTCCAAGGTAGTTATAGCTCCTGTCTCGAGGTCTATTCCTTCAACTTTGATATCCACTTGTAGGTTTTGAGTATTATTTTTATTTATGATCATAGTGTTAGTCCTTTTGATATTCATATCTAATCCATATTTTTTGCTTGTCATGATTATCTCATTGAAGTAATTGTTGTAGATCTTCATGATTTTTTTCTGCTAGTTGTAATTATTCGAAAGCCCCGGTATTACTGCAAACGAAGGAAAATCCATAATTGCTCAACCGCCCGTGCTAGTGGAATCATCCGAATTAACATCTCATCGAGTATCGAAACAAAGAAAGGCAGCTGCAGTTTCCCCATCATTGCAAACACAGAACACATCAAAAGACATGAGGCGTGTAACCACAGCACCGAAAGTGAACGCAGCAGAACTGTCCTTCATCATACGATATCATCATTCATCGTAAGCAATCTGAATATAGATGTTCCAATCTCAATAATAAACAATTCTTAACGTTCTTTTATCTACGGTCAGGGCCGAATTTAGTCCTGTGCTGAATAAGTCACAGCTTAGGGCATCACAATCCGAGGATGCTCACATTTGTTTATATTGTAATCTATGATAGAGACATTTTTGACAAAAGAAACAAGAAAACGAGTTCTTAAATGTTATGTAGAGCCAGTCTTAACATATGGATGTGAATCACTGACAATAGGACAACAGACAAGAAAATCACTGGAGTCTGTAGAAATGTGATAATACAGAAGAATGTTGAGAATACCATGGACAGCTAAGAAGAGTAATGAAAACGTTCTGAAAGAGGCCAAAGAAAAAAAGAGAGATAATTTCCAATATTAGGAAGAAACAATCATCATTTTTTGGCCATGTAATGAGAAGAGAACAGCTGGAATATATTGTAACAACTGGGAAAATTGAGGGATGAAGATATAGAGGGAAGCAAAGAGAAATGATACCAGGCTGCTTAAGAGAATGGCGTGACAGAAGGTCAACAATAGAAATGATAAATAACTGTCGAGATCGAAAGTTGTGGAGAGACATGATCACCTAAACAAGCAGGCCCGATACTTGATGATGATGATAATGTTGATAGAGACATTCTGGTGTTAATTTGTTAGGGTCAAAGCAAAGAAATGAATGAAAATGCGAAACTGCAGTAAAGCTCATTGTAAGGACAAATGAAAAAAAAAAATCATCTTCATCATCATCATGTGCCATACCGTTGGCGTAGGCGATCATGTCCTTCCACAATCTTCTATCTCCAGTGCATCGTATCAGTTCTGTTGTTGACTGTTTTCCATGCCATGACACCAAGCTATCTAGTATTTTCTCTCTTTGTCGTCCGCGATCTCTCTTTCCTTGTATTTTGCCGTTTGTAACAAAATATTGCAATTTTCCTCTTCTCAGGATGTGCCCGAAAAATGTTGATTGTTTCTTTCTAAAGTTTTTTAGGAGTTCCCTTTAAAATATATTTATATATCTATAAATAGAAACAACTGTTGTACGTAATAAGTGGACGACACAAATTAGAACGACGTTTCGGCTCAACAGGCCTTCAGCAGGAACAAACATACAACACACACACACACACACACAGAGATATGTACTTAAAATAAATAAAATAAAATTCCAAGTCCACATCCGGGCCTGGGAACAGATTAATGTTCTGTTTTAAAAATCAAAGTGATAAATGTCAATGAATATAGCAACAAGATTTAGCAATAGCTTTGTGAACAGTTCATGCTTCAACCAGCCTCCTCCACCCTAACACCCCATTTTCCATTTATGCCCCATTAAAACTGATCTTTTAGGTTTGATATCATAATTCATTTGTCCCAAATCTCCCAGCACAATATTCTTAAAATAAAACACACACAAGAAAAGATCATCAACATTATCAGATGTGCTGGTCACCCCTATCTATTTGACAGTTTTGAGCTCCATTGCACCCCCCCCCCCTTTCCCACCACTTCCCCCCTTGAACCTTGTCACACATTTCAGTGACCTCTTTTTACATGCAGGTAAGCCATTGTGATCTCTTAAAACCACGCTTCCATTCTCTCTCTCTCTCTCTCTCTCTCTCTCTCTCTCTATCTATCTATCTATCTATCTATCTATCTATCTATCTATCTATCTATCTATCTATCTATCTATCTCCCTCTTCTCTCTCTTCTACAGATAACTGTCTTAGAATCTTACAGATATGTCACTTGTACAATAAATGAGCCAATCGAATTCTTTCTGCATATGTCAAACGTCTAGGTCAAGGTACAGCGACCTCCTTTTAGAGCATCAAACGAGTTGTGCCAGCTCCATTAATCTCTACAAACTGTATACATTAACCGAGATCTGGGCGAGGTTCATGTTGTCTTTATAAGTCAAAGGCTGAATAAATAATATTAACAATAATAATAATAAAACTCACTACGGAAGGTGACTATGATTATTCCCAACAAGCCCTTTTTGGAAACCCCAGGAACGAAGATAAAGGGGAATTTCAAAGAGTACTTGGAGAGAATATGTGAAAACAGAGATGAAAAAGATTGGGAAGACTGCTGAACGATCTTAACTTTTCCGTACGTTTCAACGCACCAAGCGCCATTCCGATTTCTGTCATGTACGTTTAGCCGCACAGTGCGTCACTCTCCATTCGATTAGTGTAAACTGTCATCAAACCATATTCTTTTTATACGTCTTGTATCATCTTGGTATTGGTGAAATATAATTCCTTGATTAATAATCTAAAAATTCACATATATAATATGTTAAGTATTACATAAATATAAACATAGAGATTAATATTTAAAAACATGGAAAATTTTGTCTCTGAAATCTCTACCGCCAAATTGATAATTTTGAAAGCGTTAAGAGAATGGCACCAAGAAAGACCGCTTAGAAAAAAGTGTTGAATGAAGACCTGCACTCCACATGGAGCTGAAAGGAAAAGAAAAAGAATGTTAAAATGGATTACTGTTTTTCCTTCTTTTTCATTGCCAAAGACTAACATAGTTTTCAGTGGCATAAACACTTCATAGCATCTTGTAGCACGACAATCAACCTTTTTTTTTGTTTAAATTGTGTACAGAGTAGCTTAATTCTGGCCCTGACTGTTTATGTCTGATTGGACAGTTCTCCGGCAGATTGTCACTGCTCTCTTTCTCCCAGAGTCCACTACATACAAGTTCTGTTGACTGTCTCTCGATTTCTTCTCAGCGCGTGGCCTATCAAGATTTAACAATCTACCTGTTACCAATCAATCAATTAATCATTCAATCATTCAATCAATCGTAACTCTTGAGGCCACTCTTTATGGAGTATAAGTCAAAGACAATGTTTCTCCAGTCATCCTTACTCCTCAACATTTCGTTTTCTCCTTCCAGCTCAATGTCTTCGAGGGTTCCATGTATTATTTGACCTTCCCTGTTTGCTCTTTCTCTGTGGGTTCCACGACAAAGCCTCTCTCGCTATGCTGGCATCAGACTTTTTTTTTCATTAAATGCTAAAAAGGCTTTCTGATGCTCGTTTGGGATATATGTTCTATAGCGACCTTCTAGCTTTGACTACATGACTTCAAACTCTCTAATTCCAGAGTCTCTACCTTATTTAAAGAATTGAATTATTTCGTTTTCGTGTTTGCGTTTTATAAATGCAGCGTATATAACATATTACTCTGAGGACAGGTCTACATGTTATCACTGTGATCATCTTTTCCTATTAAACCGATTTTACTGTTTATTTTGTTAGACTAAGATAATATATCTCATCAGATAGTATAAAAAGACAGTCTTAATGTGTATGTATTTCCAACATACAAATCCGCAACAAGAACAAAAACTGAAAATGGGAAACCCTAAAAAAAAATTTTAAAAAATAAAGAGCCCCCGTCACGTCAAGTTGCGTATAGGGAATATGGTGTTGGTGACCACAGTTTGTACAGACCTTCAGAACATGATTTTTGGAGTAGTGTGGTCGGTATTACGCCCGTGCTGCTTTACTTTCCCAGAAAAAATTTCTGGTATCCATTGGCTGGGTGAACACGGAAGCCGTTGGTTGGGATCGAACCTGACCTCTTGTTCTTTGTAGACCAGTTCACTAACGACTGAGCTGTCGCGTCTCCCTAAAAACATCGAATACCAGCTCTTTCTCACCACTCGTCTTCTGTCTGTCACAGTCACAAGAAGTTAAGCAGTTTTTTTACGCTGATTCCGAAAAGTCGGCGTTGATAAGTTGTTGATTACCAGTTAGCTAGTCTCCAGCATGACTTACATCATCGTTACACCAGCCATGCCGGTCGTATCCCTAATGGCGGCTGAAAAAAATATCCCTGGAAATCAGACAGGCAGCTGAGGTGACGTCACACCGCGCCAATTAAGAACCCTCTCTTCTAGACCATAGTCTGTCGAGCATTTGCAACTATAGTCCGTTCAGATTCGTTTGCCGAGATGTTATGATTTATAATTCAAAAAGTTCTTGATGATTTCACATGATTTTTGGCATACGGTGTTAAAATGTCCATGTCACGAGAACATATGTGTTACTCGATGTCTAGCTATAACGGTTTTCTTAAAGCGGCGAATTCCTTTGATCTTTGCCCATGTAACTATTATTTTGACCCTAATCAAAATGTTTTACAGTAATCTAGTGCAACGATGACCCATAGGCGTGTCCATAAAATTTTACTTGGTGGCAAGTATACAAATTTTAAATTATATATAGAACTTTTGTTCATAGAGTCAATTTGATATAGTTCCATGCTCTTGGTGTGAGTTTCCCAAATGTTGTCGCTGCCTTTCAAATACGTACATTTAGTTCCTCATCTAAGGAAAGTGTGGCTGTAATAGTGGATCCAAGATAGCTGAACTTCTGTACTGACTCAAGCAGGCTTCCATTCAAAGTAATGGTTGTTGGTTTGCTTATAACATATTTTTGATTGCTTGGGTGGTCTTGAACAATAAACTGTTTAACAAATCAACTAGGAAATTTTGCAAATCAAACTATTTATCTGTAGACTTAATCAGAGTAATGATCATTCAGAATCAGACGAGTCAAATAGGTCGATTACTGCTTTCGGCTGAACAAACAACAAACCATCCTTTTTCCAATATTCCTCTTCTTGTCGTAACACATGATCCTCACATTTTACCCAGTAGTCTTTATTTATATTTGATAGAGCCTGATTTGTAAGTGTCTCAACATCGCATAATTTGAAAGTTTTATTTGTATATGCTACGTGTCCTTTAACTTTTGCCCAAACTAGTTCTATAGGATTTAAGTGTGCATGATATGGAGGTAGTCTCAAACATCTATGGCCATGTTCTTGAATTAACTTGTCTATTTTAAATATCTTTGTACGTTGTGTCTGTTTTACAAGGCTAAGCAATTCGGGTTTCAAGTAGCTGTCGTTAACTTGTATGTGTTCTTTTATGAGCCACGTTTTGATTGCATCTTTTGTACTTGATGATGTTGGGATTCTATCTTCTACGTTAACTACGTTATGGTATGAAGCATTGTCCATTATCAGACAAGAAGGTCGATCTAATATTGGAAGGATACTTTACTCGATCCAGTCTTTAAATATGTGCCCATTCATTTCGGAGTGGTAGTCTCTATTGTCTATGGATTTTGAAATGAAAACGAGATGAGCATTCTGCAACAACCCATTATGTCTGCTACCTGCATGTGCAACTATCAAACGTTGCCCTTTACTGCTTGGTACTGATCTTTTAATACTTCCATCTGCTAACTGCCATTCCTTTTCATTTGTATGATGAGCGTTGATCCAAGTTTCATCTAAATAAACAATATCATAATCATTTTCGCGCATTTCCTTCACTTCACGTAAATACTTGCTTCTAAGAGCTACTAGATGTGGCTTCTCACAAATAATGTTTTTTTTCCACCAGCATACTTTCTAAACGGTTGGCTTACCACGGCAACAGCCGGGTTCGTACCCTTGCGAGGACACCTGGGTTTTACTAATTCCCTAAAAATTAGTGGGAGCCGCGATAGCTCAGTGGTTAGTGAACTGGACTACTACGGACAAGGGGTAGGGTTCGATCCCAACCGACGGCTCCGGGTTCACCCAGCCTTAAATGGGTACCGGATTTTTACAAGGGGTAGGGTTCGATCCCAACCGACGGCTCCAGGTTCACCCAGCCTTAAATGGGTACCGGATTATTTCTGGGAAAGTAAAGCAGCATGGGCGTAATACCGACCACATTACCCCAAAGATCATGTGCTGAAGGTCTGTAAAATATAGGGTCACTAACACCATATTTCCCTATACGCCACTTGGCGTGACGGGGGTACTTTACTTTTTTATACTTTCTAAAGGTGAAGCCTGCACTTCTTAATATTTTCCATAATGAAGTTTTTGATATTTCAATGTCGTTGTTAGTTTTCAGCCAAAGCTTCAACTTTCTAAGTGTCACTTCTTCGTTTATATCAAACATTCGACAGATTTCTCTTTTTACTAGGTCCTTATCAAAACTGTCTAACGTTTCTTTCCTTCCTTGCTTTCTTGCATTTGTTGGCAATAAATATCCGCTTCCTTTAACTATTCGATCAAATGAACGTTTACACAAACCTAAAATATGCATTGTTCTCTTCTCAGGGTTTGATAAAGAACAATAAAGATGTCCCTTTTTACGCTCTCTGCAGAAGTATTGATAAATCTTTATAGCAATGTTATGCTCAGTAAAATATTTTGCCTTTATATTCATTCTCACATAGACTTGCAGAAGATAATATGGATAGTGCCGCCTCCTTTCTGTAAATATTGAGATTTGCCTCTGAATTATGACTCGAACTCGAGTCTACGGCCGTGATTTTGACGTCACATAATTTCCGGTTTCGGCTAAAATGTCATTTTGTGCTAAACGGGAAATTTCATATGTAACATTTCTTTATAAAAATTTATAGTGGAAACATAACTATTTTAGGACGGTGCGCATTCAGCCGTGAAGGTCATGCCTATATGTTAAAGAATCAGCTGTGAGATGTAAGCATCTACATAATCCCGCCGGTGTTTATAATATCGATTAACTTTTTTTTAATATAGGCTAAATAAGGCATCTTTGAAACTGGATCACATTTCTTTGATAAAAAAATATTTTTATAGCGACATCAGTATTCTAAACCTAACTTCAAAAGATCAATGCAAATGAACAATAAGTTTTTGAAAAAAATAAATTAATGTCTAGGCAAACGAATCTGAACGGACTATAGTATCTATTTCATATCAAAAAGTAAAGTACCCCCGTCATGCCAAGTGGCGTATAGGGAAATATGGATTTAGTGACCCTATATTTTACAGACCTTCAGCACATGATTTTTGGGGTAATGTGGTCAGTATTACGCCCGTGCCGCTTTACTTTCCCAGAAAAAAATCCGGTACCCATTTAAGGCTGGGTGAACCCGGAAGCCGTCGGTTGGGATCGAACCCTACCCCTTGTCCGTGGTAGTCCAGTTCACTAATGACTAAGCTATCGCGGCTCCCATCTATCTCATATATATGTTTAATTTTCTTTCTTTTTTGTTTTGTGGCTGGTAGATCTCCAAACACGAGAATAAATGTTCAGAGGCATAGATTCATAGCATCTCAAATAATTCATGGGAAAATGAATGCTTTGGTGAATCTCCAGTTGTTGTATTAACACAATTACTGCGTTCAATATGTAACACGACACACAATAAAACTGTTCGAGATTGCCGTAGAGCTGTTTGTTAAATACATTTGTGTATATCGTCACCGGGTTCGTGTTCCATGCAGAACGTTGCACTCAGTACAGTCAGTCATAAAGAAACTGTCTTAAGTCAGATCTCAACTTCTATTTGATGCCTTGAAACAAGCTTCTTTATGGTCTGCCGCTGTCTCGTCATCCTAAAACCGTACCTTCCATTGTTATCCGTTCCAGCTTATTATGCCTTTGACGTGGCTTAGTATTTTTGTTTCCTGTATAAGATGTTTATAAGCCAGTTCTTTCAAATGTGTAAGTCTTTCAATATGTCTTCATTGCTCTTTTTCATTATCCAAGGTATTTTAAGGATTATTCTAGAGTATTTTTTATATGTACCAATTTTCTTCCATGTTGTTTTCGAAATTGTCCATGATGTATAGCCATTTGTTATTATTGAGAAGATATATGCCCCCAGGAGTTACTGCCTTGGTGTTATTGCGCAACTATAGTTCGTTCACAAATTTGTGCCTACAGAGTTGATCAATTATCTCGGAAACTGTTTGATGAATTTCTGTAATTCTTTTCATGAAATCTTATTTTTTCACCGACCTTCAGATTTGATAATATTTAACTACAAAGGTAGTATGAATTTTGTACATAACGTTTGTTGTTAATAATTTTAGGAAAATATCAAACCGCGTGCTCTAAACATTAGATTTTACTGTAAATTATGTTAATTTTCTAACAATGCAAGCCAAAGGCGTATCCGTATTACATTGAATAGTAATATAACCGACCCCTTTTAGATTCATTGCAAAAGTGCATGTACAATAACACAGTTACCTTTTGCATAGTGATAAATTTACACTTTAAACTCTTCATGGTTTTAAAAACAAGTAGTCACTTCACAACAGCTTACAAATTATCACACAGGAATATTCATTAATAGTAAATATTTTGTCAAAATACGCTGCTGGGCCAATTTAACAAGAAACCGGAAATTAAATTAAAAAAAAAAAAAAAAAAAAATCGGAGTGGCATCGTCTTACAAGCTAAGAGTGCGAAAAGGTGCTAAGATTGTGTGGTGTGCACGTGAAATTTGCCTTTTTAACTGGTGAGTTGATTACAACAAATGTGGATATTGTAAAATCCTAAAATTTAGGACAAGCAAGAAAATCCTATTTTTATATACCTCAAATAAGCAAAAATCTTTCCTAAATGCATGACAGTAGGGCAAAAAATCAGACTGAAGGTCGATGAAAAAATAAGATTTCACGATAAAGAATTACAGAAATTCATCAACACACATTCCGAGATAATTAATAAATTCTGTGGGCACGAATTTCTGAACGAACTATAGTACTCTTCTTCCATCAGCAACGAGTATCCATCTTTCGATGCTGTTCGCAATAGTTCAATCTTTTTTCGCAGGAAGATGGATTTGCTTGTTTCCATTGCCTGGTACGTTTCTAGCTAATATTTCTCATTCTCAGCCTTCAACACATTTTATGTTAAGTTATTTCAGCGCGCACTCTATGAAAAAAAAACACCAAAACATAGCATGAAGTTGCACATTCTTTAAATGATAAGATGAAGAGTTAAGTGGCATCGTCTAGAATTATGACTTCCTGTTACGTGTCATGACGTCCATGATGAAAGACGTGTTGGTTCCCATATTTTTCAATCACACGTTTATGGATGAAAGAGGCAAATACAACTAGAGAGCTCCTAAGAACTTAAGAAAAGAATAATCGACATTTTTTTCCGGCACATCATGAGAAAAGTAACATTTTATTACTTGCTTACAGCTGGCAAAATAGAGGGAAAGAGAAATCATGGACGGCAAAGAGAGAGAGATTAGCTTGGTGTCGTGCCTCGGTAAACATTCTACATAACTGATATGATACACTGCGGACAGATAATTTTGGAAGGACTTGAACGTATACGCCAACAGATATAAAAAGTAAAAAAAAAGTAAAGTACCCCCATCACGTCAAGTGGCGTTTAGGGAATATGGTGTTAGTGACCATACATTTTACAGACCATCAGCACATGATTTTTGGGGTAATGTGTCGGTATTACGCCCGCACCGCTTTACTTTCCCACAGATATGGCACATGATAATGATGATTATAGGTGATGAATTCAGTATCACACCAGACCGTTATACTTCGACAGAGATAATATCTGGTACCAATTTTCAGAGTATGGTCGAACCCTGACTCCGTACCGATGGAAAAAAAAATAAAATAAAATCGCCACATTTAAAAATTAAATTCTCACTCTCAAGGTTAATAGACGAGCGCACTAATAACTCTGCCACTTTGGCTTTCCCAGCTGAACAGTGGCAAGGATATATTCATGTATTTTTACATAAACAAGTATTCTGATACCTAGTGCAATTTGGCAGCTTTTCAACTGCACCCATATAACTATGTCTCCACATTAAGCACGTACCTTGTTTATGTGAACAGCTGTACAGGAAATGAAGAACAAAAAGAAATATATTATGGGTGTGGGAATATACGTGCAGATCAAGAGAGGAAATAAAACAAACTGACTAATGTGGAACCTGTCAACATTTGGAAAACTTCTCTTTCCAGTTCTTTATATCATATCTATATCCGTTTCGATTTAAAACTTGTATCTTTTCTCAGTGTCTGCCAAGAATTTTTTTTAAAAAATTGATATCTTTAGACGATGATGTTGTTAAGAGATGAACTGAGGTGAATGAAATCATTCTTCATATATACATGATAGTAAAGTAAGTATAGTACCCCGTCACGTCAAGTGACGTACAGGGAATATGGTGTTAGTGACCATAAATTTTACAGATCTTCGGCACATGATTTTTGGGGTAATGTGGTCGGTATTACGCCCGTGCCGCTTTACTTTCACAAAAAAAAAATCCGGTACCCATTTAAGGCTGGGTGAACCCGGAAGCCGTCGGTTGGGATCGAACCCTACCTCTTGTCCTTTGTAGTCCATCCAGTTCACTAACCACTGAGCTATCGCGGCTCCCATACCTGATAGAGATCGATGCTAAATATGAGCTTGATTTCGGAGGTCGTGGATTGCTAAACCAATATAGAAATAGAAGAAAAAGAAACATTGATGGGTTTTCTTCCTGGGCGTTTTTATTAGGGCTAGAAAGCACATACCTACACACTGAAGCAGTAACTCGCCAAAATGTTGACACCTGCGGCTACTAATGCCTGCTAATCATATACCGGTGGCGCCTCACTGTAGTTACGATCGTTTCATCATCATGTGCCATACCAGTTGGCGTAGGTGATCATGTCCCTCCACAATCTTCTATCTACAGTGCATCATATCAGTTCTGTTGTTGACTGTTTTCCATGCCATGACATCAAGCTATCCAGTATTTTCTCTCTTTGTCGTCCGCGATCTCTCTTTCCTTTTATATTGCCAGTTGTAACCAAGAATTCCAACTTTCCTCTTCTCATGATGTGCCCGAAAAATGTTGATCGCTTCTTTTTGATGTTTTTAAGAGCTCCCTTTTTGTGCTGGCCTATTTGAGAACTTCGATTGTATAAGGTTGGGTAAACTCCATGAAAGGATGTATAAGATCATCAATGGCTATTTTGCGGAAACTCGTTCATGTACTAAAATATATTTTTTAAAAATAGGTCTATGCGGATGGATACATTTAGATATGTTGCCATTTTATGATTTCTAACCAATGAGTAGGCGCGCGTCAATATCAATTCAGAGGAAGAGGTATGTTTACAGTACTCGGAAAAAATGACAAATAATCAACAACAGAAACAAATATGGACCAAGGCAGGATCGAACCCGTACTCAGTGGCACAGCGCCTTGCCACGAAAAGCCAAACGCTAGGGAACACTGCCACCTACGAAGCTAATTTTTTGTTAGCTGAGTGGCAGTGTTCCCTAGCGTTTGGCTTTTCGTGGCAAGGCGCTGTGCCACTGAGTACGGGTTCGATCCTGCCTTGGTCCATATTTTTTTATGTTGTTGATTATTTGTCGTTTTTTCTGAGTGCTGTAAACATACCTCTTCCTCTGAATTGATTCACTGATTATCGCCTCGGAAGTTTCCCTCTATAATAATATTCATTTATTATTATTTGTCTCCGCGCGTCAGTATCCAAGACGCACACTTTGAGAAGCACTGTATTAAAGGTTTACGACGATGCTTTCCCCTGACATCCGTCAGTTTATCTAGAATTGTCTCCCCTAGCCATTGACTAAAGCGCGACCCTCTTCAGAGATTTAATGTAGGTCATGGCTAAAGTGTCTCACCAACAAGACGGGTTATTTTATTTTATGTCAAAATCTCTTGGTACTTCTCCTAGCATGTCTTCCAAGATATGTACTTTATATTGTTAGAGACCTCACTGAGCGTGCCATGAAGACACCATTCTGTTATATTTCAACATACCTCATCTCTTATGTAAGTTACTGCATCACTTATGTCAGTTACTACATCTCCAATATGTCAGTTACCACATCACTTATGTCAGTTACTGCATCACTTATGTCAGTTACCACATCACTTATGTCAGCTACCACATCACTTATGTCAGTCACTGCATCACTTATGTCAGTTACCACATCACTTATGTCAGTTACTGCATCACTTATGTCAGTTACTGCATCACTTATGTCAGTTACTACATCTCCAATATGTCAGTTATCACATCACTTATGTCAGTTACTGCATCACTTATGTTAGTTACTCCATCCCTTAATCCAGTTATCACATCTCATTTGTCAGTTACTACATTCTTACCCCAGTTACCACATCCCTTGTGTCGGTTCTACATTCCTTATATCAGTTACTACATCCCTTAATCAAGTTACCACGTCCCTTATGTCATTGACTATATCCCTTATGTTAGTTACTGCATCCATTAGGTCAGTTACTCCATCCCTTATTCCCGTTACCACAACCATTATCTCAGTTATAACGTCCCTTATGTCAGTTATTACATCCCTTATGTTAGTTACTACATCCCTTATGTTAGTTACAACATCCCATATGTTAGTTACTACATCCCTTATGTTAGTTGCTACATCCCTTATGTTACTTGCTACATCCCTTATGTTAGTTACTACATCCCTTATGTTAGTTACTACATCCCTTATGTTAATTACAACATCCCATATGTTAGTTACTACATCCCTTATGTTAGTTGCTACATCCCTTATGTTAGTTACTAAATCCCCTATGTTAGTTTCTACATCCCTTATGTTAGTTACTACATCCCCTATGTTAATTACTACATCCCTTATGTTAGTTACTAAATCCCCTATGTTAGTTACTACATCCCCTATGTTAGTTACTACATCCCCTATGTTAATTACTACATCCCTTATGTTAGTTACTACATCCCTCATGTTAGTTACTACATCCCCTATGTTAGTTACTACATCCCTTATGTTAGTTACTACATCCCCTATGTTAGTTACTACATCACCAATGTTAGTTACTACATCCCGCATGTTAGTTACTACATCCCCTAGGTTAGTTACTACATCCCTATGTTAGTTACTACATCCCTTATGTTAGGTACTACATCCCCTATGTTAGTTACTACATCCCTTATGTTAGTTACTACATCCCCTATGTTAGTTACTACATCCCCTATGTTAGTTACTACATCCCTTATGTTAGTTACTACATCCCCTATGTTAGTTACTACATCCCCTATGTTAGTTACTACATCCCTTATGTTAGTTACTACATCCCCTATGTTAGTTACTACATCCATTATGTTAGTTACTACATCCCCTATGTTAGTTACTACATCCTTTATGTTAGTTACTACATCCCTTATGTTAGTTACTACATCCCTTACGTTAGTTACTACATCCCCTATGTTAGTTACTCCATCCCTTATGTTAGTTACTACATCCCTTATGTTAGTTACTACATCCCTTATGTTAGTTACTACATCCCCTATGTTAGTTACTACATCCCTTATGTTAGTTACTACATCCCTTATGTTAGTTACTACATCCCTTATGTTAGTTAATACATCCCTTATGTTAGTCACTACATCCCTTATGTTAGTTACTACATCCCTTATGTTAGTTACTACATCCCTTATGTTAGTTACTACATCCCCTATGTTAGTTACTACATCCCTTATGTTAGTCACTACATCCCTTATGTTAGTTACTACATCCCTTATGTTAGTTACTACATCCCTTATGTTAGTTACTACATCCCTTATGTTAGCTACTACATCCCTTATGATAGTTACTACATCCCCTATGTTAGTTACTACATCCCCTACGTTAGTTACTACATCCAATATGTTAGTTACTACATCCCTTATGTTAGTTACTACATCCCCTATGTTAGTTACAACATCCCTTATGTCAGTTACTATATCCCTTATGTCAGTTACTATATCCCTTATGTTAATTACTACATCCCCTATGTTAGTTACTACATCCATTATGTTAGTTACTACATCCCCTATATTAGTTACAACATCCCTTATGTTAGTTACTACATCCCCTATGTTAGTTACTACATCCCCTATGTTAGTTACTACATCCTTTATGTTAGTTACTATATCCATTATGTTAGTTACTACATCCCCTATGTTAGTTACTACATCCCTTATGTTAGTTACTGCATCCCTTATGTCAGTTACTCCATCCTTTTTTCCCGTTACCACAACCATTATCTCAGTTATAACGTCCCTTTTGTCAGTTATTACATCCCTTATGTTAGTTACTACATCCCTTATGTTAGTTACTACATCCCTTATGTTAGTTACTACATCCCTTATGTTAGTTACAACATCCCATACATTAGTTACTACATCCCTTATGTTAGTTGCTACATCCCTTGTGTTACTTGCTACATCCCTTATGTTAGTTACTACATCCCTTATGTTAGTTACTACATCCCTTATGTTAATTAAAACATCCCATATGTTAGTTACTACATCCCTTATGTTAGTTACTACATCCCCTAGGTTAGTTACTACATCCCCTATGTTAGTTACTACATCCCTTATGTTAGGTACTACATCCCCTATGTTAGTTACTACATCCCTTATGTTAGTTACTACATCCCCTATGTTAGTTACTACATCCCTTATGTTAGTTACTACATCCCCTATGTTAATTACTACATCCCTTATGTTAGTTACTACATCCCTTATGTTAGTTACTACATCCCCTATGTTAGTTACAACATCTCTTATGTTAGTTACTACATCACCTATGTTAGTTACTACATCCCTATGTTAGTTACTACATCCCTTATGTTAGTTACTACATCCCCTAGGTTAGTTACTACATCCCCTATGTTAGTTACTACATCCCTTATGTTAGGTACTGCATCCCCTATGTTAGTTACTACATCCCTTATGTTAGTTACTACATCCTTTATGTTAGTTACTACATCCCTTATGTTAGTTACTACATCCCTTATGTTAGTTACTACATCCCTTATTAGTTACTACATCCCTTATGTAAGTTACTACATCCCCTATGTTAGTTACTACATCCCTTATGTTAGTTACTACATCCCCTATGTTAGTTACTACATCCATTATGTTAGTTACTACATCCCCTATGTTAGTTACTACATCCCGTATGTTAGTTACTACATCCCTTATGTTAGATACTACATCCCTTATTAGTTACAACATCCCTTATGTTAATTATTACATCCCTTATGTTAGTTACTACATCCCTTATGTTAGTTACTACATCCCTTATGTTAGTTACTACATCCCTTATGTTACTTACTACATCCCTTTTGTTAGTTAATACATCCCCTATGTTAGTTACTACATCCCTTATGCTAGTTACTACATCCCTTATGTTAGTTACTACATCCCTTATGTTAGTTACTACATCCCTTATGTTAGTTACTACATCCCTTATGTTAGTTACTACATCCCTTTTGTTAGTTAATACATCCCCTATGTTAGTTACTACATCCCTTATGCTAGTTACTACATCCCTTATGTTAGTTACTACATCCCTTATGTTAGTTACTACATCCCTTATGTTAGTTACTACATCCCTTATGTTAGTCACTACATCCCTTATGTTAGTTACTACATCCCTTATGCTAGTTACTACATCCCTTATGTTAGTTACTACATCCCTTATGTCAGTTACTATATCCCTTATGTTAGTTACTACATCCCTTATGTTAGTTACTACATCCCTTATGTTAGTTACTACATCCCCTATGTTAGTTACTACATCCCTTATGATAGTTACTACATCCCCTATGTTAGTTACTTCATCCCCTACGTTAGTTACTACATCCATTATGTTAGTTACTACATCCCTTATGTTAGTTACTACATCCCCTATGTTAGTTACAACATCCCTTATGTCAGTTACTATATTCCTTATGTTAATTACTACATCCCCTATGTTAGTTACTACATCCTTTATGTTAGTTACTACATCCCTTATGTTAGTTACTTAATCCCCTATGTTAGTTACTACATCACTTATGTTAGTTACTACATCCCCTATGTTAGTTACTACATCCCCTATGTTAGTTACTACATCCCCTATGTTAGTTACTACATCCCTTATGTTAGTTGCCACATCCCTTATGTTAGTTACTACATCCCTTATGTTAGTTACTACATCCCCTATGTTAGTTACTACATCCCCTATCTTAGTTACTACATCCCCTATGTTAGTTACTACATCCCTTATGTCAGTTACTACATCCATTATGTTAGTTACTACATCCCTATGTTAGTTACTACATCCCCTATGTTAGTTACAACATCCCTATGTTAGTTGCTACATCCCTTATGTCAGTTACTACATCCCTTTTGTTAGTTACTACATCCCTATGTTAGTTACTACATCCCTTATGTTAGTTACTACATCCCCTATGTTAGTTACTACATCCCTTATGTTAGTTACTACATCCCTTATGTTAGTTGCTACATCCCTTATGTTACTTGCTACATCCCTTATGTTAGTTACTACATCCCTTATGTTAGTTACTACATCCCTTATGTTAATTAAACATCCCATATGTTAGTTACTACATCCCTTATGTTAGTTACTACATCCCCTAGTTAGTTACTACATCCCCTATGTTAGTTACTACATCCCTTATGTTAGGTACTACATCCCCTATGTTAGTTACTACATCCCTTATGTTAGTTACTACATCCCCTATGTTAGTTACTACATCCCTTGTTAGTTACTACATCCCCTATGTTAATTACTACATCCCTTATGTTAGTTACTACATCCCTTATGTTAGTTACTACATCCCCTATGTTAGTTACAACATCTCTTATGTTAGTTACTACATCACCTATGTTAGTTACTACATCCCCTATGTTAGTTACTACATCCCTTATGTTAGTTACTACATCCCCTAGTTAGTTACTACATCCCTATGTTAGTTACTACATCCCTTATGTTAGTACTGCATCCCCTATGTTAGTTACTACATCCCTTATGTTAGTTACTACATCCTTTATGTTAGTTACTACATCCCTTATGTTAGTTACTACATCCCTTATGTTAGTTACTACATCCCTTATTAGTTACTACATCCCTTATGTAAGTTACTACATCCCCTATGTTAGTTACTACATCCCTTATGTTAGTTACTACATCCCTTATGTTAGTCACTACATCCCTTATGTTAGTTACTACATCCCTTATGCTAGTTACTACATCCCTTATGTTAGTTACTACATCCCTTATGTCAGTTACTATATCCCTTATGTTAGTTACTACATCCCTTATGTTAGTTACTACATCCCTTATGTTAGTTACTACATCCCCTATGTTAGTTACTACATCCCTTATGATAGTTACTACATCCCCTATGTTAGTTACTTCATCCCCTACGTTAGTTACTACATCCATTATGTTAGTTACTACATCCCTTATGTTAGTTACTACATCCCCTATGTTAGTTACAACATCCCTTATGTCAGTTACTATATTCCTTATGTTAATTACTACATCCCCTATGTTAGTTACTACATCCTTTATGTTAGTTACTACATCCCTTATGTTAGTTACTTAATCCCCTATGTTAGTTACTACATCACTTATGTTAGTTACTACATCCCCTATGTTAGTTACTACATCCCCTATGTTAGTTACTACATCCCCTATGTTAGTTACTACATCCCTTATGTTAGTTGCCACATCCCTTATGTTAGTTACTACATCCCTTATGTTAGTTACTACATCCCCTATGTTAGTTACTACATCCCCTATCTTAGTTACTACATCCCCTATGTTAGTTACTACATCCCTTATGTCAGTTACTACATCCATTATGTTAGTTACTACATCCCCTATGTTAGTTACTACATCCCCTATGTTAGTTACAACATCCCCTATGTTAGTTGCTACATCCCTTATGTCAGTTACTACATCCCTTTTGTTAGTTACTACATCCCCTATGTTAGTTACTACATCCCTTATGTTAGTTACTACATCCCCTATGTTAGTTACTACATCCCTTATGTTAGTTACTACATCCCTTATGTTAGTTGCTACATCCCTTATGTTACTTGCTACATCCCTTATGTTAGTTACTACATCCCTTATGTTAGTTACTACATCCCTTATGTTAATTAAAACATCCCATATGTTAGTTACTACATCCCTTATGTTAGTTACTACATCCCCTAGGTTAGTTACTACATCCCCTATGTTAGTTACTACATCCCTTATGTTAGGTACTACATCCCCTATGTTAGTTACTACATCCCTTATGTTAGTTACTACATCCCCTATGTTAGTTACTACATCCCTTGTTAGTTACTACATCCCCTATGTTAATTACTACATCCCTTATGTTAGTTACTACATCCCTTATGTTAGTTACTACATCCCCTATGTTAGTTACAACATCTCTTATGTTAGTTACTACATCACCTATGTTAGTTACTACATCCCCTATGTTAGTTACTACATCCCTTATGTTAGTTACTACATCCCCTAGGTTAGTTACTACATCCCCTATGTTAGTTACTACATCCCTTATGTTAGGTACTGCATCCCCTATGTTAGTTACTACATCCCTTATGTTAGTTACTACATCCTTTATGTTAGTTACTACATCCCTTATGTTAGTTACTACATCCCTTATGTTAGTTACTACATCCCTTATTAGTTACTACATCCCTTATGTAAGTTACTACATCCCCTATGTTAGTTACTACATCCCTTATGTTAGTTACTACATCCCCTATGTTAGTTACTACATCCATTATGTTAGTTACTACATCCCCTATGTTAGTTACTACATCCCGTATGTTAGTTACTACATCCCTTATGTTAGTTACTACATCCCTTATTAGTTACAACATCCCTTATGTTAATTATTACATCCCTTATGTTAGTTACTACATCCCTTATGTTAGTTACTACATCCCTTATGTTAGTTACTACATCCCTTATGTTACTTACTACATCCCTTTTGTTAGTTAATACATCCCCTATGTTAGTTACTACATCCCTTATGCTAGTTACTACATCCCGTATGTTAGTTACTACATCCCTTATGTTAGTTACTACATCCCTTATGTTAGTTACTACATCCCTTATGTTAGTTACTACATCCCTTTTGTTAGTTAATACATCCCCTATGTTAGTTACTACATCCCTTATGCTAGTTACTACATCCCTTATGTTAGTTACTACATCCCTTATGTTAGTTACTACATCCCTTATGTTAGTTACTACATCCCTTATGTTAGTCACTACATCCCTTATGTTAGTTACTACATCCCTTATGCTAGTTACTACATCCCTTATGTTAGTTACTACATCCCTTATGTCAGTTACTATATCCCTTATGTTAGTTACTACATCCCTTATGTTAGTTACTACATCCCTTATGTTAGTTACTACATCCCCTATGTTAGTTACTACATCCCTTATGATAGTTACTACATCCCCTATGTTAGTTACTTCATCCCCTACGTTAGTTACTACATCCATTATGTTAGTTACTACATCCCTTATGTTAGTTACTACATCCCCTATGTTAGTTACAACATGCCTTATGTCAGTTACTATATTCCTTATGTTAATTACTACATCCCCTATGTTAGTTACTACATCCTTTATGTTAGTTACTACATCCATTATGTTAGTTACTTAATCCCCTATGTTAGTTACTACATCACTTATGTTAGTTACTACATCCCCTATGTTAGTTACTACATCCCCTATGTTAGTTACTACATCCCCTATGTTAGTTACTACATCCCTTATGTTAGTTGCTACATCCCTTATGTTAGTTACTACATCCCTTATGTTAGTTACTACATCCCCTATGTTAGTTACTACATCCCCTATCTTAGTTACTACATCCCCTATGTTAGTTACTACATCCCTTATGTCAGTTACTACATCCATTATGTTAGTTACTACATCCCCTATGTTAGTTACTACATCCCCTATGTTAGTTACAACATCCCCTATGTTAGTTGCTACATCCCTTATGTCAGTTACTACATCCCTTTTGTTAGTTACTACATCCCCTATGTTAGTTACTACATCCCTTATGTTAGTTACTACATCCCCTATGTTAGTTACTACATCCCTTATGTTAGTTACTACATCCCCTATGTTAATTACTACATCCCTTATGTCAGTTACCACATCCCATATGTTAGTTACTACATCCCTTATGTTAGTTGCTACATCCCTTATGCTAGTTACTACATCCCTTATGTTAGCTGCTACATCCATTATGTTAGTTACTGCATCCCTTATGTTAGTTACTACATCCCTTATGTTAGTTACTACATCCCTTATGTTAGTTACTACATCCCTTAAGTTAGTTACAACATCCCTTATGTTAATTATTACATCCCTTATGTTACTTACTACATCCCTTATGTTAGTTACAACATCCCTTATGTTAGTTACTACATCCCCTATGTTAGTTTATACATCCCTTATGTTAGTTACTACATCCCTTTTGTTAGTTACTACATTTCTTATGTTAGTTACTACATCCCTTATGTTAGTTACTACATCCCTTATGTTAGTTACTACATCCCCTATGTTAGTTACTACATCCCTTATGTTAGTCACTACATCCCTTATGTTAGTTACTACATCCCTTATGTTAGTTACTACATCCCTTATGTTAGTTACTACATCCCTTATGTTAGCTACTACATCCCTTATGATAGTTACTACATCCCCTATGTTAGTTACTACATCCCCTACGTTAGTTACTACATCCAATATGTTAGTTACTACATCCCTTATGTTAGTTACTACATCCCCTATGTTAGTTACAACATCCCTTATGTCAGTTACTATATCCCTTATGTCAGTTACTATATCCCTTATGTTAATTACTACATCCCCTATGTTAGTTACTACATCCATTATGTTTATTTACTACATCCCCTATATTAGTTACAACATCCCTTATGTTAGTTACTACATCCCCTATGTTAGTTACTACATCCCCTATGTTAGTTACTACATCCTTTATGTTAGTTACTACATCCCTTATGTTAGTTACTACATCCCCTATGTTAGTTACTACATCCCTTATGTTAGTTACTGCATCCCTTATGTCAGTTACTCCATCCTTTTTTCCCGTTACCACAACCATTATCTCAGTTATAACGTCCCTTATGTCAGTTATTACATCCCTTATGTTAGTTACTACATCCCTTATGTTAGTTACTACATCCCTTATGTTAGTTACTACATCCCTTATGTTAGTTACAACATCCCATAAGTTAGTTACTACATCCCTTATGTTAGTTGCTACATCCCTTATGTTACTTGCTACATCCCTTATGTTAGTTACTACATCCCTTATGTTAGTTACTACATCCCTTATGTTAATTAAAACATCCCATATGTTAGTTACTACATCCCTTATGTTAGTTACTACATCCCCTAGGTTAGTTACTACATCCCCTATGTTAGTTACTACATCCCTTATGTTAGGTACTACATCCCCTATGTTAGTTACTACATCCCTTATGTTAGTTACTACATCGCCTATGTTAGTTACTACATCCCTTATGTTAGTTACTACATCCCCTATGTTAATTACTACATCCCTTATGTTAGTTACTACATCCCTTATGTTAGTTACTACATCCCCTATGTTAGTTACAACATCTCTTATGTTAGTTACTACATCACCTATGTTAGTTACTACATCCCCTATGTTAGTTACTACATCCCTTATGTTAGTTACTACATCCCCTAGGTTAGTTACTACATCCCCTATGTTAGTTACTACATCCCTTATGTTAGTTACTGCATCCCCTATGTTAGTTACTACATCCCTTATGTTAGTTACTACATCCTTTATGTTAGTTACTACATCCCTTATGTTAGTTACTACATCCCTTATGTTAGTTACTACATCCCTTATTAGTTACTACATCCCTTATGTCAGTTACCACATCCCATATGTTAGTTACTACATCCCTTATGTTAGTTGCTACATCCCTTATGCTAGTTACTACATCCCTTATGTTAGCTGCTACATCCCTTATGTTAGTTACTGCATCCCTTATGTTAGTTACTACATCCCTTATGTTAGTTACTACATCCCTTATGTTAGTTACTACATCCCTTAAGTTAGTTACAACATCCCTTATGTTAATTATTACATCCCTTATGTTAGTTACTACATCCCTTATGTTAGTTACAACATCCCTTATGTTAGTTACTACATCCCCTATGTTAGTTAATACATCCCTTATGTTAGTTACTACATCCCTTTTGTTAGTTACTACATTTCTTATGTTAGTTACTACATCCCTTATGTTAGTTACTACATCCCTTATGTTAGTTACTACATCCCTTATGTTAGTTACAACATCCTTTATGTTAGTTACTACATCCCTTATGTTAGTTACTACATCCCTTATGTTAGTTACAACATCCTTTATGTTAGTTACTACATCCCGTATGTTAGTTAATACATCCCTTATGTTAGTTACTACATCCCCTAGGTTAGTTACTACATCCCTTATGTTAGTTACTACATCCCTTATGTTAGTTACTACATCCCTTATGTTAGTTACTACATGCCTTAATATATTTACCACATCCGATATGTCATTTACCACGTTGCCTGTGTCAGTTACTACATCCCTTATATTATTTACTACATCCCTTTTGTCCTTTACTACATCTCTTATGTCAGTTACTGCATTCCTTATAGCAGTTACCCATACAATATTTATGGGTGGGGGGGGGGCGCGATAGCTCAGTGGTTAGTGAACTGGACTACAAAGGACAAGAGGTAGGGTTCGATCCCAACCGACGGCTCCGGTTCACTCAGCCTTTGATACGTACCGGATTTTTTTTCTGGGAAAGTAAAGCGGCACGGGCGTAATACCGACCACATTACCCCAAAAATCATGTGTCGAAGGTATGTAAAATGTACGGTCACTAACACCATTCAGACACTCACATGAGCACACACTCACACGCACACATACATACACACATGCACACACACACATGAACACACACATGCACGCACACTCACACACGCACAAAGACACACAAAAACTCTCACACACACAACAGACACATTTCGCCGGACATTGAGCATTCTCCTGTACACATTTTCTGGCAATATCTTCTTTGATGTTTGAATTATTAAGGAAATGCTGGGTTCGGTAGCGAGTGAGACAACTTGTTTAACTTCAGTTATTTGAGATATGGATATGAAAAAGACTAAAACTCTCATCATGAACAAAGATAACACTCAAAACCTACAAGTGGATATCAAAATGGAAAAAAATAGACCTGCTGTCAGTTCAGAGCTACAATTACCTTGGCCATAGGGAGCCGCGATAGCTCAGTGGTTAGTGAACTGGACTACAAAGGACAAGGGGTAGGGTTCGATCCCAACCGACGACTTCCGGGTTCACCCAGCCTTAAATGGGTACTGGATTTTTTTCTTGGAAAGTAAAGCAGCACGGGCGTAATACCGACCACATTACCCCAAAAATCATGTGCTGAAGGTCTGTAAAATATAGGGTCATTAACACCATATTTCCCTATACGCCACTTGGCGTGACGGGGTACTTTACTTTACTTTTTTATACTATAACCAGTGATGGAAAATGTAAAACTGAAAAAAACAAAATAATAGGAATGAGAAAAAGTAGTTTTAATGCTGTGAAAAATACACTATCATCAAAATAAATAACACCAGGGCTAAAACTAAGAATAGCAAAATGTTGTATCTTCTCAAAATTCCTTTATGGTGCATTAGACAAGAAAACATAACAGAAAATTGAAGCCTTTGAAATGTGGATTTATAGAAGAATAGGTAGAATTGGATGTAAAGAAACGAAAACAAACTATGAAGTCTTAAAACAACTAAAAATGAAAAGAGAACTACTAAACAATTCAAACAAAACTAATTATTGGGGTATGTTAAAAAACACAACAACGTACTAAAAGTAATCTTGGAAGGGAAAATACAAGGTAAAAGAGGCAGACCAAGACTAACATGGACGAGTAACATCTAAAGATGGACAAGTCAGCTTATGACAACTTGCATCATCAAAGCAAGATACAGAGCGGACTGGCGCTCCATGGTAGCCAACCTTCGCCGCGGAGATGGCACTAACGAGAGAATTAGAGATAAACGAGTAAAAGAAGGTGTTTCGTCCATGTTTATAACTTCTCTATGGCGTTTACACTGTAACTAGAGTACGCATTCGCTTTGTTAATCCAGCCCCAACAATGAGCAGGAACAATACACATTTAATGTAGCATGAAACCCCCTTGCTGCCAACTATTACCAGGCAAAATCTGATTGACAGAACTTTCTCCTCATATCCAGTTTAGTTAGTGAATCTTGCTATATCTGTCACTTGTTTTTAACTCAAATACAACTTATTCAAACTGAACCACATTGTTTTCAAACATAATTAATCCAACAATTAAAAATATAAGTACATTTCTCCCAACATAATTCATTTCATTGATTTAACCCGAAGAAGTAAATTGCTATTCCAAGCCGTCCCCTCACACACCGCCAACTCATTTCACTTTACCTATTTAGCTATTGTATTTTGTTTAAAACAAATGTGAAGGTTACATAACAGGTTGCATGTACTATTAATTTGGAAAAACACATATCTAGACATTAAAATGGAAAAGAAAAAAAAAACCCTAATTTTTTTTAAGAGAATAAAATAAACAGACATGAACGTTAACTGAACTATGGGAGAATTTTACTGCGTGATGGACACATGTCAAGCAAAGCGCCGAGGATAAAATTATTTGTTTACTTAATAATTCTTGTTTTTGTTTACTAGATGCATTGTCGGTCTTACTGAGGAAATACAAATATATTTCTAATTATCCAGGACTGAAAGCATGTGTACTTTCTACTAGTGCAGCCATATTTTTCAATATCAATATTTAACAAACAAAAATAGTAATACGACTTAAAACATAAAAATGAATGAATCCCAAACTATACTCACATTTTTGTATCGATCTTTCTTTCACTTTTCAATTGAAACTGCGCATTGTTTGGCTTTTTCTTCCACTTAGTGTTTTCTCCACGATTACTCGTCGTCGTCAACATTAACAGGTAGTTAACAATCGCTGTAGTTTCTTGCGGTTGTAATGTAATGTTATGTTGTGTTATGTTATGTTATGTTATGTTATGTTATGTTATGTTATGTTATGTTATGTTATGTTATGTTAACGTCCTCATCGCTGCACTATTAAAAGGACTAATCTGTAGGTGCTCCGATTTGCCTCTCGAATTATCAAAAAAACTGCAAGGAAAATCTTGAACAGCTTGGGGTCGTTGCTCAGAGCAAGCTGCTATGTCTGCAACGTTGTTCATAAACATCCAACTTCATGACATTTCGTAACCGGAATACTTTCCTTCTTTCAACCTTAAGCAAAGAAGACAAAGAGAATAGCTACGCAGGAACAAGTACTAGGGAAGATTCAGCCATGGGACTAAGAAACAAAACCTACAAGAACTAGTTATACATTGTTGAGAACTATGACTTCTGCCTTGTGTGTCGTCTTTGGCCCGAGAGGAAAAAGAATGAATGAAAATGAGTGCTTACTTGCTTCGTCAAACTATGAGTCTTTTAACGAGCCATTGATATTTATTTAACTGATGGTTACTTTTTACAACGGACTACAAAAACAAAAGCCGTTCATAGTTTCTTAAATGCCTATAGAGTCTGAATTAGGAATGAGGGGCGGAAGGAGCAGAGTTAGATCAGTTATGTTAACATTTGTGATGGACCACGATAAGAAGAACACGATAAAATAGTTCGGACATATCACCGTCAGACAAATCTATCACAGAATCTATCCTTTCAGAAACAATGGGAATAATGGAAGCGGGAGATCTAGAAGACGATAGAATAATGAAATATATCTCACGATTAGCACCAAGCACGAGACACACTATAGACAATTCGTGGGATCATTTAATTTTACGTGCACGTTGAAGTAGATAAAAGTAAACTATCAAGGGAAGGGCAATAGCAGGGTAAGGGAAGGGTTAAAGGAAGGGTAAGGGAAGGGCAAAAGTAACAGAGGAAAGTAAAGTAAATATCTAGGGTAAGGTAATGGAAGCAGATGAAAGTAGAGTTAGTGCCGATAGAAGTAAAAGGAAAGGAAAGTAAATAACAAGAGAAGGGTAAAGGAAGCGGGTGAAAGTAAAGTGAGTATCAATAAAAGGCCAAAGAAAATGTAAGAAAGGGTAGGGCAAGGAAAGTACAAAGGAAGGACAAGGGAAGGGCAAAAGAGGCAGAGAATAGTAAAGTAAATATCACAGAAAGGGTAAAGAAGGCATGAGGAAAGTAAAGTGAGTAAGTACCATAGAAGGGTAAGAAAAGTAAAGTAAGTATCAAGGAAAGTGCAAAGAAAGGACAAGCAAAAGAAGGCCAAGAGAAGGGCAAAACAGACAGAGAGGAGTAAAGCGAGTATCACGGGAAGGGTAAAGAAGGCAGATGGAAGTAGAGTAAGTACCAACGAAGGGCAAGGAAAGTAAAGTAAGTATCAAGGGAAGGTAGGCAGAGGAAAATAAAGTAAGTATCAAGGGAAGGTATGCAGAGGAAAGTAAAGTAACTATTAGGGGAAGGTATGCAGAGGAAAGTAAAGTAACTATCAAGGGAAGGTAGGCAGAGGAAAGTAAAGTAACTATCAAGGGAAGGTATGCAGAGGAAAGTAAAGTAAGTATCAAGGGAAGGTAGGCAGAGGAAAATAAAGTAACTATCAAGGGAAGGTAGGTACAGGAAAGTAAAGTAACTATCAAGGGAAGGTAGGCAGAGGAAAGTAAAGTAACTATCAAGGGAAGGTAGGCAGAGGAAAGTAAAGTAAGTATCAAGGGAAGGTAGGCAGAGGAAAATAAAGTAACTATCAAGGGAAGGTAGGTAGAGGAAAGTAAAGTAACTATCAAGGGAAGGTAGGCAGAGAAAAGTAAAGTACGTATAAAGGGATGGTAGACAGAGGAAAGTAAAGTAAGTATCAAGAGAAGGACAAAGGAGGCAGATAAAAGTAAAGCAAACGTTACTTACAATATTTTCGGACTAATGGTGGACTTGTGGTGTAGTTTCGTGCTGGAAGTTCATTTCAAGTGATGAAAAGTTGCGCTGTCTTCTCCTTCTCCTTAAGCTGTTGAAAGAAGTGACACGGCAAAGTCAAGACAACTAGAGAAAGTTGAGGGTCCTGTATCTGACCAGTTCTTTCAAAGAAATATATATTTTCACTTTTATAAATATGGGTATTTTAAAAAGACATCACCTCAGTGCAAAATAAAGACAAGTGGAACAATATTAATACAGGTAAATGAATTTAAATATTTGTGAAATTTGTTAACCTCAGACGGAAGATGTACAAAAGAGGTGAGATGCAGAATGGCTCAGGCAAAAGCAGCTTTCCAAAGACTGAGGAAGATACTATGCAATCCATGTTTGACAATAGAAACTAGAAAAAAGTTCTTAAATGTTATGTAGAGCCAGTCTTAACATATGGATGCGAATCATAGACAATAGGACAACAGACAAGAAAATCACTGGAGTCTGTAGAAATGTGGTTTTACAGAAGAATGTTGAGAGTACCATGGACAGCTAAGAAGAGTAATGAAGATGTTCTGAGATGTTCAAAGCAAAAAGAGAGTTAATTTCCAATATTAGGAAGAAACAATCATCATTTTATGGCCATGTAATGAGAAGAGAACAACTGGAATATATTGTAACAACTGGAAAAATTGAGTGACGAAGAAATAGAGGGAAGCAAAGAGAAAAAATAACAGACAGCTTAAGAGAATGGCTTGGCAGAAGGTCAACAACAGAAATGATAAATAGCTGCCGAGATATAAAGTTGTGGAGAGACATGATCACCTACGCCAGTATGCCCGGTACTTGGTGATGATGATGATTTTGAAAAGAAAACCGTTTTCACTATAGTTCAAATCATTCATTAGTTTAGAGTTTACGTCACAACACACTGACCAAACTCATTGGTAGCTGAGTCGCTGTCATATCATGCGCTAGTGTTTTCACGGGAATTGTTACAAACTTTTTGCTATGCACAAACATTTCACGCAACGCATTTTGTCGGTCCTACTTGTTCCACTAATGCCAAATCACTGACACTCTTTAATGCTACATCCGCACGCCCATACTGAAGACTAACCTAATAGTTCTCTTGAGATTGACTCCTGCGAGACCTTAACTGAACAGTTTGTCCAAACAAGCATTTTTTATTTACGTCTGAGGCTTATGTGTCACTACTCACTTGATGCAGTGCACATCAGTACTTGATCTTTTGAAGCATCGACTTTTAAAACTAGAATACTTTCCTGGGAAGACCATGGCACGATAACAAGGAAATCATTATAGATTGATTAGCGGTATTTGGGATCCACAGCCCACATCTAGTATAATATACCGTAGCGTAGTGTAGTGTAGTGTAGTGTAGTGTAGTGTAGTGTAGTGTAGTGTAGTGTAGATGGACCGCTGCCATTCGTTATTATGATTTTAGATTGTTTTTTTTTTAATGCGTTACACATACAAGTTAGTACCGCCAAAGCAAAATATGAGAACCTCTGATGGGAACAAATGTACTTTACTCGAGGGAAACAACGCACATCAACATAATCTGATGACGTGGACTTGCCTTTCAATGAAACATTTTCTAAAATTAGAATTATGCAATCACACAAACCTCAAGCTGGAACTAATTCTAGCGGAAGGCGGAAGAATGGTCATCCTAAAATCTGGTGGTGGAATGGGTTGCTGTTTAAGTTAGATCGTTCTGGCTTTGAGTTCATTTCTTTAACTGAGCAGCTTTATCTACATATGGTGTGCCACATATTTTGTCAAAATTATTAGCTGAAACGAAAACATTCAAACTTCTATAACTAACCTACTGTTCCAATATAACATATCCATTTATTATTCTACTTTCCTATGCCTCACCTGTGCAACAATTATGTCAATAGAAGTGAGAATGAGAGCCAAATATTACGTATGAATCGTATGAACGCGAATCGTGGACAGCTGACAAACAAGTAAAAAATAAACAAGAAGAAGCCTCTGAGATGCGATTTCTAGGAAGACTGTTGAGAGATCCCTGGACAGCTGAAAAGACAAATTGGGAAATTTTCAAAGAGATCAACACAAAAAGTGAGCGCCTAAAAAACATCAGAAAGAAAAATCATTTTTCGGGCACACCATGAGAAGATGAAAGTTAAAATACTTGTTTAAAGCTGGAAAAATATATGGAAAAGGAGATCGCGGTGGAAGAAGAGAAATACGACTAGATTGCTTGGTGCTGTGATAGGGACAACAGTCAACAACACAATTTATACGATGCACTGTAGACAAAGAATTTGGAAGGGCATGATCGCCTAGGCCAGCCAATATGGCACATGATGATGATGATGCCTCACTTGCCTTTCAGTGGTGTCGAGGGAAAATATGTCCACTTCCTTTTCAGAGTGCCCCAAATCTGGCCAGCATTATTTATTTCTATTCCAACCATTCAGGTTCATCGTAGTCTTTCTCTCTTTCACCTTTTCTCCAGAGTCCACATGATTCCAGTTCTTGTGGCTGTGTCTGGATATTTGTTTTAATTCATAACCCACCCACCTCTGCCGTCTGACTGCTGCATGTGAGCATCTTATCTTGGTTACAAGATGGAGATCAATATTGAGCAAGATGGTAAACATTTATTTCTTGATTATTTTCTTCATCCAAATATCAAAATATTGTTCACACTCAGGCTTATGAAATTATAGTGGTACTTGTCCACATCTATTGTTCCCAGCTCTGTGATGCCGAGATAAGTATGAAAGTGTGCTAAAACAATAGAAAACGTGATGGGGCTATGTAGCAAGAGGCAGTCAGATCATCAGAAGACCCAGCTGAGCAAGATTTTCGACCCAGTAGCTAGTTGATACCTTTAAAGGAGAAGGGAATAGTAAAAAAAAAAAAAAAAAGTAAAGTAACTCTCTGTTCCTTTTAACTTCCATGGGCCTTGATAATGACATGTAGGTTATGCGTAAAAAAAAAAAAAAGAAGAAAAGTAAAGTACCCGCGTCACGACAAGTGGCGTATAGGGAATATGGTGTTAGTGATCATAAATTTTACAGACTTTCAGCACATAATTTTTGGGGTAATGTGGTCGGTATTACGCCCATGCCGCTTTACTTTCCCAGAAAATAATCCGGTACCCATTAAAGGTTGGGTGAACCGGACGCCGTCGGTTGGGATCGAACCCTACCTCTTGTCCTTTGTAGCCCAGTTCACTAACCACTGAGCTATCGCGGCTCCCTAAAGCCCTACATATAAATGTGAAACCTCTTGAAGCCATTTTGCTTTGAGAAATCCAAATGGAAGTTACTCCACTTGCGTAATCACATATTTAAATAACTAGACTTCTGTAGTATGTGAGGTTTCGAGTCAATTTCAATTAAACCTTCCGGCACGCATGCGTGAAAATTCGGTAAGGAGAAAACAACTCTTTACTCTTCTGCTTCTATAGTCTTTGAGAGTTATCTGCAACGGTGTGTGAAACATTCTATTTGGCTGAAACAGAAATCTATACGTTTCTATGGCTTTTAAACATACTCGGAATAGCTTCAAAATATATACGGGTCTTCCCTGTGTGGGTGCTACATAACACAGAGTTGCATTTGTTGGGTTTCTTTTCTATGTGTTTTAGGTAATGAAACAAGTATGTGTAGTAATAACAATAGTAACATTACAAAGTAGAATGTAATTATACAGTAATACCCTTGGGTATTATTAATAGTTTAAGGGGTCCACTGTTTCAAGTGACCCAAAGAAAGAAAAGACAGTTCATAATTTTCTAAACACACAAAAAAGGAATAATACTACTTGTCACGAGAACGTCACAAACTTTGGGTGATTCCTTTCAGTCATCGTGCCTTATCAAAACTATATATGGCTGTGGCCAGCCCTATATTTTGAAACAATATAGATGAAAAATGGATTGCATAGTATCTTCCTCATTCCAAAAAAAATGAGGAAGATACTATGCAATCCATTTTTGACAATAGAAACAAGAAAAAGAGTTCTTAAATGTTATGTAGAGCCAGTCTTAACATATGGATGCGAATCATGGACAATAGGACGACAGACAAGAAAATCTCTGGAGTCTGTAGAAATGTGGTTTTACAGAAGAATGTTGAGAATACCATGGACAGCTAACAAGAGTAATAAAGATGTTCTGAGAGAGGTCAAAGCAAAAAGAGAGTTAATTTCCAATATTAGGAAGAAACAATCATCATTTTATGGCCATGTAATGAGAAGAGAACAACTGGAATATATTGTAACAACTAGAAAAATTGAGGGACGAAGAGATAGAGGGAAGCAAAGAGAAAAAATAACAGCCTGCTTAAGAGAATGGCTTGAAAGAAGGTCAACAACAGAAATGATAAATAGCTGCCGAGATCGAAAGTTGTGGAGAGACATGATCACCTACGCCAGTAGGCTCGGTACTTGATGATGATGATAGATGATGTAGTTACGAAAGACCTATGTTAGTTCATACAGCGTGAAGCAATATATAGGTGATGCAGTTCTACAATAATTGTACCTTTCCCAACATTTCGTAACAATGGCATGTTTTCCCATTGATTTTACAGCCTCTTCTTCATTATCATCTTCGTCCCTATACTCAATTGTCTTTCAGCGTCGATTGGAGATATAATTTGTGGTCTTTTGTTGGCCCCTGCTGCTGTTATTCTATCTATCCTTGTTTTGTTTTTTTTTGTTAGCGACCCTTGAGTCTGGTGTTCTCATAACGTTTATTAAAGGCTCGTGTTGTGATTTTAGTTTTTGTCTTATATTACGTGGCCAAACCATATTATCTGTTGTTTCTTTAAATATTGGAGAGAAGTATTCCTAGTTTTTTTTCCCTCAGTTCTTAATTACTGATCTTGTCTCTCAAGCTGTTTCCTGCCATTCGACTAAAACATGTCATCTTGGCGGTGCTTATCTTACAGCGCTTTGATCTTTCTTTTCTCTTTCTCACTGATACCTAAAAGGTGTCGTGGTTTATATCATTTGTCGTTCTTGCGCTGCTCGAACTGTCTGGATTAGTGATTTTCCTTTGATGTTACATGTCTCTGTCACTGCATCTGTCCATCTTCTTCTGGGTCTTCCTCTTGGTCTTTTTCCATGCATTCTCGAGAAGAACGCCCTTGATGGTGAATTGGTAAGGGTTCAATCTGACCAGGTGGCCAAATCATTTAAGTTGTTGATGTTCTATATATTCTTGGCAGGGTTTTGTTCCTACCATCTTTCTTATGGTTTCATTTGGTATTCTATCTCTTCTTGTGTTGTTTGTTACTTTTCTCAAGCATCGCATCTCACATGTATTGATCTTTCTTAAATGTGATGTTGAAGGGGTCCATTTTTTACTTTCATAGCACAAAGTTGGTATGAAAATGCTATTTATCATTTGTTGTTTAGCTGGCATAGAAATGTTTGGATGTCTTAACAATGGTGAAAGCTGGTATGTGACAGCATTTGCTTTTTGTATCCTCATGTCAATTTCTCTGTCTAGTTTTCCATCTTCTGTAAACATTGTGCCTAAATACTTGAATTCCTCTGCTTGTTTTATTTCTTTATCTTTGATCTTAATGAGCTAAACAGCGCTTTGATAAAAAGCATTTTTGTGTGTTCTCACACTTGATTCTGTCCAAAACAATGTGCAAGACGTATACCGTATTTCTTCACTACTGTCGTCTCAGTTGGGGAATTACACTGTAAATACACATTATATTACAGTAACTTTATCATAACTTTATTTCATATAGTTATTGTTACTGCATGTAAGTTATCAGATAACTTCACTAAAGTTCAACATCGATTGTTTCAAGTAATCACTAGAAGTTCTGGAGAGTATAATCCTCGAATCAGGGATTATTTTTCTTTCATTGTGAACTCATTAATATTTTGTTTGATAATAATTTGATAAATCACTTTGTTCCTACATCGGTGGATTGCTATCTTAGTCTGGTATTTATTGCTTTTTTTTTTTAACCACCGTCATTCATAACATAACATGTCTTGACAAATAAAATAAAAAACCTTTGGGACGATGGCTGAATTATTTCTCTTCTCTTCCTTCCTCGTTTCTTCCTCCTATTTCCCTTCTTTCCTCTCACAACAACCACTCTTCCTAGTGGTCTTCCATTGAGGTCACTTGGTGGTCTAGAGGTAAGGCGTCTGCCTCTTGTTAGGAAGGTCCCAGTTTCGAATCTTGCCACGGGCGGTGAGAATTTTTCATTTTGAATTCGTGGTTTATTCTTGGCTATACTCTCCCCTGGTCTGTGAGTAATGATATCCAATATCTAGTCCTCTCGGATGAGGGAGTAAATCAGGTGGTCCAGGTGTGGCTAACTATAGTAAATACAGAGTCATTTTACTACCTCATATGGCTGGCTAACGTACTTTCTCATTGTGAGACGATCGCCCTTATTTCAGAGCGACACCGGGACAAAATAATTAAAGCAAGAAATAACTTATTAGTATAATAATGAATGATATATTGCTTTCTACCAGATAGAGAGTGCTGAAAAGTGACTGAATATTTTTAAAAATGTTTCTGATAACTAAAGCTCTGTTGTTTCCTGGTTTACTGCTCTTTTTTAAACTTACAAAAAGTTACAATAATAAATGATCTCACGGGCATCTGTCAAGACGTCGATGGAGACTAGACTAAAGAACATGAACCAGACTCACTTAAAATTGCTGCTGATAAAAGTCCCAACATGTTAATACCACTTCGATTAAAGGAAGGAAGGAATCAGGGAGGGAGGGAGGGAAGGAAGCAGGGAGAGAGTGAGGGATCGATGGAGGAAGAAAGGAAGGAATAAAGGAAGGAAGGAGGGTGGGAGAGAGGAAGGAAGGAAGGAAGCAGGGAGAGAGTGAGGGAGGCAGGGAGAAAGGAAGGAAGGAGGGTGGGAGAGAGGAAGGAAGGAAGGAAGCAGGGAGGGAGAGAGAGTGAGGCAGGGAGGCAGGGAGAAAGGAAGGAAGGAAGGAAGGAAGGAAGGAAGGAAGGAAGGAAGGAAGGAAGGAAGGAAGGAAGGAAGGAAGGGAGAAGGAAGGAAGGAAGGAAGGAAGGAAGGAAGGAAGGAAGGAAGGAAGGAAGGAAGGAAGGAAGGAAGGAAGGAAGGAAGGAAGGAAGGAAGGAAGGAAGGAAGGAAGGAAGGAAGGAAGGAAGGAAGGAAGGAGGGAGGGATGGAGGGAGGGAGGGATGGATGGATGGATGGATGGATGGATGGATGGATGGATGGATGGATGGATGGATGGAAGAAGGGAGGGAGGAAGTAAAAGAGAAAAGAAATGACTACTACCCAAAAGTTGTATGATCTCGTTCATCATGGTTTACCCCCTACATTTCATTGTTAACCCCGATCTTGCATCATCGCTAGATTTATTTTGAGTACGCGATGAATACTTGACACTTATCTAATCACATCAGACCGGATTTCTCTAGCTAGAGCCTGTCTTATCTGAACATTTTATATTTTAGCAACAGACTCTATTTACAGCAATGTGTTCGGCGTTCCTCTTTACAGCTCTAGATTCAGTTTGCCTCTTAATGCAATCATAAATGAGGCCCTTCAGCTATCACAGGATTTGTCGCCGTCTTGTTTATCTTTTCATCCTTCGAAGAGAACCACGCCATTATTAAAACCACGTCTATTAAGAAGATAAAAGTAATGTCATTCTGCATTTTGAAACTACTAGATTATAATTAGCAGAACATTTCTAACACGTTTTATATTTCAAACTGTCTATATTGTTTCAGACAAATCTGGATTAATGCTAACAACAAGCGCAGACATAAAAGCCCGTTGGGCGGAACACTTCAAAGAAATTCTTAACCGTCCACTACCTCACAGTTTAATAGATTTTGAAGCTGAAACACCAGCAGCAGAATTAGATGTAAATTTAGATGACTTCACCTTGAGTGAAATAGAAACCACCTTAAAGCTAATGACCAATAACAAGGCTGCTGGAGAGGATAAGTTAACAGCTGAGATCCTCAAGGCAATTGATAGCCATAATTTAATACATCTCCAAAAAATGTTCAACATCATTTGGAAAACAGAGAAGACGCCTCATAAATGGAAAAAAGGAATCATTGTTAAGATCCCAAAAAAGGGCAATCTTAGAGATTGTAACAACTGGAGAGGCGTGACACTTTTGTCAGTTGCCTCAAAGTTATTCTGTAAAATCATCCTAAATAGAATAAAGGATTCAATAGATACAGTAATGCGTGAAGAACAGGCTGGGTTTAGAAAAGGGAGAAGCTGTCTTGACCACATTTTCACTCTACGACTTATATTGGAGGAACACATTGAAAAGCAAAAACCTTTTGTACTTAACTTCATCGACTTCAAAAAAGCATTTGATAGTATTCATAGAGATTCTTTGTGGAAAATTCTGAAGCAATATGGTTTACCATCAAAAATCATAAATATTATCAAAGACATGTATGATGGTTACACATGTGCAGTTCGAACAGAGGAAGGACTGAGCGAATGTTTCCCAATAGAAACTGGGGTTAAACAAGGATGTATTTTATCGCCCTTGTTATTTGGAATTGTTATGGACTTCATAATGAAGAAATGCTGCACTGGTAATAAAGGCATCGAATGGATACAAGGAGACCATTTGGAGGACCTCGACTTTGCTGATGACATAGTTCTCATCAGCAGTCAGATAAAAACGATGCAGGAAAACACAAATGAACTATCATCAATAGCCAGCAAAATTGGGCTTGAGGTCAATCATGAAAAGACTAAAGTCATGAAAAGTTTAATTCCAACAAGTGACAAAATATACATGGAAAACAAACCAGTAGAAGAGATCGATCACTTTATCTATCTTGGAAGTCACATTGATCGAGAAGGGGATACGAGCAAAGAAATTAGAATCAGACTGGCTAAAGCAGCAATGTCTTTCAGAAGCCTTGAAAAGTTGTGGAAATCAAAACTCATTAGCACAAACACAAAACTTAGGCTATTCAAATCAAATGTACTATCAACCCTTACGTATGCGTGTGAAAGCTGGAAAACAACAAGAGATATAGAAACAAAGTTGAACGCATTCGAAAATAAATGTCTAAGGAAAATACTTGGTATAGAATGGAACGAATTCAAAACAAACGAGGAAATTAGAGAAATCGCCAATCAACCACTAATATCTTCAGTAATAAAGAAAAGACGATGGTCATACGTTGGACATGTGATGAGAAGAGATAATAATCGAATAGCAAAGCAAGCCCTCATATGGGAAACAACAGGTAAAAGAAAAAGAGGAAGACCCAGGGAGACACTGAGAAGAACATTGATGAGAGAGGCAAGAGCAGCAGGAATCGGCTCCCTCAATGAGATAGAACTGCTTGCACAGAACAGAGACAGATGGCGAGATTTGATAAAATATCTTTAAAAGAAAACTGCTAGAACAAAAATTCATATAGGAGAAGGTGTATCTTGGTCTACGCCCTATGGGCCGGTTACGGCTCGAAAGGTCAATAGATATTGTTTCAGTATTACGAAAAAATGAGGATGCAGAATGACTCAAGAAAAAGCAGCTTTCCAAAAAAAAAAATGAGGAAGATACTTTGCAATCTAGGGAGCCGCGATAGCTCAGTGGTTAGTGAACTGGACTACACAGGACAAGAGGTAGGGTTCGATCCCAACCGACGGCTTCCAGGTTCACCCAGTCTTTAATGGGTACCGGATTTTTTCTGGGAAAGTAAAGCGGCACGGGCGTAATACCGACCACATTACCCCAAAAATCATGCACTAAAGGCCTGTAAAAGTTATGGTCACTAACACCATATTCCCTTTACGTCACTTGGCGTGACTGGGGTACTTTACTTTTTTTTTATACTATGCAATCTACTTTTGACAATAGAAACAAGAAAAAGAGTTCTTAAATGTTATGTAGAGCCAGTCTTAATATATGCATGTGAATCATGGACAATAGGACAACAAACAAGAAAATCACTGGAGGCTGTAGAAATGTGGTTTTGCAGAAGAATATTGAGTATACCATGGACAGCTAAGAAGAGTAATGAAAACGTTCTGAAAGAGGCTTAAGCAAAAAGGAGAGCTAATTTCCAAAAATAGGAAGAAACAATCATCATTTTTTGGCCATGTAATGAGAAGAGAACAACTGAATATATTGTAACATCTGGGAAAATTGAGGGACGAAGAGATAGAGGGAAGCAAAGAGAAAAGATACCAGACAGCTTAAGAGAATGGCTTGGCAGAAGGTCAACAACAGAAATAATAAATAACTGTCGTGATCGAAAGTTGTGGAGAGACATGATCACCTACGCCAGCAGGCATGGTGCTTGATGATGATGAAGTCTAGTGAGAGAAGTTGTTGTCAAGCAATTTATAAGTTATTGTCGAGCAATTTATACTGCTTTAAATCTAGGTCTAGTAAGAGAAGTTATTGCCAGACACTTTATAATGCCCGTCAAGTATTTTTCTAATAATCTAATTTTAATAAGAGCTTTAAGAAACACTTTTTCAAGCTCATGACTAGGCCACAAACAGAAAATGATATATCATCATCATTATGTGCCATACAGGAAGGTGTAGGCCTTGCCGTCCACAGTACATCGTATCAATTCTGCTGTTGACTGTTTTCCGTGCAATGACACCAAGCTATCTGGTATCTTCTCTCTTCTTTCGTCCGTGATCTCTCTTTATCTGTACGTTGCCATTTGTAACCAAGTATTCCTATTTTCTCTACTCAAAATATGTCAATTGTTTTTTTTTCTTATATTTTCTAGGAGTTCCCATTTTGTGTTTGGCCTCTTTTATAATTTCATCGTTAGTTATTTTAGCTGCCCGGGGAACTCGCCCAACAACTTTTTGGGGGGATCGAACCCTACCTCATGTCCTTCGTAATCGAACATGACAGCAAGAGTACAAATACATGGTATCGGCAACTCCGTTTGGCCTCAGAGGAAAATGATCAATGTAACGTTAGTTATGTTTCCTCTGATTGGTGAAAGATGGATATGGCTATTCGCAATACGGAATTGGGGAATGGGAGGGCGGGGTTGATATGAATGCCAGTGTTATATATGTTAAGTATATAGGTGTTACCTTATAGCTGTAACCATATATTTTACTCTTTCCTTTGAGTCATCCTCAGGCCGCTCTACTCTCTCATTCTCTTCCCCCCCCCCCAACCCCCCCCCCCCAAAAAAAAAAAAAAAAAAAATTTCCTTCAAAGAAGAAATAAACCGGTACAATTTTTTTTTTGTTCGGTGCACACCAAAGCCATGTTGCTAGGAAATACAATTATCTACAATTGGAAATTGATCACTGAACACGTGGTCAGCAGGCCAATGGATTAACCCGTCGACCACCTGGAATTTAAAGTGATTCTGCAGTGTGTACATGGCCTTTCGCGTCTTCCCAGACGACAGGAAGCTGGTGAACTGATGCCAGTGGGCAATTTTAACACTTCGACACTGCTTTGTCAAGCAGCTTCTCTTATGGCTAGTCTGTCGATATGGGAATAGGGACAAATAATAATAAATGAATATTATTATAGAGGGAAACTTCCGCGGCGATAATCAGCGAATCAATTCAGAGGAAGAGGTATGTTTATAGCACTCGGAAAAAATGGCAAATAATCAACAGAAAAAAACAAAGAACAATATATGGACCGAAGCAGGATCGAACCCGTACTCAGTGGGTGTATCTGTATTTTTTCCTATTAAGACAAGTATCTCCTGGATAGGGTAGAGCTGAATACTGGGTACTGGTTATAAATTCATTACAGAAAGGCATTTGATAGTTTAGACAGAAGAATGCCTTGGAAGTTGCTGAGTCATTACGGAATCCCCATAAAGTTTATTAACCTGATAAAAACAATGTGTGAAGGAACAAAATGTAGAGTGGTGCATGAAGGACAGCTTACAGAAGCATTTGAAATAAGAACAGGAGTAAGGCAGGGATGCCTTCTGTTTCCATTTCTCTTTCTACTGGCCATAGATTGGATTATGAAAATAACTCAAAACAACAGAAATGGGATCCAGTGGTCACTGAACAAACAACTTGATGATTTCGACTTTGGTGATGACATAGCTCTCCTATCACACAGCCATCAACAGATGCAGGATAAAATGAGTATATTAGATGAGAGATCACAACAGCTAGGACTAAAGGTTAATAGAGATAAGATCAACATTATGAGAATTAATGCAGTTGGCAATAATCAAATAAAACTAGGAGAAATACCTCTACTAGATGTACAATCTTACATATATCTGGGTAGTAATATAGATAAAGAGGGAGGAACAGAAAATGATACCTAAATAAGGATATCAAAAGCAAGAGGAGCTTTCATTGCACTGGGAAACACAAATACAAACAAAAAAAAAACAAAAAAAAATTAAATACAAAATTTTTTTAAAATTTTCAAGTCAAATGTTAAGTCGGTCATATTATATGGCTGTGAAACATGGAGAACAACAAAACTGACAATCACGAAGATACAGACTTTCGTTAATGGATGCTTACGCAGAATAAAAGGATGGAAATGGCAGGACAAAATCACTAACATAGAATTATGGAAATGTACCAGTCAAACACCAGTGGATAAAGAGATACAGCGAAGACGATGTCGCTGGATAGGACACACACTACGGAAGCCAACTGAGAGTATTACACAACAGGCCCTTTTTTGGAATCCCCAGAGGAAAAGACAAAGAGGAAGACCAAGGAATTCTTGGAGAAGACAGATAGAAGCAGAGATGAAGATGATGGGGAAGACATGGAATGATCTTAAAAGAATGGCAAAAAACAGAACGACTTGGACAGTGTTTGTTGAAGACCTATGCTCCACTGGGAGCTAAAAAGGTAAAAGAAGAAGAAGAAGCAGAATATATAAATAAACAACAGACAAAATGGTTTGATCACGTAACACGGCAGAACAGTCAAAACACAACACAACAAGCCTTGAATATACGTTGCGAGAACACTAGATCGACCACGAAAAAGGTGGAATGGTGCAATATTAGAAACACTAGGAAACATGAGCAAAAGATGCGAACAGAAGAGCAAAAGACTGCAAATTATATCTCCCCTAGACGGTGAAAGGCAAATGAGGAAGAAAAGAAGAAGAATTATTATAATAAAATTTCATTAACACGTTTTTTTTAAATTAACTTTTTCAGTATCATTGTTTTTGTTTTCCTTATAACAATAGCGAACTTATTAATGTAGTAAAAACAGTTTTGTATGCATCGATTTCAACGAATATTTTATTCAACGATTTTTGTTATCATTTTCATCACCAGGTTTATGCAGGACCATGGAAAGTACTCAAGACTGTTTCACCTGTCACTCAACTCGTGTCCGTTATCTAATAAAACACGAGGCTCAAGTGCTCTACTAATGATAACATTGTTTACAAATTCACAAACGCCGTGTCTTTGCTGGCATGTAATTATGAGATATGAGAAAGATGAATGGCAGATTCGTAGTCTAAGATCACGTGATAATATGTAGTAATGGATCATATGACCTGGTTTGTCGCGCGATAAGGGGCTATTTCTGAGATCAGCTACAATCCAGTGAGGCTGTAGCTGTGACAAGATCACGCGACTGTAATTATAACTGGCAGTAGTGGAATGTGTGGTATAGAGTAACTTATCGACTGTTGGACTGGAAGGTCCCTTATTCGAATCCCGCCGCAGGCAGTGGGAATTTTCCTTTTCGAGTCCCTGTTTTCTTCGTGGCTCTTCCTTCTCATGGTCTCTGGATAGTACGATTCGATGTCTGGCCCTATCTGGTTAGTGAGATTCGATGTCTGGCCTTATCTGTTTAGTGAGATTCTATGTCTGGCCCACTCTGCTTTAGTGAGATTCTATGGCTGGCCCTTTCTGGTTAGTGAGATTCTATGTCTGGCCCTATCTGGTTAGTGAGATTCTATGACTGGCCCTCTCTGGTTAGTGAGATTCGATGTCTGGCCCACTCTGCTTTAGTGAGATTATATGGCTGGTCCTCTCTGGTTAGTGAGATTCTATGGCTGGCACTCTCTGGTTAGTGAGATTCGATGTCTGGCCCACTCTGCTTTAGTGAGATTCTATGGATCGTCCTCTCTGGTTAGTGAGATTCTATGGCTGGCCCTCTCTGGTTAGTGAGATTCGATGTCTGGCCCACTCTGCTTTAGTGAGATTCGATGTCTGGCCCTCTCTGGTTTAGTGAGATTCTATGGCTAGCCCTCTCTGGTTAGTGAGATTCGATGTCTGGTCCTCTCTGGTTAGTGAGATTCTATGGCTAGCCCTCTCTGGTTAGTGAGATTCGATGTCTGGTCCTCTCTGGTTAGTGAGATTCTATGGCTGGCCCTCTCTGGTTAGTGAGATTCGATGTCTGGCCCACTCTGCTTTAGTGAGATTCGATGTCTGGCCCTCTCTGGTTTAGTGAGATTCTATGGCTAGCCCTCTCTGGTTAGTGAGATTTGATGTCTGGTCCTCTCTGGTTAGTGAGATTCTATGGCTAGCCCTCTCTGGTTAGTGAGATTCGATGTCTGGTCCTCTCTGGTTAGTGAGATTATATGGCTGGTCCTCTCTGGTTAGTGAGATTCTATGGCTAGCCCTCTCTGGTTAGTGAGATTCGATGTCTGGTCCTCTCTGGTTAGTGAGATTCTATGGCTGGTCCTCTCTGGTTAGTGAGATTCGATGTCTGGTCCTCTCTGGTTAGTGAGATTCGATGTCTGGTCCTCTCTGGTTAGTGAGATTCGATGTCTGGTCCTCTCTGGTTAGTGAGATTCTATGGCGAGCCCTCTCTGGTTAGTGAGATTCGATGTCTGGTCCTCTCTGGTTAGTGAGATTATATGGCTGGCCCTGACTGGTTAGTGAGATTCGATGTCTGGTCCTCTCTGGTTAGTGAGATTATATGGCTGGCCCTGACTGGTTAGTGAGATTATGTGGCTGGCCCTGACTGCTTAGTGAGATTATGTGGCTGGCCCTGACTGGTTAGTGAGATTATGTGGCTGGCCCTGACTGGTTAGTGAGATTCGATGTCTGGCCCTCTCTGGTTAGTGATATTCAATGTCTGGCACTCTCTGGTTAGTGATATTCAATGTCTGGCACTCTCTGGTTAGTGAGATTTTATGTATGGTCCTCTCGCATGACGGTGAAAAACAGTAGTTTTCGGGTGCATTCTCGCAAGTTAAGGAGCTCGTGGTAGTTAGAAATTCTAAATTGTGGGCCAAAATTGGCCGCTGCCAGGACCAAATTGTTAATAAAAATATCTACCCATGTGCAGACGGATGTGTTGAGCCGAAAGGTGCAGATAACCCTGTTTTATCGTAAACATGCGACATGACGCACTCACGCCCACTGAACGGGTAAACGCTAAGGATATTCAAATCAGTCACGTGTTTTGTGAAAACAGGGATTGTAAAATAATGCATCCCCATTCTGTGATATTGGGAGCCGCGATAGCTCAGCGATTAGTGAACTGGACTACAAAGGACAAGAGGTCGGGTTCAATCCTAACCGACTTCTAACAGGATCACCCAGCCTTAAGTGGGTGTCGGATTTTTTTTCTGGGAAAGTAAAGCGGCACGGGCGTAATACCGACCACATTACCCCAAAAATCATGTGCCGAAGGTGTGTAAAAATTTTAGTCACTAACACCATATTTCCTATACGCCATTTGGCGTGACAGGGCGCTTTACTTCGTTTTTTTTTTGTTTTAACTCTGTGACATTGCGTCTTTTTCGTCTTTCCTTTTTGGGAGACAGCATTGGGTCTGGATGTCAATGAAGTTACAAAACAACTACGTCATTTTGTCAATAGAAGTTTATGGAACAGCCACTTCAGTTGTACTGACAAATGAGCTTTCTTGACCCTAAACAACTATCTCGTCAGTTTGTGCAAGTAATATTCGTGCATCAATAGATGAGTCTCGTCGTGGCTGTAAGATCTATGTATCAATAGATGTGTCTCGTTGTGGTTGTAAGATCTATGTATCAATAGATGTGTCTCGTCGTAGCTGTAAGATCTATGTATCAATAGATGTGTCTCGTCGTAGCTGTAAGATCTATGTATCAATAAATGTGTCTCGTCGTAGCTGTAAGATCTATGTATCAATAGATGTGTCTCGTCGTGGTTGTAAGATCTATGTATCAATAGATGTGTTTCGTCGTAGCTGTAAGATCTATGTATCAATAGATGTGTTTCGTCGTAGCTGTAAGATCTGTGTATCAATAGATGTGTCTCGTCGTAGCTGTAAGATCTATGTGTCAATAGATGTGTCTCGTCGTAGCTGTAAGATCTGTGTATCAATAGATGTGTTTCGTCGTAGCTGTAAGATCTATGTGTCAATAGATGTGTCTCGTCGTAGCTGTAAGATCTATGTATCAATAGATGTGTTTCGTTGTGGCTTTAAGATCCTTGTATCAATAGATGTGTCTCGTCGTGGCTTTAAGATCCATGTATCAATATATGTGTCTCGTCGTGGCAGTAATATCCATGTATCAATAGATGTGTCTCGTCGTGGCTTTAAGATCCATGTATCAATATATGTGTCTCGTCGTGGCTTTAAAATCCATGCATCAATAGATGTGTCTCGTCGTGGCTTTAAGATCCATGTATCAATATATGTGTCTCGTCGTGGCAGTAATATCCATGTATCAATAGATGTGTCTCGTCGTGGCTTTAAGATCCATGTATCAATATATTTGTCTCGTCGTGGCAGTAATATCCATGTATCAATAGATGTGGCTGGTCGTGGCTTTAAGATCCATGTATCAATATATTTGTCTCGTCGTGGCAGTAATATCCATGTATCAATAGATGTGTCTCGTCGTGGCTTTAAGATCCATGTATCAATATATGTGTCTCGTCGTGGCAGTAATATCCATGTATCAATAGATGTGTCTCGTCGTGGCTTTAAGATCCATGTATCAATATATTTGTCTCGTCGTGGCAGTAATATCCATGTATCAATAGATGTGGCTGGTCGTGGCTTTAAGATCCATGTATCAATATATTTGTCTCGTCGTTGCAGTAATATCCATGCATCAATAGATGTGTCTCGTCGTGGCAGTAATATCCATGCATCAATAGATGTGTCTCGTTTTGGCAGTAACATCCATGCATCAATAGATGTGTCTCGTCGTGGCAGTAATATCCATGTATCAATAGATGTGGCTGGTCGTATTATCTGAACTTCTAACCCTGGACATCGACACCTGCTAGAACTTAACGATAGCGCTTGCTCTCTGATCATCTTGTTCCAAATACATCTATCTTCAACGTCTATTCATCTCTACATAGTTATGTGTCGTTACCATTAATCAAAAATATCGTCTGATGAATAACTCGGAGTCTTTTACAAAACATTGACAGATTTATAATTCAGTAGAGTTATGGTCCATTCTTCAACTAATCACCCTGTCTTCTGTTTCTAGCATCTATGTCTAAGTCGAACTAGAATTATTGAAATATGAACCGCAATCTCAGATGTCTCTCTCTTTCTCTCTCTCTCTCTCTCTCTCTCTCTCTCTCTCTCTCTCTCTCTCCATCGCTCGCTCTCTGGTCTGTTTGTTTTTAATTTGAAAAAAAAACACATGAATTTTTTGTGATGACGTCAGAACTTGCTCAACTCTCTTTGCTCTTCTCTATAATTACTCTTGTCTCAAAGCTCCCAAAATGAATGCGAACTGTTGAGTTTTCTCCCACTTGAATCATAACTTTCATATAAATCTTTATGATGATCTTGCCAGACAATTTGCTCTTCAAATAACTAGCCAATTGATGATAAAAACGCGTGGTCACGTGACACTGACAATTTCAGACTCTTGATGTAAAACATTTATTTAAGGTACATTTTCCATCTCGACTTGATTTGTTTTGGGGGGAGGATGAAGTGAGGAGCTATGCAACTTTATGCTTCTTTTTTCTTCTTTTGTCCGAGCTACTGTAGAGGATATCTACTGTAGAGGAGATTTACTGTGGAGGAGAGTTACTGTGGAGGAGAGATACTGTGGAGGAGATTTATTGTGGATGAGTGTTACTTTGAAGGAGATTTACTGTGGAGGAGATTTACTGTGGAGGAGGATTACTGTGGAGGAGATTTACTGTGGATGAGGATTACTGTGAAGGAGGATTACTGTGGAAGAGATTTACTGTGGAGGAGATTTACTGTGGATGAGGATTACTGTGGAAGAGATTTACTGTGGAAGAGATTTACTGTGGAAGAGATTTACTGTGGAAGAGATTTACTGTGGAAGAGATTTACTGTGGAAGAGATTTACTGTGGAGGAGGATTACTGTGGAAGAGATTTAATGTGAAGGAGGATTACTGTGGAAGAGAATTACTGTGGAGGAGGATTACTGTGGAAGAGATTTAATGTGAAGGAGATTTACTATGGAGAAGATTTACTGTGGAAAAGATTTACTGTGGAGGAGAGTTACTGTGGAGTAGATTTACTGTGGAGGAGATTTACTGTGGAAAAGATTTACTGTGGAGGAGATTTACTGTGGCGGAGATTTACTGTGGAGGAGATTTACTGTGGAAAAGATTTACTGTGGAGGGGAGTTACTGTGGAGGATATTTACTGTGGAGGAGATTTACTGTGGAGGAGAGTTACTGTGGAGAAGATTTACTGTGGAGGAGATTTACTGTGGAAGAGATTTAATGTGACGAAGATTTACTGTGAGGAGCGTTACTGTGGAGGAGAGTTACTGTGAAGAGATTTACTGTGGAGGAGATTTACTGTGGAGTAGATTTACTGTGGAGGAGATTTACTGTGGTGGAGATCTGAGAACTTATGAGCAGTTGTTCGATGAGGATAATTCTAACTAACTAGTTGTAATCTAAGGGTTAATTAATGAATTATTTCGTCGTCTATCCATCTCTTTCTTTGTCATCATTTCGTCCATAGCCAGATATTTTCATGTGATATCTTTAAATTGCAAATTGCTTGCATTCTATTCTGGTCACATATTAAAACTAATTAGTTCGTTGATGTTCGACATAAATTATTTCCTTAAATTGCTCCTAAAACGATTCCCCTCTCAGTTACATTAAAAGTTTTACTCTACTCTTTTAAATCCTGTCCACAAAAATTCGTCGCAATGAAAATTAATCACAAGAAAAATGTATGGCTGGGAAAATTAATCACAAGAAAAATTGATGGCTGGGAAATTTAATCACAAGAAAAATTTATGGCTGGGAAAATTAATCACAAGAAAAATTGATGGCTGGGAAAATTGATCAGAAGAAAAATTTATGGCTGGGAAAATTAATCACAAGAAAATTCGTCGGTGTAAAAATTAATAAAAAAGAAATTGATGGCTGGGAAAATTAATCACAAGAAAATTCATCGGTGTAAAAATTAATAAAAAAGAAATTGATGGCTGGGAAAATTAATCACAAGAAAATTCATCAGTGTAAAAATTAATAAAAAGAAATTGATGGCTGGGAAAATTAATCACAAGAAAATTCGTCGGTGTAAAAATTAATAAAAAAGAAATTGATGGCTGGGAAAACTAATCAGAAGAAAATTCATGACAAACTTATCAACCTGTATGTATATATCTCGTATATACTTTGGATTGTCTAAATTAGCTATGTCGATCTGGTTGTCTTCTTTTGTATTGTCAACCAGTGGTAGACGGTAAGTTGGTAATTTGCTTGCGTTCGCCCGATGACTAAAGTATTCTAGAGTATTCTGGTAGACTAGAATATTCCTCTTCATCATCCGCCCTTAAAAGGACGTTAAGTGGGCGTGTCTGCGTTGTGTTGTGGATTGCAGTATAACTGTTATATTTGCCCCTTTCGACCCAACATATCCAACTTCAGGACGACATTTTTGAGTACCGGGTTTGTCTTCCCTCTTCGATCCCTGCTCGCTTGGCCAGACTAGACAGGTTAGTCTGTTACTGGAGGCACCGCGAAGAGGTGGAGCAGGGTCTGGATGGTTTTGGTTCACCGATCCTGGTGCAAACCATCAGCTGTGGGTCGCTGACAACTTCCAGCTCTGCTGCTGTGGGACACGCCTTCGCCTCCAGTTGGTAATTTGAAGGGGCAGGACGTGAGACCAAACGTTTAGGTTGACCTTTAACCTGAATAGTCACGGCGTAGTGATTTTTACAGTAGGCACTTCATACGTTCTTATCCCCATAGGAACTACTTGTATCAATTGTATCAGTATTAAATGTATCAATAAAAAGATATAACGCCATCTGATTAGTTTGTCTTTTGTTGTCATGGAAACGGGGAGTTAATTGCTGAAATTGCCTACCCAGTTCTCGTACACATTGCCAAGTTCGTTAGATGCCGTTTTACGGTTGTGGTAAGTTTGACCTTCATAGATATCGAAATCTATTTATCAGTAATGGCTTGAGTTATTTGAATCATATCATGCTATACTAGGGAATATGGTGGCTTGTTGCACACTGACATTTAACTCAGTGAGCTGGAATGTGATTGTGTTATGTGTTATGTGTTTTGTGTTATGTGTTTTGTGATAAATATTAGAGGAGTCTCCGTTGCCTCCATTGAATATCCACCGCTGTTGTCGGCCCTACTTAATTTACATGCATTTCTAAGTTGAGAAACACTCCAGAGAGATTAAGAAAATAAGGTGTCACTGAGCTCTTGAAGAAAAGTGAAAGGGAGAAGAACCTTACCGCAGATGAACAGTGAATGAACAGGGTGTGAAGATTATGGTATTTACTTTGTTAGTAGCAGCTTTACCGAGAATAAACTAAAATTGATTTTAAGCCCCCCAAAAATACTGAAACAAGCTAGAAAGAACGCCACAGAGGTTAAAGAAACCAAATAATTCTCTGACACCCAATACATGTACTTTGAAAGGAAGCCAGATTTCTTAAATTTAGCGTTTAAATTTTTAAAAAGCCAAAATGGAAACCATGTTTGTCAGTCCACGGCCGAAGACAAGAAGGGGATATCGAAGAGAAAAAAAAACGATCAATTCATCCCAAACAAATATTTTCGAGTACTTTAAATGCGGTTACACAAAAATACAAATCCAATTACAGGACAAAATCACACGACTTAAAACATTAGTGATGTAAACAGTGAAGAGTACTTGGTCTACTGAACACAGCGCTGTGTTTATGTGATAACGTTCTTGATAACACCTGAACTGACGCTTATAGCTGACTATTGCGAGTGTCATCTTGAATGAACTTTATTCGTGGATTTTAGGTACATCCAAGAGATGTATTATACAAATATATGCTAATCGTTCGGTCTGGAGTCTGGAGAAACGAGCTTGCCGAGTGCCTGGTCATGTATGAGAAAAATATGAGTTATGGCGCTTTTCAACAAATAGTCGTTTCCACAAACAAACAAACCTCAGAACAATATTTTCCACTCTAACATATCCATGTTCTTACTGCAATAGACATGTCTGCCGTGGTCGCATCAGCCATCTCCGAACCTGTACTAACCGAGCATGGTAACATTGCGGTCTGTAGCAACAGGAGGAAATTCTCATCATTATGACATACTGGTTGGCGTAGGCGATCATGTCCTTCCACAATCTTCTATACAATGTGCATCGTATCAATTCTGTTGTCGACTATTTTTCATGCCATGACACCAAGCTATCTATAAAAATGTACAGTATCTTCTCTCTTTGTTGTCCGCGATCTCACTTTTCCTATATTTTGCCAGTTGTAACCAAGTATTCCATTTTTCCTCTTCTCATGATGTGCCCGAAAAATGTTGATTATTTCTTTCTGGTATTTTTTTTAGGAGCTCCCTTTTTTGTTTGACCTTTTTGAGAATAGTAAAGTAAAGCACCCCCGTCACGCCAAGTGGCGTATAGGGAATATGGTGTTAGTGACCATAACTTTTACAGACCCTCGGCACATGATTTTTGGGGTAATGTTGTCGGTATTACGCCCGTGCCGCTTTACTTTCCCAGGAAAAATTTCTGGTACCCATTAAAGGCTGGTTGAACCAGAAGCCGTCGGTTGGGATTTAACCTTACCTTTTGTCCTTTGTAGTCCAGTTCGCTAACCACTGAACTATCGCGGCTCCCCTTTTTGAGAATGGTCTCGTTAATCTTTTTAGCTGTCCAGGGAACTTTCAACATTCTTCTGAGAAATCTCATCTCTGTGGCCTCTAATCGTCTTTTCATTTGTTTGTTTACTGTCCATGATTCGCTTCTCACAAGCCAGAATTAGCTCTTTATAGCATGAATGAAATCTGGGAAATAATCATCCTTTTTATCGGTCATGCCAGTCAAGAGATAAAGGAAAGCTGAAAAAAAAATACAAAACAGGTTAAAAGAGCGATTTGGTAGGAAGTCAGCAACAAAAGTGATAAACATCATAGCATCATCATCTGGATGCGTGTCCTTTTGCAGAACGTTGCACTTACCACAGCCTGTCTGTAAGAATTTGTCTCTAGGCAGATCTCCCACAGAACGTTGCGCAGTAAATATTAAATATTTTTCACAAATATTTGGAAAATAATTCCACAACCTGTCAGAAAGAATATGTCTTTAGCCAGATCTCCCACAGAACGTTGTATTTACCACAGCGTGTCTGAAAGAATCTGTCTTTAGCCAGATCTCCCACAGAACGTTGCATTTACCACAGCCTGTTTGAAAGAATCTGTCTCTAGCCAGATCTTCCACAGAACGTTGTATTTACTACAGCCTGTCTGAAAGTATCTGTCTCTAGCCAGATCTCTCACAGAACGTTGTATTTACCACAGCGTGTCTGAAAGTATCTGTCTTTAGCCAGATCTCCCAGAGAACGTTGCATTTACCTCAGCCTGTTTGAAAGAATCTGTCTCTAGCCAGATCTCCCACATAACGTTGTATTTACCACAGACTGTTTGAAAGAAACGTCTCTAGCTAGATCTCCCACTTCTTATGTTGTCATATTCAAAGTCTCTTTCATGCCTTCAAACTACCTTCTTCTGTATCTGCACTTGTATCATATTCCTGGAACAATATTTTCCGTTTTTGCACTTTCAGCTCACTGTGTCCTTTGACGTGACCGTACTATTTTAAATACCTCTGTAAAATGTTTACAACATGGTTCTATTCTTTTCAATGTTCAAGTCTTGAAATATGTCTTCATTTCCGTTTTTTTACATTATCCAAAAACATCAGTGGTGACGTAGTGGCTAGTACAGTAAGTTGGTGTTAGAGAGATCCTTGTTCAATCCCCACGTGGACACTTTCTAGGAAACTCACTTTAAAGAAATGGTTCCTGGCTCGAAACGCTCAAAGGAAATAATTATAGTTCGTTCAGAAATTCATGCCTACAGCGTTTATTAATTATTCCGGAAACTGATGAATTTCAATAACTTTCTTTTCATGAAATCTAATTTTTCACCAACCTTAACCCTGATTTTTTTCCCCTACTGTCATGCATTTAAGAAAGATTGTTCTTTCTTTAAGGTATATAAAAATATGATTTTCTTGGTTGTTCTATTTTTTAGGAGTTGCAATACCCGCATTTGTTTTAATAAACATTGTCATTTAAAAAAGGCAAAAATGCAAGTGTTTATCCACACAATCTTAGCACTTGCTCGCACTTATTGAACGTGATTTTGAAAGACGCACCACTTTTCTCATTTCCGATTTCTTGTTAAATAGGTCCAGAGGCGTACTTTGATAAAATATTTACTATTCATGTATATTCCTTTACATGTGATAATGTGTCAGCTATTGTGAAATGATTACTTGATTTTTTTTAATTTTGAAGAGTTTAAAGTGTAAATTCATCACTATGTAAAAGCTAACTGTGTTTTTTTTTTTAAAGGCACTTTTGCAACTACCTATTTCTATGAGAAATATATAAAATCAAATGAACAATTGTGACCCTCTTTAATGTGATACGAGGTTTCAAAATGGTGTACGTTTCACGTTCTCTCGATCGCTGCAGAAACGCATCTGGAGTCTTATTAATTTCGACTCTCCGATGCAATTTTCTGTGTTGAAATCAAAATGATGTTCTACTTAGCAAATCTGCGCCGACGAAGCGGACAAATCTGCGCCGCCGAGTACACACAGCAATGTTTCTTTTTGACAAGTCAAGTATTGTGAAAGCGACCTTCACCGTCTAGTGTTGATATGCGGTTTACGTCACATTGAGTGTTGTTCAACGGCCGACGTTGGAATTGTTTGACGCAAGTTATTTACATGTTGAAACGCATTAATGTGGACTGCTCCGTCAAGTCGACCGAAGATTTTCCTCTTTGGGGATTTGCGCCGTGTTTCGTTCGCTGTACGCTATCCGTACGGTCTGTTGTTTGATGTGTGACGGGGATAATCCGCCGACAAACTGTGTGTTTATATGTTCGGTTGGAGTCAAAAATGATGTCCTAATATCATCAAGCGCTATACATTTTACAAATATGACAATCATCATTTTCGGGAGGACGTGAACTTCCGGTATATGGTGGATAGGCGACAGGAACCATTGAAGGCTATGTCTGAAAAGTGTTCCTTGTTGCAGTTTCCTCATATTCCAAGTCCGGCTTGTTGCAGGAGCTACTGAGTTAAGTGCTCTGTGCACACCGTGAGCTGTGTGTCTCATCCGTTTTGATCCTGTTTCAGTACTCCAATTGTTTCTCGACGAATGATGCTATCGTATGACAGGAAACAGTTGGCTGTGTTCACTTTCTGCGCGAATTTCGCCATATGTCTTTTGGCGTGTGCTGAGATTGCTACGATGGGGACTACAGTTACCTTTCTTTGTTTGGGAGATGAGTTAGTAATTCGGATGATTCCACTGGCACGGGAGGTTGAGGAATTATGGATTTAAATTCGTTTGCAGTGATACCGAGGTCTTACATAACCAATAACCAATCTAATGTACCCATTTTTAGAGGTGGGGTGAACCCCGGAGCCTTGTAAGATCGAAAAAAAAATCTATTATATTAAAATTAAATTAAAGATTAAAATTATAATATACATTATACAACATTATTATACATTACACAACATTATTATACATTACACAACATTACTATACATTACACAACATTATTGTACATTATCACATGTAGCGACTTGATGTACATGATTCATTACTTATGGTGACGGTTAATCCCAAAAAATGCTGACCTTTCAATCATGATCCAGGTACATTTGTTTATTGGGCAACATCCGATACAGCGTGCTCTAGTTACATTTTAGTAAGTGACACAATTTATTATGTATGACGCACTAGTGTCAATTTATTTCTCTCATTCTTGACTTTTGCGTGAATGAATTATATTATATGTGGTATTGATAACATTTAAAGTAATTGTATTCAACCTTGGCTGTACGCCACTCACTAGTGAGAGTTTATTGCACTTAGTTGGGCGGCATAAATCCAGTCTGTGTTAAAAACTTTCAAAATGTCATCATCATTTGCCATACCGTTTGGCGTAGGCGACCATGTCCTTCCATAATCTTTTATCCAATGTGCATCGTGTCACTTCTGTTGTTGACTGTTTTCCATGCCATAACACCAAGCTATCAAGTATCTTCTCTCTTTGTCGTCCATGATCTCTCTTTCCCTGTATTTTGCCACTTGTAACCAAGCATTCCAATTCTCTTCTTCTCATGATGTGCCCGAAAAAATGTTGATTGTTTCATTCTAATGTTTTTTAGGAGCTCCCTTTTTGTGTTAACTTCTTTGAGAATTTCCTCATTGGTCTTTTTAGCTGTCCAGGGATCTTTCAGCATTCTTCTGAGAAATTCCATCTCTGTGGCCTGTAATCATCTTTTTATTTGTTTGTCTACTGTCCATGATTCGCTTCCTTAGGTCAAATTTGTCTTTTTATAACACCGATGAACTCTCTTTCTCACTTCTATTAACATAGACGTGTTCCATAAGACGTATACAAAGTATACAACGGTAAAACTGAGTAAGAAAATAGTTGTGAAAAATATTTACTATCATTTCAGGGAAAAAAAAAGTATTTGCATTATTTTTATATTTAATTTTTGTATTAGTTAAATGTAATGTTACTATGGTTTGTAGTTATATGTAATGTTACTATGGTTTATAGTTAAATATAATTCTACTATGGCTTGTAGATAATGTAATGCTACTATGACTTGTAGTTAAATGTAATGTTACTATGGCTTGTAGTTAAATGTAATGTTACTATGGCTTGTGAATATCAAAAAGACTAAAACTATTATCATAAACAAAGAAAATACTCAAAACCCACAAGTGGATATCAAAATTGAAGGAATAGACCTGAACACAGTTCAGAACTACAACTACCTTGGACATACTATAACCAGTGATGGAAAATGTACAACTGAAATAAACAAAAGAATTGGAATGGCAAAAAGTAATTTTAATGTCATGAAAAATATACTAACATCAAAAGAAATAACACCAGGGCTAAAACTAAGAAGAGCAAAATGTTACATCTTCTCAATATTCCTATATGGCGCCAGAAACATGGACATTAGACAAGAAAACAGAACAGAGAATTGACGCCTTTGAAATGTGGATATATAGAAGAATAGGTAGAATTGGATGGAAGGAAAAGAAAACAAACGATGAAGTCTTAAAACAACTAAAAATGAAAAGAGAACTATGAAGCACAATTCAAACAAGACAAATGCGATTTTTGGGCCATGTTAAAAGACACAACAGCCTACTAAAAGTAATCCTGGAATGGAAAAAAAAACAAGGTAAAAGATGCAGAGGCAGACCAAGACTAACATGGACGAGTAACATCAAAAGATGGACAAATCACCCTATGACAACCTGCACCATCAAAGCAAGAGACAGAGCAGAATGGCGCTCCATGGTAATCAACCTTCCTTGCGGAGACGGTACTCGATGACTATGGTTTGTAGTTAAATGTAATGTTACTATGGTTTGTAGTTAAATGTAATGTTACTATGGCTTGTTGTTAAATGTAATGTTACTATGGCTTGTAGTTAAATGTAATTCTACTATGGCTTGTAGCTAAATGTAATGTTACTATGGCTTGTAGTTAAATGTAATGTTACTATGGCTTGTTGTTAAATGTAATGTTACTATGGCTGTGGTACAAAATAATGCTGTTTAAAAGTACAGGCTGTCTCTTTCTCTACTAACCCCAACATTTCCTCAATTAATCTCTAACACCAACGACGATTTTGCAACGAAATGTTAGCAAGAGTATGTTCATTGTGGAAGAGATGACAGGAAATGTACATGTAGTATGTGTGTGAGTGTGTGTGTGTGTGTGTGTGATGGTAAAGTACAAGACTTGAATCAGCCTCTTAACACGCACGTTTCCACCCATATGTGCTCGGCCGCCTATCCAGAAGTGCTCGGAGACTTCTGGAATGCCGCTTCAAGCATCGAAACTCACGATGCGAGACGGCATTCCTCACCTTTCAGGAGTACTACCCCGGTAGACATTTCTGGACTTCCGTTTCCAACATGGTGGAACGTGGTTCATGTTCTCTGGACCGCTGCAGAAATTGCATTTGTGGACTGATTATTTTCGGCTCTTCAATGCAATTTTCTGCGTTAAAGTCAATCTGATGATCCACGTACAAAATTTCCCCGATGATGCAGAGTCGTACACACCTCGATGTTCTTCTTTGTCAAGTCCAAGTTTGTGAATGAGACCTTTCCCTGTCTAGAGTTGATATGCGGTTTAAGGCAGTGGCTCCCAAAGTGTGCGCACAGTTCACGGGGCGCTGCGCCCAGGATAATGTCGTGTGCCTACTCATCATCATTACCATCATGTGCCGTACCGGTTGGCGTAGGCGATCATGTCCTTCCGCAATCTTCTATCCACAGTGCATCGTATCAGTTCTTTTGACTGTTTTCCATGCCATGACACCAAGCTATCCAGTATTTTCTCTCTTTATCGTCCGCGATCTCTCTTTCCTACTCAGTGGTTAGAAATCATATATTGACGAAATCAACTTAAGCCGAATACTTTTTAGTACAATAACGAGTATCTGTAGTACAGTGTTGGAAGCCGGGATAGCTCAGTGGTTAGTGAACTTGACTACTAAGGACAAGAGGTCAAGTTCGTTCCTGATCGACGGCTGCCGGGTTCACCCAGCCTTAAATGAGTATTGGAATGAATTTTTTACTGGGAAAGCACGGGCGTAATACCGACCACATTACCCCCAAAAATTATGTGCTGAAGGTCTGTAACAATTATGGTCACTGACATCATATTCCCTATACACAAATTGGCGTGACGGTGCTCTTTACTACTTATAGAATAGTGTTAAATCTATCGCCACTTATAATCTTATATATCCGATCAGGAAGTCAGCGTTAACCTAGCTGCCATGAAAGCGCCTCCTTTATATGATGAGCATAGAAAGGGAGCCACAAGTATCAAAAGTTTGGGGACCACTGGTTTACAGTGAAGGTCAAGAAAACTATTATTTCTAGCACATTTCACAATAGTTATCAGTTTTCTGAAATTAACTTGGAAAACTCTTCAGCTCTACAAAGTTCGTGCTTTGTGCTAAAATCATCCTGTGTTACCAGGATAAAGATTTCAAGGTTAATGAACTTTATGTACAGTGATGATGACAATCATCATCGAGCACCGTGCCTGCTGGCGTAGGTGATCATGTTTCTCCAAAACTTTCGATCTCGACAGTTATTTATCATTTCTGTTGTTGACTTCTAACAAGCCATTCTCATAAGCTGTTTGGTATCTTTTCATTTTCCTTCCCTCTATCTCATCGTCCTTCCACATATTATGACTGACTCTACATAACATTTAAGAACTCGTTTTCTTGTTTATTTTGTCAAGAATTGATTACACGGAAATCTTTATTTTTTGGAAAGCTGCTTTTACCTGAGCCATTCCGCATCTCACCTCTGTTGTACATCTAAGTTGTGAAGTAATTTAACCTACTATCACTACTAGATTTTAGTGGATGTTTGACTAACGATTCTGTAAGCATTGAAGTGTGATCGACACGAAGCGTAGACCAGTGTCACAATTTAGCGGTAGCAAGAGAAGAAGAGGAAAACAACTATTTTTACAGCATTATCCCATTTCCATCAGCCTTAAATGGGTACCGGATTTTTTTGGGGGGAAAGTAAAGCGGCACGGGCGTAATACCGACCACATTACCCCAAAAATCATGTGCTGAAGGTCTGTAAAATATAGGGTCACTAACACCATATTTCCCTATTCGTGACGGGGGTACTTTACTTTTTACTTACTATCCCATTTCCGGGAGCTGTCGTGAGGACTTATAGGACCGCAGAAAAAAAGGACGCTTGTCCTATACAGTCGTCAAGAAGTGTTGGGCTCTGAGTTTTTATTCACCTCCGATAGAAGCAAACGTTTGACTATACCCAGATTCAAACTCGCATTCTTCTAGTACAAAGATTAGAGGTGCTAAACAGTCAGGTTCAATGTCGCAAGCAGTCAGCTATGTGTCACTGATAGCTTTCAACCCTGTTGATGACATGGGGAGCCCCGATAGCTCAGTGGCTAGTGAACTGGACTACAAAGGGCAAGAGGTAGGATTCGATCCCACCCGACGGCTTCCGGGTTCACCCAGCCTTAAATGGGTACCGGATGTTTTTCTGGAAAAGTAAAGTGGCACGGGCGTAATACCGACCACATTACCCCAAAATTCATGTGCTGAAGGTCTGTAAAATGTATGGTCACTAACACCATATTCCCTATACGCCACTTGTCGTGACGGGGCACTTTACTTTTTTTTTTTTTAAACTGTTGATGACATACCTGTTGAAGTTGAAGAAAAAGGAAAAATTCAGAAGATGAAAATAAGAATAGATAAAAATATTATAGCAAAAGCGAGAATATAAGAGAGTAAAGGAAGAGAGTAAGGACGACAGAAAAAAAATTCTTATAAAGAGAATGAGTGAGAGAAGGAAAAACAATTTATTTGGGAAGGAAAATAGATAAGAGCATTCATGGGCGTTTGGATTAGCAAGGGAGAGTTAGAAAGAGAGAGAGAGAGAGAGAGAGAGAGAGAGAGAGAGAGAGAGAATAAGAAAATCATACACACTAACATAAGTGAAAGCAACAAAACAATGTCGTGGGCGGGCGAAAAAGTGCCGGATATTGCCGGAAGTTTATTTTTAGCACAGGAAATGAGACGACCACTGACCTACCCATACCATTCACGCGTGCGCAGGAGGGCCGTCACTGATGTATTCATCCGAGTTAATGCTGTGGCTTAGAATCACTTTTATAGGGAGTGGTATAGATTTTAGAATGTTTGGTTATCTTCATTGGCCACACTAGAGGGGTTCTTAAACTTTGGGGATTCTTCTTCTTCTTCTTTTCTCTTTCACTGATACCTAAAAAGTGTCGTGATTTATATCATTTGTCGTTCTTGTGCTGCTCGAATTGTCTGAATTAGTGATTTTCCTTTGTTGTTACATGTCTCTATCACTGCATCTATCCATCTTCTTCTGGGTCTTCCTCTTGGTCTTTTCCCATGCATTCTCGAGAAGAACGCCCTTGATGGTGATTGGTGAGGATTCATTCTGACCAGGTGGCCGAACCATTTAAGTTGTTGTTCTATATATTCTTGGCAGGGTTTTGTTCCTACCATTTTTCTTATGGTTTCATTTGGCACTCTATCTCTTCTTGTGTTGTTTGTTACTTTTCTCAAGCATCGCATCTCACATGTATTGATCTTTCTTAAATGGGATTTAGAAAGGGTCCATGTTTGACTTTCATAGCACAAAGTTGGTATGAAGATGCTATTTATCATTTGTTGTTTAGCTGGCATAGAAATGTTTGGATGTCTTAACAATGGTGAAAGCTGGTATGTGACAGCATTTGCTTTTTGTATTCTCATGTCAATTTCTCTGTCTAGTTTTCCATCTTCTGTGAACATTGCGCCTAAATACTTGAATTCCTCTACTTGTTTTATTTCTTTGTCTTTGATCTTGATGTTTAATGGGTGTCTCAATTTGCTTTGGGGATTGATTACGCCATATTAACGTTTTGAGAACCAAGGCATTTATATGGTTAGAGTCACAAGACTACATCCACGCATGTATACTGAGTGATTCGATGAGCATGATAAAAAAGTGGAGGCGGGCTATGTACGCATGCAATGGGTAGAGTCGTTGCAGAAATCCAAAATACGTAAGGTCACCTTTGTCTATGTCCCTGGACATGCGGGAGTACGGGGAAATGAGAGAGCGGACAGGTTGGCTAGCTGCGCTGTCGTTGAGGACGGGCAATCGATGGATCGGGCGGACATCATCAATGCCCTTCGAGATGTTGGAAGAGCACAGGACTTCGACAAACACAGATCAACGTCACTTCTTCGGATGATGGAAATGGGAGTTAAGATGGGCACGGCCAGAAATGAGAAACTTAGTGGCCGTGTAAGAAGACTTATCAACCAACATAGAACTGGAGTCGTCAGTCGCTGGACACTGAGGGAATTGCTGAGGAGGGGATCTGAGCACCTATGGACATGTTCGGAGTGCAATGATGATGACCCGCAAATGACTCAATGACTCAATAACGTTTTGAGAATTTGCCACGCCGTCATTCCTTTAAAAACTAAACAATTTATGTGATGAGAGACAGAACATAAGACGTGCTCTACCTTCAACATAAGGTAGCTACAGATGCATAATAGTCATCAGCCGCTGGGCATATATAGCTAAAATGCGGGTAAATAAAATAATAACATTGAATGTAGCAGATTATCAAATATAAAACAGTACATAATAAACGTTTGGACCGCAGATCCGCATGACAAGAAAACACGTGGAAACTGACAACACAATTGTATAGAATTAAGGTCTAGAGTAAAGGCCTAGAGTTAAGGTCTAGAGTTAAGGCCTAGAGTTAGGGTGTAGAGTTAAGGTCTAGAGTAAAGGTCTAGAGTTAAGGTCTAGAGTTAAGGCCTAGAGTTAGGGTATATAGTTAAGGTCTAGAGTTAAGGCCTAGAGTTAGGGTGTAGAGTTAAGGTCTAGAGTAAAGGCCTAGAGTTAAGGTCTAGAGTTAGGGTATAGAGTTAAGGTCTAGAGTTAAGGTCTAGAGTTAGGGTATAGAGTTAAGGTCTAGAGTTAAGGCCTAGAGTTAGGGTATAGAGTTAAGGTCTAGAGTAAAGGCCTAGAGTTAAGGTCTAGAGTTAGGGTATAGAGTTAAGGTCTAGAGTTAAAGTCTAGAGTTAAGGCCTAGACTTAAGGCTTAGAATTAGGGTATAGAGCTAAGGTCTATAGAGGTGCACAACTTGGAAAAACAGCGCACGTTTGTACTGCCATCGGTACTCAGAAACAACGAAAAGACGGGAAAATGTAAACCTAGGAGACTATAATAAATAGCAGACAACACGATCTTTAGTTGAGCTCTTGTTCATTCCATTGCCATGTCACCGTGTTAACTCTACACCACTGGCGCACTCTACAGATACACTAAACAATATTTAAAAAAAAGAAAAAAAACAACCGATGATGCTTCACCTTTGCTATAGTTTCAATGATGTTCTACGTGAAATATAGTAAGAATACAAGCTTATAGTATTGTTATAAATAGGTTATTCTTAAATCTACCAACAAACAGAAATAATAGAGGACCGGTAAAGAAACGAAACCATTAGTAGGGACACAGATATCTGGAGAAATAAAATATATAATTTTATATAAAGATTTTCGTAAAGAAATAATTACGTATAAAAGAATAATGCACATCAAATGACAGGACAAAATAACCAACTTAACTGTCCTGCAACGTGCTAAGACCACAACAATCATGTCGATGCTCAGATGTCGAAGACTAAAATGGCTGGGGCACGTCCAGCGAATGGAAGAAAAATGCATCCCCAAGTATATACTATGTGGTGAACTAATACACGGAAAAAGAGTAATTGGCAGACCCAAACCACGATATAGAGATATCTGTAAAACATTTCGAATGAATTCTCCATCTGTGAAAATGACTGGGTACATCTGGCTGGTGATCGCACATCATAGAGAGCATGTTAAGGAATGGTATAACATCATTTGAGACTTTGCTGTGAAAGCTGGAATATAACTGTATATATATATATATATATATATATATATATATATATATATATATATATATATATATTATACAGCTGGAACAACAAACAACAACACACACAAAAATATATATATATTTATTATATATATATATATATATATATATATATATATATATATATATATATATATATATATATATACACACACTCTTGTTTTGTTACTCACGTACGTAAACTGTTACCGTACCACTTCTTTCTCCTCTTTTTTTTCTCTTTCAAATTGTCATCATTCTCAAAACAAACAAGAGGCCGTAGCCGTAATTTCTAGCCGGAAGTTTCGAGAATGAAAATAACTGTTGACATAGCCAACTTCCTGGTCTCGCAGACATGAAACTAATAACGGGTTCTTCAACGTTAGAATACAGAAACAATGCAGCTATGAACACTGGCATGGATCATCAAAGACGAGACAGTGCAGGTTAAATAATGTTGATATTAGCGAGACTGTAGCCCACGGCAAAATGTGAGAGAGAAGAGAGTAGAGTAGAAAACCTTTCATATGTTGGAAATAAGATACAAAATAGTGAAGAACTCGTTATAGCTTGTCGAAGGAAGAAACGAGCAAATAATAACATTATAATGGAAAAGAGTCGACAAAAGATGTGTAAAGGTGAGCAAGAATGAGAAAGAGAGAGAGAGAGAGAGCGAGAAAGAGAGGACTTTAGAGCGGTGTTTTTTTTGGTACCGGGTTGACCTGTCTTTGATCACTACTAGCTTGGCCAGACTAGACTAGACGTGTTCCTTGATGCGCAGATAAGAGGTGGGGTATATAAACTGGCCAGACTAGACTAGACGTGTTCCTTGATGCGCAGATAAGAGGTGGGGTATATAAACTGGCCAGACTAGACTAGACGTGTTCCTTGATGCGCAGATAAAAGGTGGGGTATATAAACTGCATTTAATAAACCCGTGGACGTCTAGCTTCAAACAAGCACATCCTAGTTGTGAAAGAAGAAAAGAGAAGGGAATGATCTTGTACAGGAAATATATTAAGAAAACCAGTTGAAAAGTAAAGCTAAAAATGTGTGAAAAAACTGGAACAATGAAAGACTGGTAAAGGAACGAGAAAGATATAAAGAAATATCTGGGTTGGGTGGCCTAGTGATAAATTGTCAGCCACTCGACAAGAAGGTCCAGAAATCAAATCCCGTCATAGGCGCTGGAAATATTACTCTTCGAGTTCATTCTTTCATCATGGCTTTCTTCTCCTGCAGTCACTGAATAGTGAGATCCAGTGTCCAGCCATCTTGTATAAAGGTTACAAATAAAAGAGAACTTTGCGCGCTAAAGAACCTTTGACAGTTAAAAGTAAAAAAAAGATACGTACACAATTCTGGCATACGTCATGGCCCTCATGTTGGGTAACTAACCTTTGCTTTCCGACTTGTTGTAAATGTCCATAAGTCAATTATTGAGCCATCTCTGTTAATTGTTCTTCTGTTGTGGATATTTTATATGGGTAAGCTCTGAATTTTACCGACCGCTATTGGAAATATTTCTTTAACAATTATTGTTGAAAAGAAAATCCCGTCAATAAAAATCTTTAATATTTTGCTATTCTTTCGTACTTTGTAATCTCCTGCGGCTCGTCGCTAACGCGAAGCTGTTTATCAAACTGTACACTAGACAATGTGACTACAAAACATGTTCTACAGGATTGCCACCAGTACACAGTCTTGAGAAGGGCAATGTGGTCCACATCCACCTCCCTGGAAGAGAAACTATATGGGGCAATCGATTCACTTAAACAGACAGCTGACTTCATGAGAGAGTCTGGAATCCTACCCTGATTGAGTCTTGATCGCAGACAGAGAGAGAAAGAGAGAGAGAGAGAGAGAGAGAGAGAGAGAGAGAGAGAGAGAGAAAACTGTAATTCTATGCGACAGGAGCCAAGCGATTTAAATTGTAGACAACTAAAAATCCGAGAGTGTATCTGCGACTTTTCATGTTTTATTAAAACTTCTCAGTTAACAGTTGTGTGTGTGTGTGTGTGTGTGTGTGTGTGTGTGTGTGTGTGTGTGTGTGTGTGTGTGTGTGTGTGTGTGTGCGTGCGTACGCGTGCGTGTGTGTGTGTGTGTGACCAAACTGTTTTTTTTTTTTTACAAAACATGAGACAAGAGCAGCAAAAGTGTATATTTAATTGTTAATTTTCTGCTATTCGCTGAGTTTTCGGGTCTTGCAATTTTTGAAACCTCCCAAGGCATGGTCGTTCATGTTGTAATATGTTCAAGTTTTCTTGTACAGGGTGAAGACGAAATGGATATTTCAGTATTTGTTCAATAGAACATAACGAATTGTGAATCACTACTCGCATCACGTCAGGTTATACATAAAGTATGATGTCATATAGGGAGCCGCGATAGCTCAGTGGTTAGTGAACTGGACTACAAAAAGGACAAGAGGTAGGGTTCGATCCCAACCGAAGGGTTTCTAAACTATTTCTAGACATCAAAAATGTTTTATATTTTAATACAAAGCTGTAAAACTCTCTGATATCTTGATACTGGACGGTAAAACTGTTTTATATTTTTAAAAATCGACAGTAAAATTGTTTATATCTTGATGCTTGACAGTAAGACCGGGTTATATCTTGATACACGACAGTAAAACCAGATTATATCATGATACTCGACAGTAAAACGGGTTGTATCTCGATACTCGACAGCAAGACAGGGTTATATATTGATACTCGACAGTAATACCGGGTTATATCTTGACACTCGACAGTGAGACCTGATTATATCTTTATACTCGTCAGTAAAACTGTTTTATTTCTTTATACTCGTCAGTAAAACTGTTTTATTTCTTTATACTCGTCAGTAAAACTGCTTTATTTCTTGATATTCGACAGTAAAACCGCTTTATTTTCTTGATATTCGACAGTAAAACTGCTTTATTTCTTGATATTCGACAGTAAAACTGCTTTATTTCTTCATATTTGTCAGTAAAACTGCTTTATTTCTTGAAATTCGACAGTAAAACTGCTTTATTTCTTGAAATTCGACAGTAAAACTGCTTTATTTCTTCATATTCGACAGTAAAACTGCTTTATTTCTTGATAGAGCTAATATTCTACAGCTGAGTCTTGAACCTGTTTATCACGTCCTATTGTCAGAGAAGATACAAAAGGAAGTATCACATCACCATCAACGTCAAGTACTTCATGTCCGCCTCTTCTCCGGTTATATAAAAAGCCCACGCATAAAAGATGTGTAAAAATAGCAGTGCTTGTTCATGCTTAAGGATGGTTAAGGGATGTTGCATCATTGAATTTTTTTTGTTTTCAAATTGCGTTTAATCCCTATATGGAAGTAGTTAATTTTGTAGGCGTGTTTTTCAGCATTATTTTTGCAAATTAATAACAAATAATGTCGGGGATATTTATTGCAGGAGCAAAAATACTCTACTAATATCAAACACATGACCTGTAGCATAATTAAAACTATAAGTGCCCCGTCACGACAAGTGGCGAATATGGAATATGGTGTTAGTGACCATAAATTTTACAGACATTCGGCACATGATTTTTGGGGTAATGTGGTCGGTATTACGCCAGTCCCGCTTTACTTTCCCAGAAAAAAATCCGGTACCCATTAAAATGACCCGTAGCATACTTGCTATTAAATAACAAATCACGCTATTGTAACAAACACTCGGTATTATAACTGTCACGTGGTACTATGGTAAATATTACCACGGTAGTCATCATCATGATCATCATCATAAATGCTCATGTTTTGGTCTGGTTTCAATCTTATCAAATGTTTGAACGATTTCATTTGTTGTTTGTATGTTTATGACAGGCATTGCTTAATTCCGATCTGTTCTCTACTTTTCCCATTGGATATTCGATCTAACTTTGAGTTGCTTGTTATCATTCTCATGCTCCTCATTTCGCAACTTCTGTGTGTGGGCATGTTTGACATTGATAACATAGGATTGGTATGAAGATGCTATGTATCATTTGTTTCTTAGCTGTTCGTGACATATTTTGATGTTCCGAAAGCTGAGCCAATTCTCAGATGATAATGTATGCTCTCTGTACTTTTGTCAATATATATTTCTATTTGTGTTGTCCGTGAATATATTGCACAAGTATTTGAATTCTCTGACTTGTTTAATTTTACTATCTTATATTTTAACGTTTAGGTTGCCTTTAGTTGTATTTACTTTCATTATTTCAATTTTTATTTCTTTAATTTTCATATTGTATTCTTTGCAGACATTATCCCAGGCTATTACACAACTCTATGATTATACAAATTACGGGTATCAATGATACTGATATAATAGTATCATCATCATCGAGTGCCATCATCGCATCGAAGGTTGGCTACCATGGAGCGCCATCCAGCTCTGTCTCTTGCTTTGATGGTGCAGGTTATCATAGACTGGTTTGTCCATCTTTTGATATTACTCGTCCATGTTAGTCTTGGTATGCTTCTGCCTCTTTTACCTTGTATTTTACTCTCCAGGATTACTTTTAAACAGCTTTAATTAAGCTTGACAAAACGGACAATTTTTATTAAAACAACAGGCCGGGAGACATGAAAAAACCAAACGGTTGGTATGGTCAGCTGAACCTTACGTGTTCTTCAACCTTTACTAAACATGAATTCCTTGTTTCTGATAAAAGCATCCAACAACCATAATCGAAGAGCAAGGAACAAACTTGTGGGGGATGCTATGACCAATAGGATATTCATCATCATCATGTGCCACACCGGTTGGCGTAAGCGATCATGTCCTTCCACAAAACTTCTATCCACAGTACATTGTATCAATTCTGTTGTTGACTGCTTCCCATGCCACGACACCAAGTTATCTTGTATCTTCCCTCTTTGTCGTTCGGGATCTCTCCTTCCCTGTATTTTGCCAGTTGTGATCAAGTATTCCAACTTTTGTCTTCTAAGGATGTGCCTGAAAAATGTTGATTGTTTCCTTCTGATGTATTTTAGGAGCTCCCTTTTTGTGTTTGCCTCTTTAATAATTTCCTCATTGGTCTTTTTAGCTGTCCATGGATCTTTCAACATTCCTCTGATAAATTCCATCTCTCTGGCCCCTAACCATCTTTTCATTTGTTTGTCTACTGTCAACTTTTCATTTCAATAGGTCAGAACTGGCTCTATATAGCACAGATGAACCCTCTTTCTCACTTCTGTTGACATAGACTTGTTACGTAAGACTTTTTTCATTTTCTAAAATGCTGTTTTGGCCTGAGCTATTCTGGTTTTGTTATTCCAATATGATAATACGATGTTGGAATGACAATTGAAGGTTTTGATTTAAAATGCTTTATTTTATGGGCGGAATCACCGAACTTTAAAACTGTCATATGGCATCCTTTTAAGCTTTATATGATAAGTATATAAATGTAATGTAATTAGAATATGAAAATATCAGTTCAACAACATCATAGCTTCAGGTCATAGGTCTGGTAGACGATTTTTCTTATTTAGAAGATGGGATGATAGAGTTTACGTAATTTTTTTTTTTTACGTAGCACTTATGCATATGTGTGAGGGAGTGTGTGCGTGTGTGTGTGGGGGGGGGGGACTGGGTGGTCTAGAGGGTAAACTTTAACCTTCGGACAGAAAAGTCCCGGGCTCGATTCCCGCCTCAGGTGGTGGGGAATTTTCACATCAATTTATTGCCAATAATGTAAGAGCGAAAACTGACATGGTGTGGACACGTCACACGGTCCACAGGCCTTGCCAAATCCATTCTGCAAGGCACGGTACCAGGCAAAAAGAAGACAGGGAGGACACAAGAAAATATGGGTGAATAACATCAGAGAACGGACAGTATATGTCTTCCGGTGTGTCGCAGAGAAGTTAAAACCTTAAAACAGCTAGCAGAAAAGACGACAGAACACAATCAAAATGTGTATATATCTTTCATTGACCAAGAAAAAACATTCGACTGAGTAAACAGAGAACAAGTGTGGGAGATGCTAACAGCATACGCAGTAAGCCAGTAGTGGGCGTATAAGAAAACTTATCAACCAACACAAAACTAGAGTCGTCAGTCGCTGGATACTGCAGGACATGCTGAGGAGGGGATCTGAGCACCTATGGACATGTTCGGAGTGCAATGATGATGACCCTCAAATAACTCAATAACGGTGTAAGCCAACATCTAACCTATGACCCTCAAATAACTCAATAACGGTGTAAGCCAACATCTAACCTATGACCCTCAAATAACTCAATAACGGTGTAAGCCAACATCTAACCTATGACCCTCAAATAGCTCAATAACGGTGTAAGCCAACATCTAACCTATGACCCTCAAATTACTCAATAACGGTGTAAGCTAACATCTAACCTATGACCCTCAAATAACTCAATAACGGTGTAAGCCAACATCTAACCTATGACCCTCAAATAACTCAATAACGGTGTAAGCCAACATCTAACCTATGACCCTCAAATAACTCAATAACGGTGTAAGCCAACATCTAACCTATGACCCTCAAATAACTCAATAACGGTGTAAGCCAACATCTAACCTATGACCCTCAAATAACTCAATAACGGTGTAAGCCAACATCTAACCTATGACCCTCAAATAACTCAATAACAGTGTAAGCCAACATCTAACCTATGACCCTCAAATAACGGTGTAAGCCAACATCTAACCTATGACCCTCAAATAACTCAATAACGGTGTAAGCCAACATCTAACCTATGACCCTCAAATAACTCAATAACGGTGTAAGCCAACATCTAACCTATGACCCTCAAATAACTCAATAACGGTGTAAGCCAACATCTAACCTATGACCCTCAAATAACTCAATAACGGTGTAAGCCAACATCTAACCTATGACCCTCAAATAACTCAATAACGGTGTAAGCCAACATCTAACCTATGACCCTCAAATAACTCAATAACGGTGTAAACCAACATCTAACCTATGACCCTCAAATAACTCAATAACGGTGTAAGCCAACATCTAACCTATGACCCTCAAATAACTCAATAACGGTGTAAGCCAACATCTAACCTATGACCCTCAAATAACTCAATAACGGTGTAAGCCAACATCTAACCTATGACCCTCAAATAACTCAATAACGGTGTAAGCCAACATCTAACCTATGACCCTCAAATAACTCAATAACGGTGTAAGCCAACATCTAACCTATGACCCTCAAATAACTCAATAACGGTGTAAGCCAACATCTAACCTATGACCCTCAAATAACTCAATAACGGTGTAAGCCAACATCTAACCTATGACCCTCAAATAACTCAATAACGGTGTAAGCCAACATCTAACCTATGACCCTCAAATAACTCAATAACGGTGTAAGCCAACATCTAACCTATGACCCTCAAATAACTCAATAACGGTGTAAGCCAACATCTAACCTATGACCCTCAAATAACTCAATAACGGTGTAAGCCAACATCTAACCTATGACCCTCAAATAACTCAATAACGGTGTAAGCCAACATCTAACCTATGACCCTCAAATAACGGTGTAAGCCAACATCTAACCTATGACCCTCAAATAACTCAATAACGGTGTAAGCCAACATCTAACCTATGACCCTCAAATAACTCAATAACGGTGTAAGCCAACATCTAACCTATGACCCTCAAATAACTCAATAACGGTGTAAGCCAACATCTAACCTATGACCCTCAAATAACTCAATAACGGTGTAAGCCAACATCTAACCTATGACCCTCAAATAACGGTGTAAGCCAACATCTAACCTATGACCCTCAAATAACTCAATAACGGTGTAAGCCAACATCTAACCTATGACCCTCAAATAACTCAATAACAGTGTAAGCCAACATCTAACCTATGACCCTCAAATAACGGTGTAAGCCAACATCTAACCTATGACCCTCAAATAACTCAATAACGGTGTAAGCCAACATCTAACCTATGACCCTCAAATAACTCAATAACGGTGTAAGCCAACATCTAACCTATGACCCTCAAATAACTCAATAACGGTGTAAGCCAACATCTAACCTATGACCCTCAAATAACTCAATAACGGTGTAAGCCAACATCTAACCTATGACCCTCAAATAACTCAATAACGGTGTAAGCCAACATCTAACCTATGACCCTCAAATAACTCAATAACGGTGTAAGCCAACATCTAACCTATGACCCTCAAATAACTCAATAACGGTGTAAGCCAACATCTAACCTATGACCCTCAAATAACTCAATAACGGTGTAAGCCAACATCTAACCTATGACCCTCAAATAACTCAATAACGGTGTAAGCCAACATCTAACCTATGACCCTCAAATAACTCAATAACGGTGTAAGCCAACATCTAACCTATGACCCTCAAATAACTCAATAACGGTGTAAGCCAACATCTAACCTATGACCCTCAAATAACTCAATAACGGTGTAAGCCAACATCTAACCTATGACCCTCAAATAACTCAATAACGGTGTAAGCCAACATCTAACCTATGACCCTCAAATAACTCAATAACGGTGTAAGCCAACATCTAACCTATGACCCTCAAATAACTCAATAACGGTGTAAGCCAACATCTAACCTATGACCCTCAAATAACTCAATAACGGTGTAAGCCAACATCTAACCTATGACCCTCAAATAACTCAATAACGGTGTAAGCCAACATCTAACCTATGACCCTCAAATAACTCAATAACGGTGTAAGCCAACATCTAACCTATGACCCTCAAATAACTCAATAACGGTGTAAGCCAACATCTAACCTATGACCCTCAAATAACTCAATAACGGTGTAAGCCAACATCTAACCAACCTAATTAAAAGTCTCTACATCAAAAGTAGCTGCACAATCTGAACAGCAGCAGGTTACACAGAAGTGAACAGCAGCAGGTTACACAGAAGTGAACAGCAGCAGGTTACACAGAAGTGAACAGCAGCAGGTTACACAGAAGTGAACAGCAGCAGGTTACACAGAAGTGAACAGCAGCAGGTTACACAGAAGTGAACAGCAGCAGGTTACACAGAAGTGAACAGCAGCAGGTTACACAGAAGTGAACAGCAGCAGGTTACACAGAAGTGAACAGCAGCAGGTTACACAGAAGTGAACAGCAGCAGGTTACACAGAAGTGAACAGCAGCAGGTTACACAGAAGTGAACAGCAGCAGGTTACACAGAAGTGAACAGCAGCAGGTTACACAGACCACTTCGAAGTGAGATCAGGTGTAGGACAGGGGAGCGTACTATTTCCCCCCCCCCACCCCCTTACTGTTTATTACATACATTGACTATATTTGCAAGTTAATCCCAATCCAGACCCAACCCATCAGAGACAGAGGAGATCAACGAGCTTCTATTTGCAGACGATCAGGTACTAGTACGAGGAAAAAACAGAACGGCCTACAAAAACACTTAAATAGACTCAACAGCACAGAAACAAAATACAACATCAAAATCAAGATCAGCAAAACAGAAGTCAAGAATATCTCAAAAAAGAACAAACAGAAGAACATAACTATAGACAGCAGACAACTAAAACAAGTTCCTAACTCCCGCTATAGAATATATAAAGAAACATCAGATACAATGGTTTGGCCACGTGACAAGGCAGAAAGGTGAAAACACAACACAGCGAGCCTACAGCAAACGTTGTGAGAATACCAGATCCAAGGGTCGACCACGAAAGAAGATGGATGAACGGAATACTAGAAGCACTAGGAAACATAACAGCAGCAGAGGCGAACAGAAGAGCAAAAGACCGCAAATTATATCTCCCCTCGACGCTGAAAGGCAAATGAGGAATGAAAGAAAAGTAGAAGAAGAAAGAAACATAACAGCAGCAGAGTCGAACAGAAGAGCGAAAGACCGCAAATTATATCTTCCCTCGACGCTGAAAGGCAAATGAGAAAGGAAAGAAGTTCATCTAAATCGCAAGGAGTGGAAGCAAAGTTTAAAATGTCATGTATGGTTTCCCGACTCCGACAAGATTACAGGATAATTGATTCATTGATTTTAAACTAGAGAAGGTTTTTGGATAAACTATAATGAGGGCTTGGGAGTGTTTCTGGTAGTATCCATTATTAACAAAAGAAATGAAATGATATCACTGACCAGGGAACATATTGTTACCATGGCTACCAGATGGGAGGTGGAGTGGGGTTATGATCCGACGTCGAGTCTGACACTGCAGGTTTACCAACAATATTTTCATAGCACACTGGTCATGATTAAGAATATTGGTGGCTAACTGGTTAGTGCTCTCGCTTTGTCATGAGATAGGTCCGGGGTTCAATTTAAAAAAAAATCAATATGGTTCATATGGGGTTCACTAATCCTTTAAAATGAGTATTAGAGATTATTCTTGGAATGAGAGGCGGCGTGACGTGATACCGATCAGATCAATCAAAAATATATGGTGGTTATGGATAAACATAGTCACTAACACCATTTACTTCCCACTTAAGGCAGGGTGGAGGGGAGACGTTTAATTTTTTTTAAATTATGATTTTTATCTTAATATCACGCGGTGATGCAACACGTTTGCTTTTTGATCCAACAATATAATGTGGCGAACTGCAATGGATTGTTGATTTTCCAGGTTCTGCTGCAATAGTAGGTCTTTTGTGTTAACATACCTTTCTACTAAGAGGAGTAAGGCGATTCCTACCTGGTTAGCCTGTCAGTTTAGATGTAAACTGTTACCATGGAGACCAGATGGGAGGTGAAGTGGAGTCATGATCCCATGTCGTGCCCTGACGCTGCCGTTCGATTTACCAAGAGATTAAGAAAAACCGGACATTTTATCTGAAAAACCGGATATTTTATCTGAAAAACCGGATATTTTATTTGAAAAAAGCAGAACAATTTATCTGAAAAAGCAGAAAAGTTAACTAAAAAAGCAGAACAATTTATCTGAAAAAGTAGAAAAGTTAACTAAAAAGGCAAAACAATTTATCTGAACAAGCAAAAAAGTTAACTAAAAAAGTAGAACTCTGAAAAATAAAACATAACACTTTATCTGGAAAAAAATGATTGGGGGTGGGGGGGGGGGAGAGAGAGAGAGAGAGAGAGAGAGAGAGAGAGAGAGAGAGAGAAACAGTCGTCAGCAGAACTAGAAGAAGACCAACACCAGATCAGATTGTCATCAAACTGGAAGAGATAGGCACGCTGTGATGTACTGAATGACAGAAACATCTGTCCACCCCCACGTGTACTCCCTCGCTTATCTTCTTCTTCTTATTCTTTCCTTCCTCATCTGCCTTTCAGCGTCGAGGGGAGATATAATTTGCGGTCTTTTGCTCTTCTGTTTGCCTCTGCTGTTGTTATGTTTCCTAGTGCTTCTAGTATTCTGTTGATCCATCTTTTTCGTGGTTGACCTAAGGGTCTGGTATTCTCGCAACGTTTATTAAGAGCTCGTTGTGTTGTGTTTTGATTTTTCTGCCTTGTCACGTGGCCAAACCATTTTATCTGTTGTTTCTTTACATATACAATGACGAGGGTTATTCCTAACTTTTTTCTCAGTTCTTTATTTCTGATCTTATCTCTCAGACTGTTTCCTGTCATTCGTCTGAAACATTTAATCTCAGTAGAGGTTATTTTCTTATTGTTCTTATTGTAGGGTCCAGGACTGGCATTGACAGCACAAAGTTGGGATGAAGATTGTATCGTAGAGTGCTCGTTTTGCCTCTAGAGTTATTTCCTTTTTGGGCAATAGTGGTGATAACTGTCCAATGATTTGACAAGCTTTGTTGCATCTCGATTCTATCTCTGCTGTTTGTGAATTATCGTCTGTCACTAAACTGCCTAGGTATTTGAATTTCTCTACTTGTTTTAGTTGCCTGTCTTCTATAGTTATGTTGATGTTCTGTTTATTTTTGGCGACATTCATGACTTCTGTTTTGTTGATTTTCATGTTTTATTTTGTGCCTCGCTTATCACAGGTCGAATAAGGTAACTACACTCTAAAATACGCTAATTGAAAGTTTCACAAAATACCACGCCTGTCACTAATGTCAGCAATGTTTGCATCATTGACATTCCTAAATGTGAAAGGATCATGCTGATTGTGAAAACCACCTTCGTTCAAGTCATGAAAACTGTCGAGGAAGCGACAGATTACAAGCGAAAGAAGTTCGCCCTGTCTCAGAACGGCGCACATTTCAACTCCTCACTTCGCGAATTTCAAGCCACTGGTCCCATTGGCTAGCCCGAACATTCATTCATTGTCCTGGGTATGCGTAAAGTAGATGACGTCATTACTAGTGCTATAAATATTTCGCCCAGACTCCAAGCCTTCAGATTTTCAGTTGTAAAGCGATCATTTATTGTCAATATAATAGTTGTATGACTTCATTTGCTTACCTACATTGAAACAGTGATATCATCACAGCGAAAAGGTAGCTGTCTTATTATTTACTGTTACCATAATGTGAAAACAAGCTTAATAAGATGGGTGTTATGCAGCATTTTAGTCATATGTTATATAAACTTATAACAAGCACAATAAGTATTTTCAAGTAAAATCTAAACTCTAAGTAAATTATTGACTGTTCATTTTAGAAGATAAAGTTGACAATAAAATGTTTAGTAATAGCTTCTCGCTTTACTATTTACAAACAAGATGCTATATTTATTTCCTCTTTGGTTTCTGTTTTGGAAGTTTATTCAACTTTGATTGGATTAATGACATTTTTGATTGAATCTTTAAATAACAACAAAATAATAATAACAACAAATAAATAGCTGATGCTAAGTAAGGTTTATTAAGTAAGGTTTAAAATTACCGTTGAAAATGAGTTTTTATTTTAGGAGTATACACGATGTCTTGACTTTTAGCACATTTGTCATCGTATATACAACTAAAATAAAAAATCATTTTCAACGGTAATTTTAAACCTTACTTAATAAACCTTAATTAGCAACAGCTACTTATTTGTTGCTATTATTTTGTTGTTATTTAAAGATCCAATAAATGCGTAGTGTGCTAATGACTGGCGAGATTTCATCAGCGTTGCTACAATGCTGCTAACTGTTTCGTCAGCACTGTATGAAATAGTTGATACCGTTGCATCAGCATTTTAAAATAAGATTTCCCCAGTTCCCACTTTTAGCACAGCAAAACTCTGATTCACAAACTGTACGTGCGGGGCGTACGTGGAATATTCCGTGCGTGCCCTAAATTGTTTTCTCCGGAGGGGAAATTTTGTAAACTCGCACGCCAGTATACACCACCAGCCTTTTAGGTCGGTAATTGTCAGCGTTTTATGGTCTGGCTGAGGTATTTGTTAAATGCTGGATAATTAACAAAACAATTGACAAAAGAAATTACAAAAGCGGTTTCTGTTTCTTAAATCTCTGAATGTATATAATGATATGTGTGATATTATTAAAATTAAGCGTATCATCAATAAATTAATGTTGTTATTATTAATTTTGTTTCCAAATTTGTAAACGCTATATTATTTTTATATTTTGATTACCTACAAATTTGAATTAAAGTTTTAATGGAAAAGAAACGAATGTAAACTTAATAATGTTACCGTTTTCATCACCATCGTCATCTGACTGTCCCTGTTGGAACTCGGCAGACAAGACGGCTATTTCACAGTTTTCTCTGTCCTATAAAATATGCCCAGCTTCTATGGCAGTTAACACAGCTCGTTCTTGATATCTTGCATTCATTTTCCTCAAGGTCTTCTTCCCTCTCGTTTACTTCAAATTAATTATTTTCTTTAGGCCGTTAAGTTGTTTCACATGACAAACATTAAAAAAATTGTTCCTATAGTTCTTTTTTTTTTTGTCTACCAGTTTTTTGTATTTTTAATTTCATGCAATAACTGACATGTCTGTCTCCACAATACTATCAAATGTTTGAACTTGTGATACTGTTCTCGAATGGTTCACAAAGATCCACCCACATTCTCTAAATTTCGAAAGATTCACAGAGAACCACCCATATTCTATAAATTTCGAAATTTTCACAGAGAACCACCCATATTCTATAAATTTCGAAATTTTCACAGAGATCCACCCATATTCTCTAAATTTCGAAAGTTTCACAGAGATCCACCCATATTCTCTAAATTTCTAAAGTTTCACAGAGATTCACCCATAATCTCTAAATTTCGAAAGTTTCACAGAGATCCACCCATATTCTCTAAATTTCGAAAGTTTCACAGAGATCCACCCATATTCTATAAATTTCGAAAGTTTCACAGAGATCTATCTACCCGTTTTCTCTAAGTTTCACAGAGATCCACCCATATTCTATACATTTCCAAAGTTTCACAGAGATCCACCCATATTCTATAAATTTCCAAAGTTTCACAGAAATCTTCCCGTTTTCTCTAAGTTTCACAGAGATCCACCCATATTCTATAAATTTCCAAAGTTTCACAGAGATCCACCCATATTCTATACATTTCTAAAGTTTCACAGAGATCCACCTGTATTCTCTAAATTTTCAGTTTCCAAGTATTCTAACGACGTTTGTGTCGACAACGGAGACCGTGTTTTGGTGAAATAATTCCATTCACTGTTTGAGTGACTCGTAAACGCCCTCTAACAGACATTGGGGCGTTAAATACTTAGTCACAATTAAAGCATTTACTGTCCATGATTCACTTACTGATAGGAAAGAGCAACGTTTTGATGACGATGAACGGTTTCTATGTTCATCCAACCTCTTTTGGGTTCCTGAGATGCTTTTCTGTGGAAAAAAGATGGCACTGGCCTAGTGCTGACTATGTTACCAAAAAGTTTACTAAAAATTGAAAGATATGAACATTATCGGTGGATGGGGCGGATGAATCGAAAATGATCAACGGCCCAGAAGGCGAAAACAGCAAAGTGTGTGGTACACATGAACATATTCAGAACACGAAAGACGAATATGGTAGGCCACCGTGAAAGAGATTGGAGCCTCATCACGTAACACTCCAAAGAAAGCCATGGAGAGAAAATTAGACAAATTAAATTTTTGGGGCATGTTAAAAGACATAACAGCCTACTAAAAGTAATATTGGAAGGAAAAATACAAGGTAAAAGAGGCAGAGGCAGACCAAGACTAACATGGACGAGTAACATCAAAAGATAGACAAGTCAATCTATGTCAGCCTGCACCATCAAAGCAAGAAACAGAGTAGAATGGCGATCCATGGTAGCCAACCTTCGTTGCGGAGAAGGCACGCGATGATGATGATGAACATTAGCACGACGTTCAAATACAACACATTTGATACGTCAGGGGGCCTCGGTAGCCTAGATGGGATAAACCACCCGACTGGGCTACCGACGTTCGGACAACCCGTGTTCGATTCCCACTGGAAGCTGTGTGAATTGTACTTGTGGTTGGAAGCAAAATGCCCCCACGGTCGACCCAGCCGTTGGCAGAAATGTGTACCAGGATATTACTCTGGGAAGGTGAGGAATGTCGCCTCGCATCGTGAGTTTCGATGCTAGAAGCAGCACTATCCATAAGTCTCCGAACACTTCTGAATAGGTGGCCGAGCACATATGGGTCAAAACTCGTGTGCTAAGACGTCATATGAAGAGTCGTACTTTACCTATACCTTTACATTTGATACGTGATTGTTTTTTTTTCCCTTCTTGATACAAACTTAAGTAACGAAATATTCTTCAAAATAAATCAATGTGTTATATCAGTACATGAAGTGGTTAGAATTAGCATACAAGAGGCGCGAGAAGTTCATGGAAGACTTATCATGGACTCGTTGCGCGGAGCACTGAACCAATACTAATGTTGATCAGGTACCGTTACCATAAACAGGGGAGTTATAGTTACTATGTTCATAAATGTTATGTAGAGCCAGTCGTAACATATGGACGTGACTTAAATGTTATGTAGAGCCAGTTGTAGCATATGGATGTGACTTAAATGTTATGTAGAGCCAATTGTAGCATATGGATGTGACTTAAATGTTATGTAGAGCCAGTCGTAACATATGGATGTGACTTAAATGTTATGTAGAGCCAGTTGTAGCATATGGACGTGACTTTAATGTTATGTAGCGCCAGTCGTAACATATGGATGTGAATCATGGACAGTAGGACAACAGACAAGAAAATCACCGGAGGCTGTAGAAATATGGTTTTACAGAAGAATGTTGTTAATACCATTTACAGCAAAGAAGAGTAATACAAATGTTTTGAAAGATGGCAAAGCAAAAGACAGCTAATAGGCAATATTAAGAAGAAACAATCATCATTCTTTTGGCATGTAATGAGAAGGGAGCAGCTGAAACATATTGTAACAACTGGGAAAATTGAAGGACGAAGGGATAGAGGGAAGCAAAGAGAAAAGATATTAGACAGCTTAAGAGAATGGCTTGGCAGAAAGTCAACAACAGAAATGATAAATAACTGTCGAGATCGAAAGTTGTGGAGAGTCATGATCACCTATGCCAGCAGGCATGGTACTTGATGATGATGATGTTACTATAAAGATACTAGAGAAAGTATTAGTAAATTAAATTAGTAAATCAGAATTGTAAATTGTGCGTACAACAAATCCCTGAACCTGATTGCTTTTCTGTTTTAACTATATTGTAAAGCTGTGGACAATGAACCATTTCTGCTGGTTGAAGCCGTTGATTATCACGAGAAAAGACTTTGTGTGTGCGTTTTTTTTTTATACAAATGACATGTGGAATAATATCACTTCTCTCAAATCAGTACATCCGCTTCAGTTATGTTTTTAACAAACTTTTCTTGTTGGTTAAATGGACATATACAGATACGATGCTGAACAAATGAAATGAGCATGATCGAGACAACAGCATAAAGTGAGAGTGAGGGGAGAGCTGGGGGCAGTTGCTCTGAATACAATATTCTTAGGGGCGCAACAGAAGAATAAAAGGAATTAGTAATTACAATGAGTAAAGGGACACAATTTGCATATTTCCTGGGTGCTAAGAAATACGCACTCCCTTATTTGCTTGTGGGAGCCGCGATAGCTCAGTGGTTAGTGAACTGGACTACCACGGACAAGGGGTTGGGTTCGATCCCAACCGACGGCTTCCGGGTTCACTCAACCTTAAATGGGTACCGGATTTTTTCTGGGAAAGTAAAGCAGCACGGGCGTAATACTGACCACATTACCCCCAAAAATCATGTGCTGAAGGTCTGTAAAATTTATGGTCACTAACACCATATTTCCTTTACGCCACTTGGCGTGACGCGGGTACTTTACTTTTTACTTACTTATTTGCTTGTGCCCGTTAGAAAAGTGATAACTATCTTCATTGATAATGAAGGATCGCAGATTGTGTGTGCAACGAAGTTCGTGCACGTGGGTCCGGGTTCTCGCCAGGGGTTCTCCCTTATGTTTCGGGGAGGCCAGGACGCCAGCACCTGAGCTAAGTGCGGACAGAGACCTATAGCTGACCGAATGCTTTGGAAATGATAGAGCTGGTCACGACCCGGAACCACTTCTCAGCAGTGGAGACAGACTGTCCCGTCTGGCCAAGTGACAAGGGATCCAGGTGGGAAGGCAATCCGATGTTCAAAGATGTCGTGCTGAAGTCGGATGTGTTGGGACGGAAGGATTAAAAAAACACAATATAGCGCATTTACGCCCATTTAATGTCCTTTTTTAGGGTGGACGACAGATGGGATTATTTGTTCTTTTAGTCATCATCGGGTGCAAGCCAAGAAGAAAGAATATTTCGAGGAGAAGATCGGAACACCTATGGGTGTGTCTGGAATGCAATGATGTTCCTAAACCTCATTTAACTTGACATCACACACACACAAATACTATGAAATAAAAATAGAAAAAGAGGTAGTTTCATTAGAGAGGAGACAAATAATAATAAATGAATACTATTATAGAGGGGAGCCGCCATAGCTGGTTAGTGAACTGGACTACAAAGGACAAGGGGTAGGGTTCGATCCAAACCGACGGCTTCCGGGTTCATCCAGCCGTAAATGGGTACCGGATTTTTTTCTGGGAAAGTAAAGCGGCACGGGCGTAATACCGACCACATTACCACAATATCATGTACTGAATGTCTGTAAAATGTATGGTCACTAACACCATATTCCCCATACGCCACTTGACGTGACGGGGCTCTTTACTTTACTTTACTACTCTGAAAAAAAATGACCAATAATCAACAACAGAAAAAAAGAACAATATATGGTCTTAAGCAGGATTGAACCCGTACTCCTTGACACAGCGCCTTGCTAAAAGCTAGGGAACACTGCCAGCTCTGCTAACTCAAATTTGTTTCATTAGAGACACATGAGAAATGTGTGTATTTTTGTCACCTTATTCTCCAAATTTTCATGATACGTGTTTATGTAACTTGAAATAAATGAATGTAGTTGTGGCATACATATAATGTATAGCGTGTAATAACTTTCATTTAAGATTTTGAAAGTTTTCACTAACTAAAAATATATAAAAAGTGTAGAATCAACAACAACAAAAACAAAGAACAATCAATAAATTGTATTATATATATATATATATATATATATATATATATATATATATATATATATATATATATATATATATATATATTTTTTTTTTTTTTTTTTTTAAATTCCCAAACAGATATTGTATGGCGAAGTTAAGTGCGGAAAGAGACCAAAGGGCAGACCAGTGCTGAGATATAAGGATATTTGCTTCCCTGATGGAATTTTTTATCCGAGAAAGAAACTGGGGAAATGTGACTGCAGATCGAAGCACATGAAGAGCAAAAATAAAAAAAAATGGCACAGCAACTTTCGAGACAGTGCTGATATCAAATTCAGAAGACAAAAGGCGAAAGAGAAAAGAGACAAGGCCAGGTACCACAAATACATCTTGTTCGTTCTGTGGATGGATCTGTCTGTCAAATATTGACAAATTCAGCCACGAGAGAAGCTGTTCAGTAAAGCAGCATCCAGTATGAGACACTAATACTTTACCAAACTACTTATCATGATTGCTTGCTACCAACCGTCTGTCAAGACGCCCAAAGGCCATATATATATATATATCATCATCATCATCCATCATATACACCGTACCGGTTGGCGTTGGCGATCATGTCCTTCCACAATCTTCTATCCACAGTGCATCGTATGAGTTCTGTTGTTGACTGGTTTCCATGCCATGACACCAAGCTATCCAGTATTTTCTCTCTTTGTCGTCCGCGATCTCTGTTTCCTTTTATTTTGCCAGTTGTAACCAAGTATTCCAACTTTCCTCTTCTCATGATGTGCGCAAAAAATGTTGATTGCTTCTTTCTGATGTTTTTTAAGAGCTCCTTTTTGTGTTCTCTCTTTGAGAACTTTCTCATTGGTCTATTTAGCTGTCCAGGGAACTTTCAACATTCTTCTGAGAAATCCCATCTATGTGGCATCTAATCGTCTTTTCATTTGTTTGTCTATTGTCCATGATTTGCTTCCATAGGTCAGAATTGGTTCTATATAGCATCGATGAACTCTCTTTCTCGTTTCTATTGACATAGATTTGTTGCATAAGATATTTTTCATTTTCTGAAATCATTATATATACATATATATATATATATATATATATATATATATATATATAAAGCATTTTATATATATATATCGTATATATATATATATATATAGTGTGGATAAATGTGAGAACCGCTGGTCTACATTTCATGAAAGCCCGGATATGTTTTTTACTTTTCATTTTTTGCACCTCTATTTTCTGTGATATTTCAGGTCATGAAAGTTCGAGAATGTTATATATAGTAAACTAGGCACACTATGACCTCAAAGACTTTCTGAAAAAATATAATTTACAATTTATGTTGTAGCTAACATATTAATAACATTTGTTGTTATCATGTACAGGTTTTCACTTGATTACTGCACACAACAAACTTGAAAGTTTCAAAAGTACTTTGTGAAAGAGACAGCCACTCATAATAAATAAACAATTAACATTTCCTGACTGACAGTCACTGAAGTTACGTTGTGGTCAACTGCAGATTTTGACTGTTTTCAACGGTTGCTCTTAACGAAAACCCGTCGCAGAAACAAAGTAAAGAACAGACACTGTGAGATGATCACCACGCGCCTGTCCTTGACCGTTGTCCTGTGCCTTATCTACGTGCCTCAGCCCACACCTGCCTTTCTGAGGGTGAGTTTCTTTACTTATTGTTAATATTATTTATTATATTTATTATTTATTATGTTTATTATATAAGGCCTACAATTCAATTAGTCAGCCAATTGCAAAACATGCTGTTACAATAAATCCAGTAGGCATAAATCAAAAATTGTGTTTGTGTGTTTATTTGTGCTTGTGTCCGTCAGCTTTGTTTGTGTGTTTATTTTTATTTGTGTTCGCCAGCTTTGTTTGGGTGTTTATTTGTGTTTGTGTTCACCAGGTTTGTTTGTGTGTTTATTGTTGTTTGTGTGTTTATTGTTGTTTGTTTGTTTATTGTTGTTTGTATTCGCCAGCTTTGTTTGTGTCTTTATTGTTGTTTGTGTTCGCCAGCTTTGTTTGTTTATTATTGTTTGTATTCGCCAGCTTTGTTTGTTTATTGTTGTTTGTGTACGCCAGCTTTGTTTGTTTATTGTTGTTTGTATTCGCCAGCTTTGTTTGTGTCTTTATTGTTGTTTGTGTTCACCAGCTTTGTTTGTTTATTGTTGTTTGTGTTCGCCAGCTTTGTCTGTTTATTGTTGTTTGTGTTCGCCAGCTTTGTTTGTTTATTGTTGTTTGTGTACGCCAGCTTTGTTTGTTTATTGTTGTTTGTATTCGCCAGCTTTGTTTGTTTATTGTTGTTTGTATTCGCCAGCTTTGTTTGTTTATTGTTGTTTGTATTCGCCAGCTTTGTTTGTTTATTGTTGCTTGTGTTCGCCAGCTTTGTTTATTGTTCTTTGTTTGTTTATTGTTCTTTGTTTGTTTATTGTTCTTTGTTTGTTTATTGTTCTTTGTTTGTTTATTGTTCTTTGTTTGTTTATTGTTGTTTGTGTACGCCAGCTTTGTTTTTTTATTGTTGTTTGTGTACGCCAGCTTTGTTTGTTTATTGTTGTTTGTATTCGCCAGCTTTGTTTGTTTATTGTTGTTTGTGTACGCCAGCTTTGTTTGTTTATTGTTGTTTGTGTACGCCAGCTTTGTTTGTTTATTGTTGTTTGTGTACGCCAGCTTTGTTTGTTTATTGTTGTTTGTGTACGCCAGCTTTGTTTGTTTATTGTTGTTTGTGTACGCCAGCTTTGTTTGTTTATTGTTGTTTGTATTCGCCAGCTTTGTTTGTTTATTGTTTTTTGTGTACGCCAGCTTTGTTTGTTTGTTTATTGTTGTTTGTATTCGCCAGCTTTGTTTGTGTCTTTATTGTTGTTTGTATTCGCCAGCTTTGTTTGTGTCTGTATTGTTGCTTCTATTCGCCAGCTTTGTTTGTTTGTTTATTGTTGTTTGTATTCGCCAGCTTTGTTTGTGTCTGTATTGTTGCTTCTATTCGCCAGCTTTGTTTGTTTGTTTATTGTTGTTTGTATTCGCCAGCTTTGTTTGTGTCTGTATTGTTGCTTCTATTCGCCAGCTTTGTTTGTGTCTGTATTGTTGCTTCTATTCGCCAGCTTTGTTTGTGTCTGTATTGTTGCTTCTATTCGCCAGCTTTGTTTGTGTCTGTATTGTTGCTTCTATTCGCCAGCCGTGTTTCTCTAGCGAAGACCTGAGGTACGACATTTTTCATGAATGTCACATTTTCCTATTTTCACACCGATAGCCATGTACTCAGATGCCCCTCGCCATATAGGCAGATATTCTCCGACTTCAGAGGTACTCTCATATTTATCATCGAGTGTTGTTATGTTTTTGGTAAATTTTTTCCTATAAATTTGACCTGGGAAGCGGCCATTTTGGCGTACTCATTTTGATTTTTAACGGTGGAGAGTTCTTGAACGTGTGCATAATGCACACGTGACCCCCTGTGTTTCGCCGTTATCCGAGAGGGCTCGACATCGGTTCACACAACCAAATGACATGACCCAGACCATGTGAGGGTCATTCCAGGATAAGGCCACGGATGCTATTATTTACCTGGGGCTTACTTGTTCTGAGACGGCCTATCTCTAGACCAAACCTCCCCCCCTTCCCAACCTACTTAGCAAGTTAAACTGTAAAACAAAACCGTCCTCCCAGACAAGTGAAAACTAGACGCACGCATGACTTTTATGCAGCATACATTCCAGCGCTCGTATTGACCTTATTGGCCATACCGATCTCACTTAGCTGAAAACGTTGTCTTCATGGACGCCGACGGACTGCATGTTTCGCCACATCAACCGCCTCAATGATTCCAAATGTTAAACAGGCTATTTATAGCTCTTAGAAGATGGGGACAGTTAAAACCTAAAAACTAAGGGGGTGGGGGACTGGTTGGTCTCGAGGCAAGACGCCGGCATCGAGACAGAGAGGTTGTGGGTTCAAATCCCGGCTACACCGGTTGGGATTTTTATTTATGATTTCTCTCTGCGGCAACCACCCCTGGTCTCAGCAGCGAGGTTCAGCTTAAAACTTCAATTGCTCATCGACGGAAAAAATATGAGTACCTCCGAAGACGGAGTTATCTATCTGTGCGGCGAGGGACCCCTGTGCGCACGGCTGCCAGTGAAAAATGGATTAACACGCAAAATTCAGTTCCCAGTCTCAAGGGACTTCGTCAGAGGTAAAAGCTGGCGAACGAAAAAAAAACCTAAGGGACAATTGTCTCAAAACATCATAAACTACACTCAGTGACACAGATAGCACAGACAGATATGTAACAATATCCAGAGACCATCCGAAGAAATAACTTCATGAACTGCCGAAGTCATCAGTAACTACTTACAGACTACACTCACTGAGACAAGAAGACAAAATAGCAACTTCATTAAACGTATAATTACGATGATAACTATGTTGTGAAATTAACTAAACACGTGATTAATTGTATGCCATTTGATTTAGTACTTTATAAGTAATTTTTAGCTGAGTGGCTGTGTACCTAGCGTTCGGCATCTCATGGCAAGGCGCAGTGCCATGGAGTACGGGTTCGATCCTGCTTCGGACCATATATTGTTCTTTGTTTTTTTTCTGTTGTTGTTAATTTGTCATTTTTTTCCGAGTGCTAACACATACCTAAGACACTGCTCACAATAGCTAATTTTTTTTTTAATTAGCTGAGTGGACGTGTACCAAGCGTTCGGCTTCTCGTGGCAAGGCGCAGTGCCATGGAGTACGGGTTCGATCCTGCTTCGGACCATATATTGTTCCTTGTTTTTTTTTCTGTTGTTGTTTATTTGTCATTTTTTCCGAGTGCTAACACATACCTTTTCCTTCTATTATTCCCTATTATCGCCTCGGAAGTTTCCCTATTTAATAATATTTATTTATTATTATTTGTCTCTATGTACTTTATGTCTAATTGGCTAACCACAGTTTGTCAATTTGGCTAGTCTGATTTTGTGGAGCAGGTGTATTCAGGGTCATATTCTGCCTCTGTATTAAAGTCGTTGAAACAAGCTTTAAACCTGCACGACTGAGTGAAGATCGGAGAGGGAAAGCAAATCCGGGCTTTAAAATTCCATGACGAAATGGAATGGACAGAATAAAGACACAGATGTCGCAGTCGTTATAAACTGCGACGCAACAAAACAAACACCTTTATTGGAACGGACAAAGAGAATGACGGCATGACCGACTCGAAGCTAGATCGTTTGTCTTCTGAATTTCTCTCTTGAGCACTAATGTTGTATTCGTTACTTTACTATGTGAATACTGTAAACATAACTTCTTATTACGGTAAACAAACAATTAGAAGATCAGGATCCATTCCTGCCTACCTTGAGATCTTGCCAGCGGCTTTACAGCAGGCTCTTATTGACAGTTTTTAAGTTCTCAACCTTGAACAAAAGAAAGGTCGCGGTCACGGAAATAGGTCTTGACACTCCATGACACTCCACACGGGTTGCTTTTTTTTTTTTTTTTTTTAAACGGTAATGTGTGTTTTTTTTTTTCTACGACATTGTTTTTAGGGCACTGTTTTGCATTTTTACTCAGTGGCCTTATCGCTGAGCGAGGCTTAGTGGGGAAATAAGTCTTCACGACCTTGTTTGGTACAAGGCCTTCCCTTTTTTGCACTGATTTGTAAATCTGAGGCCGAGTTTCAGGGTTTCCCCTGGTTTTGGGTGCCCTTATAAGTTTGTGAAGTTCGACGGTTATTGGCTGCAAGGAAGTGGGAGGATAGGAGATTTTGTTTTAAAAAAACTAAACTTGAAAATTATTAAAGAGTAGGAGAAGAGGAAGAAGAATAGATTGATTGAGTTACTAAAAGTCCGTTTCCTGCTTTTTTTTTTAATCGGGATCTTGGAGACTGCTATAGCATTGAGAAGCGTGCAAGTTCAGAGCATGTCAGCTGCTACTGTCAATAATTAATGACGAAATTTCACTACAGGCGAATATAACTTTCCCAAATACAAACTTCATTACAATATTATGCTTTTAGATTCGGAAACAACTAATCAGACAGACTCCACAGCTAACGAAATGCTTTTCGTGCTCACCAAACGCCAGCATGATAGTCAACATTAAAAGTGAAGAACTGAAAAGAACGTCTCTGATCTGACCAACAGTCGAATATATAAAGGAACAACAAATTAAATAGTACAGCCACTTGACATAAAAAAACTACCAATTATCACAGAGCATCAACATACGCCTATTAAAAACATGTTTTTATGTATCATCATCGGAAAAGATGGACATACGGATGACTAGAACGACGTAAAAATGCTGTAACAGAAGAGGCCAACAATGACCGAAGAAATGCACACTGAATGACAAATGAAGAAGATAAGAGAAAGAATAACAAGAAACACAGCGTTGTCTTTCCGAATAAAAAAAAACAAACATCTGTATACAAATTCACACACACTACCAAGTTGTAGGAGTGGTAAATGAAGTAAGAAAATTGTTAGCTTAAACCTGACACAAAGTAGCATATGGCAAGTGCACAAATTTCAGACTGTTGATTGCGTCATCGACATTGATTGTCATATCTACATCCACAGGAGCGGTCACAGATCCAGGATGGAGACAAGGCTGGGTTAGAAGGATTACAGGAAACGCTCCTGTCGCTTCTAACTAGTATCTTGATAACAACTGCCAATTATCTCTCAGAGTATTAGTCGTGTTCGATAGTATTGAGTCAAATTACTTGTTCGAAGTGTCATTAGTTCAGTGCTGCACGAAAACGTCAGTAGTTGAGTAAGTAAAGTAAAGGTTCCCCACAAACATTGGTAGGCGTATGGCGAATGTGAATATGATGTTAGCGACCATATTTTTCTATCACCACGGAACAGATTTTGGGTGATGTGAGGTTATAATGTAAGACCGCTTTCACTTCCCATAAAATTATCTGGTGCCCATTTTTAGAGGCTGGGTGAGCCTCAGAGCCTTATCGGTCCGAAAAGAATTCGCCACTTCTGTGATTTGAACCCGGATACTTCTAATCAGGAAGCGAGCACACTAACCACACAGCCACCAGGAAGCGAGCACACTAACCACACAGCCACCAGGGAGTGAGCACACTAACCACACAGCCACGGAGGCTGACGCTTCAAAACATGGAGATGTAAAAAAAGTAAAGTACCCCCGTCACGCCAAGTGGCGTATGGGGAATATTGGTATTAGTGACCATAAATTTTACAGACCTTCTGCACATGATTTTTGGGGTAATGTGGTCTGTATTACGCCGGTGCCGCTGTACTTTTCCCAGAAAAGAAATCTGGTACCCATTAAAGGCTGGGTGAACCCGGAAGCCGTCGTTTGGGATCGAACCCTACCTCTTGTCCTTTGTAGTCCAGTTCACTGACCACTGAGCTATCGCGGCTGCCGGTGATGAAGTAAGCGTGGGTTCAATTCCATCTGATCCGCACGCGTCAATCAACCCAACGGGAAAAAAGTAATTGTAGGCAAGTTCATATAATTTTTAAGCTATTTTTATTTCCCAGAATAAAAAAAAAATATATCTCTGGTACCCATTTTTAGTATCTGGGTGAACTCCGGAGCCTTGTCGGTCGAAACAACTCGTACCTCTTCGTGTCGAATCCGAACTCTTCTAATCACTTTAAAAAAAAAAAAACAGATTAATCCAAATACCCTGGGTGCTGCTTAACTGCACGGACTATGGTACTACCGCACATAGATGATTAGCGTGTTTGATGACGTGGCAGAAGTACTTCAATACGGGATAATGAACATTCTTCTGCTTTCTTTCCTCATTTGCCTTTCAGCGTCGATATAATTTGCCATCATTTGCTCTTTTATTTGCCTCTGCTACTATGTTTCCTTGAATTTCTAATATTCCGTCAGTCCATCTTTTTCGATGTCGTCCCTTGGGACTGGTGTTCTCGCAATGTTTAACAAAGACTTGTTGTGTTCGTTCAGATCTTTCTGCCTTGTCACGTAGCCAAACCGTTTTATCTGTTGTTTCTTTATATATTCTATGACGGGGGTTATTCCTAGCTTTTTTTTCTCTCAGTTCTTCATTTTTTGTATCTTATCTCTCAGGCTGCTTTCTATCATTTGTCTAACATATTTAATCTTTGTAGATGTTTTTCTTATTGTTCTTGCATCTTGGGTTCAGGACTGGCATTGATAGCCTGTTTTGACACGAGTTATTTCCTTGTTGGACAATTGTGGTGATAGCTGTCCATTGATTTTACAAGTTTTGTTGCATCTTGAGTCTAATTCTGTTGTTTGTGAATTATCATTTATCACTAGACTTCCTATGTATTTAAATTCCTCTGCTTGTCTTAGTTGTCTGCCGTCTATAGTTATGTTCATGATCTGTCAGCGAAGATTGATGAAATATATTTGGTTCTAGAAGGTAAAGTAATTATTATGCAGTCGAGTAAAATATTTACAGAGTCGACAATTTTGACAGAAAAAAAGCAGCAAAAAACGAAAATTAATTGAAAGTATCATCAATGAAAAGACACAGGAACAAAGAAGGATGCAGAAAGAATTATCTACTGCTTTTCCTCTTTTGATAAATGAGGAAAGAAAAGTTTTCAGAACTGAAGTGAAATAGAGTATGAGAGTTCATCTTATGAAAATAATATCGAGTTTGTTTTATCTAATTTAGAAGTTAATATTATGGTTGATCAGAGATTAATATCAGGGATGATTTATTTTGGAGTAAAGTCTCATGTTGTAATGATAATATATGGTACAGAAACATAATATTACGATTTGATGTTATGTCTTTTTAGAGACTATCTTGTAATAATGATTCATCCGGGTTGAAGATGACGACATAACTGACTCGAAATCGTAAAACGGGTAAATAAGGATTATGGGGGTGAAGTTACTAAAAAAGAAACTTAATATTGGGCTACAAAAGAGGACCCGTCTTGTGGTGATTTTTAAACATAATAGCAATAGAAACTCAACACCGTACGACCTAATCTGTTTCTGTCTATATAGATTGACGCACTGATTACAAGATTACAAAGTATTATTTCAATGCATACATACTCAGGGATAATAACAAGGTAAGAAAAAGAATAATCCTTCTTCATACGAGAATGATCCTACGTGGCATTCTCTCTTCCCTTTCTTTGTGTCACATTAATCATGATTATCTTGTTGCCGAGCCATGATTATCTGAAATATTAGGAAAATGCGGGATATCTTCTTGCGAAAGATACAGACAGACAACAGAATACAGACAATGATATCCGTAGTCTTTCATTTTCTGAACGTGTTGATCCCTGATCTGTAATGAGTTATGCGATACCCAAATGACGTCTTAATTCTAAAAGCGATACTGTTTTCTTGGTTTATAATATTTCAGCGGCTCAATGACGTAGACAAGTGCACTTGGGGTTCCAGAACACACTTTAATACAACAGAAGATAGAAAACAAATTGTAGCTCCAGGCCGAGCTATATTTATTGGTTAGGTTGGTTGGTGTGTGCGTCACCACCATGTAATCTTTGTTGTTGATGCAATAATCATATTCTCTGCGATTGGTTAGATGTTTATTTGCTCTGTCAATGAGTGGATGTTTATTTGCTCTGTCAATGAGTGGATGTTTATTTGCTCTGTCAATGAGTGGATGTTTATTTGCTCTGTCAATGAGTGGATGTTTATTTGCTCTGTCAATGAGTGGATGTTTATTTGCTCTGTCAATGAGTGGATGTTTATTTGCTCTGTTACTGGGTCGACGTTTATTTTCTCTACCACTGGGCCAATGTTTATTTTCTCTGTCACTGGATCGACGTTTGTTTTCTCTACCACTGGGTTAATGTTTATTTTATCTGTCACTGGATCGACGTTTGTTTTCTCTACCACTGGGTTAATGTTTATTTTCTCTGTCACTGGATCGACGTTTATTTTCTCTACCACTGGGTTAATGTTTATTTTCTCTACCACTGGGTTAATGTTTATTTTCTCTGTCACTGGTTCGACGTTTATTTTCTCTACCACTGGGCCAATGTTTATTTTCTCTGTCACTGGATCGACGTTTGTTTTCTCTACCACTTGGGGCCAATGTTTATTTTCTCTGTCACTGGATCGACGTTTATTTTCTCTACCACTGGGCCAATATTTATTTTCTCTGTCACTGGGTTAATGTTTATTTTCTCTGTCACTGGATCGACGTTAATTTTCTCTGTCACTGGTTCGACGTTTATTTTCTCTACCACTGGGCCAATGTTTATTTTCTCTGTCACTGGATCGACGTTTGTTTTCTCTACCACTTGGGGCCAATGTTTATTTTCTCTGTCACTGGATCGACGTTTATTTTCTCTACCACTGGGCCAATGTTTATTTTCTCTGTCACTGGGTTGACGTTTATTTTCTCTAACACTGGGCGAATGTTTTTTTTCACTGTCACTGGGTCGACATTTATTTTCTCTGTCACTGGGTCGACGTTTATTTCCTCATTTCTCAGGTCGACGTTTACTTTCACTGTCACAGAGTAGATGTTTTTTTTTGTCACTGGGTCAATATTTATTTTCTCTATCACTGCGTCAATGTTTATTTTCATTGTCATTGAGTCAGTGTTTATTTTCTCTGTTATTGGGTCAATATTTATTGTTTGTGCGGTTGCGATGATCTTTATTATCTCTCTGACTAGGACGATGTCTATTTTCTCAGTCACTGGTTCAATGTTTATGTTTATTTTCTTTTTCACTGGATCGATCTTTGTTTTCTCTATCAATGGGTCGATGTTTATTTTCTCTGTCGATGAGTCGATGTTTACTTTCTTTGTCAATAATTCGATGTTTATTTTCTCTGCCGATAAGTAGGTGTTTATTTTCTCTGTGGACGAGTCGATGTTTATTTTCTCTGTGGAAGAGTCGATGTTTACTTTCTCTGGAAGAGTAGATGTTTTATTTCTCTGTCGACGAGTCGATGTTTATTTTCTATGTGGATGAGTAGATGTTTATTTTCTCTGTGGATGAGTAGATGTTTATTTTCTCTGTCGACGAGTCGATGTTTACTTTCTCTGTGGACGAGTAGATGTTTATTTTCTCTGTGGATGAGTCGATGTTTATTTTCTCTGTGGATGAGTAGATGTTTATTTTCTCTGTCGACGAGTCGATGTTTATTTTCTCTGTGGATGAGTAGATGTTTATTTTCTCTGTCGACGAGTCGATGTTTATTTTCTCTGTGGATGAGTCGATGTTTTTTTTCTCTGTAGATGTTTATTTTCTCTGTGGATGAGTAGATGTTTATTTTATCTGTCGACGAGTCGATGTTTATTTTCTCTGTGGATGAGTAGATGTTTATTTTCTCTGTGGATGAGTAGATGTTTATTTTCTCTGTGGATGAGTAGATGTTTATTTTCTCTGTGGACGAGTAGATGTGTATTTTCTCTGTGGATGAGTAGATGTTTATTTTCTCTGTGGATGAGTCGATGTTTACTTTCTCAATCACTGGATCGATGTTTTTTCTTCTATCTCGCCCAGTCATTTTTTTTTCTTTTTCGCACAGTCAGTGCTTCTTTTTTTCTCTTTCACCCAATCAATGTTTTTTTCCCTCTTTGACCAGATTGATGTTTATTTTCTTCTTTACCAGTTTTATGTTTCTTTTCTCTTTCGTCAGGTCGATGTTTATTTCTCTTTCACCCCATCAATGTTTATTTTCTCTTTAATCGGGTCGATCCTCCTTTTCTCTTTCAGCCAGACAATGTTTATTTTCTCTTTCACTCAATAAATGTTGTTTTTTTTTCTTTTCTCAGGTCGATGTTTATTTTCTCTTTTCCCGGTTTATGTTTATTTGTCTCTTTCAACTTGTCGACGTAAATTTTCTCTTTCATCGTTGTTTCGTTGGATCGTTGTTTATTTTCTCGTTCATAGCATCGATGTTTATTTTCTCTTTCATCCCATCGATGTTTATGTTTCTCTTTCGTCGGATCCATGGTTATTTTCTCTTTAATCGAATCGATTTTTTTCTCTGTCATTGGGTCGATTTGCATCGTTTCTGCGGATAGGTTGTTTGATCTCTATTTCTGCCGCTCGATTTTTTTTTTTTTTTTTTTTTGTATTTGGACATTTATAAGTGTTTGGTACTTTCCCCCTCTGGTTCGATACATTATTTCTGTGCCCCTGTTCCGGTACTTTATTCCCTCTGTCACATATGCTATATTTATGATCACTACCATAAATCAGTTATTTTTTGTTTTTACAGTTGCGATATTGCTATTTGTTATCACCGGTGAGATATTAATTTTTTTTTGTCACCATCATCATCAGGTGCCATGCCAGTTGGCGTAGGCGATCATCACTCGGTCCTTCATACATGTCATAATTTCAGTCGGTTATTGTTTGCTATGCCATGATGATAAGCTGTTCAATATTTTTCTCTTTGTTTTTCTTCTGCCCTTCCTTCCATTAATTCTGCCTATTTGTATAGTATTATCAATGCCTTCTTTTTGCATGGCGTGTTCAATAAATATAGAATGTCTCTTCCTTGTGATTTTGATGATGTTTTCTGCTTTCTCCAGGTCGTTTTAAACATTCTTCATTCTTAATTATTGCTACACATGGAGTTCGTAGCATAAAGGTAAAAGGTAAAGTACGGGACTTGAACCGGCGTCTTAGCACGCGAGTTTCCACTCATATGTGCTGGGCCGCCTATCCAGAAGTGTTCGGAGACTTCTGGATAGTGTCACTTCAGCCATCGAAACTCACGATGCGAGGCGGCATTCCTCACCTTTCCAGAGTGATACACTGGTACCCATTTCTGCCAGCGGCTGGGTTGACATCGGGGGTATTTCTATTTCCAAAATTGTATCATAAGTACCACTGCCACTGCTTCCAGCGGTGATCGAACATGGGTTGTCCGAACGTCGGTAGCCCAGTCGGGTTGTCCGAACGTCGGTAGCCCAGTCGGGTGGTTTTCCAAACTAGGATACAGAGGCCTACAATTCGTAGCATTCTACTGATCAACCACATCCCATCTGCCTCAAATGTTCTCTGTGTTATCTTACTTATCGTCAATACCTCGCTTCTATATAGTAGAACAGGTTCGATGTAGCACGTTAAGACACGTTCTCTAGCATTAATTGACAATTATTTGTAACATAGGATGCTTTTTATTCCATGGATTCTGTCTTTGCTTGTCATATTCCTCTTCCAATGTTTGCAGTGTCATGTAATGTTATTATTGATCCCACGTATTTAAATCTATGCACTTGTTTCATAATTTTTTTTTTCCTTTAGTTTTACTCTACATTCTTGTTTGTTTGTTTTCATTGATATTGTCATAGTTTATGTTCTTTTGATGTTGGTGACCATTTTTTTGTATTCATTCTTCTTCTTCTTCTATCCTTCCGCTGTTGCCGTTGGCGTCGAGGGGAGAAACAATCTGCGATTCTTTGCTCTTCTGTTGGCATCTTCTGATGTTATTCCTCCTAGTAACTCTAGTATTCCATTTCCATTTTATTCATTGTCTGTCACAATTTGATCTAACAGATTGTGTAGATCTAGTTGGTTTTCTGCTATCAATACTACGTCATCTGCACACATACAGTTGTTTATGTTGCAACGCCGACTTTAAGGCTTGTTGTTTTCTGTCATAGTCGCGATATTTTTTATTTTCTTTCACTTGTGCAATATTTGTTTTCTCTATCGATGATGCTTTCTGTATTGTCCCTGTCACAAGTTTGATGTTGTTCTTGACAGAGTTAAAGAAGTGAGTTTTAATTCCTTGAGAAGAGCATGAGTGGAATAACAACTTTGACACCGCGGGGTGACTACATTGAGCATGTAGTCTGTATTATTTACTCCCTTTAGGGCACACATACTGGTAGACTCCACGATATGATGTAACTGTTACAATAATAGTTTATTTTGTGAGATAGGCTTTGCTATTAAAAATATATTATCTGATATTTATGCAGAATATTCAAAAGATGTTTAATGAGCAACATCTTTGACAAATATTACAAGAAGAAAATATGTCATCGTTCTAAGACTTCGGGGCAACCCCTTGAAAGTGGTTATTTATACTTTTCTGCCGATGTTCAAATGGATAGTTAGATAATGCAATCTTGTAACAGATACAAACACTGTGATTGTGACACCAGTGTCTAACTCTAATATTGTATTAATGAATTGTTGTGTTTCTACTTTTCAGAAAAAGCCACTGTTTAAACGTTTTGGGCAATTACCAGGTAAGTGTAATTTCCACTGTTTACTATCAACAACATGGTATAACTTTACTTCTTTTCCCGGCACAAATGTAAGAACTGAAAATGCTGTGTAGTTGAGGGCATGCGATGAGACATTGCACCAAAAAGCAGCATTGGGCCAACATATCTTCGTCATACATTAAATGTTGTATAGCAGTGCTTCCCAAACTTGTGACACCCGTGGCTCAATTTCCCTGCTAATCGTGTACCGGTGGCGCCCTCATGGCAGTTGTGGTCGTATAAGTGGAGTAAACAATGACTCCCTGACAGGACAAATAATATAATAGCAGTAACACTATCCTGTACAAACTTGTTTATCCACTAAACACTATTTAGCCTATCTAGATGTTGACATTTGATTATTTCTAACCACTGAGTAGACACACGACAATATTGTCGACGCTGCGCCCTTGCCAATGTTTGGCGTTACACCTGGAAGCCGCGGCGCATATTTTGGGAAACATCTGTGACGTATACGATGGATAAGTTTAATGTAGTTTTATCCTCAGGCAGCAGCGAAAGAGAGAGAGAGAGAGAGAGAGAGAGAGAGAGAGAGAAAGTGAAGGAGAGAGAGCGAGAGAAGTAGAGAGAGAGATGACGATTATTCATTGTTATTGTTGTCCATATGTACCTTCCAGCGTTGAGGGAAGAATTACTTTACAATTTGTTACATTCTGCTTGGATTCTTCCCTGTCATGCTTCCGAGTGTTTCTACTATTCCACCTCTCTGTATCGTTTCAAATATGTCCCCGATGTGTGGTTCGTGTTTAGCACGTTCGTGTGCGCCGCGCTGCACATAATATAATTTGTTGATTTAGTATTTATTCCGGAGGCCGAGGTAACTCAGTAGTTGGTGAACTGGACTGCTAAGAGCAAGAGGTTGGGTTCGATCCTAATCGATGACTCCAGGTTCACCACAAATCTTAACGAAATAACAACAAATAAGCAACGATGCATTTGGAAAGAGACTACTTTCCTCTATCCTCATGAATATGTTGTAAAAAAAAGTATAAAGTACCCCCGTCACGCCAAGTGGTGTATAGGGAATATGGTGTTAGTGACCGTCACGCCAAGTGGTGTGTAGGGAATATGGTGTTAGTGACCGTCACGCCAAGTGGTGTATAGGGAATATGGTGTTAGTGACCGTCACGCCAAGTGGCGTGTAGGGAATATGGTGTTAGTGACCGTCACGCCAAGTGGCGTGTAGGGAATATGGTGTTAGTGACCGTCACGCCAAGTGGCGTGTAGGGAATATGGTGTTAGTGACCGTCACGCCAAGTGGCGTATAGGGAATATGGTGTTAGTGACCGTCACGCCAAGTGGCGTGTAGGCAATATGGTGTTAGTGACCGTCACGCCAAGTGGCGTGTAGGCAATATGGTGTTAGTGACCGTCACGCCAAGTGGCGTATAGGGAATATGGTGTTAGTGACCGTCACGCCAAGTGGCGTATAGGGAATATGGTGTTAGTGACCGTCACGCCAAGTGGCGTATAGGGAATATGGTGTTAGTGACCGTCACGCCAAGTGGCGTGTAGGGAATATGGTGTTAGTGACCGTCACGCCAAGTGGCGTGTAGGGAATATGGTGTTAGTGACCGTCACGCCAAGTGGCGTGTAGGCAATATGGTGTTAGTGTCCGTCACGCCAAGTGGCGTGTAGGGAATATGGTGTTAGTGACCGTCACGCCAAGTGGCGTGTAGGGAATATGGTGTTAGTGACCGTCACGCCAAGTGGCGTGTAGGCAATATGGTGTTAGTGACCGTCACGCCAAGTGGCGTGTAGGCAATATGGTGTTAGTGACCGTCACGCCAAGTGGCGTATAGGGAATATGGTGTTAGTGACCGTCACGCCAAGTGGCGTATAGGGAATATGGTGTTAGTGACCGTCACGCCAAGTGGCGTGTAGGCAATATGGTGTTAGTGACCGTCACGCCAAGTGGCGTGTAGGCAATATGGTGTTAGTGACCGTCACGCCAAGTGGCGTGTAGGGAATATGGTGTTAGTGACCGTCACGCCAAGTGGCGTGTAGGCAATATGGTGTTAGTGACCGTCACGCCAAGTGGCGTATAGGGAATATGGTGTTAGTGACCGTCACGCCAAGTGGCGTATAGGGAATATGGTGTTAGTGACCGTCACGCCAAGTGGCGTGTAGGGAATATGGTGTTAGTGACCGTCACGCCAAGTGGCGTGTAGGGAATATGGTGTTAGTGACCGTCACGCCAAGTGGCGTGTAGGGAATATGGTGTTAGTGACCGTCACGCCAAGTGGCGTGTAGGGAATATGGTGTTAGTGACCGTCACGCCAAGTGGCGTGTAGGGAATATGGTGTTAGTGACCGTCACGCCAAGTGGCGTGTAGGCAATATGGTGTTAGTGACCGTCACGCCAAGTGGCGTGTAGGCAATATGGTGTTAGTGACCGTCACGCCAAGTGGCGTATATGGAATATGGTGTTAGTGACCGTCACGCCAAGTGCCGTGTAGGGAATATGGTGTTAGTGACCGTCACGCCAAGTGGCGTATAGGCAATATGGTGTTAGTGACCATAAATTTTTCAGACCTTCAGCACATTATTTTTGTGGTAATATGGTCGGTATTACGCCCGTGCCGCTTTACTTTCACAGAAAAAAATCCGATACCCATTAAAGGCTGGGTGAACCCGGAAGCCGTCGGTTGGGATCGAACCCTACCTCTTGTCCTTTGTAGTCCAGTTCACTAGCCACTGAGCTATCGCGGCTTCCATGAATATGTTGTGCCTGAGTTAATTTAACTAAATTACACTGAATAATTCAATCACAATCATTCCTTAAGAAAAAAAAAAAAACTATAACCATGCAATGACTCCATCTTTCGTAAACATTGAAATCATGACGTAACTGTTTATGCTATTGTTTAGGAGCTCAAGAAGGAAGTGAAACACAAGGCAGCAAGCTTTTCTTCAAAGGGGAAGGGTTCAAGAAGGAAACATTGGCTACCAGATATGGCAGCGTCGTGCTCGAGTGTGAAGTTCGTGGATCTCCGGCACCCACAATCCACTGGCTGAAAGATGGAGTCAGAATGATGCAGGTAAGCTCGGTGAGATGAATACATGTACTCCCAATATTTGGAAATCGATGTGGCTAGTAAATACATCTTTAGCACTGAATTTAAAAAAAAAAACTATTTATTTAGTTTATTTCCTTATTGAGAAAGAATGAGTATGACTTCTGTTAGTAAACCTGTTAAGAGATGTTTTCTAAAGTTCTCAATTAAACATGGTGCCTTTATATCTTCTGCATGTTGTGAAACTTCTAACTTTGCTATCTGCATCATCAAGTGCATGGATATTATTACTAATTTGATCTCTTATTGATTACATTTTATTATGTTCCGTTAATTGCTTCTCTCCTAAACCGGTAGACTACGTTTAAAACACTTTTAAAATGCAACTGTAGACACTAAAATCACAGTGTTGAGGAGTGTGGTGTAAGACACTAACATCACAAACGTTGATGAGTGTGGTAGGACACTAACATCACAGCCGTTGAGGAGTGTGGTGTAAGACACTAACATCACAAACGTTGATGAGTGTGGTGTAGGACACTAACATCACAGCCGTTGAGGAGTGTGGTGTAAGACACTAAAATCACAGTGTTGAGGAGTGTGGTGTAAGACACTAACATCACAGCCGTTGAGGAGCGTGGTGTAAGACACTAACATCACAGCCGTTGAGGAGTGTGGTGTAAGACACTAACATCACAGCCGTTGAGGAGTGTGGTGTAAGACACTAACATCACAGCCGTTGAGGAGTGTGGTGTAAGACACTAAAATCACAGTGTTGAGGAGTGTGGTGTAAGACACTAACATCACAAACGTTGATGATTGTGGTGTAAGACACTAACATCACAAACGTCGATGAGTGTGTTGTAAGACACTAACATCACAGCCGTTGAGGAGTGTGGTGTAAGACACTAACATCACAGCCGTTGAGGAGTGTGGTGTAAGACACTAACATCACAGCCGTTGAGGAGTGTGGTGTAAGACACTAACATCACAAAAACGTTGATGAGTGTGGTGTAAGACACTAACATCACAGTCGTTGAGAAGTGTGGTGTAAGACACTAACATCACAAACGTCGATGAGTGTGTTGTAAGACACTAACATCACAGCCGTTGAGGAGTGTGGTGTAAGACACTAACATCACAGCCGTTGAGGAGTGGTGTGTAAGATACTAATATCACAGTCGTTGAGGAGTGTGGTGTAAGACACTAACATCACAGCCGTTGAGGAGTGGTGTATAAGACACTAACATCACATAAAACGTTGATGAGTGTGGTGTAAGACACTAACATCACAAACGTTGATGAGTGTGGTGTAAGACACTAACATCACAGCCGTTGATAAGTGTGTTGTAAGACACTAACATCACAGCCGTTGATAAGTGTGTTGTAAGACACTAACATCACAGCCGTTGAAGAGTGGTGTTTAAGACACTAACATCACAGCCGTTGATAAGTGTGTTGTAAGACACTAACATCACAGCCGTTGAGGAGTGGTGTGTAAGACACTAATATCACAGCCGTTGAGGAGTGTGGTGTAAGACACTAACATCACAGCCGTTGAGGAGTGGTGTGTAGTTCCCCCGTCTTTTAGAAACATCTATTTGGGTAGAGCGGCCTGGTGCCCTCACTTGCCGATGCCTTTTTTTCGCTTACCAAAAGTAAGGGAAGTAAGCAATGACTTCCACCTTTCCCTTAAGATACCCGTTCGCGTATTTTTCAGCGACCTCAGCACATTTTATGAGTAATGCTGTCAGTATCACGCCAAGCCGCCATACATTATCCATTTAGACTGGATGAACGTAGGAGCCGCAGATCGGGATCAAACTCGTCCTTTAGCAGTCCACTGCATTAACCACCGTGCTAACGAGACGTCTTTCAAAGCTCATTAAATAGTGAAATCTCTATCTATCTATCTATTGACCTTTCGAGCCGTAACCGGCCCATAGGGCGTAGACCAAGATACACCTTCTCCTATATGGATTTTTTGTTCTAGCAGTTTTCTTTTAAAGATATTTTATCAAATCTCGCCATCTGTCTCTGTTCTGTGCAAGCAGTTCTATCTCATTGAGGGAGCCGACTCCTGCTGCTCTTGCCTCTCTCATCAATGTTCTTCTCAGTGTCTCCCTGGGTCTTCCTCTTTTTCTTTTACCTGTTGTTTCCCATATGAGGGCTTGCTTTGCTATTCGGTTATTATCTCTTCTCATCACATGTCCAACGTATGACCATCGTCTTTTCTTTATTACTGAAGATATTAGTGGTTGATTGGCGATTTCTCTAATTTCCTCGTTTGTTTTGAATTCGTTCCATGCTATACCAAGTATAGTGAAATCATATGACCAAAATGTATCATGTCAGGATAATCACTGAATATGTCATTCTCAACGGTACGTGGCCACGCAATTTATAAACACTATATCTAGCCATGTGGGGGAACCGCGATAGCTCAGTGCTTAGTGAACTGGACTACAAAGGACAAGAGGTAGGGTTCGGTCCCAACCGACGGCCACCGGGCTCACCCAGCCTTAAATGGGGACCGGATATTTCTGGGAAAGTAAATCAGCACGGGCGTAATACCGACCACATTTCCCCCAAAACTCATGTGCTGAAGGTCTGTAAAATGTATGGTCACTAACACCATATTCCCTATACACCACTTGGCGTGACGGGGGCTCTTTACCTTTTTATATATATATATATATATATATATATATATATATAGCTAGCCATGAGTGCATGTGTTGTCTAAAAATGAAGTCAATTCTGCTGTTTGCGAACTATTAAAAAAAAAAAAAAGACTCATCCCGGCATGCATTCTATTAAGATCTGTAGGGAGCTTTAGTGATGGTGACAGGCTAGTTTCCATAACGCCTATGAATGAAGGCCGCAAGCTCACTACAGTCGTCACGTGTTGTACGGGTCAGAGTTTTAGTTTCACACATCCGCTCTTTCCCCCCAGCCCCTTTTTTTCCAAATTTTCCAAGAATATGAAAAAAAAAAACTTTATTTTAAAACCATATCATGAATGGAATTCGTGCGTAATTTGAATGACACGTTTTTTAATCCACGTTTGTGGTCAGACTTTTAAAAATATTGGCAATATTTTAACCAAAATGAGCTGAGCAATCTTTTAACCAAAAATCTTCAGGGTTCTTCACGAAACATCAGAGATGACGAAGTTTCTTACGAAGACGCCAGAACTGGATGGAACGAGATGCTCAAACTATCCTCCACGCGATCAAAGCTCTATTTGGACTGCCTGAACGAGAATGACGAGGCAGAGTACACTTGTGTCGCTGAAAATGCCCTGCAAAGAGCTTCCAGGAAAACGTTCCTCAGAGTTGGTGAGTTGTTCATTTCTTTCACTTCAGATCTTCTCATTTGCTTTTGGTCCCATCCCTATCTCTCTCTCTCTCTCGCTCTCTCCTCCTCTCTCCCTCTCTCTTTCTTCCTCTCTCAACGATTCTTCCAACTTTTTCTACAGCGTTATATCCCTCTTTTCTTCCCACTCAATGCTAATTACTTTTAATCAATTTCTCTTAATGATACCAAAATAAAGATATCAAAGCAAGATGAGCTTTTGTTGAAGCATATGGAAGTCCAAAGAATTTAGGTTAAATACAAAAATTAAAATTTTCAACACCAATGTTAAGTCAGTCCTATTATATAGATGTGAATCACGGAGAACAACAAAATTGACAATCATGAATATACAGATTTTCATTAATGGATGCTTACGCAGAATAAAAGGATGGAAATGTCAAGAAAAAATCACTAACATAGAATTATGGAAATGTACCAGTCAAATACCAGTGGATAAAGAGATACAGCGAGGACGATGGCGCTGGATAGGACACACACTGCGGAAGCCAGCTGAGAATATTACACAAAATGCCCTTTTTTTGGAGTCCTCATGGGAAAAGACAAAGAAGAAGACCAAGAAATTGTTGGAGAAGACAGAAAGAAGCAGAGATGAAGATGATGGGAAAGACATGGAATGATCTTAAAATAATGGCAAGAAGCAGAATGACTTGGAAAGTGTTTGTTGAAGACCTATGCTCCACAGGGAGCTGAAAGGTAGAAGAAGAAGAATTTCTCAATTTGTCTTGATTTTCGGATCCCTTCCCGCCGTTTTCATCCAAATCAAATTTCGTTACATTTATTGCACTTTCATTAATTTATCATTCATAAATTATTATATGTTTGATCACATATTTGTTTTCTTCTTCCTTTGTTCCTTTCCTTTTTTCTTATCCATCATCTCGTGCTGTTGCTACTGCATTTTCTTCTCATACAACTGTTAACTCCTTTTCCAACCGAATACTTCATATAAGGCAGACATTGCCTTCTTATGGAAGTTGAGTCTTTGCTATAGGTCTTGCACTTCTTGATTTATTCTTAAGACCAAAGTTGATTCTCTATTAATTGTTCAACGCCAAATTTCTTTTGGTCTTCCTTCTTGTCTTTTACCACCTTTCTCCACATGAGATGTTATCGTGTTACACCTTAAACATAAACATGTTTCTTATAACTAGAGATCTTTGAGGGAACTCTGGGATTTTTGCGACATAATTTATCCTTCATAAATCCCGGCGTGTACTTTTATGTTTCACCCTGCCGTTCACACTCAAGGCTACAATGAAATGAGGATTCATTTTCTTACGTTGCCTCTTTAGGGTGTACATTATGTTCATTTTGTATAGAAAAAGCAAAAAGAAGAAATTAGCCCCGACACGTTAAGTAGGGAACACGGTGCAAGAGCTCATCTTTTGTATTAACCCTCGGCGCTTTATTTTTGGGTTAATGTGGTCAGTATTACGCCAGTGCCGCTTTTCTTTCCTAGAAAAATCTGGTACCCATATTTGGCTTGGTGAACCATCAGCTGTCGGTCTAAATCGAATCCGAAGTCTTGTCATTGGTAGTTACTAGTTCAGTATCCACTGAGACAGTGCCGCTTCCTTTTATATAATAATAATAATAACACATTACAATTAATAAACAAATATACATTTTTAAAATGTAATTAATAATTGTTGTCATTTTGGTGATTTCTTGGAATTGTGTTATTCATCACTTTCGTATTCTGAAAGAACATTCAGAAATTAACTTTTGTCCGTTCCACAGAAAACCCCGAAGTCTTTATGTATCCTGAAGTTCACAAATGCACAGGAAAGCGCGCCAAAAGAGGTGAGTACAGTTTATCAAAAGCTCAAAATCGACAATTTAATAATATGTTTGATCGCATTTCTATATGTATAATGTCGTTTACTTGTGTATGATTCTATTCAGTTGTATTGTTTTATATAATCCATGTGTGATTCCCATATTTTCCTAGTTTTTATTACAGAACTAGTCAAACCTGAACCACGAGGGTAGAAATGAATAAAGATTATGGAAGTTAATCCTTGTCCGCTGGTTATTTATTGCATTTCCATTTGGCCGTATCAGTTTGGATAAAGGCGTAACATTTAGCCTAACTCAATGTTCAATATAGTTTTCTTAATATCTCTCTTCTTCTTCTCTTTTACCTTTTAGTTCCTGGTGGAGCATAGGTCTTCAACAAACACTTTCCAAGTCGTTCTGTTTTTTGCCATTCTTTTAAGATCATTCCATGTCTTCCCCATCATCTTCATCTCTGCTTCTATCTGTCTTTTCCAAGAATTCCTTGGTCTTCCTCTTTGTCTTTTCCCCTGGGGATTCCAAAAAAGGGCCTGTTGTGTAATACTCTCAGTTGGTTTCCGTAGTGTGTGTCCTATCCATCGCCATCGTCTTCGCTGTATCTCTTTATCCACTGGTATTTGACCGGTACATTTCCATAATTCCACGTTAGTGACTTTGTCCTGCCATTTCCATCCCTTTATTCTGCGCAAGCATCCATTAATGAAAGTCTGTACTTTCGTGATTGTCAATTTTGTCATTCTCCATGTTTCACAGCCATATAATAGGACCGACTTAACATTTGAGTTGAAAATTTTTATTTTTGTATTTAGCCTAATTTCTTTGGATTTCCATATGTTTCCCAGTGCAATGAAAGCTCCTCTTGCTTTTGATATCCTTATTTTGGTATCATTTTCTGTTCCTCCCTCTTTATCTATATTACTGCCCAGATATATATAAGATTGTACGTCTAGTAGAGGTATTTCTCCTAGTTTTATATGGTTATTGCCAACTGCATTAATTCTCATAATATTGGTCTTATCTCTATTAATCTTTAGTCCTAGCTGTTGTGATCTCTCATCTAATATACTCATTTTATCCTGCATCTGTTGATGGCTGTGTGATAGGAGAGCTATGTCATCAGCAAAGTCTAAATCATCAAGTTGTTTGGTCAGTGACCACTGGATCCCATTTCTGTTGTTTTGAGTTATTTTCATAATCCAATCTATGGCCAGTAGAAAGAGAAATGGAGACAGGAGGCATCCTTGCCTTACTCCTGTTCTTATTTCAAATGCTTCTGTAAGCTGTCCTTCATGCACCACACTACATTTTGTTCCTTCATACATTGTTTTTATCAGGTTAATAAACTTTATGGGGATTCCATAATGACTCAGCAACTTCCAAAGCATTCTTCTGTCTAAACTATCAAATGCCTTTTCGTAATCTATGAATCCAATCTATAGTGGGGATTTTAGTTCTAAACTTTGTTCAACTATTATACGTAGGGTAGTTATTTGATCAGCACATGATCTGTTCTTCCTAAAACCTGCTTGTTCATCTCTCAAGTGTTTCTCTATAGCCTCTTTTAGTCTCTCCAGAATGATTCTGCCTAATATTTTTCCTGGCACTGATAGTAGCATAATTCCCCTATAATTTGTGCACTCCTGTAAACTTCCTTTCTTTGGTAGTTTTATCATATAACCTTCTTTCCAGTCTTTAGGTATTTCTTCCCTCTCCCAAATTTTATCCAATAGATCCTGTAACATCTTGGTAGAGGTGTTAATATCTGCTTTGATGGCTTCCGAAGGAATTTCATCTGGTCCTGTGGCTTTACCATCTTTTAATAATTTGATGGCTTTCATTATTTCTTCTTTGCTTGGTTTTCCGCAGTTAACGTGTAACTCTTCTTCTGCTGGTAGTATATCTGGAGGATTATTTGAGCCGGGTCTGTTCAAAAGTTCTTCAAAGTGTTCTTTCCATCTCTCCATTTGTTCCCTTATATTACTAAGCAGATTTCCTTTCTTGTCTTTGATAAAGGCGTTGATCTGTTTGTATTTTCCACCTAATTTCTTTGTGCTGTTGTACAGTTCTTTCATATTCCCTTTATTTGCTGCTTCTTCTGCCTCTTTAGCTAGTTCATCTATATATTTCCTCTTATCCCTTTTAATGCATCTTCTCACTTCTTTGTTCACCTCTGTGTAAGCTTCCTGTGTCTTGGCTTTATTACTTCTTGTTTCTTAATATAAGCGTAACCAAAGAACTTCACGCGTTTTTGCACAATATACTAAAAAAAAACAGACCGCACAGCCGAGCGAGATTGCCTATCCCAACCTGTCATAGTACCGGTTAAAATCAAACAGTCTTGTCCAACATCTCAACCGTGCGGTAATCAAGGCTCATAGAGCCAATTTTATAATGCCGGGTGAGTTTTTATCTGCTGTGCAGCGCAAATGTATTAACAGTAATAAAATAATTTGACAGAATTAATTAATTAACTAAAATAACAAACAACTGCACAGACTATCAACATGTATATTCATATAGGCCTGCGAAACATAGACACTAAATGCAAAGTTATCAAGAAAAATACAAGCTATCAAAAAAGGTGTTACTGTAAGATTCAAGGCATTTTATACAGAGACCACTTCACAAAAGAGAAAGTTTCCAAAATCACTACCAATAACAACAGCATTGCAGATATAGATAATATTTCAGGTGAACGAAAGATAGATAAAGATAGACAACTAATAACATAAACCTAAACAAATAGCTGTACTTGCATCTTTAAGAATAAGAAATTATGTTGGTACGTGCACGTCACAAGATCTATCGGCCTCACTTAAACTTGGAAACAAGTAAATATGTAGGACGTAGAGGTAAAGAAAGAAGAGATGGTTTCATTACATCAAAGACCTGTGAGGAAAACAGTTCGATTAAAACCAGAAACCACACAAAAGTAAAGCGTAGAGAAAGAGTGTGGACAAATTACCATGATGACGCTTGACTCTCAAGAGAAATTAGGAAAAATGATATATATCCTATATATAGAAAAGAAATAGTAAGTAAAAGTAAAGGTTCCTTCGTGCATTGCTAGGCGTAAGGGGAATAAGATGTCAGTGGCCATATTTTTCTTTGGTCATCATTCATCATCATCATCATTGAGTGCCTTCTCCGCAACGAAGGTTGGCTACCATGAATCGCCATTCTACTCTGTTTCTTGCTTTGATGGTGCAGGCTGTCATAGATAGACTTGTCCATCTTTTGATGTTACTCGGCCATGTTAGTCTTGGTCTGCCTCTGCAGACTTTTACCTTGTATTTTCCTTCCAATATTATTTTTAGTAGGCTGTTGTGTCTTTTAACATGCCCCAAAAATGTCATTTGTCTTGTATTAATTGTATTTAGTAGTTCTCTTTTTATTTTCAGTTGTTTTAAAACTTTATCATTTGTTAATATTTGTTTCCATCCAATTCTACCTATTCTTCTATAAATCCACATTTCAAAGGCTTCAATTTTCTGTTCTGTTTTCTTGTCTAATGTCCATGTTTCTGCACCATACAGGAATATTGAGAAGATGTAGCATTTTGCTATTCTTAGTTTCAGCCCTGTTGATATTTGTTTTGTTGTTAGTATATTTTTCATGGCATTAAAATTAATTTTTGCCATACCTATTCTTTTGTTTATTTCAATTTTACATTTTCCATCATTGCTTATAGTATGTCCCAGGTAGTTGTAGCTCTGGACTGTCTCCAGATGTATTTCCTCAACTGTGATATTTTATTGTAGGTCTTGAGAATTTTCTTTGTTTATGATCATAGTTTTAGTCTTTTGATATTCATTTCTAGTCCATATTTTTTGCTTGTTATGTTTATCACATTAAGCAATTGTTGTAGGTCTTTAGGATTTTCTGCTAGTAGAACAGTATCATCAGCATATCTTAGGTTATTGATTATCTTTCAATTAATGTTTAGGCCTGGCATCTCTGAGATGTTTTAAAGATTTGCTCAGTGTATAGATTGAACAAGCTTGGTAATAGGATGCATCCTTGTCTTACTCCTCTTTTTATGTCCATGGGTGTAGAGATTTCTTGTTATATCTTATTGCTGTTTGCTCCGAGTACAAATTACATATTAGTCGTATGTCTGTGTCGTCTAGATTTATATCCTTTAGGCAGTCTATAAGTTGGTTATGGTGTATTCTATCGAAAGCTTTGGTGTAATCTATAAGTATAAAGCAAGCCCTCATATGGGAAACAACAGGTAAAAGAAAAAGAGGAAGACCCAGGGAGACACTGAGAAGAACATTGATGAGAGAGGCAAGAGCAGCAGGAATCGGCTCCCTCAATGAGATAGAACTGCTTGCACAGAACAGAGACAGATGGCGAGATTTGATAAAATATCTTTAAAAGAAAACTGCTAGAACAAAAATTCATATAGGAGAAGGTGTATCTTGGTCTACGCCCTATGGGCCGGTTACGGCTCGAAAGGTCAATAGATAGATAGATAGATAAGTATAAGCTGAGTTCTTTGATCACAGCACATTTTTGGGTGATGTGATCGGTATCACGCCTTAGTTTCCCGAAAAAATCTCTAGTCTCCATTTTAATGGTAGAATTAGTGTTAATAGAAAAAGAATGTCAATAATAACAATTTGGTACAATATGATAGAATGGTATTTCTAATTGTCGTTACAAGATTTACAACACAAATATAATTGTACTGCTGTATGTGTGTTGCGGGTGCAGGTGAGCCAGCCCGTATCTACATGTGGACTGTGTCACGGCTGGAGTACGAGAACAACCAGGTACAGCTTTTCTGTCGGGCTGAAGGAAACCCCAAACCTCTGATCAGCTGGTACATTAATGATAGACCGATCCAGGACAATGAGGAGTACAAGGTAAGGACCGCTAAACAAATAGAACTTACTGTACATTTATACTTAACTTCACTGTCATCACGTCTGCCTAATGTGATGAATGGAGCAGATAATAAAGCCCACATAAAGTGTACAAAATTTCACAATTAGAAGACACAATTGATATTTCGTCTTTCAGTTTTATTTATTTTCGCCTATAAATACATTTTACTGTTATTTACATAAACATCAGTTTTAAATCTTCTATACTGAAACTGAAATACTGACTAATCAGAAAAGTACAGCAACTCTGTTTCACCTTCCATTTAAGTGACTAACACTGTTTTTTTTTTTTAAATCTCCTGGTAACGTTTTGTAAGCCTATATTGTTAGGTGTTTTAATTAATTTTAAAATATATGTAGTGAGGAAGAAATTTCATTTTATGGAAAATTTAAGTCAAATTAATCCGTCCCGGATTAGGGTTTCAAAAATTCGGTCACCTTAATACTAGTTTAACTGCACTACACCTATACGTTACTTTAACTGCACTACACCTATACGTTACTTTAACTGCACTACACCTATACGTTACTTTAACTGCATATCACATATACAGCAATTGTCCAGCATTTGTTGAGTAAGTCAATCATTTAAATATTCATGAAAATTGGAGAGGGCTGGCATGATACAAGCCCTATCAACCATACAAGATGTGTCGTTGATCATTGGGACATATAGACACCAAACACTATTTCCCATCCACTTTAAACAGTGGAGAAAACATTCCACCCTTATAGCTTATTTCTACAATTATACTATTAAAGCCAAGTCACTTATTGTTTCACTATTGATGTATTAAAATACCTCTCATGCCTGTGTTCTACTAGATTGCCTCTAACGGGGACCTTATTATCCGTGACATTACTTGGATGAAAAATATGGGCTCCTATACTTGTGTGGCAGACAATTATTTTGGGACAGACACTACAGATACATACTTGTACCCCGTAAGTCTATATTTATTCACTTTCGAAATTTTCAATATAATCATAACTGAATTGCTGTTGACAATTCTATATACATTTTTACTTATTACTTTCTTCTCTTCCATTTATTTGTTGCTGATTACCTAATTTTATCTGATTTGTAAATGTTTTAAAATTGTGTTTGACTCTGTGATCTCCTGCTTTAGCATATTTATTGCATTAAAATATCCAGCGTTAGAGCCTTAAACATCAGAAATCGCAACACGCATCGCGCTTGCAATAAATGTTAGGCTTAGATTATTCAATCTGTTTGATACCAAGACTAACATATGGATAGGAATGCTAGAAATGAACCCAGACTGTAGACATGATATTAAACGCCTTTGGAAATAAATATCTTCGAAGAATATCAAAGATAAGCTGGAAAGAACACATTTCAAACGAACTCATACAAGACGAATTGGGAAAACATGTCGGGATTTTAAGAAGGCGTTGGAAATACATCGGGCATGTGCTGAGAATGAATGAAGAAACGCTTCCCCACCGGGAATTTTTGTGGAAACCATCTAATAAAAGAAAACAAGACAGATCCAGAGAAAGCCATGCAGAACAATCGCTAAGGAAGGCTTAACGATGGACTAAGAAAAAATCAAGACCTGCAGGAAAATCGTTATGTGTGGAGAGCTATGACTTCAGGCGTTTGTACTGTCTTCGGCCCGAGAGGAAAATTAATGAAATGACTATCCCAGTTTAAGGTTAAATAACATTTTGATGCTTGTTAAAGAGCATTGCTAGTACATTTTGATTTTTAAAATTGCAGAGATAGAATAAGAAAGATAGGAAACCAGCGAGGTACTGAAGGTAGTCGATGTGCAAGTGACTATGTGCAAGAGTGTGTTAATAGCGCGGCTAACTAAACAACTAACTGACGAACAAACCGACTAACCAAGTAAATGAGTAACAAAAAGCATTAGCAATATAAAAGTGTGTGCCACATTTGTAGTAACTGATATAACAAGGCTGACTTACGTACTTACGTTGTGTTGTACATTTCCAGACACTAAGAGATGACAACTTTGGATTTCGGCTGTGAGGAAGGAAATATCCCCCAAACACTAAAGTTCTTCACATGAAGTCTCTGCTCCAGTTCTAGTCAGCATCAGAAGTCAGTATACAGATGTTCTACGCTCTCACAGAAGCCTAACGTGTTGAGAATGAAAGTTTCCTGGAAATGTGTGTTACTATACAAATGTTATTGCTGTTGTTTTGATATATTTCATGCTAACGCCCCTTGTCAAGTTGTCGTACTTATTTTTTTTTTTTTTTGGTAGAATAATGTTTTTTTTCCCCCTTTCAATGTCAAACTTTATGACTTGATAGATGGATATAAGTTGAAGTGGTATTTTGATACGACAGCAGTAGAGAAACCATAGAACTAAGAAAGCTTTATTTCTGATCTGGACTTAACTGGATATAAATTAATGGAGTCCGCGAACTAGCGGTTGTACAGAATATGAAAACCTCTTATGTACATCACAAATGTATTAATACAGTGCTGAAAGAAAACAATGCACAAAGAAAAAACTTATTATGTGTAGTAACAATCAACGTTTTTTTTTAAAAATAAAAACGAACGGTTACAGAGAGTGTGACAACATAGAACGATGGATGGGATATTGAACCCTTCATTAGGGAGTAAATGAGAGACATAATTTATGAGTAACCGTCTTTGCATGAGTTAACAAACATGGTTTTCAAAAGAGAAACAACTCTCCGTTATGAACACAAATTTAATCGGGTACAAACACCACATAAAGAAGTGTTTTATGTTGTTTGTTTGTTAGTCCATGTCAAAAGCGTGTCAGTAAAATGAATAGACTGGTTAAGCGTATCATGTTCATACATCTGAATTACAAACTACACCTTTTTTTTTTTAGCAACAAAAGCTGTGCTATATAATTTATTTTCTTCTTCTAAAATATGTCACTTGTGAATTTGTCATTTGTGGATTTGTCATTTAAATTTTCGTTAAAGCCCTTACGATTTAAAAATAAAAATCTCTCTTTGAGAATAAAAATACATTTCTTCTCAACTTACCAAAAGAACAAAGAAAACAAAAAGTATTACATTTATCCTCTACAGTACTTGAAGCTACGAAGAAGTATAGCAGGCAGACTTAAAGTGTGTTCACCTTGTGTAGCTATAGGGATACGGCTATAAATTTGTTAGAAATAGGAGAACTCCGAAAACGGCAACCCTAGCAGACAATTGAATGCAGAAATGCGAATCTTTGTCTAGAGCGTCTCAATCGCTACAGAACCCAGCATTTCTTGAATGCTTCTACCACTAAACACTCATTCCTCCAGTGTATACTAACACATTCTTCAGCTATCCTGTGTGATGTTACATGTTAGTGTATACTAACACATTCGTCAGCTATCCTGTGTGACGTTACATGTTAGTGTAGACTAACACATTCGTCAGCTATCCTGTGTGACGTTACATGTTAGTGTATACTAACACATTCTTCAGCTATCCTGTGTGATGTTACATGTTAGTGTAGACTAACACATTCGTCAGCTATCCTGTGTGACGTTACATGTTAGTGTATACTAACACATTCTTCAGCTATCCTGTGTGATGTTACATGTTAGTGTATACTAACACATTCGTCAGCTATCCTGTGTGACGTTACATGTTAGTGTAGACTAACACATTCGTCAGCTATCCTGTGTGACGTTACATGTTAGTGTATACTAACACATTCTTCAGCTATCCTGTGTGATGTTACATGTTAGTGTAGACTAACACATTCGTCAGCTATCCTGTGTGACGTTACATGTTAGTGTAGACTAACACATTCGCCAGCTATCCTGTGTGACGTTACATGTTAGTGTATACTAACACATTCTTCAGCTATCCTGTGTGATGTTACATGTTAGTGTAGACTAACACATTCGTCAGCTATCCTGTGTGACGTTACATGTTAGTGTAGACTAACACATTCGCCAGCTATCCTGTGTGACGTTACATGTTAGTGTAGACTAACACATTCTACAGCTATCCTGTGTGATGTCACATGTTACTGTAAACTAACACATTCTACAGCTATCCTGTGTGATGTCACATGGTACTGTACATTAACACATTCTACAGCTATCTTGTGTGGCGTCACATGTACTGTACACTAACACATTCTACAGCTATCCTGTGCGACGTCACATGTACTGTACACTAACACTCACGAACAACAACCGTATTGTATGGGCACCCTCAGCCAAATGATAGAAATAAGCACGGATCCGCGTCTGGAAGGCGTATCACAATAAATAGGCGCGCCACACATGCACACACGAAAACACACAAATACACATGCACACACTACAGACACATTTCTCTCACAATTAATGTACCGCTGTTCAATTTTCGTTGTAGTGTCCTCATTAGTGTTACAAATATTGAGGAAATGCCAGTTTCGGTAGCGAGTGAGACACACTTTGTACAAGCGCAAAGGTGAAATACTCGTTAGTTTGATAACACTGAGTTATTAGGAGCGACATCTCTGTATACAAACAGCTGCAGACTTGCAAGAGAGTCACGGGAAATTTAAGTCTCTGATAACAGTCTCAATCAAAAAAAGCCATGAAGTCGGATGCGCTGGTCCGCAAGGTGTGTTATAGAGTGAAGTGCAATACGCTAATAAGTGTAAGACAAGGAAAGAAGACGTCAGAAGCGATCTAGCAACTCTCACAAAAACTTTTTTACAGTAGAATAATTGGGAGATACCACAGAGACGGCTGAAGACATACAACCTATTGGAAAAATAGACTAAACGCAACATAGAAGTAAGACAATCTACAAAGGGTGCTCACGGATCTAGCAAGATATTCATGTTTTCCTTTAAGAAGCACAATGTGTGTTAATCCGGATTTTGTTTTGTCTGCAGGGGACAAAGAACATGGACACGTAGAGGTATTTGACATGTAGGCTAAACAAATAAGACATTTAAGACTAATATTCCGTGTTAGATAAGCAAAAAAAAAACTGACATGCATGAAAACCTTGACGAATGTTGCATTAAAAATGAGATGAGTAGTTATTCAACTCATTTTTGACAAAGGAAGTAGTTCAAATAATTCTTCGGTTTTAGTAAGACATTACATTATCATTTACGTAAAATTAGAATAATTTCCCCCTCATGTTCAAACGCTGGACACCAAGAAATATAACAAAGAATTTTGCGAATACCATAGGCAGCTAAAGATGGATTAACAAGGGCATTCTAAAAGCGAGCAAAGATAAAATAGAAAATGTATTGTCATTATCTAAGAGAAATCATAATTTGGTTACATGCAATGAGAAGTAAACATTGTTGTGACAGCTGATATATATTTATATGAAAAAGGGAAAGATGGAAACAAAGAGAAAGGATGCCAGAAGGTTTCAGAGAATATTTTGGGGAAGAGCCAAGAACAGAACTCAAGAACAATAGTAGAGACCGGAAATGATAAACGGACTTGACCCCCATTTTGAAGCCGACACGGTACTTGATCTGATGATTCTTCTTCATTCGCAGAACCAGTCACGGAACATAAAGTTTTGCATCTTTCGGTCCGGCACATCCGATTTTAGCATGTTTATGTTTTTGCCGTTACCTGGCCTTTTTTTTTTTCCTCGACCTTCCTGCTAGGCGGCAATTATTTGTTTAAAAAAATCATACTTGTGAGTTATTTGTAGGAAAAAATATGCTGACCTGTCATTTGGAAATTGTGTTTCTAGAACAATAATCATTTTTTTCCAGCATTAACAAGAACGAGTAGGTCTGCATTTTTAAAATCATGAATAATAGATAGTTAAAAAATGAAACTAGAAATTCGTAGTTATTTGTGTACGCAAATATAAATAATATATAAATTCATAGTTAATTGTGTACGCAAATATAAAAATAATATATAAATTCATAGTTAATTGTGTACGCAAATAGTATTTGAAATCCCTTCGCAGGGACACAACCACGTGGTATCATGAATCAACTAATTGACCAATGGATTAGTCAAGTCGTATTTTCAAATACAAAATTGCACATAAAACGATCAGTTTGATAACATGTCGTACGTTCACACATTCGTTAATTTAAAATGAATGCACACTGGCATCCAATAGAGCTGTACATTATATTATATTTTTTATTTGTAAATTAATAATTTGTTTGTGAATTGTATATATTTCTATTTGATGAAAATGCTGTCGATTTTGTACATTTACTATCAACTTTGGAGGAGCGTGTGACCGTGCGGAGTGACATTGTTTCGCCGGCTGAAAAACCAGCGTACGGTGTTCGAAATCCGCGGTAGGCAAAAAGGACTTTTTTCTATCGGAGGTGAAATACAAATCCTGAGTCTCACACGTCGTGGCGAATGCTTTAACCAAGCAGTCTTTATCCCTCTTGTGATTCCACCCCCCACCCCCATACACCAGCAATGATAATTAATATGCGCCGTATAGATAGTGTTTTTTTTTTTTACTATAAACATGAATGGCATGTTTCTTGGCTTCTATTAATAGCTGAAGAATTGAAGTGAAAATAAAATGGCACATTTAAATGATCTATGATTGACACTATGGAGATATCAACAGCATGGGGCTGTAAACGGATTGCATTAAACTTATTCAAATTGGCTTTCGTTTTTTTTTTTTTTTAATTGTTCGAGAATGAAAAGGTGGAAAATATTAAAGATGAAGATGAGGGAGAGATAGAAAGGAAGAAAACGAAGTATGTACAAAGGAGAACAAATAAAATAGCAAAGACCAAAACAAAAAAAAATAAGAAAGGAAGAAAAAAAGAAGGAATTAGAACAGTAGAGTAAATAATATAAAAGCTGAAAGATGAGGAATGTAAGAAGAAGAAGAAAGTAGAAAGAAAAAAAGGAAGAATCGGAAGGAGATTAATTAATGTGCTATGCTCGCAGAATGGGGTCTCCTAATGTATAATGGTCATATAATTGTTGTATTAAACATATCTTTTTTATTTTATAAATGACATTTTACCACCTCTAACAATATTGTACCATTATAGCCTACATCTTTTGTTCTTTAATTTGTGTCTATATTGTTTAAATGAACATCAAATGTGTAATTTTAAAATAATTACTTCATTATTTTTCGCTACTTAAAACAACCCATCTCCAAATTAAAGTCGAGATGTCCATTGATATTCAACGTGCCATCATGACACAAACAAGTTGACGTTTCTGCTCAATTTAATGGCTACAAATCTTTCTTCAACCCCGGTTCGTTTATTTACGTTTTAACATTACAACTAAAAAAAAAAGTGTATATTTAACTACAATTTATAAATCTATCTATCTACTGTCCTTTCGAGCCGAAGACGGCACATAGGGCAGAACCACAATCTCAAAAACAGAAACCTTGCATGCCAAAATGGCACATATTGCAGAGATCACTGCTTCTAAAATCTATGGTTCTGTTTCCATAACAATACGTTTTACAATGACAGCTTACAATTTATAAATGGCAAATACAAATATAACATAGAATACAGTATATGGTTGAAGAGATCGTGCCTCGCCACAAAGTAGGTAAACGAGATACAAGACCTACTAACCAAGTCCTTCACTAAACATTCCTAAATATCTTGTTAGCTCAATCACCTTGGCTCAAATATAGTCAAGGTTTGAGTGTCATGGTATAGGTTAAAATACATGTATAACTTTTTTTTTTTTTTGTAACAAATGTTAACAATGTTGCCTCGTTTATTTAGTCATTATTATCTTTTCTTTTACATTTTAGAAATGTGAATTTGTGCCATAGTTGACTTAGGAATGCAATATATGAATATCTCAGTCCTAAACTTCTCATCTCGGGGGGCAGTTTGTTGTTAATATGGTGTGGATGAGAGCTTCCACATAGTTCTCTTTAGTCTTAGTTAGGTCTTGATTTCTTTAAGACACAATTATTTCTGAAACAATCAACATTTTTTTGGCACGCAATGAGAAGAGAAAATGTTGAATACTTGGTTACAGCTGGAAAAAATATAGGGAAAGAGAAATCACGGACGACAAAGATAAAAAATACTTGATAGCTTGGTGTCATGGCATGGCAAACAGTCAACAACAGAATTGATACTATGCACTGCACGGTGGATAGAAGATTGTGGAAGGACATGATCACCTACGCCAACCGGTATGGCACATGATGATAATCAGGTCTTTATTTCGGGCTGACGTCACTGCAATTAAAGCATTCCCATAGATCTCAATTTATGCCATGGTAAGAGATTAAGTTCAACCAAGAATTGGTAAAAAGGCTGACAGTAATATTTCCAAGTAAAGATTCATTAAAGACACAACAGCCTACTAAAAGTAATATTGGAAGGAAAAATGCAAGGCAAAAGAGGCAGAGGCAGACCAAGACTAACATGGACGAGTAACATCAAAAGATGGACAAGTCAATCTATGTCAGCCTGCACCATCAAAGCAAGAAACAGAGTAGAATGGCGATCCATGGTAGCCAACCTTCGTTGCGGAGAGGGCACACGATGATGATGATGATGATGATGATGAAAGATTTATTCATGACTTCATTTTTCCTGGAAAGCTCCCACAGTTGTGTCTTGTGACCTAGAAGACCTTCTCTGTACTATCTCTAATTGATACGCCCAAAGACATCTATAAATGTCCGTAGATCAGCGGGTTGAAAATAAAGTTGGAAAACTCTCCAACTAGCATAACGTCATCAGCTATAGAACCTGTAGACGGCTGACGTCACTCTACACAAGACCACCCCTGCTCGCTAAACTGAAAACGTCACGCTGGGTTGAGTTTTTCCGGGAATTTCCTGTCAGCCTGTAGGCCTTTAGAAATCTATAGAAGGCTTTGATACGCCACAGATTCTCCAAGAGAGCCCGATAAATTAAGAAGTGCACCATTGTAAGGTGACAAACACTTCACTTATGTACATTATTATATGTATATGGTGCTATCATAACTGGAGAATCGAACAGAAAAGACAGTAGATCCTTAAATTATGTTGTGTAAAAGTCATCATCATCATTTTTGAGTGCCGTCTCCACATCAAAAGTTGGCTACGATGGAGAGCCATTCCGCATTGTCTCTCGCTTTGATAGTGTAGGTTGTCATAGGCTGACTTGTCCATCTTTTGATGTTACTCGTCTATATTAGTTTTGGTCTGCCTCTGCCTCTTTTAAAAAAAAGAAGTGTAAAAGTAGAAGTTGAAAAAAATAAATTACTTTAGCGAAAACTTTTTTTTGCAATTCTTGTCATTGCCATCATCAAGGTATGCGTACATTACCAATTAGTACTATAATCCATATTTTATTAATTTTTTTACATCACGCAGAAAGATCTCAGCACAGAGCAGGCTCTCTCATAGCACCAATGGGTCTACCAAAGATCATTTAAGAAAATAATGGTCCAAATATTGTTTCTTAGATAGAAAATTAGACGCACATACAGCCTCCTCTTTTTTTTTTATTTCCAACTGCAAACTGATTGCTCAAAATAATCAAGTGGCTTCAGTTTGATAAAAATCGATAGAACTAACCACTCGATCTTATTTACTTTGATATCATGAGACGAAGACGGATGTGTCGGGTTGAAAGATGTACATAGCATGGTTCGTTACAAACCACAACACAAGGCAGTTGTGCTCATTTTCTTGCTTGCTTGCGTTCGCCCGATGACTAAAGGAGTACACCTCTTCATCATCCGTTCTTAAAAGGACGTTAAGTGGGCGTGTCTGCGTTGTGTTGTGTTTTGCAGTATAACTGTGATATTTGCACCTTTCGACCCAACACATCCGACTTCAGCATGACATTTTTCAGTACCGGGTTGTCTTCCCTCTTCGATCCCCATTCGCCTGGTCAGATTAGACAGGTTAGTCTGTTATTGGAGGCACCACGAAGAGGCGGATCAGGGTCTGGAATGGTTCTGGTTCACTGATTCTGGCGCAAGCCATCAGCTGTGGGTCGCTGACAACTTCCAGCTCTGCCGCTGTGAGGCGCGCCTTCGCCTTCAATTTCGCTCATTTAACATCCTTTCAAGGGAGAACAACAAAGATATGGAATCGTCGGGCGAACGCCAAAAATCCAGAAGATCAAAGGTACCTAGAAAATATAGACAATTTTTCCACAATTTCTAACCAAGTAAAGTTGACCTTCAAGAAAGGACTCTAACTTCATCTGTACAGTGAGCCAGCCCTGTGTTGTTTAACTGGCAAGTAAAACAAATATATAAGTATTTCATAAGCACTGACAACATACGTGTTGTTTTTTTATTTACGTGAAAAGAAATATGATACTGATTCTGTTATTTTACTAGTGTACGTCTATTGGAAATGTTAACAAACTGTTTCAAACTAAGGTAGCTGACTTCCGCATTGACTGAAGTATTTGTTGCTGTAATTGAAGTTATATACCTACTTGTCAGTCGATGTTATTCAACTGTGTATATGCTGTTTGCTGTTATAACTAAATTTCTTGAGATCTGACTTCGACATGTAATACAAAGTTAAAATAAACCATAATGTTGCACAGCAAATGGGATTTTATATTCGTCATTTGGTAGTATTAGATTGTTAATTGTCACAGTCTTCATTATTTAAATCTTCATTGTCACATTCTTAATTGTCACAGTCTCCGTACTTTCAATTTTCATTGTCACATTCTTAATTGCCAAAATCTTCATAATTTACATCTTCATTGTCACATTCATAATTGTCACAGTCTTCATATTTAAATCTTCATTGTCACAATATTCATTGTCACTGTCTTCATAATTTAAATCTTAATTGCCACATTCTTACTTGTCACTGTCTTCATAATTTAAATCTTAATTGCCACATTCTTACTTGTCACAGTCTTCATAATTTAAATCTTAATTGCCACATTCTTACTTGTCACAGTCTTCATAATTTAAATCTTAATTATCACGTTCGTAATTGTCACAGTCTTCATTATTCAGTTATTAATTGTCTCAGAAATAATTATCACATTCTTCATTGTCATAACTTTCATTATCACATTCTTCAATGTCACAGAAAGCATTTCTCACATGTTCATTATCATATACATCAAAGTCATATTTTCCGTTGTCTGTTCATTATCACGTGCAATATTGGAATATGCTTCATTATCATATTCTTCAAAGCAAATTTGCACGTTACCTAATTAAGCCTCGTTTTCACTTTCACTCACACAAACGCACACACATAGGAAGCCGCGATAGCTCAGTGGTAATTGAACTGGACTACAAAGGACAAAAGGTAGGGTTGGATCCCAACCGACAGCTTCCTGGTTCACCCAGCCTTAAATGGGTACCGGATTTTTTTTTTCTAGGAAAGTTAATCGGCACGGGCGTAATACCGACCACATTACCCCAAAAATCATGTGCTGAAGGTTTGTAAAATGTATGGTCACTAACACCATATTCCCTATACGCCACTTGGCGTGACGGGGGCTCTTTACTTTTTTTTTACACACGCACACACACATATAATATATTCACTAGAGGACAGTTCTTAGGTGAGTCAACTGTTAACCAATTAAATAATGGATGTCGTTTAGAAATCGCTGATGCAAGATATCCCTGATAGACTTGAATACTTCTTCTTATTTCCTTCCTCATCTGCCTTTCAGCGTCGAGGGGAGATATAATGTGCGGTCTTTTGATCTTCTGTTAGTCTCTGCTGCTGTTATGTTTCCTAGTGCTTCTAATATTCCGTCGATCCATTTTTTTCGTGATCGACCATTTTATCTGTTGCTTCTTTATATATTCTAATGCGGGGGTTATTCCTAGCTTTTTTCTAAGTTCTTCATTTCATGTAGTAAAAGTAAAGTACCCCCGTCACGCCAAGTGGCGTATAGGGAAATATGGTGTTAGTGACCCTATATTTTACAGACCTTCAGCACATGATTTTTGGGGTAATGTGGTCAGTATTACGCCCGTGCTGCTTTACTTTCCCAGAAAAAAATCCGGTACCCATTTAAGGCTGGGTGAACCCGGAGCCGTCGGTTGGGATCGAACCCTACCCCTTGTCCGTGGTAGTCAGTCCAGTTCACTAACCACTGAGCTATCGCGGCTCCCTCATTTCATGTAGACTTGAATTAAATGAACAATATTGCAGAGTGAGAAAGATAGAGGTGGTGAAAGGTGGAAAAAGGTGGGGGGGGGGGGTGAGAAAACAGTAACTCATGTCTTCTAATAATAAGTAGCCCCCAAAACTCTTAACCTGCGTAAATATCAAACAAGTCAATGCACATCGAGCGCGTGCTCAAAACTGAAACTAAAGCTTTCCTGTACGTTAAGAGAAAGCAGGGGAGAAAACAATGCTTACTTCGCTTTTGTTCTGTAGGCTTTCAGTGTTAGGGATTGTGCAGTGTTTGGACCTGTGCTAAGTTGATTGTCTCCTGCATGGATGTTTGCTAAATTCATTCATTCATCCACCGTCTATAACGCTTATTCTTCTCATTCTTCGTTTAGCTTCATAGTGACAAAGCGGTCTGAGTGATGCTATCCTGGCGCTGATCGTGTTCCATGTTCAAATAATATCAGTTGTTTCTTAATCTGAGAGATAAGATCAGAAATGAAGAACTGAGAAAAAAGCTAGAAATAGCCCCAGCCATAGAATATATAAGGAACAGATAAAATGGTTCGGCCACGTGACAAGGCAGAAAGAACAAAACACAACACAACGAGCCTTCAACAAACGTTGTGAGAACAACAGACCCAAGGGTCGACCACGAAAAAGATGGATCGATGGAATATTAGAAGCACTAGGAAACATAACAGCAGCAGAGGCGAACAGAAGAGCAAAAGACCGCAAATTATATCTCCCCTCGACGCTGAAAGGCAGATGAGGAAGGAAAGAGAAGAAGAAGTTTCTTAATATAATCTGTGAGCCGCGATAGCACAGTGGTTAGTGAACTGGACTACAAAGGACAAGTGGGTTCGATCCCAATCGACGGCTTCCGGTTCATCCAGCCTTTAATGGGTACCGTATTTTTTTCTGGGAAAGTAAAGCGGCATGGGCGTAATATCGACCACATTACCCCAAAAATCATGAGCCGAAGGTCTGTAAAATTTATGGTTACTAACACCATATTCCCTATACGCCACTTGGCGTGACGGGGGTACTTTACTTTTTTTTTAATACAATCCATTCAAGGAGACTAAATGGTCTAAAGATTAGATCCCGGCCTCTGGAAGGAATGTCATTGGTTCGAATGAGCCACAGACAATGGTAATTGCTCACTTACAGAGTCCGTTGTTTCTTCGTGGCGTTATCATCCCTTGGTCTCTGGGTAGTGAGATTCGATGTCTAGCCATCTAGGATAGCAGCGAAAAGCATGTGAATCAACCATTGGTAATTTAAAAAGTCGAAAATAGCAGGTCATAATGGTTACTATCTATCTATCTATTGTCCTTTCGAGCCGAAGACGGCTCATAGGGCAGAACCACAATCTCAAAAACAGAAACCTTGCGTGCCAAAGTGGCACATTTTGCAGAGATCACTGCTCTAAAATATATGGCACTGTTTCCATAACAATACTTTTTACAATGACAGCTTGTCAAGCCATCGATCAATCTCACTTAGTCGCGTCTTACGACATTCCTGGAAGGTCACAGTGTCACTATTCTTTACTTCCCTCATAATGAGGCCCCGGTAACACATAGGAAATAATGGTTACTACCCGCACACAAATTGCGAAGCAAATCTAGCCATGCCTAATGGCCGAGCAAATGAGTTTGTTCACGTGAAACAGTTCTCTCTTGGAGGTTCGTGTTTTCAGTTAGAAGATCAGCGCACCTATGGATTTGACCGGGATGTAGCGATGATGATCATAACATAACATAACATAACATAAAATCATCATCGCGTGCCATATCCGTTGACGCAGACGATCATGTCCTTCCACTATTTTCTATTCAGAGTGAATCGTATCAATTCTGTTGTTGACTGTTTTCCGTGCCATGACACCAAGTTATCTTCTCTCTTTGTTGTCCGCGATCGTTTCTCTCTATTTTGATAGTTGTAACCAAGTATTCCAACTTCTCTTCTCATGATGTGCCCGAAAAATGTTGATTTTTTTTCTTCTCATGTTTCTTATGATCTCCCTTTTCGTGTTACTGAAAGAAATACTCGAAGCGTATGCAGGCTGATAGTTCCTGTTAAATGTTGCTTGTAGATACACTTGTTTTTCCCCCTAAACATTCCTGAAGGAAATGAAACACGTAATAGTCTCGTTTGACTACTTTCTAAGGAGAGACAATTCTGATTAGAAACAGCTATTTTCAGGAAGGTCGGAGACAGCCAAAGACATGTGAACCAGTCTTGAATGCTGAAGACCGACGGCATATGAAATTGGCAACTTTTCTGATGTAAAATGATGAAAAACAGTGGGACAAAAGAAGCCATATTCAGCATGAGAACATTGATTGAAAAGTACACAGAAGTAAACAAACCAATATATGCCTGCTTTATAGACTACACCAAAGCTTTCGATAGAATACACCATAACCAACTTATAGACTGCCTTAATGATATAAATCTAGACGACGCAGACGTACGACTAATATGTAATTTGTACTGGGAGCAAACAGCAATAATAAGATATAACATGGAGAACTCTACATCCATGGACATAAAAAGTGGAGTAAGACAAGTATGCATCCTATCACCAAGCTTGTACAATCTATACACTGAGCAAATCTTTAAAAACATCTCAGAGATACCAGGTCTAAACATTAATGGAAAGATAATCAATAACCTGAGATATGCTGATGATACTGTTCTACTAGCAGAAAATCCTAAAGACCTACAACAATTGCTTCATGTGATAAACATAACAAGCAAAAATATGGACTAGAAATGAATATAAAAAAGACTAAAACTATGATCATAAACAAAGAAAATTCTCAAGACCTACAATTAAATATCACAGTTGAGGGAACACATCTGGAGACAGTCCAGAGTTACAACTACCTGGGACATACTATAACCAATGATGGAAAATGCAAAACTGAAATAAACAAAAGAATAGGTATGGCAAAAAGTAATTTTAATGCCATGAAAAAATATACTAACAATAAAACAAATATCAGCAAAGCTGAAACTAAGAATGGCAAAATGTTACATCTTTCTAAATATTCCTGTATGGTGCAGAAACATGGACATTAGACAAGAAAACAGAACAGAAAATTGAAGCCTTTGAAATGTGGATTTATAGAAGAATAGGTAGAATTGGATGGAAACAAAAGATAACAAACGATGAAGTTTTAAAACAACTGAAAATAAAAAGAGAACTGCTGAACACAATTAAGACAAGACAAATGAAATTTTGGGGGCATGTTAAAAGACACAACAGCCTACTAAAAGTAATATTGGAAGGAAGAATACAAGGCAAAAGAGGCAGAGGCAGACCAAGACTAGCATGGACGAGTAACATCAAAAGATGGACAAGTCAATCTATGTCAGCCTGCACCACCAAAGCAAGAAACAGTAGAATGGCGATCCATGGTAGCTAACCTTCGTTGCGGAGAGGGCACACGATGATGATGATGAATTCAGATGTGCTCATCATAAGTGTAACTTTAGGGGAAGTGATGTATATATAACGAATGTTTGTATATCAAGGAAAAAGGGTGGCATTTCTCTTATTTTTCTGCTTTAAGGTTATCAAATATAACATTGCCTGAACATCAGTGCAATAACTCTCCTAAGCACTATAGCAAAATATAAGTGTAAGCGACTTTAGTTGACCCCGGAAACCCTATTAATGCTGTAAATACACTGAAAGTAGATTTTTTGTTGTTGAGTTTTTAGAGAGAAACAAGTTTTGTTTTTCATATAGTTTTTCTTCATTTATTTTAACATTTTTCTTTTACGAGTAAACTTTTTAAGTTTACAAAGTTAAAAAAAATAATAAACCCGACCTTGTAAGAGGTCAATCTCGTGAGAGTGGTCTTCCTTGTGAGACCTTAAATTCACAATTTCCATTCACAGAGCGTGTTTTCGTGGGTCACTTTTCTAACTGCGTAGTTGTCGTCTGCAAACAACGACAGTGGCGTAGCTAGAGGCGATGTGGAGTAGTAGGCAGTGGTAGTTTCTGATGAGGCAAGGTGTCAAACGGACATAAATATTTGTGTAATCTGGTACGTTCTATTGAAAAAGAGATTCCACGAATTCATTAACTCACGACCAGCTCTTCTGGTATTGTAATCAAATGTATTATGACCCGTTGGAAGTATTGTTTGTGAAGTTGTCTCTCTTTAATTCAATTTATACTTTGGACAAATTTCAATAGAAGACAACAGAATCATGACTTTGGTACTAACAAGCAAATTCATGAGTTAAAATGTCAGTTTGTTCTACAGTGAATTTGTGGGAACGATAGTATGAGATAGCTCTGGGACATCCTGAACGACCTATCTTTGTTTTTATTTATTTTCTCTTACATACGCCCGCTGTGTATCTCTAGCGTGTATCGAAGTCTCGAGCCAGTACATTTTCGTGAAGACCACATTTTTCCTTATTTTCGCAATCGCGGTCATATGCTTAGGTTCCAGCGCCATGCAGGCAGATATTTTCCGACTTCAGAGATAGTCTCACTTTTTTTATCGTCGAGAGTTTCGACGTTTCGGGGAAGATTTTTCCCTAACAATTTTTACCCGGGTAGCGTCCAATTTTTGGGCCCATTGCTTTTAACTCTCAACTGTCAAGTGTCCTGTAACGTGCTCATCATGTACACGTCCTGTTTTTTGCCGTTATTCGTGAGGGTCGACATCGAATCTCACTACCCAGCGACAAGAAGAGGCTAAAGCTAAGAGGAAACAACGAATTGAGATTTGTATTTAAATTCTAACCGCCTGTAGTGGGATTCGAACCCAGGATCGCCCACACGCCGACGTCTCACCGGTACACCACCCACAACCACTTCTATTTATGTACAATCAGCGCCATATATTCCTTACTTTTTAACGCATTTTATTTAATGACAACAAATATAAAGATAAGTATAATTCATCATCATCATCAAGTACCGGGCCTGCTGGCGTAGGTGATTATGTCTCTCCACAACTTTCGATCTCGGCAGCTATTTATCATTTCTGTTGTTGACCTTCTGCCAAGCCATTCTCTTAAGCTGTCTGTTATCTTTTCCCTTTAATTCTCTCTATCTCTTCGTCCCTTAATTTTTCCAATTGTTACAATATATTCCAGCTGTTCTCTTCTCGTTACATGGCCAATAAATGATGATTGTTTCTTCCTAGTATTGGAAATTAGCTCTCTTTTTGCATTGGCCTCCTTCAGAACGTTTTAATTACTCTTCTTAGCTGTCCATGGTATTCTCAACATTCTTCTGTAAAATCACATTTCTACAGACTCCAGTGATTTTCTTGTCTGTTGTCCTATTGTCCATGATTTACATCCATAAGTATAATTACGATTATATAATCTCGGTGGCTAAGTGGTTAGTGTTCTCGCTTTTTGATCAGAAGAGGCCGTTTTCAATTCCTAGAAGAGGCTGACCTTTACTGGGCCGACAAGACTTTAGGGATCACCCAGCCTCTACAAATGGATGCCTTCTAAGAAGTAGGGGTGGATTGAGATGATATTGAACGCATTACCCAAAAATGTAAGCAGTTAGCACGTTCCTGCCCCCACCCCACCATTTTTTCCTTCAAAGTGACCAACCAAATCAGCATCAATCTACAGTATAATATTATATAAAGGTAAAGGTAAAGTACGAGACGTACCGAGGCCCCCATTATTATATAAAGTGAAGCATTATGTCTGAGAAGCTTACCCAAATTCACATCTTTATTAATTTTTTTTCTGTTATTTATTCATCCGCTTTGTCTGTGGTTGGGAAGCAGCCAGAACTGTTATGCGGAAAACTGGACACGTGGTAGTAAATCGTGATTTTATCTTGTGACTGAAATTCATCGCAGAAGCAGTGATTCATAAACAAACGATTATGCTGACTTGCTGTTATTGCGCTAGTACCATGAGTTGATACGAACAGAAGCTCTTTCGACTCAAGAGTAGTATGTGACTGACTGTAATGGCTGTCTTGAGAGTTTTACTGGACTTTCTACTGACTTTTACTGGAGTAGTTGGAGCTCATCTACTTCCAGGTTGTAGCGGAAGTGACGTGTTCTGCCTTCCGGTACTGCAATACCAAGTCTTCTACATCAGAAAGAGCCATCACTTCTGTGAACACAACGATCCTAGCTTCTATTAGTCAGCCTGTTTTGACGCAGGCTTTTACCAGGGGAGATCTGATAGGTGGTCGAGACTAGGTCTTAGACCCGCTAAGTCTTCTGTTGCGATCGCACATTGTAGACGCCAGAGCTGCCGCTTCTAACTTAAACGTTGGTTTACCTGCTTGAAGTATAAGGTTGACTCGGGAAACAGTACACGCAGGTAAATGAAGTCGGATTATTAGCGCAACGAAAGTCTACAGTATTTTAGTACAGGATAAAGTAAAGTAAAGAGCCCTGTCACGCTAAGGCGTATAGGGAATATGGTGTTAGTGACTATAAATTGTACAGACCTTTAGCACATGATTTTTGGGGTAATGTGGTCGGTATTGCGCCCGTGCCGCTTTATTTTCCGGTAAATCCGGTACCCATTTAAGGTTGGGTGAACCCGGAAGCCTTCGGTTGGGATCGAACCCGACCGCTTGTCCTTTGTAGTCCAGTTCACTAACCACTGAGCTATCGCGGCTCCCAGTAGAGGATAATTGACACATAATTAACCATACTATACTAGTGAAATTAATCTTGGATTGGCACATATATACGTAATCCACTCACGCTATGTCACTTATTGTAGAGGAATACTTTCTTTGCTCTGGGCTCTAGTAACTCACGCTATGTCACTTATTGTAGAGAAATACTTTCTATGCTCTGGGCTCTAGTAACTCACGCTATGTCACTTATTGAAGAGGAATACTTTCTTTGCTCAGGGCTCTAGTAACTCACGCTATGTCACTTATTGTAGAGAAATACTTTCTTTGCTCTGGGCTCTAGTAACGCACGCTATGTCACTTATTGTAGAGGAATATTTTCTTTGCTCAGGGCTCTAGTAACTCACGCTATGTCACTTATTGTAGAGGAATACTTTCTTTGCTCTGGGCTCTAGTAACTCACGCTATGTCACTTATTGTAGAGGAATACTTTCTTTGCTCAGGGCTCTAGTAAACTACGCTGTGTCACTTATTGTAGAGGGTTACTTTCCTTGCTCAGGGCTCTAGTAAACTACGCTATGCCACTTATTGTAGAGGAATACTTCTTTGCTCAGGGATCTAGTAAACTACGCTATGTCACTTATTGTAGAGGAATAATTTCTTTGCTCTGGGCTCTAGTAACTCACGTTATGTCACTTATTGTAGAGGAATACTTTCATTGCTCTGGGCTCTAGTAACTCACGATATGTCACTTATTGTAGAGGAATACTTTCTTTGTTCAGGGCTCTAGTAACTCACGCTATGTCACTTATTGTAGAGAAATACTTTCTTTGCTCTGGGCTCTAGTAACTCAAGCTATGTCACTTTTTGTAGAGGAATACTTTCTTTGCTCTGGGCTCTAGTAACTCACGCTATGTCACTTATTGTAGTGGAATACTTTCTTTGCTCAGGGCTCTAGTAACTCTCGCTATGTCACTTATTGTAGAGGAATACTTTCTTTGATCTGGGCTCTAGTAACTAACGCTATGTCAATTATTGTAGAGGAATACTTTCCTTGCTCAGTGCTCTAGTAACTCACGCTATGTCACTTATTGTAGATGAATACTTTCATTTCTCTGGGCTCTAGTAACTCACGCTATGTCACTTATTGTAGAGGAATACTTTCTTTGCTCTGGGCTCTAGTAACTTACGCTATGTCACTTATTGTAGAAGAATACTTTCTTTGCTCTGGGTTCTAGTAACTCACGCTATGTCACTTATTGTACAGGAATACTTTCTTTGCTCAGGGCTCTAATGAACTACGCTATACCACTTATTGTAGAGGAATACATTTCTTTGCTCAGAGCTCTAGTAACTCGCGCTGTGTCACTTATTGTAGAGGAATACTTTCTTTGCTCAGGGCTCTAGTAAACTACGCTATACCACTTATTGTAGAGGAATACTTTCTTTGCTCATGACTCTGGTAACTCACGGTATGTCACTTTTTGTAGAGGAATACTTTCTTTGCTCAGGGCTCTAGTAAACTACGCTATACCACTTATTGTAGAGGAATACTTTCTTTGCCCAGGGCTCTAATAACTCACGCTATGTCACTCATTGTAGAGGGATACTTTCTTTTCTCTGGGCTCTAGTAATTCACGCTATGTCACTTATTGTAGAGGAATACTTTATTTGCTCTGGGCTCTAGTAACTCACGCTATGTCACTTATTGTAGAGAAATACTTTCTTTGTTCAGGGCTCTAGTAACTCACGCTATGTCACTTATTGTAGAGAAATACTTTCTTTGCTCTGGGCTCTAGTAACTCAAGCTATGTCACTTTTTGAAGAGGAATACTTTCTTTGCTCAGGGCGCTAGTAACTCACGCTATGTCACTTATTGTAGAGGAATACTTTTTTACCTCAGGGCTCTAGTAACTCTCGCTATGTCACATAATACAGAGGAATAATTTCTTTGCTCTGGGCTCTAGTAACTCACGATATGTCACTTTTTGTAGAGGAATACTTCTTTGCTCAGGGATCTAGTAAACTACGCTATGTCACTTATTGTAGATGAATACTTTCATTTCTCTGGGCTCTAGTAACTCACGCTATGTCACTTATTGTAGAGGAATACTTTCTTTGCTCTGGGCTCTAGTAACTTACGCTATGTCACTTATTGTAGAAGAATACTTTCTTTGCTCTGGGTTCTAGTAACTCACGCTATGTCACTTATTGTACAGGAATACTTTCTTTGCTCAGGGCTCTAATGAACTACGCTATACCACTTATTGTAGAGGAATACATTTCTTTGCTCAGAGCTCTAGTAACTCGCGCTGTGTCACTTATTGTAGAGGAATACTTTCTTTGCTCAGGGCTCTAGTAAACTACGCTATACCACTTATTGTAGAGGAATACTTTCTTTGCTCATGACTCTGGTAACTCACGCTATGTCACTTTTTGTAGAGGAATACTTTCTTTGCTCAGGGCTCTAGTAAACTACGCTATACCACTTATTGTAGAGGAATACTTTCTTTGCCCAGGGCTCTAATAACTCACGCTATGTCACTCATTGTAGAGGGATACTTTCTTTTCTCTGGGCTCTAGTAATTCACGCTATGTCACTTATTGTAGAGGAATACTTTATTTGCTCTGGGCTCTAGTAACTCACGCTATGTCACTTATTGTAGAGAAATACTTTCTTTGTTCAGGGCTCTAGTAACTCACGCTATGTCACTTATTGTAGAGAAATACTTTCTTTGCTCTGGGCTCTAGTAACTCAAGCTATGTCACTTTTTGAAGAGGAATACTTTCTTTGCTCAGGGCGCTAGTAACTCACGCTATGTCACTTATTGTAGAGGAATACTTTTTTACCTCAGGGCTCTAGTAACTCTCGCTATGTCACATAATACAGAGGAATAATTTCTTTGCTCTGGGCTCTAGTAACTCACGATATGTCACTTTTTGTAGAGGAATACTTTCTTTGTTCAGGGCTCTAGTAACTCACGCTATGTCACTTATTGTAGAGAAATACTTTCTTTGCTCTGGGCTCTAGTAACTCAAGCTATGTCACTTTTTGTAGAGGAATACTTTCTTTGCTCTGGGCTCTAGTAACTCACGCTATGTCACTTATTGTAGTGGAATACTTTCTTTGCTCAGGGCTCTAGTCACTCTCGCTATGTCACTTATTGTAGAGGAATACTTTCTTTGCTCTGGGCTCTAGTAACTAACGCTATGTCAATTATTGTAGAGGAATACTTTCCTTGCTCAGTGCTCTAGTAACTCACGCTATGTCACTTATTGTAGATGAATACTTTCATTTCTCTGGGCTCTAGTAACTCACGCTATGTCACTTATTGTAGAGGAATACTTTCTTTGCTCTGGGCTCTAGTAACTCACACTATGTCACTTATTGTACAGGAATACTTTCTTTGCTCAGGGCTCTAATGAACTACGCTATACCACTTATTGTAGAGGAATACATTTCTTTGCTCAGAGCTCTAGTAACTCGCGCTGTGTCACTTATTGTAGAGGAATACTTTCTTTGCTCAGGGCTCTAGTAAACTACGCTATACCACTTATTGTAGAGGAATACTTTCTTTGCTCATGACTCTGGTAACTCACGCTTTGTCACTTTTGTAGAGGAATACTTTCTTTGCTCAGGGCTCTAGTAAACTACGCTATACCACTTATTGTAGTGGAATACTTTCTTTGCTCATGACTCTGGTAACTCACGCTATGTCACTCATTGTAGAGGGATACTTTCTTTTCTCTGGGCTCTAGTAATTCACGCTATGTCACTTATTGTAGAGGAATACTTTATTTGCTCTGGGCTCTAGTAACTCACGCTATGTCACTTATTGTAGAGAAATACTTTCTTTGTTCAGGGCTCTAGTAACTCACGCTATGTCACTTATTGTAGAGAAATACTTTCTTTGCTCTGGGCTCTAGTAACTCAAGCTATGTCACTTTTTGAAGAGGAATACTTTCTTTGCTCAGGGCGCTAGTAACTCACGCTATGTCACTTATTGTAGAGGAATACTTTTTACCTCAGGGCTCTAGTAACTCTCGCTGTGTCACATAATATAGAGGAATAATTTCTTTGCTCTGGGCTCTAGTAACTCACGATATGTCACTTTTTGTAGAGGAATACTTTCTTTGTTCAGGGCTCTAGTAACTCACGCTATGTCACTTATTGTAGAGAAATACTTTCTTTGCTCTGGGCTCTAGTAACTCAAGCTATGTCACTTTTTGTAGAGGAATACTTTCTTTGCTCTGGGCTCTAGTAACTCACGCTATGTCACTTATTGTAGTGGAATACTTTCTTTGCTCAGGGCTCTAGTCACTCTCGCTATGCCACTTATTGTAGAGGAATACTTTCTTTGCTCTGGGCTCTAGTAACTAACGCTATGTCAATTATTGTAGAGGAATACTTTCCTTGCTCAGTGCTCTAGTAACTCACGCTATGTCACTTATTGTAGATGAATACTTTCATTTCTCTGGGCTCTAGTAACTCACGCTATGTCACTTATTGTAGAGGAATACTTTCTTTGCTCTGGGCTCTAGTAACTCACACTATGTCACTTATTGTACAGGAATACTTTCTTTGCTCAGGGCTCTAATGAACTACGCTATACCACTTATTGTAGAGGAATACATTTCTTTGCTCAGAGCTCTAGTAACTCGCGCTGTGTCACTTATTGTAGAGGAATACTTTCTTTGCTCAGGGCTCTAGTAAACTACGCTTTACCACTTATTGTAGTGGAATACTTTCTTTGCTCATGACTCTGGTAACTCACGCTATGTCACTTTTTGTAGAGGAATACTTTCTTTGCTCAGGGCTCTAATGAACTACGCTATACCTTTTATTGTAGAGGAATACATTTCTTTGCTCAGAGCTCTAGTAACTCGCGCTGTGTCACTTATTGTAGAGGAATACTTTCTTTGCTCAGGGCTCTAGTAAACTACGCTTTACCACTTATTGTAGTGGAATACTTTCTTTGCTCATGACTCTGGTAACTCACGCTATGTCACTTTTGTAGAGGAATACTTTCTTTGCTCAGGGCTCTAGTAAACTACGCTATACCACTTATTGTAGAGGAATACTTTCTTTGCTCAGGGCTCTAATAACTCACGCTATGTCACTCATTGTAGAGGAATACTTTCCTTGCTCAGAGCTATAGTAAATCACGCTATGCCACTTATTTTAGAGGAATACTTTCTTCGCTCAGGGCTCTAGTAACTCACACTATGTCACGTATTGTAGAGGAATACTTTATTTGCTCTGGGCTCTAGTATCTCACGCTATGTCACTTATTGTAGAGAAATACTTTCTTTTCTCTGGGCTCTAGTAATTCACGCTATGTCACTTATTGTAGAGGAATACTTTATTTGCTCTGGGCTCTAGTAACTCACGCTATGTTACTTATTGTAGAGGAATACTTTCTTTGCTCAGGGCTCTAGTAAACTACGCTATACCACTTATTGTAGAGGAATACTTTCTTTGCTCATGACTCTGGTAACTCACGCTATGTCACTTTTTGTAGAGGAATACTTTCTTTGCTCAGGGCTCTAGTAAACTACGCTATACCACTTATTGTAGAGGAATACTTTCTTTGCTCAGGGCTCTAATAACTCACGCTATGCCACTTATTGTAGAGGAATGGTTTCGTAGGAGGGGCCATCAGATATTTGGTTATAACCTAACATCAGATATACGTTGGCCAAACATGGGATACCAAAATAGGTTCACTATAGATCGAGCCATATAGATTTTTATGTTGATCTACACCACGCGATGATACGAATCTTTAACTCTTAGACCCAGAATGGTGACGTGGCAGTTTGCCATGATTTTCTTGCCTCCTTATACTCTGCTGGACAAATTGCAGTTGGTCTATTTTAGCGCTCAGCGCAATATATATTTTTTTCTAATGTATCAGGGGCCCCCTTCATCGTGGCATCCTTCGCGATTCTCACCTCGTTGGCTTATCTATTTTTATGCAAACTGTACATCATCATCATCATCATTGGGTGCCTTCTCCGCATCGAAGGTTGGCTACTATGGAGCGCCATTCCACTCTGTCTCTTGCTTTGATGGTGCAGATTGTCATAGGCTGACTTGTCCATCTTTTGATGTTACTCGTCCATGTTAGTCTTGGTCTGCCTTTGCCTCTTTTCCCTTGTATTTTCCCCTCTAATATTACTTTTATTAGACTGTTGTGTCTTTTAACATGACCAAAAATGTCATTTGTCTTGCTCTAATTGTGTTTAGTAGTTCTTTTTTCACCCTTAGTCGTCCTAAAACTTCCTCGTTTGTTTTCTTTTCTTTCCATCCAATTCCATCCAATTCTACCTATTCTTCTGTATATCCACATTTCAAAGGCCTCAATTTTCTGTTCTGTTTTCTGGTCTAATGTCCATGTTTCTGCACCATACAGGAATATTGAGAAGATGTAACATTTTGCTATTCTTAGTTTTAGCCCTGTTGTTATTTGTTTTGATGTTAGTATATTTTTCATGGCATTGAAGTTACTTTTTGCCATACCTATTCTTTTATTTATTTCAGTTGTACATTTTCCATCACTGGTTATAGTAAGTCCCAGGTAGTTGTAGTTCTGAACTGTCTCTAGATGTATTCCTTCAACTTTGATATTTAATTGTAGGTCTTGTTTTAGTCTTTTTGATATTCATATCTAGTCCATATTTCTTGCTTGTCATGTTTATCACATTAAGCAATTGTTGTAGATCTTTAGGATTCTCCGCTAGTAGTACAGTATCATCAGCATATCTTAGGTTATTGATTATCTTCCCATTAATGTTTAGGCCTGGCATCTCAGTGATGTTTTTAAAGATTTGCTCAGTGTATAAATTGAAGAAGCTTGGTGATAGGATGCATCCTTGTCTTACTCCTCTTTTTAGATCAATGGGTGTAGAGTTCTCCTTGTTATATCTTATTATTGCTGTTTGCTCCCAGTACAAATTACATATCAGTCGTATGTCTGTGTCATCCAGATTTATATCTTTTAGGCAGTCTATAAGTTGATTATGGTGTATTCTATCGAAAGATTTCGTGTAGTCTATAAAGCAGGCATATATTGGTTTGTTTACTTCTGTTTACTTTTCGATCAATGTTTTCATGCTGAATATGGCTTCTTTTGTCCCACTGTTTTTCTTGAATCCGAATTGCTGTTCATCTAATTCATTATTAATTTTATTCTGAATCCTTCCCTGTATAACTTTTAGCAAAATTTTGGTTACCTGGCTCATTAGGGTTATTGTTCTAAAATCGCTGTATTCATTCTTTTTAAGCAATGCAATAAAAGTTGATGTTTTTAGTTCATTTGGTATGTATCCTGTGTGGTATATGTCATTGCATATGTCTGTGATCACTTCAATTCCAAAATCTTCTAGTGCTTGTATCATCCCTATCTGTATATTGTCCGGTCCTGCTGCTTTTCCCTTTTACATTGTTTTTATAGCTTTTTCTACTACAGATTTCAGGATTTTATAGCTTGATGTACATTTTATAAATGGCTTATTTTCCCTTTAGTCATGAAATAATTCTGTTATATATTCCTGCCATCTATCGATTATATCTTTGTTGTCTGTTAGCAGTCTTCACTCTTTGTTTGCTATACATCAGTTTCCTGTAGCTTTTTTGTCTTTATTAGTCATTCTTTTTATTTCTGTGTCCATTCCTCTTAAATTTTGTTTACTTTCCATAGTTTCGACTTCTAGACATCTTTGGTTGCGCCAGTCTTCTTTTGTCTTTTTGCACATTTTTCGTATTTCATTATCAATTTCCTTGTATCTGGCAGTGTTCTTCGCTTGTCTTCTCTCTTCCATTTTATCTAAAATGTTGTCAGTGCTGTACAAGGCAGTCTAAATAATTGGTACTAGGTCTTGATCATCCGTGAGCAGCTGACATTTTGTTTACATCTCTATAAAACATATCCGCCAATATTCGGTAACGTCTTTGTCGATCACCAATGAAGAAGAAGTAGAAGAAGTAGAAGAAGTAGAAGAAGAAGAAGAGGAGGAAGAAGAAGAAGAAGAAAGCTGTAAACGAAGTTTATAGAACATTATAATCTAGTACCGTTAACAACACTAGAAATGAAGAACGAAATAGGAGGACGATAATAGAATTATAGGGGTAGAGTTTGAAAGTAGCTTCCTATATGTCAATAATTACGAAAACGTGCAACTCATAGCTAGACATAAAAACTATATGTTCGGGTATGCGGAGAATATTTTTCTTTCCATTTTTTGTTAAATAATATTAAGCAAAGTGCTTTTCCGCCATCCTCAGTTTTGAGAGCAGAGATTTTCACTTCATGCAAACATGAACGCACAGAAATGAGTAAAGATTATTTCTTTTGACAAATGTAATGGGTTTTTTCTATATCTATTGTAAAGTCTTACATAGACTGAATTTGTTGTGTTTTTTATTTTATGCTGTTCTAGTAAATGGAACTCTTCTCAGTGTACACAGGCATTAACTCTCCGATTTCTTGCAAGGCTACACTGGAATTTCTCATGTAAAATACTCGAACCTCAATCACACGAACGAATACCCTTAACACCACTTTAAAATAAATATGAGTTAACGAATAATTTCAAGATGGCAGTAATTTGTTTACTTTTTATTTTAGCTCGGGCAACAAGACTTTTAGCCTATTCTGTTTGACTTTTAAGTGAAGCAGTGATTAAAGGTGGGGGACAAAAGGGGAATTGGTAGGGTAGAAGTCACGGGAAAAATGATAAGAGAACGTTCAAGTAGAAAACATTAAGTGCACGTGAAAAGTGAAGCAGTGATTAAAGGGTAGGACAAAAGGGGAGTTGGTAGGGTAGAAGTCACGGGAAAAAATGATAACAGATCACTCAAGTACAAAACATTAATTTTCACGTGAACTTAATGTTTTCTACTTGAGTGATATCTTATCACTTTTTCCCGTGACTTCTACCCTACCAACTCCCCTTTTGTCCTCCACCTTTAACCACTGCTTCATACATGTCAAGAGGATTTTAATTTTGCGCAGAACGCACACGGAAATTACTGGTTTTGTTCGGTGTCCGAGATGACTAGACATCAGATCTCTCTACTCAGAGACCAGGGGAGAGTATAGCAACTAAGAAACCACGGAGAAAGTATAACAATTCCAACCGCCTTCGATGGAGTCGAACTCTGGCCCTTCCTACGCAAAAGTCGACATTTTACCTCCAGACCACCCACATGAGAGTAGGTGAGACTACCTAGTACTGAGGTGACGGACTCTAAAAAACTTTGCAGGTTATCATCCAAAAAAAGTAGTCTGTATGCCGCTGTTTAGGCTAAATTTAAAGTAGGAAAATCAAATTTTATACCACACTCCACGTAGTTAAACTGTTTTATGAAATGATCCTGCCTTGTCTTCGTCATTGCAATGGAGTTCGTATTCTGCATTTAAATATGTTAGTACTGCCTGGAAAGGGATATGAGTGCTAATAATAATGCACATCGTTAAGGTATTCTTACAATGACCCTAAGTTACGGTATTCTTATAATGGTTATAAGTTAAGGTATTATTGTAATGGCCCTAAATTACGGTATATTCATATAACGGTCCTAAGTTAAAGTTCCCGCTTCATAACGCTCATATCATAACGCCATGAAATTACAGTAGTAGTATACAAGGGTCCATTTGACCCGCATTTAGGCGCGAATTAACAAAGATATATAGCAGGCGCATTTTGCGCGAAATGTACACGAGAGACAGGGGGAGTTAACCGTGACCTCTAGTCCCGGTGACCCCGGAAGTGACCTGTTTATGTTTGGTGTGTGCTGACTTTGGAGTTCTTTGTGTGCTTGATCGTTAGTGCTAGGTTAGTAGATTATACAACATCAATGAAAAACGATCAATATAAAACAGAAGACGAAGATATATTTTATTCTTTATTATCTAAATAGGTGTATAACATACAGTGGATATTATATAACATTACAAACATATTTAGGACATTGAGTTAATATATAGTTCAACGATAACAATTATTTATAGCAATGTAGTTGGTTATCGGCTTAGCTCTATGTCATAAATAAATCATAATGGGTGAAACTGTTAGAGATTCCTGCTTAGGCTAAGCTGGTAGTGTAAATATGTTCCTCGGTGTTAGTGGTTCGATATCTCTCTCTCTCTCTCGTTCTCTCTCCCTATCCATCTCTCTCTCTCTCGCTATCTCTCTCTCTCTCTTTCACTAGACTTCTCTCTCACTCCTAGACGTCTCTCCTACCATACCAGCTTTCATCCTCTCTCTCTCTCTCTCTCCTAACATTCCACCCTCCATCGTACATTTAGCTTCCGTCATAGACTTCCCTCCATTGTAACACTTACTCATTCTCTCCATTTAAACCCATTAGCTCTACTTAGCCCCCCTAAATCTCCTTCTATCTCTCTCTCTCTCTCTCTCTCTCTACTATTCCAGCCTAGATTTCCCTCCATTGAAACACTTACTCATTCTCTCCATTTATCCCTATCATCGCGCCTTCCTTCTCTCTCTCTCTCTCTCTCTCTCTCTCTTTCTCCCCTATCCTCTCTTAGACTTCTAACCTATCAGTCCACCCTCCGCCTCTCCCTTTAGCTCTCCCGTCCTCCCTCATATTTTTAGCGTCCCTCCTATTGTAACACTTGATTATTCTCACCATTTATACCTAGCATCTCGCCTTCTCTCTCATATGCCTCTCTCTCTCTTCTAACCCCTACTAGACTTCTCTCCTACCATTCCACCTTTCTTCCTCTCTCTCTCTCTTTACCTCGCCTAGCGCTCCGCCTTCATTCGTATTTTTTACCTTACCGCCAGTGTAACACATTAATAACATTGAATATCAATTACAAAAAGACTTGAAATATCTACTTTTTAAAGAACCAATAAGATAAACATATGAAAAACGAAGGAATAATACACTCGACAAGGCTTAACATACGTACTTTATACACATCACCATTAATACAACTGAAATTCCTTTAATGATAACCTATCACATCGTTATGAGCTAAGAGAAAAACAGAAAAAAATTCAACTTACACCGTAAAATATTCCACTACAACACAGACCGCTAGACTGAACAGTACTATGAAAATAAACGTCCGTGAATCAAGCGCGCTTATAACACGAAGTCTCACATCCGACTAGTTTAAATATAATCTGGTAAATAAAAGTTGGACGACACTATTCCACCCTCGACTAACATCTAGGTTAACCAATCAGAGAAGAAGATTTCTATCGGACACCCATCAACGAAATGACTGACCTCTGGATTAACTAATCAGAGAAGAGGATTACTGTTATCGTGATAACTGACCTCATTTTCAGCTTGAAGTGCTGTCGAGTCTGATGCATGGGTTACTTTAAATCGATTCGGCCCCTGATACAATCCACCTAGCGGGTCAATGGTGGGGGAAATAATACAAGTGGCGGGTTACTTGAACGCGTTTTGACCCCTGATGCAATACCAGGAGTTCCATGACAGTTATAAATAGTTGGATACAACGAGCAGGAAGTTATATTCAAGGTCCAAAATGTTAGACCAAATCACTAAGATTTTACCACCAGAACACACAAATTTAGGCTCATATTCAAAAAGTCGACCTTAAAACCATACAAATCTACTCCCATATTGATAAAAGTTAGACACATCAAACAGATAATTACTTCCAAACTCCAAAAAGTTAGAACAAATCACGCCTCGATCGTTCTCTAACATTACCACGATCGTTCTTTAACACTGCCTCCAGCGTTCTTCGATCGCTCTCTAACATTACCTCGAGCGTTCTCTAACATTGCCTCGATCGTTCTCTAACATTACCTCGAGCGTTCTCTAACATTGCCACGATCGTTCTTTAACATTGCCTCCAGCGTTCTCTTCATAAGTTTCGGAAGGGAACCATTTGTCGTACTGGGAGAAAAACTCGTTTACCCTATCCCTTTTAACGACCCCTTCTAATGATGACTCGCTGAGTGCCAAGTACAGACTATCTGTATCCATTTCACAGAGTTGAAAGTCGGACCTCTCTACGAATCTATCCAGGAAGTCATAGTAAAATTCCAACATTCGCAATTTGGCGTACTGGTAGACGAAAAAACCAATATGTGAAGGAAGATCCTACAGGATACTTCGTTTTCCAAGCGACACCTCATACAGGTCTTCACCAATAGGCGTCATGGTTTTAAACAGGGGGTTATTTACCAACAAAAACTAGTAGTGGTATAGTGGTTTTTGAGCCGTTCATACTACGCAGATGTACGGTGCAGCACGTGCAATCGATAAAAAAATTGAAATATAACCTCAAGGCATACCCCAAACATAATATTTGACACCCCTACATATCAAATTCCAACAAAAAAACAACAAAAAAACTAGTAATGGTATAGTGGTTTTTGAGCCGTTCATACTACGCAGATGTACGGTGCAGCACGTGCAATATATAAAAAAATTGAAATATAACCTCAAGGCATACCCCAAACATAATATTTGACACCCCTACATATCAAATTCCAACAAAAAAAAACAACAAAAAACTAGTAGTAGGGAATGGTTTTTGAGCCGTGGATACTACGCAGATGTATGGTGCTAAAAGCACAATGCGAAAATGTTAAAATCCTAGCTCAAAAACCCTTCTCTACTACTAGTTTTTTGTTGTTTTTTTGTTGGAATTTGATATGTAGGGGTGTCAAATATTATGTTTGGGGTATGCCTTGAGGTTATATTTCAATTTTTTATCGATTGCACGTGCTGCATCGTACATCTGCGTAGTATGAACGGCTCAAAAAACCACCATACCACTACTAGTTTTTGTTGATTTTTTTATGGAGTTTGATATGTAGGGGTGTCAAATATTATGTTTGGGGTATGCCTTGAGATTATATTTCAATTTTTTTATCGATTTCAGGGGCGTAACCCTCAAAAATGGTAAGGGGGGTTACAATTTCAAAAGTGATTTTTAAGTTAATTTTTGGTGTGGGGATGTCTAAAATAAAGTTTTAGGTAAACCTACGTGCTAAATTAACGATTTTTATCGATTTCAGGGGCGTAACCCTCAAAAATGGTAAGGGGGGTTACAATTTCAAAAGTGATTTTTAAGTTAATTTTTGGCGTGGGGATGTCTAAAATAAAGTTTTAGGTAAGCCTACGTGGTAAATTTACGATTTTTATCAATTCCATGGGCGTAACCCTCAAAAAATGATAAGGGGGTAAAATCCTAAAAGTGGTTTTTAATGTAAATTTTTGCAATGGGGATGTCTAAAATAAAGTTTGGGGTATGCTTAGAGTGAAAATTTACGATTTTTACCGATTTTATGGGCGTAACCCTCAAAAAAATGATAAGGGGGTAAAATCCTAAAAGTGGTTTTTAATGTAAATTTTTGCAATGGTATTAATATCCTTCAAACCAATTCCCATTCTAAGTTTACAATGATAATGTCTGCTTCTTCCGTTGTCTAGCTGTCCATCGAGGTGCCTTCTAGGTTTCTGCCCTGCCTCCTAGGTTTCTGACCTTGCCTCCTAGGTTTCTGCCCTTGCCTCCTAGGTTTCTGCCCTTACCTCCTAGGTTTCTGCCCTTGCCTCCTAGGTTTCTGTCTTTGCCTCTTAGGTTTCTGCCCTTGCCTCTTAGGTTTCTGCCCGTGCCTCCTAGGTTTCTGCCCTTGCCTCTTTGGTTTCTGCCCTTGCCTCCTAGGTTTCTGATCTTGTCTCCTAGGTTTCTGACCTTGCCTCCTAGGTTTCTGCCTACATTTTTGTGATCTGGTGGTAATATTTTTCTTGGCCTATGGGAAGACCTTGACGAATTTGGGGAAACATGTGAACGTGACCTATGTTAAAGAGGGGGCCAATACAACAAAGTTGGTAAATAACCCCCTGTTTAAAACCATGACGCCTATTGGTGAAGACCTGTATGAGGTGTCGCTTGGAAAACGAAGTATCCTGTGGGATCATCCTTCACATATTGGTTTTTTCGTCTACCAGTACGCCAAATTGCGAATGTTGGAATTTTACTATGACTTCCTGGATAGATTCGTAGAGAGGTCCGACTTTCAACTCTGTGAAATGGATACAGATAGTCTGTACTTGGCACTCAGCGAGTCATCATTAGAAGGGGTCGTTAAAAGGGATAGGGTAAACGAGTTTTTCTCCCAGTACGACAAATGGTTCCATTCCGAAACTTGTGAAGAGAACGCTGGAGGCAATGTTAAAGAACGACCGTGGCAATGTTAGAGAACGCTCGAGGTAATGTTAGAGAACGATCGAGGCAATGTTAGAGAACGCTCGAGGTAATGTTAGAGATCGATCGAAGAACGCTGGAGGCAGTGTTAAAGAACGATCGTGGTAATGTTAGAGAACGATCGAGGCGTGATTTGTTCTAACTTTTTGGAGTTTGGAAGTAATTATCTGTTTGATGTGTCTAACTTTTATCAATATGGGAGTAGATTTGTATGGTTTTAAGGTCGACTTTTTGAATATGAGCCTAAATTTGTGTGTTCTGGTGGTAAAATCTTAGTGATTTGGTCTAACATTTTGGACCTTGAATATAACTTCCTGCTCGTTGTATCCAACTATTTATAACTGTCATGGAACTCCTGGTATTGCATCAGGGGTCAAAACGCGTTCAAGTAACCCGCCACTTGTATTATTTCCCCCACCATTGACCCGCTAGGTGGATTGTATCAGGGGCCGAATCGATTTAAAGTAACCCATGCATCAGACTCGACAGCACTTCAAGCTGAAAATGAGGTCAGTTATCACGATAACAGTAATCCTCTTCTCTGATTAGTTAATCCAGAGGTCAGTCATTTCGTTGATGGGTGTCCGATAGAAATCTTCTTCTCTGATGGTTAACCTAGATGTTAGTCGAGGGTGGAATAGTGTCGTCCAACTTTTATTTACCAGATTATATTTAAACTAGTCGGATGTGAGACTTCGTGTTATAAGCGCGCTTGATTCACGGACGTTTATTTCATAGTACTGTTCAGTCTAGCGGTCTGTGTTGTAGTGGAATATTTTACGGTGTAAGTTGAATTTTTTTCTGTTTTTCTCTTAGCTCATAACGATGTGATAGGTTATCATTAAAGGAATTTCAGTTGTATTAATGGTGATGTGTATAAAGTACGTATGTTAAGCCTTGTCGAGTGTATTATTCCTTCGTTTTTCATATGTTTATCTTATTGGTTCTTTAAAAAGTAGATATTTCAAGTCTTTTTGTAATTGATATTCAATGTTATTAATGTGTTACACTGGCGGTAAGGTAAAAATACGAATGAAGGCGGAGCGCTAGGCGAGGTAAAGAGAGAGAGAGAGAGGAAGAAAGGTGGAATGGTAGGAGAGAAGTCTAGTAGGGGTTAGAAGAGAGAGAGAGGCATATGAGAGAGAAGGCGAGATGCTAGGTATAAATGGTGAGAATAATCAAGTGTTACAATAGGAGGGACGCTAAAAATATGAGGGAGGACGGGAGAGCTAAAGGGAGAGGCGGAGGGTGGACTGATAGGTTAGAAGTCTAAGAGAGGATAGGGGAGAAAGAGAGAGAGAGAGAGAGAGAGAGAGAGAGAGAAGGAAGGCGCGATGATAGGGATAAATGGAGAGAATGAGTAAGTGTTTCAATGGAGGGAAATCTAGGCTGGGATAGTAGAGAGAGAGAGAGAGAGAGAGAGAGAGGGAGATTTAGGGGGGCTAAGTAGAGCTAATGGGTTTAAATGGAGAGAATGAGTAAGTGTTACAATGGAGGGAAGTCTATGACGGAAGCTAAATGTACGATGGAGGGTGGAATGTTAGGAGAGAGAGAGAGAGGATGAAAGCTGGTATGGTAGGAGAGACGTCTAGGAGTGAGAGAGAAGTCTAGTGAAAGAGAGAGAGAGAGAGATAGCGAGAGAGAGAGAGATGGATAGGGAGAGAGAACGAGAGAGAGAGAGAGATATCGAACCACTAACACCGAGGAACATATTTACACTACCAGCTTAGCCTAAGCAGGAATCTCTAACAGTTTCACCCATTATGATTTATTTATGACATAGAGCTAAGCCGACAACCAACTACATTGCTATAAATAATTGTTATCGTTGAACTATATATTAACTCAATGTCCTAAATATGTTTGTAATGTTATATAATATCCACTGTATGTTATACACCTATTTAGATAATAAAGAATAAAATATATCTTCGTCTTCTGTTTTATATTGATCGTTTTTCATTGATGTTGTATAATCTACTAACCTAGCACTAACGATCAAGCACACAAAGAACTCCAAAGTCAGCACACACCAAACATAAACAGGTCACTTCCGGGGTCACCGGGACTAGAGATCACGGTTAACTCCCCCTGTCTCTCGTGTACATTTCGCGCAAAATGCGCCTGCTATATATCTTTGTTGATTCGCGCCTAAATGCGGGTCAAATGGACCCTTGTATACTACTTACAGTATTCTTAAAATAGCCCTAAGTTGCAGCATTCTTGAAATGGCTCTAAGTTGCAGTATTCTTGAGATGGCCCTAAGTTACGGTATTCTTAAAATGGCCCTAAGTTACGGTACTCTTATAATGACCCTAAGTTACGGTACTCTTATAATGGCCCTGAGTTACGGTACTCTTATAATGGCCCTAAGTTACGGTACTCTTATAATGGCCCTGGTTGCAGTATTCTTGTGATGACCCTAAGTTACGGTACTATAATAATGGCCCTAAGTTACGGTACTCTTATAATGGCCCTAGTTGCAGTATTCTTGTGATGGCCCTAAGTTACGGTACTTTTATAATGGCAATAAGTTGCAGGATTCTTGTGATGACATTATGTTACATTTGTAAAGACATACTTATGCAAAAATGTAGAAATAGCTATACGCACGACAGGTGCAGTCTAACAAAAGTCGTCACAGAATTTGACAGGAAATGTAGTGACTGAGCACAGGGTGTGACTGAGTTCGAGATTTAGGAGTTGGTGCAAATTTACTCCAAACCAGGATCCAATCATTGGTGACTCGATTACGCGGGGAATTCGAAGTGATTGGGTTTTGCTGTGCATTGCAATAAAAAAAAGGAAAGAGAAAGAAGCAGGGGCCTACAAGACTACTACTTCCAGTACACGCATGGAGTCAGAAGCTGTGACGAAAGTTACCAGTTGGCTGATTAAGAGACTGATGGGTGACACATGCGATAATATTTACCAACTTATAGAGTATGATCCGGAGGATTGAAAGGAATATACTTCGCAGAGAGTTATGGTTTTGGTTAGTCGAAGGCTCCGGTATCACTGCACTGGAATTAAAATCCATAATTGCTCAACCGCCTGTGCCAGTGGAATCTTCCGAATTAAAGCTCATCTCACTAAAGGATCCAAACAAAGAAAGGCAGCTGCAGTTCCCATCACAGCAGCCACAGAACACATCAGAAGATAAAGGCGTATCAGTACCGAAAGTGAATTCGCAGAGAGTTGGTGCACCTACTTGATTTGTCTCATGTCTATAGTCTAACGTGAATGTATTGACCTATAGATGTAGGAGTTCATGGTAACGAGATTGCCGACATGATATCAGGGACTTGCATTGTGCAGGGGAAGTTAACAATTGACAAAACTGACATCGGGATTGCTGTCAGAGACCAACTGTCACATGAAGATGACAACAAAGCGAAGGACAGCATACACGTCAGAGGAATTGTGGAACAAGGTGCCATGAACGGTGAGGAACAGAAAAACATCCTCAGCGGTTGAGAACACAACACAATTAATTAATCGATTAATGTAGGACAGTAAAGTTCAGTAGACGAACACTTCCATGGTGGATGGAATGGGCAGTGGAGCAGATGTGGGAATATTCTGACTGCGGTGACATCAGTCAGGACTAAAGACAAATACATTGTGCTCCCATACATAAACATATGAGTTGGATAAGTATCTATCTGTCTATTGACCTTTCGAGCCGTAGTCGGCCCATAGGGCATAGACCCAGATACTCTTTCTCTTATCTAAATTTTTATTCTAGCAGTTTTCATTTCATCTAGAGATATTTTATCAAATCTCGCCATTTGTCTATTTTCTGTGCAAGCAGCTCTATCTCATTGAAGGAGCCGATTCCTGCTGGTCTTGCCTCTGTGATCAATGTTCTTCTCTGTGTCTCTCTGAGTCGGCCTCTTTTCCTCTTACCTGTTGTTTCCCACACGAGGACTTGCTTTGTTATTCGGTTATTATCTCTCTTTATTACATGTCCAACATATGACCATCGTCTTTTCTTGATTACTGAAGACATTAGTGGTTGATTGGCGATTTATCTAATTTCTTCGTCTGTTTTGAATTCGTTCCACGCTATACCAAGTATTTTACTTAGACATTTATTTTCGCTATGTAAGTATTCACCGAAAAACAATATATGAAGGAATGAAATGTAGTGTGGTGCATGAATGACAGCTTACAGAAGCATTTGAAATAAGAACAGGAGTAAGGCAGGGATACCTTCTGTCTCCATTTCTCTTTCTACTGGCCATAGATTGGATTATGAGATTAACTCAAAACAACAGAAATGGTATCCAGTGGTCACTGACCAAGCAACTTAATGATTTAGACTTTGCTGATGACATAGCTCTCCTATCACGCAACCATCAACAGATGCAGGATAAAATGAGCATACTTGATGAGAGATCACAACAGCAAGGACTAAAAATTAATAGAGATAAGACCAACATTATGAGAATTAATGCAGTTGGCAATAACCAAATAAAATTAGGAGAAATACATCTACTAGACGTACAATCTTACAAATATCTGGGCAGTAATATAGATAAAGAGGGAGAAACAGAAAATGATACCAAAATAAGGATATCGACAGTAAGCGTTTGCTGCACTGGGAAACATATGGAAGTCCAAAGAAATTGGGTTAAATACAAAAATAAAAATTGTCAACTCCAATGTTAAGTCAGTCCTATTATATAGTTGTGAATCGTGGAGAACAACAAAATTGACAATCATGAAGATACACTTTCATTAATGGATGCTTACGCAGAATAAAAGGATGGAAATGACAGGACAAAATCACTAACATAGAATTATGGAAATGTACCAGTCAAACATTTTTTATAATCCCCAGGGGGAAAGACAAAGAGCAAGACCAATGAATTCTTGGAGAAGACAGACAGAAACAGAGATGAAGATGATGGGATGACACATGGAGAAGACATGGAATGATCTTAAAAGAATGGCAAGAAACAGAACGACTTGGAAAGTGTTTGTTGAAGACCTATGCTCCACGGGGAGCTGAAAGGTAGAAGAAGATTCACAGAACGAAATATTATTTTTATATTATAAAAAAAAAATAATCTGAATATCAGGCGGTACGACTAGAAATGAAGATATCTGGGAAAGAAAAGAAGAAAAGCTAATTGAAAAATAGATGGTTAATAGCGAGTAATAATGGACTGAACACACATTAAGAAAATATGACGCATAAAAAGACAGACTTAGTTATGAAGCCCATAACGACAGAAAAAACAGGGAAGGTCTAGGAAAACATTGAGAAGTGAGATCATGAAAACTCTCACGGGTTTTTTTCCGCTTCTTCTACCTTCAAATCCATTTGGAGCATAGACATTCAACAAAAACTGTCCAGGTCGATCTGTTTCTTGCAATTCTTTTAAGATCATTCAAATCTTTCCCATCATCTTCATCTCTGCTTCCATCTGTCTTATCCAAGAATAGTTTGGTTTTCCTTTTTCCTTTTACCTGGGGATCCCCAAAAAGGACCTGTAAGTAGTATAGCAGGGTCTATTTGACCCGCATTGTGGCGCTAAATTAACAAAGATATATAGTAGGTGCGCAGCGCACCTAATGTACCGTAGGCGCAGGGGGAGTTAATCATGACCGATCGTGTCCGGATAATGACCTCTAGTCTCGGTGACCCCGGAAGTGACCTGCTTATATCTGGTGTGTGCGGATTTTGGCGTTCTTTATGTACTTGATCGTTAGTGATAGGTTAGTAGATTATACAACATCAATGAAAAACGATCAATATAAAACAGAAGACAAAGATATACTTTATTCTTTTATTATCTCAATAGGTGTATAACATACATTGATATTATATAACATTACAAAAATATTCAGTACATTGAGTAAATATATAGTACAAGGATAACATTTATTTATAGCTATGTAGTTGGTGTCTGCTTAGCTCTATGTCATAAATGAATCATAAGGGGTGAAACTGTTAGAGATTGTTGGGTAGCCTAAGCTGGTAGTGTAAAGAGTTAAATATCTAAAGGCGTAGTCGAGACGTTATCATCAGCTACCTTTCTTTTTATTATAGAAATAGGAAAGAGCATTTCTTGTTTGACTGTAGGAAAATATAGAATTATTTAAGACTTTGAAACCTACATTTTTCCCACCCTTGGCCTTTTGCGTGGCGAGAACCTCTAAAAACATATCTTTATCTAATTTGTTGTGTTGCTTGCTTAACCCTTTACAACTGATTTTATCGTAATCCCCACTGCAATGGTACGTCTTACTACATAAGCTAACAAGAGCTGCCCCTTCGTACTCTAGTTTAAAAAGCCCGGGCGTTCGTTTTGTGTACGCTTTAACACCCTTACAGTTTATACAGTCTGTCTTGCTAATATGCTCATCGCAAAACTCGGCAGGAAACCAGTCTTTATATACGCTATTAAACTCATACCGCAGACCTGACTTAACTATGTCCTCTAGCTTAGGTGCGCTTAAGGCTAAGTATAAACTATCAGTGTCTGTTTCACATAACTGAAAGTTGGACCTATCTACAAACTTATCTAAGAACTCGAAATAAAAATCTAACATCCGAAATTTGGCGTATTGATAGACAAAGAAACCGATTTGTAGGGGCAAGTCCCAAACAGTTTTCTTTTTCTCCATCTCAATTTCAAAAAGATCCTCCCCTATTTCAGTCATCTTTTTAAACCGGGAACTATTAATCATTTTCGATATCTCATCCCCCTGAACATACGAGACAGCGCTATGATTGGCCTTATTGGTTAGAGTCTTCCCGTAGGCTGAGTTTCCTAAGAGCTTCATCGTATCGCTTACTATAGATTGATTTTCGTCTAGATCACCAGCCCTCCTAGCGTCAGAAACCATTTCGCCAAACTTTTTAAAACAACTAGACGGTTGATATTCTATCACTTGATAAATTTTTGTTACCACCAATCCGTGGTCTAAATACCATTTTAACAGTGGTGTTGCCAACAAAATTTTTTCCCCGACATAACTACCGATTAGGGTGCGACGAGGGGTTGACAACAAGTTATGTTTGAGGGCATATTCACCCATAAACGGTCCGATATCGTCACGCGTGACATCAATATTTTTGAAAATTGGAGTCATCTCACTGAAATGGTCCTTCAGGCGGTCGGGAACGTGTAGATCACATTCCACTAAACCAAAACACGTCCCATCTGAAACAGAAGTCAGAATCTGTTTATCACTGAGAGGGAGCCCTTCTTTAGAGTAAGAGGGTCTAGCTCGAGGGATGGCTTTAGAAAGGAAAGCCCTAATGGTTGGGTCAGACTTTTTCAGAGCCTGCCACTCACATTCCCACATAACTTCTACTGGGACTTTTACCTCCTCGGTTAGGTAGGTGTGTATCTCACATGCTTTTTCAAACAGCTCGAACAAGGGTTTATTATTAACAGGGTTTCTATCTTTATCTTTGGTGAGGGGACAGTCTTTGTGACCATGGTACAGACAACCATGAAAATTGTAGCCTCTTCTATTGGATTTATCCCACCCATCCACAGGGATATTTCTAGCACCTAATCGAAACTCCCTCCCGTTAAACTGAGTTTTCAACTCCACCCCTTTTTGGTGAGCAACCCACGTTAGCCACTCTCTACTTTGTTGGACATAATAGTTATCTTTTTCGACCCTAAACCCGGTCTCCATTCTTCTAATAATTGGATAAGCTGTTGGCATTGGGTTCATCAGAGCCCAAAGATACAACGCGTTGGCATCGTAACCTTGGATGGATTTGACTACCTTTTCGCCCCTAATAAACGTTTTGCCTACCTCGTGATACCTATGGAAAATTATAGAGGGACCCCCAACGATATTATCTCTAATCATTTTGTGTAGACTCGCCTGTTTGCTCGAACATAAACTAAACATTACACCCCTATCAACGGTCTTAAAAAGATACTTTAAACAAACACCCGGAACCGAAATGGCGTCTTTAAAAAGTCTACACCCCGCTCCCCATAAAAGCGAACCTGCTGCTCCAAAGCTTCTAAAAAGGGGACTACATCTTTGTTGTTATACCACACCAAAAAGTCCCTAAGGGTGGTCATGTTATTATCCCTCCAGACCTTTTTACACAGAGCGTACTCCTCCTTGGAAATGTTGGAATTTTTTAACGACGAATAAAACGTTTCGTGTGGGGGTAACTCTGTCTCGTTCAACTTGTGGGTATCGTCTATATATTCATAACAAAAGTAACCCTTTGTCTCACTAATCTTATAAGCCGCCAGATATTTACTATAGCTAAACCCGGGGGCTAGATAGTTTACTATATCTAAGAATTTTAGATTCGGCGTTGCAATACACATAAAGTTATTGTTTCTTTTAACTATAAACTTGAACGGTTTTGCTACTTTGTAGTCTCCTTCCATTGTATCTCCCTCTTCTTCGTTAGCAGCAGCGGCTTCTTCTTCTTCTTCCATACTATCTTCTTCTTCGCCCACTTGGGCAGCGGCATCCATGAAGTGCTTTATTAAATAAGGTTTAATGACGTTAATGTCATATTTCCCCGAGTTAAACCCTATAACTGGAAGCTCTTTTAAATACTCATCAAACTTAGCTATTAGCTTGTCTTTATTCAGATCATGGAGTTGAGTAAAAATACGTTCAAACCGAGCTCGCAACAACGAGTATGCCTTAGCAGCGATACCAGTGAGGTAATCAACCATCTGACTAACTAAAACCTGGGGGTCACCCTTCGTTATGAAGCATATTGGTCCCTCCCACCCGGGGACATTTGACGCTATAGAGCAGGAGAGGGGCACGTGTTTGGCTACAAAGGTAGTCGAGTGCGTTTCTTGGGGAACATTCCCATTATCAAAATAACATTCATAATCGAACGTCGCCCTGAATGGGAAAATAAAACACTCTGGAGTACTGATCCCTTCAGCGCTGATCGCGTCCCATACACTTTCAGGTGAAGAGTAAACACCACCTTTATATGTCTCTACAGCCATATCCCCAATACACGTTTTTTCGTGCCTATCCATACGCCCAAACTTTTTCCACAATTGCCCACATTTTCCACAAGAAAAGCTTTTACTAGCCCTAGAAAGATCGTTTACATAAAAGAAGTGGTTTTTGTAAAGTAAAAGACGGAGAGTTTCATTATAACTACTACCGCTTCTCAGGACAATACGCAAGGCTTGCTCAGAATCAAACTCAAAAATATCTATATTTATTGCAAAGCAATTTTCTAAGAGAGGCATTTCAGCCGGAGTTACACCGGGAAAGTTACTTAACATTAGAGACGGGTTAAATTGTTTGAAAAGTAGGCTCGAAGCCTTCCTAACACCATCAACAGAGGCACCTCGATGGACAGCTAGACAACGGAAGAAGCAGAGATTATCATTGTAGCTTTTAGAATGGGAATCGGTTTGAAGGGTATTAATACCGTGGTTCGAAGCAATGTAGGGTGGGATATCTAGCAGACACCCTATAGGATAATCTTGAAGTTTATAAACATAAACACTCGTACTGACTAATGCTTCTAAGGTATATTTGGTTGTCTCCCTGTTTTTATTTGCATACCCTAATATATCACTTTCATTTAATCTATCAACAAATGTTTCAAAATCATGTCTGTTGTTAACTAACAGGGGTTTGTCTAAACCTGTCGCATTATTTGAGCTGGCGTGAAAGTAACGCAGCCCCTGTGTCTCTCTATGTCTTAAGACTAGATGATGACTATAATTCACCTTGTAACGCTTTTTCTGGGCTAGAAAAATTGGGTTTACAAGGGTCTTCCAATCTATAGGAGTATCAGGCTGATGAAATATAGTGTACGTGTCCATGTATTTGGTCCTACGTTCATGTGTTCTAATAGCTAACCAGTTGTTCTTATATATCTTCTTAATATCTTGAGGTAACTTATTTAAAGAGTCTATTTCATTAATAAGTCTTGGTCTCTTTGAGAGCTCTTGAGTCGAACTCTTTACTGCCCGTTTGCGTGAGGTTGTCGATACAAGTGGGCCTGGTAGTGTTGATGATGGTGTTGAGTTGTCCACAGCTGTTTCATGGCTAGCAAGATGTACTTGCAAATGGCTTGCTCCAGTGAAGCTTTGTTGACAAATGTGGCAGATATGTGGGGTAACACTGGTCTCTTTAGAAGGTACATTAGCTGCTGAGGCAGGGGTTGGTGATGCAGGAACTGCTGATACAAGAGATGCAGGATGCTCTGTCTTGATATGTTTAGCAAGATTGTCAGCTCTATTATATACTCGTTCACAAACATCACATTTGTATTTCTGACGCCCATGTACACTAGCAACATGTCGTTTCACGATCCGGCTCCGGGTGAAAGTTTTGGAGCAGAGATGACAAGTGTTAGACATCTGTAGAAAAGAAATTGAAACATTACAACTAAAGAGTAAAGAACAGTAAACATTACAAGAAAAGTAAACAACAAGATACACAACTTATCGAAATTAGGTCACAAAAGTAACACGTGGACACTACACAACCAACTTATCGAAAACAGGTTACTAAAATAACACGTGGATACTAAACAACCAACTTATCGAAAACAGGTTACTAAAGTAACATACTATAACATTAAAGATCTAAGATAACACTTACTTTTTTATGTGTTTGAAGGTACAAGACACATCCGTAGGCAACAACTGTAAGCGAAAGTGTGATTACAAGCTTCAAAGTCGCGTTATATATAGCCAGAAACACCGGAAGTGTTACTAAAAATAGAACTGACAGCTGATGCAATACCGGAAGTGTTACTAAAAATAGCTTTTGACTGCTGACGTGATGCCCGTGGAGTTTCTAAAAATAGATTTTGACCTATGATGCAATACCAGGCAACTTTATAGGAGTTTTTCCCCTTGACCCTTTATGAGGGGACGCCCATGAAACTGTTAGAAATAGTAAATTTAACCTCTAGACATACCCCAAACTTTACATTAGACATCCCCATAGCACAAATTTACATAAAAACAACTTTTGAAATTACTACCCCTGTACACATTTTTGGCGGTTACGCCCATGAAACAATTAAAAATAGTAAATTTAACAGCTAGACATACCCCAAACTTCATTTTAGTCATCCCTGTATCAAAAATTTACTAAAAAACCACTTTTATGAGTGTTGCCCCCTGTACCCATTTTTGGCGGTTACGCCCATGAAACTGTTAAAAATAGTAAATTTAACATATAGACATACCCAGACTTCCAGAAGCAGAATATTCCTTATATAAATAGTCTACCAGCAGATGTTTTTACTGCTTCCAGGAATATTCCTTATATAAATAGTCTACCGGCAGATTTGTTTTTTTTCTTATATGAGAGTCTACCCGGCCAATCACTGGCTATATACTACTAATTTTTGGTTGATTTTTCAGGTAAATTTGATACATGGGCGTGTCAAATATTATGTTTGAGGTATACCAATAGGATAAATTTACTATTTTTAACAGTTTCATGGGCGTAACCGCCAAAAATGGGTACCGGTGTAGTAATTTCAAAAGTTGTTTTTATGTAAATTCATGATACGGAGATGCTTAATATAAAGTTTGGGGTATGTCTAGATGTTAAATTGACTATTTTTAACAGTTTCATGGGCGTAACCGCCAAAAATGGGTACCGGATTAGTAATTTCAAAAGTTGTTTTTATGTAAATTCTTGATACGGGGATGACTAAAATGAAGTTTGGGGTATGTCTAGGTGCTAAATTTCAATTTTTTATTGATTTCATGGGCGTAACCGCCAAAAATGGGTACGAGGGTAGTAATTTCAAAAGTTGTTTTTATGTAAATTCTTGATAAGGGGCTGCTTAATATAAAGTTTGGGGTATGTCTAGGTGTTAAATTTCAATTTTTAACAGTTTCATGGGCGTAACCATCAAAAATGGGTAAGGGGGTAACACACATAAAAGTTGTTTTTATGTAAATTCTTGATACAGGGATGACTAATATAAAGTTTGGGGTATGTCTAGAGGTTAAATTTACTATTTTTAACAGTTTCATGGGCGTAACCGCCAAAAATGGGTACGGTGGTAGTAATTTCAAAAGTTGTTTTTATGTAAATTCTTGATATGGGGATGCTTAATATAAAGTTTGGTGTATGTCTATATGTTAAATTTACTATTTTTAACAGTTTCATGGGCGTAACCGCCAAAAATGGGTACAGGGGGCAACACTCATAAAAGTGGTTTTTTAGTAAATTTTTGATACAGGGATGACTAAAATGAAGTTTGGGGTATGTCTAGCTGTTAAATTTACTATTTTTAATTGTTTCATGGGCGTAACCGCCAAAAATGTGTACAGGGGTAGTAATTTCAAAAGTTGTTTTTATGTAAATTTGTGCTATGGGGATGTCTAATGTAAAGTTTGGGGTATGTCTAGAGGTTAAATTTACTATTTCTAACAGTTTCATGGGCGTCCCCTCATAAAGGGTCAAGGGGAAAAACTCCTATAAAGTTGCCTGGTATTGCATCATAGGTCAAAATCTATTTTTAGAAACTCCACGGGCATCACGTCAGCAGTCAAAAGCTATTTTTAGTAACACTTCCGGTATTGCATCAGCTGTCAGTTCTATTTTTAGTAACACTTCCGGTGTTTCTGGCATATATATAACGCGACTTTGAAGCTTGTAATCACACTTTCGCTTACAGTTGTTGCCTACGGATGTGTCTTGTACCTTCAAACACATAAAAAAGTAAGTGTTATCTTAGATCTTTAATGTTATAGTATGTTACTTTAGTAACCTGTTTTCGATAAGTTGGTTGTTTAGTATCCACGTGTTATTTTAGTAACCTGTTTTCGATAAGTTGGTTGTGTAGTGTCCACGTGTTACTTTTGTGACCTAATTTCGATAAGTTGTGTATCTTGTTTACTTTTCTTGTAATGTTTACTGTTCTTTACTCTTTAGTTGTAATGTTTCAATTTCTTTTCTACAGATGTCTAACACTTGTCATCTCTGCTCCAAAACTTTCACCCGGAGCCGGATCGTGAAACGACATGTTGCTAGTGTACATGGGCGTCAGAAATACAAATGTGATGTTTGTGAACCAGTATATAATAGAGCTGACAATCTTGCCAAACATATCAAGACAGAGCATCCTGCATCTCTTGTATCAGCAGTTCCTGCATCACCAACCCCTGCCTCAGCAGCTAATGTTCCTTCTAAAGAGACCAGTGTTACCCCACATATCTGCCACATTTGTCAACAAAGCTTCACTGGAGCAAGCCATTTGCAAGTACATCTTGCTAGCCATGAAACAGCTGTGGACAACTCAACACCATCATCAACACTACCAGGCCCACTTGTATCGACAACCTCACGCAAACGGGCAGTAAAGAGTTCGACTCAAGAGCTCTCAAAGAGACCAAGACTTATTAATGAAATAGACTCTTTAAATAAGTTACCTCAAGATATTAAGAAGATATATAAGAACAACTGGTTAGCTATTAGAACACATGAACGTAGGACCAAATACATGGACACGTACACTATATTTCATCAGCCTGATACTCCTATAGATTGGAAGACCCTTGTAAACCCAATTTTTCTAGCCCAGAAAAAGCGTTTCAAGGTGAATTATAGTCATCATCTAGTCTTAAGACATAGAGAGACACAGGGGCTGCGTTACTTTCACGCCAGCTCAAATAATGCGACAGGTTTAGACAAACCCCTGTTAGTTAACAACAGACATGATTTTGAAACATTTGTTGATAGATTAAATGAAAGTGATATATTAGGGTATGCAAATAAAAACAGGGAGACAACCAAATATACCTTAGAAGCATTAGTCAGTACGAGTGTTTATGTTTATAAACTTCAAGATTATCCTATAGGGTGTCTGCTAGATATCCCACCCTACATTGCTTCGAACCACGGTATTAATACCCTTCAAACCGATTCCCATTCTAAAAGCTACAATGATAATCTCTGCTTCTTCCGTTGTCTAGCTGTCCATCGAGGTGCCTCTGTTGATGGTGTTAGGAAGGCTTCGAGCTTACTTTTCAAACAATTTAACCTGTCTCTAATGTTAAGTAACTTTCCCGGTGTAACTCCGGCTGAAATGCCTCTCTTAGAAAATTGCTTTGCAATAAATATAGATATTTTTGAGTTTGATTCTGAGCAAGCCTTGCGTATTGTCCTGAGAAGCGGTAGTAGTTATAATGAAACTCTCCGTCTTTTACTTTACAAAAACCACTTCTTTTATGTAAACGATCTTTCTAGGGCTAGTAAAAGCTTTTCTTGTGGAAAATGTGGGCAATTGTGGAAAAAGTTTGGGCGTATGGATAGGCACGAAAAAACGTGTAATGGGGATATGGCTGTAGAGACATATAAAGGTGGTGTTTACTCTTCACCTGAAAGTGTATGGGACGCGATCAGCGCTGAAGGGATCAGTACTCCAGAGTGTTTTATTTACCCATTCAGGGCGACGTTCGATTATGAATGTTATTTTGATAATGGGAATGTTCCCCAAGAAACGCACTCGACTACCTTTGTAGCCAAACACGTGCCCCTCTCCTGCTCTATAGCGTCAAATGTCCCCGGGTGGGAGGGACCAATATGCTTCATAACGAAGGGTGACCCCCAGGTTTTAGTTAGTCAGATGGTTGATTACCTCACTGGTATCGCTGCTAAGGCATACTCGTTGTTGCGAGCTCGGTTTGAACGTATTTTTACTCAACTCCATGATCTGAATAAAGACAAGCTAATAGCTAAGTTTGATGAGTATTTAAAAGAGCTTCCAGTTATAGGGTTTAACTCGGGGAAATATGACATTAACGTCATTAAACCTTATTTAATAAAGCACTTCATGGATGCCGCTGCCCAAGTGGGCGAAGAAGAAGATAGTATGGAAGAAGAAGAAGAAGCCGCTGCTGCTAACGAAGAAGAGGAAGATACAATGGAAGGAGACTACAAAGTAGCAAAACCGTTCAAGTTTATAGTTAAAAGAAACAATAACTTTATGTGTATTGCAACGCCGAATCTAAAATTCTTAGATATAGTAAACTATCTAGCCCCCGGGTTTAGCTATAGTAAATATCTGGCGGCTTATAAGATTAGTGAGACAAAGGGTTACTTTTGTTATGAATATATAGACGATACCCAAAAGTTGAACGAGACAGAGTTACCCCCACACGAAACGTTTTATTCGTCGTTAAAAAATTCCAACATTTCCAAGGAGGAGTACGCTCTGTGTAAAAAGGTCTGGAGGGATAATAACATGACCACCCATAGGGACTTTTTGGTGTGGTATAACAACAAAGATGTAGTCCCCTTTTTAGAAGCTTTGGAGCAGCAGGTTCGCTTTTATGGGGAGCGGGGTGTAGACTTTTTAAAGACGCCATTTCGGTTCCGGGTGTTTGTTTAAAGTATCTTTTTAAGACCGTTGATAGGGGTGTAATGTTTAGTTTATGTTCGAGCAAACAGGCGAGTCTACACAAAATGATTAGAGATAATATCGTTGGGGGTCCCTCTATAATTTTCCATAGGTATCACGAGGTAGGCAAAACGTTTATTAGGGGCGGAAAGGTAGTCAAATCCATCCAAGGTTACGATGCCAACGCGTTGTATCTTTGGGCTCTGATGAACCCAATGCCAACAGCTTATCCAATTATTAGAAGAATGGAGACCGGGTTTAGGGTCGAAAAAGATAACTATTATGTCCAACAAAGTAGAGAGTGGCTAACGTGGGTTGCTCACCAAAAAGGGGTGGAGTTGAAAACTCAGTTTAACGGGAGGGAGTTTCGATTAGGTGCTAGAAATATCCCTGTGGATGGGTGGGATAAATCCAATAGAAGAGGCTACAATTTTCATGGTTGTCTGTACCATGGTCACAAAGACTGTCCCCTCACCAAAGATAAAGATAGAAACCCTGTTAATAATAAACCCTTGTTCGAGCTGTTTGAAAAAGCATGTGAGATACACACCTACCTAACCGAGGAGGTAAAAGTCCCAGTAGAAGTTATGTGGGAATGTGAGTGGCAGGCTCTGAAAAAGTCTGACCCAACCATTAGGGCTTTCCTTTCTAAAGCCATCCCTCGAGCTAGACCCTCTTACTCTAAAGAAGGGCTCCCTCTCAGTGATAAACAGATTCTGACTTCTGTTCCAGATGGGACGTGTTTTGGTTTAGTGGAATGTGATCTACACGTTCCCGACCGCCTGAAGGACCATTTCAGTGAGATGACTCCAATTTTCAAAAATATTGATGTCACGCGTGACGATATTGGACCGTTTATGGGTGAATATGCCCTCAAACATAACTTGTTGTCAACCCCTCGTCGCACCCTAATCGGTAGTTATGTCGGGGAAAAAATTTTGTTGGCAACACCACTGTTAAAATGGTATTTAGACCACGGATTGGTGGTAACAAAAATTTATCAAGTGATAGAATATCAACCGTCTAGTTGTTTTAAAAAGTTTGGCGAAATGGTTTCTGACGCTAGGAGGGCTGGTGATCTAGACGAAAATCAATCTATAGTAAGCGATACGATGAAGCTCTTAGGAAACTCAGCCTACGGGAAGACTCTAACCAATAAGGTCAATCATAGCGCTGTCTCGTATGTTCAGGGGGTGAGATATCGAAAATGATTAATAGTTCCCGGTTTAAAAAGATGACTGAAATAGGGGAGGATCTTTTTGAAATTGAGATGGAGAAAAAGAAAACTGTTTGGGACTTGCCCCTACAAATCGGTTTCTTTGTCTATCAATACGCCAAATTTCGGATGTTAGATTTTTATTTCGAGTTCTTAGATAAGTTTGTAGATAGGTCCAACTTTCAGTTATGTGAAACAGATACTGATAGTTTATACTTAGCCTTAAGCGCACCTAAGCTAGAGGACATAGTTAAGTCAGGTCTGCGGTATGAGTTTAATAGCGTATATAAAGACTGGTTTCCTGCCGAGTTTTGCGATGAGCATATTAGCAAGACAGACTGTATAAACTGTAAGGGTGTTAAAGCGTACACAAAACGAACGCCCGGGCTTTTTAAACTAGAGTACGAAGGGACAGCTCTTGTTAGCTTATGTAGTAAGACGTACCATTGCAGTGGGGATTACGATAAAATCAGTTGTAAAGGGTTAAGCAAGCAACACAACAAATTAGATAAAGATATGTTTTTAGAGGTTCTCGCCACGCAAAAGGCCAAGGGTGGGAAAAATGTAGGTTTCAAAGTCTTAAATAATTCTATATTTTCCTACAGTCAAACAAGAAATGCTCTTTCCTATTTCTATATAAAAAGAAAGGTAGCTGATGATAACGTCTCGACTACGCCTTTAGATATTTAACTCTTTACACTACCAGCTTAGGCTACCCAACAATCTCTAACAGTTTCACCCCTTATGATTCATTTATGACATAGAGCTAAGCAGACACCAACTACATAGCTATAAATAAATGTTATCCTTGTACTATATATTTACTCAATGTACTGAATATTTTTGTAATGTTATATAATATCAATGTATGTTATACACCTATTGAGATAATAAAAGAATAAAGTATATCTTTGTCTTCTGTTTTATATTGATCGTTTTTCATTGATGTTGTATAATCTACTAACCTATCACTAACGATCAAGTACATAAAGAACGCCAAAATCCGCACACACCAGATATAAGCAGGTCACTTCCGGGGTCACCGAGACTAGAGGTCATTATCCGGACACGATCGGTCATGATTAACTCCCCCTGCGCCTACGGTACATTAGGTGCGCTGCGCACCTACTATATATCTTTGTTAATTTAGCGCCACAATGCGGGTCAAATGGACCCTGCTATACTACTCCTGTAGTGTTAAACTCTCAGTTGGCTTCCGCAGTGTGTGTCCAATCCATAAGGTGACCAGACGTCCTGATTTTTCCGGGACAGTCCCGATTTTTTACGGTTTTTTTCAACTTTTGTCCCGGATTTGTTACTATCCCGAATTTGTCCCGATTTTGGCCGAATTTTTTAGCTTTTGTCCCGGATTTGTTAAACTACATTAGGGAAACAAATGTTTACTAATTTTGCCAATATGGTAAACGTCTCTTCAACTTAAAAATTTACATTATTCCGTTGTTGTGTAGAAAATATTTTAAAAGTTGAAATGGCTGTTCGTTTGGCGAAATAGTAACAGTAAAATGCGCTCCAAGTTTTAAAACTTGTATACTGATGTACATAATAGTAGAAGAAAGCAACAAGAAAGGTCTCAGTCTGAATAGTAAGAAAACAGAAGTAATGGTTATATCGAAGAAACAACCATCACCATCATGCAGCATAAAAATAAACGAGACAAATCTGAAACAAGTACAACGTTTCAAATACTTGGGCACAATAATTACATCAGATGGGAGATGCACCACATAAATAAAAAGCAGAACAGCTCAGGCCAAAATGGCATTTCAGAAAATGGAAAATATCTTATGCAACAAATCTATGTCAATAAAAATGAGAAAGAGAGTTCATCGGTGCTATATAGAACCAATTCTAACCTATGGAAGCGAATCATGGACAGTAGACAAACAAATGAAAAGACGATTAGAGGCCACAGAGATGGGATTTCTCAGAAGAATGTTGAAAGTTCCCTGGACAGATAAAAAGACCAATGAGGAAGTTCTCAAAGAGGCCAACACAAAAAGGGAGCTCTTAAAAAACATCAGAAAGAAGCATTCAACATTTTTCGGGCACATCATGAGAAGAGGAAAGTTGGAATACTTGGTTACAACTGGCAAAATAAAAGGAAAGAGAGATCGCGGACGACAAAGAGAGAAAATACTGGATAGCTTGGTGTCATGGCATGGAGAACAGTCAACAACAGAACTGATACGATGCACTGTAGATAGAAGATTGTGGAGGGACATGATCGCCTACGCCAACCGATAAGGTACATGATGATGATGATGATGATACTGAAACTGAAACGCAATAACGTTTAATTCAATAACTCCTGATAACGTTTTGCAAGCCAATATTGTTAGGTGTTTTAATTAGTTTTAATATATATATATATATATATATATATATATATATATATATATATATATTATTGACTTGAAAAAGACGGAAGAAATGTCATTTTATTGATGGAAGTTTTAAGTCAAATTAATCCGTCCCAGATTAGGGTTTAAAAAATATGGTCACCTTACTATCCAGCGCCATAGTCTTCGTTGTATCTCTTTGTTCACTGGAATTTGACTAGTCATCATCAAGTACCAAGCCTGCTGGCGTAGGTGATCATGTCTCTCCACAATGTTCGATCACGATATTTATCATTTCTGTTGTTGACCTTCTGTCAAGCCATTCTCTTAAGCTGCCTGGTATATTTTCTCTTTGCTTCCCTCTATCTCTTCGTCCCTCAATTTTCCCAGTTGTTACAATATATTCCAGCTGTTTTCTTCTCATTACATGGACAGAAAATGATGATTGTTTCTTCCTAATATTGGAAATTAGCTCTCTTTTTGCTTTGGCCTCTTTCATTACTCTTCTTTAATGTCCATGGTATTCTCAACATTCTTCTGTAAAACCACATTTCTACAGCCTCCGGTGATTTTCTTGTCTGTTGTCCTATTGTCCATGATACACATCCATATGTTAAGACTGTCAAAAATGGATTGCATAGTATCTTCCTCATTTTTTTTGTAAAGCTGCTTTTGCCTGAGCCATTCTGCATCTCAGCTCTGTTGTACATCTTCTGTCTGAGGTTAACAAAGTTCCCAAATATTTAAATTCATTTACCTGTTTTAATAGTGTTCCACTTGTTTTTATTTTGCGCTGAGGTGATATCTTTTTATTTTTTTTTTTGTTATCATTACTTCTGTCTTTTTGCTATTAAGGCTGAGTCCTTTATTTTGCTTTCATTCCCTAAAATTTTACTAGTACTTTTGCATAATTCTATGTTAGTGATTTTGTCCTGCCATTTTCATCCCTTTATTCTGCGCATACATCCATTAATGAAGGTCTGTATCTTCGTGATTGTCATGTTTGTTCATCTCCATGTTTTACAGCCATATAATAGGACTGATTTAACATTGGAGTTGAACATTTTTATTTTTGTATTTAACCTATTTTCTTTGGATTTCCATTTGTTTCATAGTGCAACGAATGCTCATCTTGCTTTTTTTGTATCCTTGAATCAATTTGGAGGAAGAGATATGTTTACAGCACTCCGATAAAAAATGACAAATAATCAACAACAGAAAAAAAAAATACAAACAACTATAAATACTTTTTTCCATTATTATTGAAAATAAGGTCGACCTGACGTTATTCTTCTTTGTGTCGTGTGTTCGCGGTTCGATAGACAAGCACATGGTTCGACAAAAATGGCGCTGGCGACCGAGTGTGTTCAACCCCATATGTGAGAAGTCTATGACGGTGGATGGGGCGGATGAATCAGAAATGATCAACGCCCAGAAAGCGAAAAGAGCAGTGTGGTGCACATGATGCATATTCAGAACACGAAAGACGACCACCATGAAAGAGATTGGAGCCTCATCACGTACTAGTCCAGAGGAAGCCATGGAGAGGAATTCGAACTTATGTCGGAGGAAAGATCTAAAAATAAGTACTTGGAATGTTAGGACTCTATATCAAGAAGGTGAAATTGGAAAATCTTATTCAAGAAGCAGAACGAATAAATATAGATATTTTAGGCATATCAGAGACAAGATAGAAAGAATGTGGGTACATAGAGGACGAAAAATATACATTTATATACACAGGAAACACAACAGAACATCAAAGGGGGGGGGGGGGGGGGGGTAGGAATACTGATAAAAAGAGAGCTACAAAAATATATAAGTACCCACTGGGCATACTGTGATAGGATTATACTACTCAAGTTAAAAGCAAAGCCATTTGACGTAGCAATAATACAGACATATGCACCTACTCAAGACTACACAGATGAACAAATAGAACATACTATAAAGACCTAAATAAAGTTATGAAGCAAGTGAAATCTTCAGACATCTTGATTCTAATGGGTGACTTGAACGCTAAAGTAGGAAAAGGTAGATATAAGACCCTTACAGGAAATCATGGTTTAGGAAAAAGAAATGACAGAGGAGAAAGATTAATACAATTATGTGAAGAAAACAGGCTGATAATATGTAACACCTACTTTGAGCAAGAGAAAAGGAAACTATACACATAGAAAAGCCCTAGAGATAAGCCCAGAGGATAAGAATAGATTACATAATGATAAAAGAAAGGTTCCGTAACAGCGTAAAGAAAGCCAAAACCTACCCAGGAGCAGATATTAATTCAGATCACAATCAATGATTGTAATGATTAAAATGAAAATCAAGCTAAAGAGAAACAAGCAAAAGTCTAATTCATCAACAAATTCACTAGATATAACAGCTTTAAATGAAAAAGACATTAAAGATACCTTTACAATACAAGTAAAGGACACATACCAGAAGCTGCTAGAAGAAAGAATTGAACAATACAGAAGAGAAGATCCTGATGAAAAAGTAGCAACCAAATGGCAATGCATAAAGAAAAGCATACAAGAAACCTGCGACACCTTAACCAAAAGAGAAAGAACAAAAAACAAAAATGGTTAACTAACACCATCTTAGAAAAAATGGAAGAAAGGAGACAAGCGAAGAACACCGCCCAATACAATAAAATATATAATGAAATACGCAAAATGTGCAAAAAGGCAAAAGAAGACTGGCTCAGCCAAAAATGTATAGAAATAGAAACTATGGACAGCAAACAAGACTTAAGAGGAATGCACACAGAAATAAAGAGAATGACTAATAAAAATAAAAAAGCCACAGAAGGTGGATGCATTGCACACAAAAACGGAAAAAATGCTAACAGACAATAAAGATATTATAGATAGATGGCAGGAATATATAACAGAACTATTTCATGATCAAAGGGACAAGAAACCAGTTATAAAATGTACATCAGGCTATAAAATTTTAAAATCTGAGGTGGAAAAAGCTATAAAAACAATGAAAAAGGGAAAAGCAGCAGTACCTGACAGCATACAGATAGAGATGATACAGGCACCAGAAGTTTGGGCATTGAAGTGATTACAGACATATGCAACGACATAAACCATACAGGACACATACCAAATGAACTAAAAGCGTCAACTTCCATTGCATTGCCTAAAAAGAATGATGCAGTTGAATGCAGTGACTTTAGAACAATAAGCATAATGAGCCGTGTTACAAAAATCTTGCTAAAAGTTATACAAGGAAGGATTCAGAATAAAATCAATACTGAATTAGATGAGCAGCAATTTGGATTTAGGAAAAATAGCGGGACAAAAGAAGCCATATTCTGCATGAAAACATTAATCGAAAAGTACACAGAAGTAAACAAACCAATATATGCCTGCTTCATAGACTACACCAAAGCTTTTGATAGAGTACACCACAAACAACTTCTAGAATGCCTAAAAGAGATGCATCTAGATGACATGGACATACGACTAATATGTAATCTATACTGGGAGCAAACAGCAAATAATAAAATATAACAAAGAGAACTCTACACCTATTGATATAAAAAGAGGAGTAAGACAGGGATGCATCCTATCACCAAGCTTGTTCAATCTATACACTGAGCAAATCTGTAAAAGCATCATAGAGATGCCAGGCCTACAAATTAATGGAAAGTTAATCAATAACCTAAGATATGCTGACGATACTGTACTACTAGCAGAAAATCCTAAAGATCTACAACAATTACTTAATGAAATAAACATGACAAGCAAAAAATATGGACTATATATGAATATCAAAAAGACTAAAACCATGATCACAAACAAAGAAAATACTCAAAACCCACAAGTGGATATCAAAATTGAAGGAATAGACCTGGAGACAGTTCAGAACTACAACTACCTTGGACATACTATAACTAGTGATGGAAAATGTACAACTGAAATAAACAAAAGAATAAGAGAAGCAAAAAGTAATTTTAATGTCATGAAGAACATACTAACATCAAAACAAATAACACCAGGACTAAAACTAAGCATAGCAAAATGTTACAACTTCTCAATATTCCTATATGGTGCAGAAACATGGACATTAGACAAGAAAACAGAGCAGGGAAATGAAGCCTTTGAAATGTGGATATATAGAAGAATAGGTAGAATTTGATGGAAGGAAAAGAAAACAAACGATGAAGTATTAAAACAACTAAACATGAAAAAAGAACTACTAAGCACAATTCAAACAAGACAAATGCGATTTTTGGGCCATGTTAAACGACACAATAGCCTACTAAAAGTAATCCTGGAGGGTAAAATACAAGGTAAAAGAGGCAGACCAAGACTAACATGGACGAGTAACATCAAAAGATGGACAAATCAGCCTATGACAAACTGCATCATCAAAGCAAGAGACAGAGCAGAATGGCGCTCCATGGTAGCCAACCTTCATTGTGGAGGTGGCACTTGATGATGATGACGTAATACCATTTTATTCTAATACCAATACCAAAATGACATGGTATTAACGTCAGGTCGCCCTCATTTTCCATAATAATTGAAAAAAAGTAATTTAATGCCATGACAAATATACTATAACAGCAAAACAAATAACACTAGGGCTAAAACTAAGAATAACAAAATATTGTATCTTCTCATCATTCCTGTATGATGCAGAAACATGGCTATTAGACAAAAAAAAAAACAATAGAAAATTGAAGGCTTTGAAATGTGGATTTATAGAACAATAGTTAGAATTAGCTGGAAAGAAAAGAAAACAAACGGATTTATAGAACAATATTTAGAATTAGATGGCAAGAAAATAAAACAAAAGATGAAGTATTAAAACAACTACAAATTAAAAGATAATTCAAAGACAAATGCGATTGTATACCCAGAAAATCTATGTATCCATATTTAGAGGTGAAACAACCACCCCCACCTCGAAGCCTTAAGAATTTGACCCAAAATAAATCCTCCATATTTGGGATTTGAACCAGCTCTTCTAATCAGCAGTGAGCGCATTAACCACTCATCCATAAAGGCTACAAACTCCTGAATCAAATAACGATATAAAGGAAAATAAAGAGATAAAGCAACGAAAGAAATATATTAATTATCTCTACTTCCTGAAAGCATAATCCGCCTATGTCATGGCCTTGAACTGTAAAATACAAGTTCACAATCAGAAGCAAACCAGGGCGGTGCCAGTTTGTAAATGAACGTTGTGGTGTTGACGTTCTGGCCAGGTCTACTTGAACTTTGTTTACAGGAGGGTTTGACAGTTTTTATTGTGTCTCAAGGCCTGAGATTTACCTGAGGTGACCTACATTTCCTCAAGGACTCCAACTTTACAGGGAAAAAAAAATTGTTCTAGAACATTCTTCATAGAGGGTCGTGACAAGTCACGTGCGCAGTGCATATAAATGTCCTCATTTCATTGTTATCTATCAAGTTTTGCACTTGACAATGTTGTTATAATTTAAACATGTGATTAGGAGGGGAAAAGTGTGTTATACAAGAAGGTCAAATTAACCCACTTTGTAAAACTCACTTGCAACATACAGATTGTCCCAAAAACATTCATCCTTTTTAATTAAAGCAGCATCGCTAGCCTTTCGCTTTTGCCTTCTTCTTGCTGAGTCACGACCTGCTCAACCTTAAACTATATTTATTAATATGGCCTTTGGCGTTTGACAGACGGTTGATAGTAAGCAATCATGATGAGTCAGTAGTTTGGTAAAAATATGAATGTTTTATGATGGATGCTGCTTTGTTGAACAGCTTCTTTCGTGGCTGAATCTGTCAATATTGGACAGATAGATCCATCCGCAGAACGAACAAGATGTATTAGTGGTGCCTGGCCTCGTCTCCTTTCTCCTTTTGTCTTCTGAATTTGATATCAGCTCTGCCTCGAAAGTTGCTGTACAATTTTTTTTATTTTGTTCTCTATGTGCTACGATCTTCAGCCAGATTTTACCAGTTTCTTTCACTGATAGAGAATTCCCTCAAGGAAGCCCTGCAAACATCCTCATGTCTCAGCACTGGTCTACACTTCGGTCTCTCACCGTCAGTAATTTCGCCATACAAAATTCGTTTGGGAATACGAATGTTTGTCATTCTTCTCATATGACCCAGCTACCTTAGTCTACTAAGATTTGCCAAGACAGAAGGGATGAATGTTAAAAGGTAAAGTACGAGACTTGAATCGGCGTCTTAGCACGCGAGTTCTCACCCATATGTGCTCGGCAGCCTATCCAGAAGTATTCGCAGACTTCTGGATAGTGTCGCTTCAAGCATCGAAACTCACGATGCGGGGCGGCATTCCTCACCTTCCCAGAGTACTACCCTGCTACCCATTTCTGCCAGCGGCTGGGTTGACCGTGGGAGTATTTTTTTTCCAACCACGAGTACAATTCACACTGCTCCCAGCGGGAATCGAACACGGGTTGTCCGAACGTCGATAGCCCAGTCGGGTAGTTTTCTCAACTAGGCTACCGAGGACCCCAAAGATACGGAAATGCATGTTGAAGCTATGCAATCTTGCCGAAAAATGAACCTTTGTGACCCTCGTCTAATGACGGAATTTAGCGGAACATTAAAAAAAAGCCATCAGTCATTTCCAACAGCTGGCTTCTCGCTTTCTAAAAGAGAGCGAAGGATTCGGTTCATGAAGGAGGTGGCAGCAGACAACGCTCTATATAAGTTTTGGCTTCTCCATATACACATTAAGATGACAACATGTCTTAGAGCTAACAATGTTATCACGGACAATTAGAGTGCTGCATGGTTAGATATGTTATTTTAGGAGCATCACTACACACCGGACTAATACATAGGTGATGTGTTATCTCCCTTGAAATATCGAGAATCTCAACAACAAAAACCGATCCACTCGGATCTCCGTAGCACGGCCTGGGATCCACCTGTGTGTGTGTTTTTTTTTTTTTTTTTTTTTTTAACAATTGTGCCCTGGCAGCGACCATTTGTATAGCCTACTCTTTTCGATTTTTAACTGCCAAGGATTCTTTGACGTGCGCGAATGCACACGGGACCTTCTATTTATCGAATAATCCTTGGATTACACACGATGGAATATATATATATATATATATATATATATATATATATATATAGAGAGAGAGAGAGAGAGAGAGAAAGAAAGTAATTTTGACATCGTTGCTCCCATTGCTCTTACAAACAGAACAGTAAAAGATGGCAATGGACAATGTATTATTGCCAGATAAATGTTCTCTTTAGTTTAATCCTGCTCAAGTTATTATGTTGACTAAAAACATTGCAACGTCAGTATACCAGCCACTCAAACATATCCATTTATTCCATTTTTGGGAAGGGTGTCAGAAAGAGGTACGATGTCACTATGTTTTTGGTTTTTTTGCAGAAAATCTCTGAAAGAAAGATGCATTGACGTACCAGAGGGACACCTAGGTCACGTACCTGGATGAGTGCACATTTCAACGTGTCAATCACCTAAAACATACAGCTCATAAAAACTGGAATTGCCGCGTCACACGTCATGTCCATTGACAGGCGATAATTCAAAAGTTAGTACATCAAAGTTTCGAAATCATTATATTACAATCTTCTAGCTTTATGAAATGACAAAATTCCGGTGAACTAAATCTTATATAGTCATCTCATTTCATAAAACTAGAAAATCATAATATAACAAATTCAAACTTTGGCGTAGTTACTTTTGAAGTATCACCTGTCAACGGACATGACGTGATTCCAGTTTTTATGAGCTGTATGTTTTGGGTGATTGACATGTTGAAATGTGCACTCATCGAGGTATGTGGCCCAGGTGCCCTTATAGTACGTCGATGCATCTTTTCTTTCCGTGATTTTACTGATAATACTATTATATATATATATATATATATATATATATATATATATATATATATATATATATATATATATATATATATATATATGGAGCCTCAACACGTAACATTTCAAAGAAAGCTAAGGAGAGAAATTCTAAGTTTTTGAAATGTGGATTTATAGAATAATAGGTAGAATTGGATGGAAGGAAAAGAAAACAAATGATGAAATTTTAAAACAACTAAAAATGAAAAGAGAATTACTAAACACAATTAGAACAAGACAAATGTAATATTTTTGGGCATGTTAAAAGACACAGCAGCCTAATAAAAGTAATATTGGTAGGGAAAATACAAGGCAAAGTAGGCAGAGGCAGAACAAGACTAACATGGACGAGTAACATCAAAAGATGGACAAGTCAACCTATGACAATCTGCACCATCAAAGCAAGAAACAGAGTGGAATGGCGCTCCATGGTAGTCAACCTTCGATGCTGAGACGGCACTCAATGATGATGATATGTATATACATTAGCTTATTCTACCCAGAAAAAAAAAGATATTATATTATTGTTCGCATGTGTGTGAGTGTGCGCCTGCGTATGTGTCTGCGCATATATATGTATACGTTTGTATGTATTAGTTGTTTTTTTTTCAGGCAGAACCCACTAGAGCGCGTTCAGGTAAACTTTTTAAAATATTTTAATGATTTCGAGATACATATTATAAAAGTAATTGATTGATTGCTGGAAGCGTACTACGGTAATTATAATTACCAATTGACATCGACACCAAATTTGTAATAAAAATAAGTTACTGTGCTTAGTGATCCATACTCCCTAGATGCCACTTGTATAGTTAAAATGACACTGTTGATCCCAGACGTGAAAAATAAAAGTTCATCGTAGTCAAATATCACTTTCTTTCTTCTCTGTGAGCTTTGTTTTATCATCATTGAGTGCCGTCTCCGCATCGAAGGTTGTCTACCATGGAGCGCCATTCCACTCTGTCTCTTGTTTTGATGGTGCAGATTGTCATAGGTTGACTTGTCCATCTTTTGATGTTACTCGTCCATTTTAGTCTTGGTCTGCCTCTGCCTCTTTTACCTTGTGTTTTCCCTTCCAATATTACTTTTATTAGGCTGTTGTGTCTTTTAACATGACCCACAAATTTCATTTGTCTTTCTGCTTTGTTTATGCAAGGAAATTAATCTGTTTATTTTTAAGCTGTAAAGGCAGTTTACATTTCCAACTTTAAAAGAGTGACTTTGGAGAAGAAAGAAGGCAATCGATTACAAAAATGTGAACCATTCTCTTTATTGTGTTTTATTAGTTTTGTATCTCTAAATTGTATTGAAGCGCGCTCTTTTTGCTTATATTGTAAATTTGTGTGGTTAGCCAATAAAAATACAACCTTGCTAGTTTTCTTCTAATGATATCTTATTGCATCTTTAGTTTTTTCCACTGTTTGTTGGCATGTTACTAAACCTCTTAAGTATTGAATCCGACTATTTGCTTTAGTTATATATATCCTATTTATTTGTTGATATTTATATTTCTCTAGAAATATTTTAGTTATTTCCATCAATGTTTTTCCTGTCTGTTGTTTGACCCAGTCAGAACTCGTGGACTTTCACGCCACAATTCAAAGGATGAACTGTAAAGGGAGGTGAGCGGTGCTTTCGCGACAATCACAAGTAGTTTGACCATGGAGACCTTGGCAGTAACTACAGCGATGGTCTGGCTAGAAACACAACCTTTTACTCATGTGTGTTTTCTGAGTGACTCGATGAGCATGCTCAGGAAAGTCGAAGGTAGTTTGGCTCGAAGATAGTGGTTCTTCTTTTTCTACCTTTAAGTTCCCTGAGGAGCATAGGTCTTCAACAAACACTTTCCAAGTCGTTCTGTTTCTTGCCATTCTTTTAAAATCATTCCATCTCTTCCCCATTATCTTCATCTCTGCTTCTATCTGTCTTCTTCAAGAATTCTTTGGTCTTCCTCTTTGTCTTTTCCCATGGGGATTCCACAAAATGTCCTGTTGTGTAATACTCTCAGTTGGCTTCCGCAGTATGTGTCCTATTCAGCGCCATCGTCTTCGATGTATCTCTTTATCCACTGGTATTTGACTGGTACATTTCCATAATTCTATGTTAATGATTTTGCCCTGCCATTTCCATCCTTTTATTCTGCGTAAGCATCCATTAATGAAAGTCAGAAGAAGACAGTGTTGGTGTCACTAAAAAACTCAGAACTAGATGGGTCTGTTTCGTGTTCGTTCCTCTTGATGCTCGAGCGTTAAAGGAAATGGACGAGCTGCCAGTCTGGCTGGAACGGCTGTCGTGGAAGGCGGGCGTTGAATGGGCCGGATTGACATTCCCGATGAACTCAGGAAGACAAAGTGAGCTAGTTGTTCAACCAGTGATTATGAATCTATAACCATGTCCAGAATGCATACACATAGGTCAAAATTTGAGATGTTAGAAATGAGCGTTATGTGGGAAGACACAGAAGAATAATAAATCCACTCAGAAATGGAGTCATCGGTTTCCACACATACAGTGACATAAGTAAAAAAAAAGTTAAACTACCCCCGTCACGCCAAGTGGCGTATAGAGAATATGGTGTTAGTGACCATAAATTTTACAGACCTTCGGCACAGGCTTTTTGGTGTAATATGGTCGGTATTACGCCCATGCCGCTTTACTTTCCCAGAAAAAAATCCGGTACCCATTAAAGGCTGGGTGAACCGGAAGCTGTCGGTTGGGATCGAACCCTACCTCTTGTCCTTTGTAGTCCAGTTCACTAACCACTGAGCTATTGCGGCTCCCTATCACCCATCTAAGTACTAACCACGCTCGACGTTGCTTGACTTCGGTGATCGGACGAGAACCGATATTTTCAACGTGGTATGGCCGTAGACAACTGGTGTGACATCTATCTATCTATTGACCTTTCGAGCCGTAACCGGCCCATAGGGCGTAGACCAAGATACACCTTCTCCTATATGAATTTTTGTTCTAGCAGTTTTCTTTTAAAGATATTTTATCAAATCTCGCCATCTGTCTCTGTTCTGTGCAAGCAGTTCTATCTCATTGAGGGAGCCGATTCCTGCTGCTCTTGCTTCTCTCATCAATGTTCTTCTCAGTGTCTCCCTGGGTCTTCCTCTTTTTCTTTTACCTGTTGTTTCCCATATGAGGGCTTGCTTTGCTATTCGATTATTATCTCTTCTCATCACATGTCCAACGTATGACCATCGTCTTTTCTTTATTACTGAAGATATTAGTGGTTGATTGGCGATTTCTCTAATTTCCTCGTTTGTTTTGAATTCGTTCCATTCTATACCAAGTATTTTCCTTAGACATTTATTTTCGAATGCGTTCAACTTTGTTTCTATATCTCTTGTTGTTTTTCAGCTTTCACACGCATACGTAAGGGTTGATAGTACATTTGATTTGAATAGCCTAAGTTTTGTGTTTGTGCTAATGAGTTTTGATTTCCACAACTTTTCAAGGCTTCTGAAAGACATTGCTGCTTTAGCCAGTCTGATTCTAATTTCTTTGCTCGTATCCCCTTCTCGATCAATGTGACTTCCAAGATAGATGAAGTGATCGATCTCTTCTACTGGTTTGTTTTCCATGTATATTTTGTCACTTGTTGGAATTAAACTTTTCATGACTTTAGTCTTTTCATGATTGACCTCAAGCCCAATTTTGCTGGCTATTGATGATAGTTCATTTGTGTTTTCCTGCATCGTTTTTATCTGATTGCTGATGAGAACTATGTCATCAGCAAAGTCCAGGTCCTCCAAATGGTCTCCTTGTATCCATTCGATGCCTTTATTACCAGTGCAGCATTTCTTCATTATGAAGTCCATAACAATTCCAAATAACAAGGGCGATAAAATACATCCTTGTTTAACCCCAGTTTCTATTGGGAAACATTCGCTCAGTCCTTCCTCTGTTCGAACTGCACATGTGTAACCATCATACATGTCTTTGATAATATTTATGATTTTTGATGGTAAGCCATATTGCTTCAGAATTTTCCACAAAGAATCTCTATGAATACTATCAAATGCTTTTTTGAAGTCGATGAAGTTAAGTACAAAAGGTTTTTGCTTTTCAATGTGTTCCTCCAATATAAGTCGTAGAGTGAAAATGTGGTCAAGACAGCTTCTCCCTTTTCTAAACCCAGCCTGTTCTTCACGCATTACTGTATCTATTGAATCCTTTATTCTATTTAGGATGATTTTACAGAATAATTTTGAGGCAACTGACAAAAGTGTCACGCCTCTCCAATTGTTACAATCTCTAAGATTGCCTTTTTTGGGATCTTAACAATGATTCCTTTTTTCATTTATGAGGCGTCTTCTCTGTTTTCCAAATGATGTTGAACATTTTTTGGAGATGTATTAAATTATGGCTATCAATTGCCTTGAGGATCTCAGCTGTTAACTTATCCTCTCCAGCAGCCTTGTTATTGGTCATTAGCTTTAAGGTGGTTTCTATTTCACTCAAGGTGAAGTCATCTAAATTTACATCTAATTCTGCTGCTGGTGTTTCAGCTTCAAAATCTATTAAACTGTGAGGTAGTGGACGGTTAAGAATTTCTTTGAAGTGTTCCGCCCAACGGGCTTTTATGTCTGCGCTTGTTGTTAGCATTAATCCAGATTTGTCTAGAATTGGTGTTCCACTGGATGTATAGGTGTTTGTCAGCATCTTTTGTACAGTATAAAGAGTTCTGCTGTCTCCTGTAATTGCAGCTGTCTCTGCTTTCTCTGCCAAGTTGTCTATATAAGCTCTTGTATCTCTTCTTGCCGAACTTTTCACTTTGTTGTCTAATTCTTTGTATGTTGCTTTTGCCAGAACCTTTCCAAGATCTGTCTTTACATTAGTCATGGCTCTCTTCGCTTCTCTTCTTTCTTTGATGTATTTCCATGTGGTGTCTGAGATCCAAGCTCGTTTTTCCATTTTCTTCAGTCCAGCACTTGCTTCTGCTGCTGTCATTAGTATTTTGCTCTGTGAGTCCCACATTTCATTGATATCTAAGTCTATTTCACCAAGTGCTGAATAACAATTACTTAGCTCTATGTTAAACTTTTCCTTTATTGCTTCATCTTTCAGTTTATGACTATCAATTTTATGTGTAATTGACCTCTTCTGTTGGTTTCTAAATTTTAATCTTATTTTCCCAATGCACAGGTTGTGGTCACTATTAACATCAGCACCTCTGTATGCTCTTACATCTATTAATGATGATCTGAATTGTTGTTTAATACATAGGTGGTCAATTTGATTTGATGTTCTATCATCAGGAGATATCCATGTTGTTTTGTGGATATTTTTGTGTGGAAATAATGTCCCACCTATAACTAAATTTTCTATTAAACATAATTCTATTAATCTTTCTCCATTCTGACTTGTTGTATTACAGCCTTCTCTCCCCATCACATGTTCCACTCCTGCGTTACCTTGTCCTACTTTGGCGTTGAAGTCTCCCATTACAATTAAAAGATCGTGTTTTGGTATTTTGTTTATAAGTTGTTGCAGTTGGTTATAAAAATCATCCTTAACTTCATCATCAGCTTCGTTAGTAGGCGCATAACATTGAATAATTGAAAGTCTTCCATGTTTTGTTTTGTATCGTGTTCGTATCAGACGGCTATTTACCGGTTCCCATTCTAATAAACTTCTTGCAGCTTTGTCTGTCATCATTATGCCTACTCCTTCACGGTGTTTTCCATCTTCCCTTCCAGAAAAAACTACTATTTTATTATCAATAGATCTCCTACCTGTTCCAGGCCAGCGCATTTCGCTTAATCCTAAAATATCTAGATCGTATCTGTCCATCTCGCTCGCGACCTGTGCATGTTTCGTCGGAGCGGCCATTGTTCGCACATTCCAGAATCCTATTTTTGTTGTTGTTTTAGGCCGAAAAAACTATCACTACTATCTACTGCTAATTTACACATTCTGTATCAGGTCTACGTTTCATTAACAACATCGTTTTTACGATAGCGGCTTGTTAACATACTGAGGAGAAAATATGAGCATTTGTGAACGTGTCCGACGAGTATGATACATCGACTAAACTCATCATCATCAAGTACCGTGCCCATTGGCGTAGGTGATCATGTCTCTCCACAATTTTCGATCTCGGCAGCTATTTATCATTTCTGTTGTTGATCTTCTGCCAAGACAATCTCTTAAGCTGTCTGTTATTTTTTATCTTTGCTTCCCTCTATCTCTTCGTCCCTCAATTTTTCCAGTTGTTACAATGTATTCCAGTTGTTCTCTTCTCATTACATGGCAAAAATGATGATTGTTTCTTCCTAATATTGGAAATTAGCTCTCTTTTGCTTTGACCTCTCTCATGACATTTTATTACTCTTCTTAGCTGTCCATGGCACTCTCAACATTCTTCTATAAAACCACATTTCTACAGACTCCAGTGATTTTCTTGTCTGTTGTTCTATTGTCCATAATTCGCGTCCATATGTCAAGACTGGCTCTACATAACATTTGAGAACTCTTTCTCTTGTTTCTATTGTCAAAAATGGATTTCATAGTATCTTCTTCATTTTTTGGAAAGCTGCTTTTGCCTGAGCCATTCTGCATCTCACCTCTTGTGTACATCTTCCGTCTGAGGTTAACAAAGTTCCCAAATATTTAAATCCATTTACCTGTTTTAATATTGTTCCACTTGTCTTCATTTTGCACTGAGGTGATGTCATTTTCTTTGTTGTTGCCATTACCTCTGTCTTTTTGCTATTAAGGCTGAGTCCTTTCTCTTTGCTTTCCTTCACTATAATGTCCAACATTTCTTGTAACTTATTTTCACTCTTAGGGATTAAGACTGTTTCATCAGCATACCTTAGATTATTTATATTATGACCTCCAATTGTTATTCCAGGCATGTCCCTTATGGATCTTAAAATAATCTCACTATAAATATTAAACAAATATGGTGACAGCACACAGCCCTGTCTAACACCCTGTTTTATTTGTTGAAACATTCCCAATTGGTTTCCAGTTCTTATGGACGCTGTTTGTTGCCAGTACATGTTCTTTATTATTCTTAGATCTTTGCTGTCAACGTTTATGCTTTTTAAAATTTTGATTATTTCTTGGTGCTTTACTTTATCAAATGCCTTGGTGTAATCTATGAAACATAGGTATAGATCTGTTTCACCTCTATGGCTCTTTCTACTAAGATCTTATGATATAAATGGCATTGCTTGTTCCTTTATCTCTAACAAAACCATACTGTTCATCGCTAATTTCTGGACTGATTTTGTTTCACACTCTTCGCATGATGATTCTTAGCAATATCTTAGTCATATGACTCATAAGGCTTATTGTGTGATGATCATCGCATTCAATCGCAACCGATTTCTTTCGTAGGGCTATGAATATTGATTTGAGAAGGTCGTCTGGTATATATCCGCTGTTGTAGATATCATTCAATATTTTTGTTATTATTTCTATTTCAAAATCACCCATGGCTTCAATCTCTTCTTTAGTTATATTATCTGGTCCAGGAGTTTTGCCTGCTTTCATATTGCGCAAGGCGTCTTCTACTTCTTCTCTGAGTATTTCTGGTCTTTCTCCATTATCTTTAATATTTACTTCCGATCGTTCATCATTATAAAGATCTTTAATGTATTCTGTCCATCGTTCCCTTATGTTTTCTTGATCAATCAACAGTTCTCCTTTCTTTGATTTTAAACATCCATTTTTTATTGCGTTTTTCTTCCTGTTAATTTTTCAATTTGTTTGTATATAGCTTTAGCATCACCTTTTTGTTGCATTTCAATCTCTTTGCATCTCTCTTTTAGCCATGCTTTTTTGCTTCATTTCATTTTACTACAATTTCTTTATTTAATCTCTTATACTCATCTTTATTTCTTCTTCTTGTATCCATTAGCTGCAAAATGTTGTCTGTCATCCAACACATGACCTGATAAACACAGATACACATTAAGATATGAGATATTACTAAACTCAGACGCACATAAAGATATGAGACATGATTGACACGGATACACCAAGATATGAGATATGACTAACATGACACAAACCCAGATATGAGCCATGGCTAGCACAGACACACAAGCTAAGATTTGAGCCATGGCTAGCACAGAAACACACCAAGATATGAGCCATGATTAGCACAGAATCACATTAAGATATGAGCCATGTATTCACTGAAAAACACCAAGAAATGAACCAAGTCTAGAACATAAACACATTGAGGTATCCATATGCTTGGGTTTGTTGTAGTCTGCAGACTCTTCTTAACGTGGGAATCATCGACATACGAGACGCAGGCTTTGATTAACTGTTCACAGGTTTCGTGCAAACAGTTGTCCGGAGATTTGAGAGCAATCATACCCGTAAAACGTTCCCGTGCATGCACAGTTCCCGGTGACTGTTCACAGGTGTCGTTGAAACAGTTGTGTTGTGGCGATTCATGAATGTACAAAGAAATTACGACGGGGGTTTTCTGTTGCCTTCCGTCGGTTTGTTTACGGTTGGCTCCGCTAGCCTTTGACTAAAAAGCTCACCCACAAGGCAGTGGGGTTGTTTTATTTCGGGGTACCCTCCCTTAGCCTTTTACTCTCCAGAGCATACCTGCAAGGCAGCCACAGGTTGTACTGTTTACTGCATACAGTAGCAGGTAAAATAACCTGACCTGACATCATAAACTAAACCGACTAAACTAAAGTTAATGTTCACGCTAAATTGTGCACTTTCATCGTCTAGTTTATTTCGGTATTTTTTGTTGGTCTGCTACGTTTTTGTGGATGAATGTTTTGGTATTTACAAAAAGGAGTTGGTTTGTTTCTCTTATATTGACAAGGTTTACTTACCTGGTCTATGTAAATGATGAACAACAGGAAATGTGCAGGATTGAAAAAGCGGCCTCGGGGGAGAAGGGATGGGGGTGTCAATAGTACATATCCGTATATTATTTATGTCTGAACCTCAAAGTATTCGATGCACCCTGTTCTAATTATGCAAATGCTTTGTTGCTGATACTTTTTTTATTACGTTAATTAGTTGGTGATTAAGCAAGCCCATATGTTTTAAATGTCTGCCGCTATAGTTACTCTCTACATCACGTCTTTATGTTTGTTTGTTTGTTTATGAAGGCTATGTATTGATTTTGGTTGTATTATCTTTTTTTTTTCAAGGCGCCCTAGCAACTCTACAATAAAAACATTTTGTGACTGCTTTTACTATTCATTGCCCATGCCGAGAGACTTTGAATATTCTCTTTATTCATAACTCTCCATCTTCTGTGCTGTACACTTGTTCTGCCGTTGATTGATTTTTTTCTGTACCATATTGTCGTATTTTCCCTGTGTCTACCTCTCCGACCATCTAATTTCCCGTTGTTACTAAACATTCCAATCCGCCTCTTCTCCATACAAACCCCCACAAATCGTGACTCCGTTTTCTTCATTTATTTTATAATCTTCATCTTTTCATCTGCCTTTTTTTCTAGTACCTTCTTGGGTTTAATTTGTCTACACACTGTACATACCCGTCCAACTATATATACATATATATACTGCTTGTTTCATCATCATCATCAACGTCATCATCAAGTACCATGCCTGCTGGCGTAGGTTATCATGTCTCTCCACAACTTCTGATCTCGTCAGTTATTTATTATTTCTGTTGCTGACCTTCTGCCAAGCCATTTCTTAAGCTGTCTGGTATATTTTCCCTTTGCTTCCCTCTATCTCTTCGTCCCTTAATTTTCCCAGTTGTTACAATATATTCCAGTTGTTCCTTCTCATTACATGGTCGAAAAATGATGATTGTTCCTTCCTAATATTGGAAATTAGCTCTCTTTTTGCTTTGGCCTTTTCCAGAAACATTTTCATTACTCTTCTTAGCTGTTACTATTCTTAACATTCTTCTGGAAAACCGTATTGATTTTCTTTCTTTTTTTTTTTGTTTGTTCCATTGTCCATGATTCACTTCCTGCTTTGTGTGTTTGTGTTAGGCCGAGTAATTGTACCTGGTATTGTAAGCAGCAGACAGTGCATCCATGTGGCTGCCCTGCAGGCATGCTCTGAGAGTAAAAGGTTAAGAGAGTGCACCCTAAAGTAAAACAATCTCATTGCCTTATGTGTGAGACTTTTTAGTCAAAGGCTGGCGGAGTCAACCGTAAACAAAACAAACGACGGAAGGCAACAGAAAACACCGTGGCAAATATTCTTTGTATAATAATAATCATGGGTCGCTACGATTTAGAATTCACAACTGATTGTTTAGATAATGAGTTTCTAAGTCAAATCGTGTAAATAGCAAAAATAGACTTCCTGTTTAACGTTATTTAGACGACATTTGACGACAGTGTAACTGTTGTTGTTATTGATTATTATAATTTATATAGTTAGTATTACTCATTACAACTAAACTACTTACTTCGTTTTGAAAGGATTGAAAGCAGAGTGCTTGATATTTCATGGAGTTGACGAAAATATAGTTATTTTGTATGTTTTGAGGAATGTTATGTTTTGTAACTGTGTACTGAATGTTCAATTTCAGTTTGAAGTTTGGTTTGAGTTTGTTGTGTATTATTCTCACCAATTATGATAATTATTTATTATTTAAACAGTCTCAGAGTCTGCCTATTTAAACTAATAAACAAGAAAAAGAGTTCTTAAATGTTATGTAGAGCCACTCTTAACATATGGATGCGAATCATGGACAATAGGATATTAGGACAACAGACAAGAAAATCACTGGAGTAGAAATGTGGTTTTACACAAGAATGTCATTATGTTGTGTTGAGAGTACCAGTACCATGGACTCCAGGACGACAGCTAAGAAGAGTAATGAAAACGTTCTGAAAGAGGTCAAAGTCAAAGCAAAAAGAGAGCTAATTTCCAATATTAGGAAGAGACTATCATAATTTTTTGGCCATGTAATGAGAAGAGACCAACTGGAATAATATATTGTAACAATTGGAAAAATTGAGGGACGAAGACATAGAGGGAAGCAAAGAGGAAAAAATACCAGACAGCTTAAGAGAATGGCTTGGCAGGTCAACAACAGAAATGATAAATAGCTGCCGAGATCGAAAAGTGTGGAGAGACATGATCATCTACGCCAGTAGGCACGGTACTTGGTGATGATTTACACTAATAAACTTTTAAGACTTACTTCTAAACTTAACTACGCAAGACCGCAAGAGATGAGTTTCATAGTATATGTCCTCTGTCAATAGACTTAGAGTAATCTAGACTTATCTAATAATCTATCTGTTCTTTTTATTATAAATAATATTCAACACTGTGTTAAATTTGTAACTCTAGTTAGTCTTTTAGTTATCTAGAAGTCAGATGTTGGAAACTCAGCAACTCTCATTTTACAATAAGTTTTTGAAACTGTTTCAATAACAAAGTTACTTAATGTTACAAACAATAATAAAGTTACTAACTTTATCTAAATAAATTTAAATTAAATCTTATTTATCTGATCTCTTTCTTCTTAGAAAGTTAAAATTTTAGTTCTTACATTGTAATTCTCATTATAAGACATCTGATATCATAATTTAGAATTTATTGATTCTCTGACACTGGGAAGTGAGTCTGTCTAGTCTACTGCCTCATCTCAGTTGAACAGTTGAATTATCATAAAAAATCAATAACTTTGAGTTTTTCTTTTACTAAAATGTTTAATTGGTCCTAATTGAATTTGATTTTGACAGCTAATTTATGAGTTTAGTGTCCCAAATTATTTCTGCTTAATGAGTGATTTCACCTCACTGATCATTAAATCAACGTCAACTGTTTCTAGTTTTTGTGCATTTAATTTTATTTTTAAAATAAGGTTTAGGGTTGATTGCACTCTGTAGGCTATTCCAAACCCTAAAACTAATCCAAAAGTCTTCTAATGACAGATCCGAGAGTGACTGAAGAAAATGTAGGGGATGTTTTCCGAGCACAAATAATTTGGGACACTAAACTTGTAAATTACTTTTATGGCTTGTGTTGCCGTGTGTTAAAAAATATGAGATTGCTTTCATCATTATGATTAATGACATCATAATTAATGCAATAAAATAAATATGCTGTAACTGTAGTGTAAAATTAAAATATTTTTTTCATCGTGAATAGTAAATGTCATGGCAGTCCTCATCATAGCTGATTTAATATTTATCTCCATATTAAACTATAAACATGCTGCATTAGTTTAATATAGTTGTAGGATAATTCAATCCTAATAGCAATGTTGTTTCATTTCTTGTCATTGTGAATTATATATACATTATATTTGTGTGTTTCAGAATATTAAACACACCAGCAGCCACTTCATTTTGAAATATGTCTTTTCAACTTAACATACCACCTTCAATGGTGGCAAAGAAGTTGAAAGCTGAGAAAGGAGAAGATGGAGATGAGCCTCGAAAACAGTCGAGAGAAGAATGGAAAAAACAGCGGGAGCTGGAAGAAATGAGAAAAGCTGGTACAGCTCCTGCTATGCAGGATGAGGAAGGAAAGTAAGCATTACTTTTGTTTCTCTCGTTGCAAATGTATTAGCTTATTTTGGACATGTGCTGTGACCCACCTTCTTCTTCAATTCAAACTTTAGGGCTCACTTTTCTAGATTTCTAGAGTGCTGCCAAAGTGGTTGTTTACTGTTGCTTTCAGTTTCTCTTACTTATTCTGCATTTGCTACACAGCTACTTCTCTTGATCATTTCCCTTTAAAATTACATTATTTAAGCATAGATAAGTCATTTTTTGTTCCTTTCATACTACATATCTGACTTCAGCAACGCTTTTTTGAGTACTTGGTTGTCTTCCTTCTTCGATCTCTTTTTATTTGGTCAGACTGTTAATCTGTGTTGTCTTTATGGTGAGAATTATGTTGCATTGTCACATTAAGCATATAGCTAGTGTGTCCAGTAACCCACTCGGTAAGCACTAGGTATTATGTGTTACACAAACTCATCTACCACTTTAAAGTGGAAACATGACAGAATAGCACATAGACGCTCTAATGACGAGATTTTCAGAGACATAAAACATCACCTTATAGTAATAAAGGGAGCCACGATAGCTCAGTGGTTAGGCGAACTGGACTACAAAGGACAAGAGGTTGGGTTTGATCCTGATCGATGGCTTCCAGGTTCACCCAGCCTTAAATGGGTAGCTGATTTTTTTCTGGGAAAGTAAAGCGGCACGGGCGTAATACCGACCACATTACCCCAAAAATTATGTGTCGAAGGTCTATAAAAATGATGTTCACAGACACCATATTCCCTATACGCCACTTGGCGTGATGGGGCTTACTTTTTTTTTTACTTATAGTAATAATGTTGCACAAATCTGATGGGTCATGGGAGAGGACTTCAGATTTAACACTTGCTCCTTCTCTATTACTTTCTTGTATTAATACCTACTATTATTCTACTTGGACAGTATACACAGCACTTCAATCTCTTTCTGGTCACCTAGAAAGATTTCTGTGCATATCATAAGCTCTGTAGCACTAAAGCAGCCCTGGGGATAATTTGCGAAGTGTGGTCAATAATTCTATGAATATATTTACTTTTTCCCCCTTCCTTTTTATTTAAAAGACATTTGGCCTTCTTACATTATGTTTATTACAAAATATTTTTCACAGAATCCTTTAAATTTTAAAATAATCTTCCTTTGTTCTTAAATTCACAAATTTGTGTCAATTAACTTTTATTCATGTTGTAATTTGCTATTTTAACTCATAAAAATATTTATGTATCCTATATTTTAGTATACAGCCCCTTTATTTTTCTATACTCGTTGTGAAAGTAAAGAAGGGCACTTATCAGTAATTTGTGATTGCATTGCATATTAATTTGACTAAACACTTTAAACTTGCTACAAAAATGTCCAACAGTACCTTTTATGAAATGGTGAGCAACTCATAACAGCCTGTTTGCATCTGCATCAGTTAACCATAGCTGATTCAAGGTCTTACGACACCTCCCCATGGTGTACTTAAAAACAGACCAACCCATCTGGCCAAATAAATAATGATCAAAGACTGGAAGGCAAATCCAGTAGCCACAAATTCCACACTAAAATCAGATTTATTTGGCTAAAAGGTGCAAATTATCACAGCTTGTTGTAAACAACACAAGGTATCTGGGTGCACTTAATTTTAAGTGTGAACAATGTTGAGTATAGTCTTCAGGCATACACAGCAGAAAAAGCCAAGCTTTTTAAAGATATTCTTAGATTAGAAACACATAAAGAATTCTTAGTTATTTTAAATACTTGCAATTTATTATAATTCAGATCTGTCCTGTGTTTTTTAATCATTGCACATCCTGCAATATTATTCTTTCTAACTCCTGTTTTGTGTTATGTATTTTTGAATTATTGCACATATTGCAATATTGTTCTCTCTAACTCCTCTTTTCTGACAGAGACATCAATCCACATATTCCGCAGTACATTATGCAAGCTCCCTGGTACTTTGGTGCAGACACTGCAACACTGAAGCATCAGCGTCAACAAGATGAGAAGATTCCACAATATGCACCATTAGGAATCTCTTTTAAGAAAGGGCTGAAAGAGGTATGATATATTTTAATGGAATTTTTTTTTTAATGGCAATGAGTTTGGCATATCAAATACTATTGTTGGGAGTCATGCTAGAGCAGTGGTTAGGCAAACTAATTAGGGCAAGTAAAGATTCCCTCCACACCTTACAAGGCGTATGGGGAATATTTTTTTAGTAACCATATTTTTCCTTGACCATGGCATATCTTTGGGTGATGTGGTGGGTAACTTGCCAAGCTACATTATTTCCACAAAATATCTCTGGTACCAGTTTTTAGAGGCTCGGTAAACCCTGGAGCCTTGTTTATCCTAAAAAAATCCACCACTTCGTGGGATTGAGCTGTAGCTGCCTTTCTTTGTTTGGATCCTTCAGTGAGATGAGTTTTAATTTGGATGGTTCCAATGATACGAACGGTTGAGCAATTATGGATTTTAATTCGTTTGCAGTGATACTGGGGCTTTCGACTAACCATAACCGCGTTGCTTGTTCTTCTTAATGGTCATCTGTGAAGTGGGGATGGATGCATTGCTTTGCTAGTGTGCAGTAAACAGCTATATTTGTACCATTTGTCCACCGTGGGCAAGGGTATATTTTTGATTTAACAGTATTTACCTGGCAGCGGCCATTTGTTGGCCTTCTCATTTTCATTTTAACTGAAATGTTTCTTTAATGTGCACACAGTGCACATAGGACAGCACGTTACTTGTAATTTTGTATTTATATGTTTTCATTCCTCAGGGACCTGTAGCAGTTAAGTACCGTAAAGGGGCCTGTGATAACTGTGGGGCACTGACACACGCAAAGAAAGATTGCCTTGAGGTAAGGTTAAAATTTGTTTTGAAAGTGCTCGACATGTGTTTATTATAATTTGTAGATTTAATATTATCAGTTTTTATGTTTTTTTTTTATATTTGCCTCCTACCTTGAAGTTTCTCTCAAAGAATAAATATCTGTTATTATCTTCATATTTTATATTACTTGTTTTGTTCTCATCAAACCTGTTATTATCTTCATCTTGTTTTGTTCTCATCAAACCTGTTATTATCTTCATATTTTATATTTACTTATTTTGTTCTTATCAGACCTGGATTTTACAATGATTCTCACTCTGTCATCTTTTTTATTTGATTTCTGTCTGATACTTGATTTTGTCAGGTGAATGTCTTTTAATGTTCTCCTACCTAATTTTAGTTACTTTGATACCTTTGTGCATGCTGTTCAGTAAAGTCCTCTTACTTTGTATAAAATGACATTCTTAAGTAATCCGTGTGGTCATCTAATCAAAATCACCCAGCTTGGATTTTCGCATAGTGGCTTATAAGGCATAGAACTTCTAGTCCTTTGATGTGTGTTTATATTTTTAGAGATATTATTTCTTCTTGTTGTCAGAATGACCTACATTGTTAAACAACTGTTGAACATCTCATTGGTATTGGATCTTAAATAAATGTTCTTTATTCATCATCATCATGTACCCTGCCAGTTGGCATAGGCGATCATGTTCCTTCACAGTCTTCTATCTACAGTGCATCGTATCAGTTCTGTTGTTGACTGTTTTCCATGCCATGACACCAAGCTATCCAGTATTTTCTCTCTTTGTCGTCCGCGATCTCTCTTTTTCTTTTTATTTTGTCAGTTGTAACCAAGTATTCCAACTTTCCTCTTGTCATGATGTGCCCGAAAAATATTGATTGCTTCTTTCTGATGTTTTTTAAGAGCTCCCTTTTTGTGTTGGCCTCTTTGAGAACTTCCTCATTGGTCTTTTTATCTGTCCAGGGACTTTCGACATTGTTCTGAGAAATCCCATCTCTGTGGCCTCTAATCGTCTTTTCATTTGTTTGTCTACTGTCCATGATTCGCTTCCATAGGTCAGAATTAGTTCTATATAGCACCGATGAACTCTCTTTCTCATTTTTATTGACATAGATTTGTTGCATAAGATATTTTTCATTTTCTGAAATGATATTTTGGCCTGAGCTATTCTGCTTTTTATTTCTGTGGTGCATTTCCCATCTGATGTAATTATTGTGCCCAAGTATTTGAAATGTTGTACTTGTTTCAGATTTGTCTCATTTATTTTTATGCTGCATGATGGTGATGATTGTTTCTTCAATATAACCATTACTTCTGTTACTTCTGTTGTGTTCTTTATTAGCTATTGTAATTTTGTGCTTTTTTTTTTGTTGGCTTAGTAGTTTTGTTCAATGTTCCTGATCATCTATAATGATCTGAGATGTTGGTTATAGTGTTTTTTTTTTTGCTTCTCTATAAGGCTCTCCAATATGTAAAATATCTTGATATAGCAATATAGTCCTTTAACAATAATTAACCAGCTTTTATGAAATTACCCTGGAGAGCTCCTTGATGATGCTAGAGAGTTCATTCATTGCGCCATAAGCTTCCTGTGTTGCAGTGAAGTAGAATGCTAATGGACATTGATTGTCTGAGCGTAGTGCTGATGGTTCTATGAAGAAAAATAAGTCTTTGAATTCTGCCTACTCAAGCTTATAGAACTCTGTAATTTTCTAGATTTAAGCACATAAATTATTTCAGAGAAACAAGTGATCGCCCCTTGGTTGGCATCAGAGCAGAACTATAGTGGTTTTAAAATACTAAAAAATTATGTTGGGTTTAGGGTTAGGACTTTACCCTCGCGTTGTTTCTCATTTTTTAGCAATAGTGATAGATTAGAGAAGCACTGAACAGTGTTACTACTGGGGATGTTACTCTCAAAACTGAAATAATTTATATGCTTAAACTAGGACTTTACCTAGACCTCTATTTGTCTTTGACACTTAGTAAAATATGTATAAAACTTATACATTGAAAACTAATTACTGCAGCAAAACCTTGTGCTTACTTATTTATGTTCTTTCTTAGTTTGACTAGTTGACATCTTCAGCAATACAATTTATTGTACCAGCCATTGTACATAGAAGAGTTCCACAATATTGTGATCTTTATTGATTTATATCTTCTTAGACTAGCTTTTTACCTCAGAGACCAGCTGCAATGCCATGAGGTTTGCTACTTTGCTTCCACACAGCATTATATTTTGCAATATGGCCTTTACTTAGCCTCGTTTCTGATTTTGTCTCTTTTGTTCACTCCTACAGCTTTTTTGCAAACATCCAATTTCTGTGGTGACTAACTTTCTTTTCTGGTATATGAGTGACCATGTTTTGCACTGGTAACTGGATGCTTCTTTATGCTGATTGGCATGGTCTTGTATAGTAGGAGACGGACTAGCTGTCCTGGTCTTGTTTCCATTACTGCACCAAATATCAATTTATTTATCCATTTCTCCATCTTTGGAGAATGTTTCTAGATGCTTGAACCATTAATACCTGTTTTATAAACAGCTTAAGAGAATGGCTTGGCAGAAGGTAAACAACAGAAATGGTAAAGAACTGTCGAGATGGAAAGTTGTGCAGAGACATGATCACCTACACCAGTAGGCCCGGTACTTGATGATGATGATTTATAAAACTTGTTTGTTTTTTAGTCAATTTATTAATAGTAGGATCCTGCCAATTGTTTGTTTTTTAGTCAATTTATTAATAGTAGGATCCTGCCAATTGTTTGTTTTTTAGTCAATTTATTAATAGTAGGATCCTGCCAATTGTTTGTTTTTTAGTCAATTTATTAATAGTAGGATCCTGCCAATTGTTTGTTTTTTAGTCAATTTATTAATAGTAGGATCCTGCCAATTGTTTGTTTTTAGTCAATTTATTAATAGTAGGATCCTGCCAATTGTTTGTTTTTTTAGTCAATTTATTAATAGTAGGATCCTGCCGGTCTCCAGAAACAATGCATTCAATGATGTTAGATAGTCTTATTTGAGAGGTTATATTTTCTTCCTTTGTGTACATCTAGAATCACTACCTGTTTTAACCCCTTCACTCATTACCTCACCTTATAAGGAAAAAAAAAAGTATCACTCGGTACTGGACTAAAAATTAGAGCAATTGCATGAATTCTAAGGCATATCTCTGGATCTGCTATATCTATATGGTTAATTTATATATTTTGTTTTAAAGCAAAATGGATGAGGTATTTAAATATGTAAACATCTTGTGTGTGTGATGATTTATAAATATTGTTTCAGGGCACTCATCAACAGAAAATAATGATCACTTTCCACCTGATGCCAATGTTGTGAAAATACAGGTCAAAACTCGAAATCATGATTTACATTTTCCCAAATACAGCCGAAAAAACTCAAAGAATAAAACTGATGGAAGATGTACAACTGAGAAATGTCTCGCTAATAATTATTGGTTACATCCCTTACAAAATGAATGGTCTTGTTTTAAAGTGAATATGGATGTATTCCTTTGCAATACCCTGTGAAGTTTTATAATAGATAAAAATATACGATGATGAGAGGAAAGGAGTTAAGTTACATTTGCATGTTTTCAGGCCAGCCTACTCCCATGGGAACTGTCTTTAGCAAGCTCTTCTCTTGTAATAGTATTATGACAACATTGTTACTTATGCTGGACTTAATACTCTTACCGGACTTTTATTTAATAGACATAAAAGTTTTCTGCACACACACTATGTTATGGGTGCAGCTATAACAAATTAAATGTTTGATATTGATACAAGTTGCTGATAATGCAGGAAGTAAAAGACAAGTAAACAGATATGTCAATCTTTTGGCGGTGAGATTAGGTAAAGGTTATATAACTCGTAAGCATAATGCAGTATGCGAAAGTTGCAGATATACATTTCCTCCACAATTTATTATTTCTGCTGTGGTACCATTTCCTCTTGGGTTTAGGCTGTTCCTAGGTGTGGCTGGCAAGTCTCATCCACCCAGGGAGAGGAGATGATGATTGCATCTACATCTGGAGTTTTTTAAAGAGTTAGTTACCCAAATTATCTAATTCACCCCTCCTTCTGTAACCATCACTTGTTGTGATTAGTGACTGTTTATTTGATATTTGCTTCTGACCACTAAATCAAGAGGTGGTTCTTCTAATCAAAATAAATACTTTTGAAAGTTTCAACTGCTTATGTTAATGGACTACTTCTTTGAAACCATAAAGCCAGTTTACACAATTTTAAATCAGACAGATTGTAATATCTTGCTTGTGCCAGTGGAATCATCAGAACCTAATCTTATGGAAGGATTCAAACAAAGAAAGGTAGGCGCAATCCCATCATAGCAGCTACAGCACACGCCAATAGACATAAGGCCAAGCGGCACCAAAAGTGAACGCAGCTGAACTGTCTTTCATTATAATATATCATCATTCATTGTAAGCAGTCGGAATATTGAATTGTCAAATCATCGGAGAGTTATCACCACTATTGTCCAACAAGGAAATTACCCTGGAGGCAAAACAATCACTATACAATACAATCTTCATCCCAACCTTGTGCTACCAATGCCAGACCTGGACCCTAGATGCAAGAACAATAAGAAAAATAAACTCTACAGAGATGAAATGTGTTAGACGAATGACAGGGGAAACAGTCTGAGAGATAAGATCAGAAATGAAGAACTGAGAAAAAAGCTAGGAATAGCCCCCGCCATAGAATATATAAGGAAACAACAGATAAAATGGTTTGGCCACGTGACAAGGCAGAAAGAACAAAACACAACACAACGAGCCTTCAACAAACGTTGTGAGAACACCAGACCCAAGGGTCGACCATAAAAAAGATGGGTCGACGGAATAGTAGAAGCACTAGGAAACATAACAGTAGCAGAGGCGAACAGAAGAGCAAAAGACCGCAAATTATATCTCCCCTCGACGCTGAAAGGCAGATGAGGAAGAAAAGAAGAAGAAGAAGATCCAGATGAAAAAACAGAGTTCACATTCTGACTAACACATGATAATAACATGTAAATAGAAATTCACAATAAACAAAAGTTGTTTATTTTAAAGTCCCTACAATAGAGAGGATACACAGAAATTGCTCGTTGCTTAATTATTATTTTAATATTTTAACAGCGGCCACGCAAGATTGGAGCCAAGTTTACTGGTTCAGATATAGCCCCCGATGAGTATATTGTTCCTGAAGTGAAACTAGACTATGAGGGAAAGAGAGACACGTGGAATGGATTTGACACTGAGGAACATCAGAGGAAGGTGCAAGAGGAGTATCGTGAAATTGAGGAGGTATGTTTATGCATATGTGTATCATTTTTTGTTTCTAAATCTTGTGAAATATAGAAAATATGAAGTGTTGAGAGCAAAATATTATGGCACAAGGATAACAAAAAAAAACTATAAGTAAATAAATTAGATCAAGTGTAGAAATAACTAAAACTTTAATACCAAAGAGTTGGACAAATATAAACACATTGTGCATTGTAAATGTAAATTCTTTCTCCTGCATTCACTTGATGATTGCTCTGTCTTTGTCTGCTCTCTAAAGGGTGTTTTTGTTGTTCATCAATCTGTGGTAACTGTCCCTCTCAATCCAACATTTGAACGTGACATCTTCAAGTACTGTAGTTTCCCAAGATTATTCTCATATGAATTTTAACTGAAATCGTATTCCACATATCCTACTATTAATAATTTTAACGGTGAACTTTACCAACATTTAAGTGGAATATGATTTATTCTTCTTTGTGTCACACATGTGACAAGCAAACACATAGTTCGACAACAATGGCATAGGACGGGTATATCCAACCTGAATATAAAAAGTCTGTGACAGTGGATGGGGCGAAAGAATCAGAAATGATCAATGGCCCAGAAAGAGAAAACAGCAAAATGTGTGGTACACATGAGGCATATTCAGGACACGAAAGATGAATATGGCAGACCACCGTGAAAGAGATTGGAGTCTCATCACGTAACATTCAAAAGAAAGCCACGGAGAGACATCAAAGCAAGAGACAGAGTGGAATGGCGCTCCATGGTAGCCAACCTTCGATGCGGAGACGGCACTCAATGATGATAATTCTCATATAGAAAAGAAAAAACCCCTATGACAGTGCAAGTGTTATGTTAGTGTTATTGCCCTTATTCTTTTTTATTTGTAACCATCTACATGTTTATGAGTCATATGGTTGGCACAGCATGCAAGACTATCTTTCTCAGAAAATATATTAGTGCTCATTGTAACCCTAGATTACGATACCTATCTGTAACTCTCCCAGTTACGATACCTTAGTCAAAATTACTACCACATAAATGTAATAATAGTGTTCTAAAAACAGTAATTTCTCTGAACTCTTGACACAGTCCTGTGTTGTGTGTTCACACTAGGCAAAACATGGGGACTGGTGATTCCTGGTTCAGGTTGATTTATGACCTGAGTTTCACCTTATGTACCGGACATGTTACAATGTCTATTGGTGCGGTCGGTGAGCGTACTGATGGACTTACTGATTATTTGCTGTGTTTCCCACACCACTATGAGTTGTTTGATGTTTGCCGATGACCAGAAAATTTCTTGAAGATTGGCCTTTTATTTATCGCATTAAATGGTGTATCTCACGATCTCAAAAAAAAAAAAAAAAAAATTCCATCAGCAATGGAAACAAATTAAACACTCAGAGGTCCCTGAAAGTGGTAATTAGGAAGGCACACAGATGGGGTTAATGTTTGAATACAGAAAATGTCAAATTTGGAGGAATTTGTATTTTGATTTGGTAAATTTTACTACAGTGTCATAATTTAGGTTTACGGCTGGGTAAAACTAGAAGCCATTAATCAGGATCAAACTAGACCTCTTACCCTTAGACTATTTTACAATATACTGTTTTTTTCTATCCTTTCTTGTTAATTAGCAATGATAATATGCATGATGAAATCCTAGCGATAATTCTTTTGTTTGTTACAGTCCTAACATCCCAAGTGATGGCAGGGTGCTGTTTGTTTGAACCAGTATATATATAATAGTTGGTTCAGTTACAAAATATTGATTGCTGATTTTATGACTACTAATATTTTAAGTGATTTTATTCATATTTAAATTTCAGGCAAAGCGAGCATTGAAGGAAAGATCTCTTGATGAGTCACTGATGAAGGAGGGTGATGGAGGCACTGAGAAAGAATCTAAGGTGAGACATAACTAATCCGGGTTCTATATATATACATATATATATATATATATAATGTACTTTACTGCACATTTAATATTTCATAAAACTGTATTAAATACTTATGGCTGCTGATATGTTCCTAAAGTAAACTATTATTAATTATTATATTAATGTGCTTATTTTTATTTGTTACATCTTTATGATTTCATACTTGTAAGAGGTATGCTCTGACATGTGTATGTTTGGGCATATTTTACTATGTTTACCTTAGTAAGCCAGAAAATATTTGTGCTATCTTGTAGAAAGTAAGATAACAAGCTTTAATTAAAAATTAATTTCTGTGCCATTCCATAAAAAAATATTCTTCTTGTATTCTTTTATAGAGAACCATCGTCATTGTTCTTGGACAATGGCCATTATGGCTCCAATATTTTTTTCTAACCATACATGATCTCCACATAGTGTATGAACTCAGTGGCATGAATGAGGGTCCATAGGATAACTTCAGAAAGATGTTTAATATCATGGATTAATAGAGGGAAAAGGTCCATAGGATAACTTTAGAAAGATGTTTAATATCATGGATTAATAGAGGGAAAAGGTCCATAGGATAACTTTAGAAAGATGTTTAATATCATAGATTAATAGAGGACAAAGGATCCATAGGATAACTTTAGAAAGATGTTGAATATCGTGGATTAATAGAGGACAAAGTGGCTGACAGCAACAGTGCTGAAAACTGTGAGCAACTCATAGCTGATGGCTTGCACCAGGATTTGTGAACCTGAACTATCCAGATTCTACTCTACCTCTTTGCAGTGTCCCTAGTAACAAATTTGACTGGTCTAGTCTGGTCAAGTGAGTAGGAATCATTAGGGATGACAACTCAGCGCTCAAAGATGCCATACAGAAGACAGATAAGTTGGACTGAAAGATGCACATATCACAGCTTTGATGCAAATGGCAACACAACACATTTACACGCAGATAACATCCATTTAAAGACGGATGACAAAGAGTTTTGCCTATTCTTTTAGTCATCGGTGAACAGAAAGAAAATAGGCTTATATATCATGGATTTAATTTGTACTTTACTTGCTTTTCTCCAACTCTGTCAGCCTCAAGGGAACAGTGAAGTATGTAAATGTTCTGTAATGTGTTTCATGGTACTCATAATGTTTGCTAATTCATTGATCCATCATCTTCCAAATCAACCATTTTTCATTGCTTCTGAGTGTTAAAGATCTCTTAGTGATGCTCAGACCATTTGTTCTGTGGTTTCTTAATATCATCCAGCATTGGTTGTTATTTAAGACTTTGTCACTTTTTATTGCATTCAGTATTTTTCTCTGGCATTTTAAAATAGTAAATGAAAATGACAATTTAAGTAGTTTTGTTAAAATGTAAGCAGTTGATAGAGACATTGAATGAAGATAAGAGGCTGTTAAGTTTTGTCATAACTCTTGGCAGGGCTGATGTTTAAACGTTATATTTTATTATTTTATCTGTGAATATAAAATATTTGTTGTTTAAAGGTTATATTTTATTATTTTATCTGTGAATATAAAATATTTGTTGTTTAAAGGTTATATTTTATTATTTTATCTGTGAATATAAAATATTTGTTGTTTAAAGGTTATATTTTATTATTTTATCTGTGAATATAAAATATTTGTTGTTTAAAGGTTATATTTTATTATTTTATCTGTGAATATAAAATATTTGTTGTTTAAAGGTTATATTTATTATTTTATCTGTGAATATAAAATATTTGTTGTTTAAAGGTTATATTTTATTATTTTATCTGTGAATATAAAATATTTGTTGTTTAAAGGTTATATTTTATTATTTTATCTGTGAATATAAAATATTTGTTATTTAAAGGTTATATTTTATTATTTTATCTGTGAATATAAAATATTTGTTATTTAAAGGTTATATTTTATTGTTTTACCTGTGAATATAAAATATTTGTTGTGTTATTCTGTAGGGGGCTGATAGTGATGGAGAGGACAAGTACTATGCTGAAGAAATGGATATGCCAGGACAGAAATTTGAGACCAAACAGAGAATCACAGTGAGGAATTTGCGTATTAGAGAGGACACAGCCAAAGTAAGTTTTACTTTTGTCCAAAGCATATTTGTAAATGGAAATTGTCCATATTTTATGAGCGTTTATATTATTAGTAGTCAACTGATATTATATCTTTACCATCATCTAGTTTTTCTCATTACTTCTTGTAATATTGAACCAAAATTGTTACTCTCTATTGATTTCTATTTTTTTATTCTTTTCAATTTTTTTTCAGCCCTAGTTTAGTTTTATTTTTTTCTGTTATTTTACCTTCATCCCTTCATTTCTATATGATATCCAGACAAACATGTAGATAGTTTTATTGTTATTTTGTTTATTTGATTTCAAACTGTTTTGTTTCTTTATTTCAACTTGTCTTTGTGTGTCATCTTCTCTATCATATGTTTTTGTGAGCTAGCTTATGTTATCTGACAGGTAATATAATATGTGGTGTCCTCAGTTGTTAAAGTGACAGTCTGTGTGCTTAACTTAATTCTCAAATTCATGTTATAAATAGTTTGTGTCGACTATGATCAGTTTTATGGTTGCACAATATCCCAATTTTTGTCAAAATAACATATGTAAATAGTGATTGTGGTTACATAATCCATTCAAAAACTATTTAGAAAGCTCTTTAGTTCATTTTAAATGATCAAAGATAATTATTATAAATGGCTCAGGATAGGACACAGACTGCGGAAACTAACTGAGAATTTTACACGAAAAGCCCATTTTTGGGTCCTCGTGGAAGAAATAAAGAGGGATGTTTAAACACACTTGAAGTAGACAGGTGGAAGCAAAGATATAGAGGATGGGGAAGACATGGAACGATCTTAAGAGATCGGCAAGAAACAGAAAGGCTTGAAAAGTGTTTGTTAAATATTTATGCTCTTCAGGGAGTTGAAAGGCAGAAAAAGGATAATTATTATATTATAAAAAAGTTAAATAGCCAACATAAAGTTGATAAATTTTTTGTAATTGATATTTTTGGAAAATTGCTGCATTTTACTTTTCACTCGTGAAATTTTTCAGTATTTGTACAATTTGGACTTGAATTCTGCATACTATGACCCAAAGACACGATCCATGAGAGAAAATCCCTTGAAAAATACCAGTAAAGAAGATATTACTGAGTATGTATTATTTTTTTGTGTGTGTGGTTTTTATTTCTTATTTAATTAGTATAATTTATCGCAATAAGTGTTCATCTCAAGCCCAAATTAGACAACTTCTATGAACAAACACCTAGACAAACTAAACCCATAATGAGGAGCAAATGCAGGCAATGCCACCAACATCATATGAAAACAGCTTAGCACATATTACTACGCAGACCCCGTTGATCAGATTTGGGATTTCAGCTACTTACATTCAACACATCCTACCACAGTCAGAACATGCTATGCAACAGCAACACAACTGAGGCAGTCTTTGCTTGAGAGGCCTTGAACCAGCAATAGCAACCAACTTACAGCTAAAACGGGTTATAACATCATCTTGCTGAAACTGCATTCACTCATTAATGCTGATAAGATTATAGAAATTTGCATCTTTTTTTTTTTTTTTTTTTCAAAAATACTTTAATAATTATTATTTGCCAGGATTTATGTTTTAGTTGTCCCTTCTTGTTTTTCTAGTTCTGTTTGTGTGTACTGTGATCCAGCAGAAATCCAACTTTAAGGTTCTATTGCTATGAAGCTATAATTCCTTTTTCTTTTCTCTCTGTAACATGTTTTCCTCCAGCCTCAAATATTTATGCTTATCCTATAGAGTAACATTAATAATATACTCTAAAGACACCTGCATAAGAAATAACCCCAAGATGCCTTAATAATGTTGCTTTAATTTTCTCCACCTTTGTTGCCTTTAAGTATTGAGGATAAAATGAGTGTTCATGCCACTGCTCTTTGAGGCGTCTCATACATGGGATCATACATGGTGCCCATGCCAATGATCTTTGATGTGTCTCATACATGGTGCCCATGCCACTGCTCTTTGAGGTGTCTCATACATGGGATCATACATGGTGCCCATGCCACTGATCTTTGAGGTGTCTCATACATGGCATCATACATGGTGCCCATGCCAATGATCTTTGATGTGTCTCATACATGGTGCCCATGCCACTGCTCTTTGAGGTGTCTCATACATGGGATCATACATGGTGCCCATGCCACTGATCTTTGAGGTGTCTCATACATGGGATCATACATGGTGCTCATGCTACTGCTCTTTGATGTGTCTCATACATGGTGCCCATGCCACTGCTCTTTGAGGCGTCTCATACATGGGATCATACATGGTGCCCATGCCACTGATCTTTGAGGCGTCTCATACATGGGATCATACATGGTGCTCATGCTACTGCTCTTTGATGTGTCTCATACATGGTGCCCATGCCACTGCTCTTTGAGGCGTCTCATACATGGGATCATACATGGTGCCCATGCCACTGATCTTTGAGGCGTCTCATACATGGGATCATACATGGTGCTCATGCTACTGCTCTTTGATGTGTCTCATACATGGTGCCCATGCCACTGCTCTTTGAGGCGTCTCATACATGGGATCATACATGGTGCCCATGCCACTGATCTTTGAGGCGTCTCATACATGGGATCATACATGGTGCTCATGCTACTGCTCTTTGATGTGTCTCATACATGGTGCCCATGCCACTGCTCTTTGAGGCGTCTCATACATGGGATCATACATGGTGCCCATGCCACTGATCTTTGAGGCGTCTCATACATGGGATCATACATGGTGCCCATGCCACTGATCTTTGAGGTGTCTCATACATGGGATCATACATGGGATCATACATGGTGCCCATGCTACTGATCTTTGAGGCGTCTCATACATGGGATCATACATGGTGCTCATGCTACTGCTCTTTGATGTGTCTCATACATGGTGCCCATGCCACTGCTCTTTGAGGTGTCTCATACATGGGATCATACATGGTGCCCATGCCACTGATCTTTGAGGTGTCTCATACATGGGATCATACATGGTGCTCATGCTACTGCTCTTTGATGTGTCTCATACATGGTGCCCATGCCACTGCTCTTTGAGGCGTCTCATACATGGGATCATACATGGTGCCCATGCCACTGATCTTTGAGGCGTCTCATACATGGGATCATACATGGTGCTCATGCTACTGCTCTTTGATGTGTCTCATACATGGTGCCCATGCCACTGCTCTTTGAGGCGTCTCATACATGGGATCATACATGGTGCCCATGCCACTGATCTTTGAGGCGTCTCATACATGGGATCATACATGGTGCTCATGCTACTGCTCTTTGATGTGTCTCATACATGGTGCCCATGCCACTGCTCTTTGAGGCGTCTCATACATGGGATCATACATGGTGCCCATGCCACTGATCTTTGAGGCGTCTCATACATGGGATCATACATGGTGCCCATGCCACTGATCTTTGAGGTGTCTCATACATGGGATCATACATGGGATCATACATGGTGCCCATGCCACTGATCTTTGAGGCGTCTCATACATGGGATCATACATGGTGCCCATGCCACTGATCTTTGAGGTGTCTCATACATGGCATCATACATGGTGCTCATGCTACTGCTCTTTGATGTGTCTCATACATGGCTTCATACATGGTGCCCATGCCACTGCTCTTTATGGTGTCTCATAATGGCATCATACATGGTGCCCATGCCACTGCTCTTTGATGTGTCTCATACATGGTGCCAATGCCACTGCTTTTTGATTTGTCTCATACATGGCATCATACATGGTGCCCATGCCACTGCTCTTTGATGTGTCTCATACATGGTGGCCATGCCACTGTTTTTTTATGTGTCTCATACATGGTGCCAATGCCACTGCTTTTTGATTTGTCTCATACATGGCATCATACATGGTGCCCATGCCACTGTTTTTTGATGTGTCTCATACATGGCATGGAGCCAAAATTGCTCAGTGGTTAGTGAACTGGACTACGAAGGACAAGGGGTAGGGTTCGATCCCAACCGACGGCTTCCGGGTTCACCGAGCCTTAAATAGGTACCAGATTTTTTTCTGGGATAGTAAAGCTGCACGGGGTATGCTGAAGGTCTGTAAAATATAGGGTCACTAACACCATATTACCCTATACGCCACTTGGTGTGACGGGGGTACTTTACTCTTACATACATGGCATCATCAATGGTGCCCATGCCGCTGCTCTTTGGTGTGTCTCATACATGGTGTCCATACCACTGCTCTTTGGTGTGTCTCATTCATGGTGTCCATACCACTGCTCTTTCATGTGTCTCTTACATGGTGTCCATACCACTGCTCTTTGGTGTGTCTCATACATGGTGTCCATACCACTGCTCTTTGGTGTGTCTCATACATGGTGTCCATACCACTGTTCTTTCATGTGTCTCTTACATGGTGTCCATACCACTGCTCTTTGGTGTGTCTCATACATGGTGTCCATACCACTGCTCTTTCATGTGTCTCTTACATGGTGTCCATACACTGCTCTTTGGTGTGTCTCATTCATGGTGTCCATACCACTGCTCTTTCATGTGTCTCTTACATGGTGTCCATACCACTGCTCTTTGGTGTGTCTCATACATGGTGTCCCTACATAATGTCCATACCACTGCTCTTTGGTATGTCTCATACATGGTTTCCCTACATGATGTCCATACCACTGCTCTTTGGTGTGTCTCATACTTGGTGCCCATGCCACTGCTCTTTGGTGTGTCTCATATATGATGTCAATACCACAGCTCTTTGGTGTGTCTCATACATGGTGCCCATGCCACTGCTCTTGGGTGTGTCTCATATATGATGCCCATACCACAGCTCTTTGGTGTGTCTCATATATGATGTCCATACCACTGCTCTTTGGTGTGTCTCATATATGATGTCCATACCACTGCTCTTTGGTGTGTCTCATACATGGTGTCCATACCACTGCTCTTTGGTGTGTCTCATATATGATGTCCATACCACTGCTCTTTGGTGTGTCTCATATATGATGTCCATACCACTGCTCTTTGGTGTGTCTCATACATGGTGTCCATACCACTGCTCTTTGGTGTGTCTCATACATGATGTCCATACCACTCCTCTTTGGTGTGTCTCATACATGGTGTCCATACCACTGCTCTTTGGTGTGTCTCATACATGGTGGCCATACCACTCCTCTTTGGTGTGTCTCATACATGGTGTCCCTACATGATGTCCATACCACTGCTCTTTGGTATGTCTCATACATGGTTTCCCTACATGATGTCCATACCACTGCTCTTTGGTGTGTCTCATACTTGGTGCCCATGCCACTGCTCTTTGGTGTGTCTCATATATGATGTCCATACCACTGCTCTTTGGTGTGTCTCATACATGGTGTCCATACCACTGCTCTTTGGTGTGTCTCATATATGGTGTCCATACCACTGCTCTTTGGTGTGTCTCATTCATGGTGTCCATACCACTGCTCTTTGGTGTGTCTCATTCATGGTGTCCAAACCACTGCTCTTTGGTGTGTCTCATACGTTTTGTCCATACCACTGCTCTTTGGTGTGTCTCATACATGATATCCATACCACTGCTCTTTGGTGTGTCTCATACATGATATCCATACCACTGCTCTTTTGTGTGTCTCATACATGATGTCCATACCACTGCTCTTTGGTGTGTCTCATACATGGTGCCCATACAACTGCCCTGTAGTGTGTCTCATACATGGTGCCCATACCACTGCTCTTTCGTGTCTCTCATACATGGTGCCCATACCACTGCTCTGTAGTGTGTCTCATACATGGTGCCCCATACCACTGCTCTGTAGTGTGTCTCATACATGGCATCATACATGGTGTCCATACCAGTGCTCTGTAGTGTGTCTCATACATGGCTTCATACATGGTCCCCAATATACATTAAGTGTTGAACAAATATTGTGTAAATAATTTGAAATAAATTCTATTGCATCATTTAATTTTGTCATTTCCTCATCAGATTGAAGTTTGGCGGTGACAATTTTGTGAGGTATTCAGGTGATGCACAAGAAATGGCTAAGAGACAGTGTAAGTATTGTTATTTTTCAACTTATGGTCATTATATACATTTCTTTTTAGTAGTTCATTTTTAATGGTTAGCAAAACATACTTTACTACATTTTTAATAGGGCTGTGTATATCATTTATTTTTAGTAATGATAACGGATGTGCATTCATAATTCTAATTTTAAATACTCTGTTTTGTGTCTTTATAATTATTTATCAACACTGTAGTGGGATCTTTCAGAATAATGACTTTATTTTGAAGAGTTCCATGATTATCATCTGTCAAAGGCCTAGAAATCTGATCTCAAAATGACAGCAGTGAGACCAATTATTGGGTACTTGTTACTTCCTGTATTTAAGTAGGCTTTTACTTTTTGTGTTTGTATAATCTAAAAAACTGGTATAGTAACAAAAATTAGGTCTGGATTTATCCGTTAGAAATTTATAGGCCATAGGGTGTGAACTATTAACATATTTTCCCGACAAAAAAAATATATTTTGAAATGTAAGTGTTACAGAGGGATGCACAGAATACGATGCATGGGGAAAAGAACAAACATATCAATTTTACAAGAACTTAAAATTCCAGAAAACCTGTTGATATTAAAGTGACAAATAAAATAAATATTTACTTTTTTTTTGTCATCTTGCAATTTTGTTCTAATAATTTACATGTCAAAGTGGACATTTAATTTGTCTGTGGATCAGATAGAGGAAGTTCAAACTCTGGTTTCCTGTTAGTTTTCTTTGGTTTAATTAGCCAAATAAAACTGGATCCATGTGATTTTTTGGAGAGCAGCTTGGTGTGTTGATAACTGGTGCACATCATTAATGTGCTGGTGTTTGTGGAAAAATATGGGCACATATACCATATTCTCCATAAGCTAATGATGTGATTGATACCTTTTAATTTCTCGTAACATTTTTCATAACATTTGCTGATGATATTGTATTACTAGCAGAAAATCATAAAGATCTACAACAATTACTTAATGAAATAACATGACAAGAAAAAAATATGGATTAGATATGAATACCAAAAAGACTAAAACTATGATCATAAACAAAGATAACACTCAAAGGCTATAAGTGGATATCAAAGTTGAAGTATAAACCTGGAGACAGTTAAGAACTACCTTGGACATACTATAACCAGTGATGGAAAATGTAAAACTGAAATAAGCAAAAGAATAGGAATGGCAAAAAGGAATATAAATGCTATGAAAAATATACTAACATCAAAACAAATAAAACAAAAGCTAAAACTGGGAATAGCAAAATGATATATCTTATAAACATTCCTGTATGGTACCAGAAATATGGACATTAGATAAGAAAACAGAGCAGAACATTGAAACCTTTGAAATGTGGATTTATAGAATAGGAAAAATTTGATGGAAAGAAAGGAAAACAAACGATGAAGTCTTACAACAACTAAAATTAAAAAGAGAACTACTAAACGTAATTCAAACAAGACAAATTAGATTTTTGGGGCATGTTTAAAGACACAACAGCCTACTAAAAGTTACCTTGGAAGGGAAAATCTAAGGTAAAAGAGGCAGAGGCAGACCATGTTTAACATGGACAAGCAAGCATCAAAAGATGGATGAGTCAGTGTATGACAACCTTTACCATCAAAGCATGAGACAAAGTGAATGGCACTCCTTAGTAGCTAACCTTCGATGCAGAGATGGCACTCAATGATGATGAACTTTATTTTATCTTTCTTATCTCATCAAGTGGTCATCATCAGGTCACATGTCCATTGCAGAACATTGCATTCACCACAGCCCAACTGAAGGAATCACTGTCTCTAGCCAGATTTCCTACTTCTTCTGTTGTCATGTTCAAGGTCTCTTTGATGGCTTGAAACCACCTTTTTGGTCTGCCCCTGATGTAGCATCCAGGAACCATGCCTTCCATTATTGTTCTTTCCAGCCCACCATGTCTTTTGACATGGCAATAGTATTTTAATTTCCTCTGGTGTTTATAAGCCAGTTATTTTTAATGTTTAAATCTTTTAATATATCTTCATTGCGATTTTTCATTATGCAAGGTATCTTAAGGATTTTTTTGTAGCATTTTCTTTCAAAAGAATCAATTTTCTTTCTTGCCATTTGCGAGATCATCAAGTGTCCAGTAAACTTATATCCTGTGGTTTAATAAGATTTATAATATAAATATTTATGTAGTTCATCTTTATGTTAAATAAACATACACTCATTTTCCATCTCAGTGTTTGCTTGGGAAGCATACGAGCGTGGTAATGACATTCACCTTCAGGCAGATCCAACTAAATTGGAGTTGCTTCACAAGGAATTTGGTAAAAGAAAGAACGAATTTAAGAAGACAGCTAAAGATTCCATCTTGGAAAAGTATGGAGGCCAAGAACACTTGGAGGCTCCTCCAAAACAACTTCTTTTGGCACAAACGGTAGGTTGTATTTATTTTGTACTTTTGTCAGGCTGTAATAAGAAAGTCATAAAGTGGGCTGGAACTTCCCAACAAAGTGTAATGAGTTAATGTGGGTAAAAGAGCACTTTCAAGAATATTCCATTTCCCCTGTATGCCAAAAAAGGATTGAAGACAAGACTAGTCATGTTTTAGTAATTATCTCCTAGCTTGAAATACAGCATTTACATTATCGAAATATTGTAACCAAGCAAATCTTTAGTCAATTTAATACAGAAAACTATCCATTAAGCTAGGATAAAATAGGCAGAAAGAAATTGACAACAATAGTTTCATCTCACTATCTTTTATGTTCTTTAATGCTGTGTGGCAGACTTGTCTTTCTGTGGTTTTTCAATGCTGCATATTAAATGTATTGGCTAAGAAATTTGTTTTGTTTATAATACACTATTGACATGTTGATCCCAAATTTTGGCTGACATTCATATAAATTTACTTCTGTTGTCTTTCAGTACAAGGAAAAGTAAGGGTTGAGATCAGATCTCTATGATGGATCTGGTGAATGATTCTTGTCATTGTGTATCATAATTCATTAATATATCATCTTCTATGTCTGTGTTTTCCTCTTTTCCTGTTGTTTTTCTGTGAGATGCTCTGTGGTGACAATCATGTTACATGCCCAAACTATTTAATTTTCTGTTGCTTTGTGCAATCCAGCACTGTTTAACCACCAACTCATTCTTAAATTTGTTATTTCTGATTCAGTATATTCTTGTTAAATTTAGTTTCTTTCTGAGACAATTATTTTGGTTATGATTTTTCTATATAATTGTGCAGATGTACAACCTTTTACTCCAAGCAACAAATTGAAATTGGATGGACTTACATAAATATGCAAAGAAATTTTTTTACTAAATTTAAATAAGTTTTTATGCAGAATCAGTGTGCCTTGAGTTCCATATAACAAAAACAATATAATTTAATTGTGTCTTTGTGGATAACTGCAAACACATCGCGCACAAATTATTACGCAACAACATTGTACCAAGGTTGACCCAAAAAGACTTTAAAAGAACATCTAATTCTTTGTTACTATTGTATGTTTTTGTGTTTCAGTGAAGAAAAAATTAATGTGGATTAATAATTCAATATACCTTTCCTTGCTCTGTGAATTTTTATCACTGATAATGCTCATTTAGGTTAAGAAAAAAATGTTTAAACTGGTCACCACCAATGACAACTGTTTTCAGTATAACGTCTGTATGGACCTATGTATTTAAACCTCATTGTGATAAAATTACAAGGCAAAAAGATTAAAAAATAATTACTTAATAATAAAAATACTTAATATTCTACTTTAATACATGACAGGAATATGATGATTCATTTATACTTTGAATGTTGACTCTGCCACATAATTAATTTTGTAAAGTATTAATTCATTTTGGATCGAACCCTACCTCTTGTCCTTTGTAGTCCAGTTTACTAACCACTGAGCTATCGCGGCTCCCTCATCTGATCATGCTCCATTTTAATTATATAGAAGAAAGTCTGAGGTTGAACGTATACTGCGCCACCAAAAGAAGGCAAAAATCCATCTTTTGATCATGCAAATTTGACTCTTTGTTCTGTTTCATGATGGTGGAGGTAGGAAAAACATCACACTCTGTCTGTGACAGGTTGGATGTAGGAGTTTTACTTCTCCTGCAGTGGACGCTAGTCAGTGCTGTTGAGCTCACCTTGTCTGTGGTTTCGGTTTGAGTGTTCTACCATAGCCTTCCACCTGGTCTTGAGGACAGGTCTGAGGTCCTATCGCCATGATGAAGTTTCTTTCCAGGTCTTGACGACAGTTCAATAGTTTCTGCTTTAATTCAGTATCTTCTCTAGCCAGATTTGACACAGTTGTTTTTTTGTGTGGCTAGACACAGATGGAGGATATGCTCTAGGTCCAGATACCAGTTCCACATGGGCATTTGTTTGTGTGGTACACTTTAAGATGATAAAAATTACTGGAGCTTACAGTTAACAGTACTCAGACGAAAGATGATGGTCTGCTGAAATCTCTGCAGCTGGTGTATGGGCCATCATCATTGCTAATGTTCAACCTTCTTTCCAACTCAGAGCGAATGATCGTTTTGGCATCCCTGTAGGCCGCGTGCTTTATTTTTTGACTTGTTGAAGGCTTTTGTGCTAGTTCTCTCACCAAGATATCAAATGCAAATGCGACCACCCATATTATAATTGCTACTTCTGCTAATAAATTTGTGTAGATACGTGTCCAGTCTTTGGGATTGTACTTTTTATGAATCCTTTTTCTGCTGGTGTTTTTTTTTTTTTGGGGAGGGGGGGGGGGTGTGTCCAGGCTGCCATACATGCTCATGTATAATATCAATTGCTACCTTAAACTATATTTAAAACAGTGCGAAATAATTGCATTTTGCATAAAATGCTGCCATTTTTTTCTTCTCAATATTTCACTACATATTAACACTATCAATGGATTAGAGGCACTGGGCTGGGTTAATTGTGTTCGCATGTGTGAGAAATACAATCAGCTGGTCTACAAATTGCTAATTTGTTTATATGCTATAAAAGAGATTGTTTAAGAGAATAACATGAAAATTGTTAACTTAACATCATTAAATGGTGTTTTAAGTATTTATATATTATATATTTTAGTAAACCTTTTGGAACTATGTTTTACTGAGTATATAATGATGATGCTATTTCTTTTAAATGCCTGTGAATTTTTGTGTTTGTGCCAATATAATACAAATACTAAAAAATTAGTAAAGTGATGGTGTGAAATATAAAGATCTTTTGCTTGAGTTTTTCAAAGTGTAGTTCTTGAATAATATCTATCTTACATAAGCAATATCTTACATAATATCTTTTATAACAAATTGTTACTCTGATTCATTATGCAGGAAGATTATGTGGAATATTCACGTACTGGCTCTGTAATTAAAGGTCAGGAAAAGGCTGCAGTGAAGTCAAGATATGAGGAAGATGTCTACAACAATAATCATAAAGTGAGTACACTTATGGAACAAGTTGCAATGTCTTTTTGAGGCAGTGGTAAGACAAGTCATTGAATTAACCCATGAAAGGGTTCTACGTCATCTAGAGGTTAGACTTCGGCCTCTGGTAGGTAGGTCCCTGGTTATAATTCCATCACAGGTGGTGGGAATTTTTCAAAAATGTATTTCCCATTTTCTTTGTGGCATTACCCTCCCCTGGTCTCTGTGTAATGATATTTGATGTCTAGCCCTCATGGGTATGGCAAAACACAGGAGGTCCTGTGTACACTCACACGCATGTTAAAGAACCTTTGACAGTTAACAATTGAAAAGAATACGCCAAAAATAGCTGCAGCCTGGGCAAAATTGTCAGCAAAATCTATCCATCTATGGATTCCCGGGCCATGGAGGTCATGCACAGAAGTCAGAGTTCTCCTCTGAGTTCTATCCATATTTCAAGAGGAAAATCAGTGCATGTGGTTCTGTCTGGAGTCTAGTAATGATGATTATAAAATACATTTTTTTAAAAATATCAACGGATACCAGAGAAAAAATGTGTGCAGTGACATGTATTCTTTAGAGAGACATATCTCTGGACCTATTGCACCTACATGCTTATTTTATATAGATTTGCTGAAGGAAAATAGATGAGGAATTAGAGTATGTAAACATTAAGTTGTGGTTTGTCATGATTATTCCAGGCAATATAAGAAGGTAGTTTGCCATTCCTTTCCTTCTTGACAGTGACTATACTAGTCTGAGATCGCAGCTATTGTCTCTATACATGAGATCCTCTGCCTGCCATCGCGATGTGGGGACCATAATCGGCACTACTTGTTGGTTGCTCCCACAACACCACCTGCCCCAATGGCTTCACATAACCATGATAGGGGGGGGCTAAACGGGAGCTCCACCTTGTCCAAGGGTGTCCCGAAGACTAGCAGAGGAAAGGAGACATCTTACTCCTCCTTTGGTAGGGCAGAACTCTACCCCGCTAAGAAAGGTCTCAGTCTGAATAGTAAGAAAACAGAAGTAATGGTTATATCGAAGAAACAATCATCACCATCATGCAGCATAAAAATAAACTGAACAAGACAAATCTGAAACAAGTGCAACGTTTCAAATACTTGGGCACAGTGATAACATCAGATGGAAGATGCAACACAGAAATAAAAAGCAGAATAGCTCAGGCCAAAATAGCATTTCAGAAAATGAAAAATATCATATGCAACAAATCTATGTCAATAGAAATGAGAAAGAGAGTTCATTGATGCTATATTACGAATTCTGACCTATGGAAGTGAATCATGGACAATAGACAAACAAATGAAAAGTCGATTAGAGGCCACAGAGATGGGATTTCTCAGAAGAATATTGAAAGTTCCCTGGACAGCTAAAAAGACCAATGAGGAAATACTAAAAGAGGCCAACACAAAAGAGAAACTCCTAAAAAACATAAGAATGAAACAATCAACATTTTTTGAGCACATCATGAGAAGAGGAAAGTTGGAATACTTGGTTACAACTGGCAAAATAAAAGGAAAGAGAGATCACGGACGACAAAGAGAGAAAATACTGAATAGCTTGGTGTCATGGCATGGAAAACAGTCAACTACAGAACTCATACGATGCACTGTGGATAGAAGATTGTGGAGGGACATGATCGCCAACTGGTACGGCGCATGATGATGATGAAACATTAAGTGTGTGTGGTGGTTTAGAAAAAAGTTTTATTTATTCATGAAGAAAAATTAAAAACTTTTTTTTTAAACTGTTATGTCTACAACTTATGTCTAAAAAAAAAATCACAAAAACAAAATATATTTAACATTCTATGAACTTAATTTTCCTGTGAAATCACAAATAGAAGTGGGATCTGGGCTAGTGTCACTCATATATGAAGGCACATGTTGCATTGCTCCTACCACCTCGTGATCAAATTCCACGAAGATGTTATCTACCACAACCTTATGACAAAATTATTCTAGTGCTAAAACTAGTGGCCTGTATCAGCCCCAACAGTAATTCCATATGTAGAGATGCTGGGTAATACGTCAACAGAGCAGCTGACACTAACAGGCACTGTTATGACTGTAGACTTAACGAAACAGTAGTAACAAGTTTTTCTGAAGGTTGTAAACATACCTCTTTCCCTGAAGTTAATTACTGATCTATCGCCTCGTAAGTTTCCCTCCATAATAATATTCATTTATTGTTATTTGTCTCCAGTCTAAACTACTGGAAACTACTATTAACTGTCTGTCTGCATTGCAAGTATTCAACCCTACAGGAGATACTTGTCATAATAGGAAAATACAGATATACAATTTATTCCCAAGTTGTGCCCATGAACCTATGCTATAGTCATAAGTACACATGCGTGAAATGCATCGCCAATGATAGCTACTTTTTAAGTAACTGAGTTGGCCTTGTGGTCTAGCATGTGATTCTCGTGTTCTCGTGGCAAGGCACTGTGCAGAGTACAGGTTCGATCCTGCTTCTAACCATCTATTGTTCTTTTTTTTTTCTGTTGTTGATTATTTGTGATTTTTTTCCCAGAGTATTGTAAACAAACCTCTTTCCCTGAAGTTATTTGCTAACACGCTTAGGTCTGCTGATGGCATAATCACTGTCTAGTTATGTTATATTCTTCTTCTAAAGGCATATACACAGCATCAGAATAATCCAAATCCATCTCCTCACTATCAGAATCATAAAAAGCTTCATTTCCAATTGAACATCCTACTTTCTGCTCCTCTTTTTTGTCCACCCCTCCATTCACCTGATCATCTAACATGTAGTTATAGATAATTGTGCTTCATCGTTTGTTGTCGTTGTCCCTGTATTCTGAAGATGGCCACAGGTCGAAACGTCAGTATTGTGTTGTGTTCCTTCTTTGTAAAGCTGCCACCATACCTTGGAGTTAACACTCCCCATCACTGGCTTTTTTCATTTCCAATTATTTCACAACAGTCATTAACAGAAAATAATGATTGCTTTCCACCTGAGGACGTTTTTTTTTTTTTTTTTTTTTTTTTTTTTTTTTTTTTTTTTACATAGAATAAAACTGATAGAAGGGATATAACCGAGAAAAGTCATGACAGTAAATATTGTTTACATCCCATAATAAATGATCTATAATGGTCTAGACAAATGCGATTCTTGGGCCATGTTAAAAGACACAACCACCTACTGAAAGTAATCCTGGAGGGGAAAATACAAGGTAAAAGAGGCAGAGGCAGACCAAGATTAACATGGACGAGTAACATCAAAAGATGGACAAATCAACCGATGACAACCTGCACCATCAAAGCAAGAGATAGAGCAGAATGGCGCTCCATGGTAGCCAACCTTCGTTGCGGAGACGGCACTCAATGATGATGAATGGTCTAGATGTATGTGTGATGAGTATGCTCGTCTCATGTACAAAGCTCAGTATTTCTTTGGACAAGCAGGCTGAGAAGAAACTGGGTAAACAATGACATTTGAAAGAATAAGAATTTTGTTAGATATCATGTTTTAGTAAATTATTTTAAAATATAGTTTCTCATCTATTTAATGATATTTTGCACTCTACTTTGTTTCCCATTTTACGTATACATATTATAACATTACATATTGTGTATGTACCTTTAAATTATTGTATGTGTACATTTAAATTACAGTCTGTCTGGGGTTCATACTGGAGAGATGGTAAATGGGGTTATGTTTGCTGCCACTCTTTCCTGAAGGAGTCTTATTGTACAGGCAAGGCTGGGAAACAAGCCGAAGAGGTATGAGTTGTTCCTACTTTGGGCTATTTCTTAATTTAGATACTTTTTGAGAGAAAAAACATACATTTTTCGTATTGGTTTTTATTTTGTTTTAAATGTAGTTGCAAAATAGTCCTTGAAATAAACAAAACAATGATACCTCATTCAGTACATCAGTGTACTACTAAGGCTTTTGCGAAAACGTAGTTTGTCTTGTCTTTATATTAGTTTAGCTGCTCCATACTGTTCTATTGTATTTTAAATCAGTGTAAGTCAATTATTTTAAATCAATGTAAGTCAATTATTTTAAATCAATGTAAGTCAATTATTTTAAATCAGTGTAAGTCAATTATTTTAAATCAATGTAAGTCAATTATTTTAAATATGTGTAAGTCAATTATTTTAAATCTGTGTAAGTCAATTATTTAAAAAAAGTTATGAATTTTTAAATGATTTCATTGGTACTTTGAAATTGATAAAAATCAGGACTTTTCATTCTACTTTTTATCACAAATATGTATATTGGGATATGGACAGTTGTGAAAACAACTGACATCTATTCTTATGGTACTCACCATCCAATCAATTTTCTTTTAAAATGCCACTTATTATGTTGCATACACACATATTTATGAACGCAGAGAAATCCCTTTATATATTGCCACACCGAATTTGAAGCTATCTTATGCTATTCTCTAGATGTGCATCATTGGAATGCTTTTTTTTTAAATACATTTAAAAAAAAAATAAGATAATAGCTGATATGGATATTTTAATTTATTGTTCATTTATTCATAAATGTGTGGAATTTGGAAGCAATCTGTCCAATAATATTTTTTCTGTTGTAATTTAAATGACTTGACCTCTGTTTAAAACCCATTAATTATCATTGATTCTATCTATTTATTGACCTTTCAAGCCATAGCCGGCCCATAGGTCATAGATCCAGATACTCTTTCTCCTATCTAAATTTTTATTCTAGCATTTTTCAATCCTTCTAAAGATATTTTATCAAATCTCGCCATTTGTCTATGTTCTGTGCAAGCAACTCTATCACATTGAAGGAGTCGTTTCCTGCTGCTCTTGCCTCTGTGATCAATGCTCTTCACAGTGTCTCTCTAGGTCAGCCTCTTTTCTTCTTATCTGTTGTTTCCCACATGAGGGCTTCCTTTGTTATTCGGTTGTTATCTCTCCTCATCACATGTCCAACATATGACCATCATCTTTTCTTGATTACTGAAGATATTAGTAGTTTTTAGTGGTAAATTAGTGGAGATTTTCATTTTTAGTTGATATCATTGACTATGACATATATTTTCCTATGTCTGCTATCTGTCAGTAAAACTGCTTATTTGTAGTAAACAAATATTGATGTTCTAATTTATTGTACATTTTTTCACAAATGTGAAATTTAAAAGGATCCTGTTGTGTGAAATTTGAGTTGTTAGAAATGAAAGAAGGTCAATTGTTGCTGCATTGGTTACTATTGTGCCATAAGTGGCCATTGGTATATTTTAAATAACAAAATTGGGAATAGCTGCAGCAACCTATGTTATTATTATTATTTTTTTTTTTGTTGAAAGACAAACATCTTTTCATAGCTTTTTTTCGTAATTGATGCACAGGCATGAGTGAGGCATCATTGGATTTGCACACTCAAGGGCTATATCTTGCTATTTTATTTTGAAAATGTTAAATTACCTACTAGTACAGTCGAACCTGTCTAAGGCGACCATTCACGGGACTTTCAAAAACTGGTCTCATAGGACAGGTGGTCCTGCCTCACAGGTTTCACATAATAAATAGAGCGATAAAAAAAATTTTATCCTAAGCACTATGAAAACTAACCTGCAAATCAGCGTAATCCATGAGTAGAACATAGTGCACATGTCGGTCTACAATAGCCACTGGTTGGACACTTTTCATAAAACACGACAGTTAAACACACAAAAATAAAACACACATACACAGATTCCACTTATACTTTACATGTATCACTTTTGACTTGAAAAAAAATCCAATATGGTAGTCTGTTGTTTGACAGATGAAATAAACGATACGTTCAATTTTTCTCTCAAGTCCATGATAACGTCTAGTATGTCAGATCTCCCGTTTGTTATTGAATAGGTGCGCAGAAGCTCCAAAGCATTATGTGCATCTGCGATAGTGTATGTTTTCTCAATGTCAGTAGAATCTTGTTCGTTGTCTGATTCACTATTCACATCCTCAGCAGCTAAAATTGCAGTGGCAGGAAGATCCCAATTTGTTTCTATTGTGTTGCAAGTTTGGAGCCCTGAATCAATCATGGAGATGTCTGTCAATTGGTATCCAAACAATTCTTTTGAAAGGTTATCCAAAGCAGTAGAAATTGCAGTAGAAACAATTTGCACGTCGGTCTTTGATGCAGATTCCATGTGCGTCAGAGAATATGCGTGTGTTTCAGCAGGACAATGAAAACCTGCTGAAACACTTAAGGATGGTTGAGTTGTCCACTTCTTTCCATGCTGCAGCAATCCAGTAGACTACATCCAGTAAATTGACCTGTTTCATGAGTTCGGTTCCGGAAGCATCCTTGTTTGATTCCATGACTGTGATAAGATGTAGAAGCTGTTTTTGTCTAAACTTTAATTTAAATGTCTGAATGACACCCTGGTCTAGGGGTTGAACTAATGCAGTTGTGTTGGGTGGCAGAAACTGCAGCTTAACATTCTGTAGTTCGATCTTGGGATGACAGGTAGCGTTGTCAACAAATAAAATAATGTGGCGCTTTTTTTTCTGCATCTTACGGTCAAAACTTTTCAGCCAATCTTCAAATATAGCTGCAGTCATCCATGCCTTTTTGTTGTTTCTGTAAATCACTGGCAGTGTGTTTATGTTGATGTTTTTAAAAATCCTAGGGTTAGCTGCTTTCCCAATCACTAAAGCCGGTTCTCGTTCCCCCAACATGTTAGTGCATAGCATCACTGTTATTCGCTCTTTGCTTTTTTTACCCCCAGCGCATTTTTCTCCTTTGACAAAAAATGTTTTGTCCGTAGTCGCTTTGAAAAATAACCCGGTTTCATCTAAATTAAAAATGTCTTGAGCAGCGTAACCATAGCATATCTCGGATAATTTAGAAGTCCAGTCAGCCGCAGCACTCATATCTGAATCACCGACTTCGCCACATTGCTTACCAAACACAAGATTGTGTCTTTTAATGAAGGCCTCTAACCAGCCGTTCGATGCTTTAAAGACTGAGTTTTCCAATTCTTTTGCAAACTGTAAAGCTCGTTCTTTGATCATCGGCCCAGATAACGGAATTTTTTGTGCAAGTGCTGATTGACACCATTTCCAACAAAGTGTATTTATGTCTTCATTTCCCGTTTTCCTGCTATTCCTTCTTTTCATACTTGGTGCATTATTTTCAAAGTCATTCATATACTCGGCTTTTCTCTTTAACGTACGTAAAATCTGTGTCTTTCCCACTCCAAACTGTTCTGCCAATAATCGCGAACTTTTACCTTGCTGATTTTGTCGAATCACTGATATTCGTTCTTCCAGCGTTAATGCTTTTGGTTTTACACTTTTGACACTGGCCATTTCCTATATTGTGTGTAACACTTTTAAAATCCACAAAAATAATTCACTGAGATACTGTACATGTACATGAATACACTCTAAGCGGGCAATGACTAATTCTTTAGTTAATTCCTGTAATTTATACGGGCCACGCAATGGTCTACTCTGGTCTAGACGGAACCGCGAAGTGATGTCACTTCACGAATCATAGATCCGTGTCTGCACCAGTATTGACTGATAAACGTAACACGTCCCACTGTAATCTGGGACTCACTAAATACGGGAAAACATCAACACCTGTAGACACCTGTGTCGATCGTTTATAGCTCCCAGCGAGACGAAGGACTGGCTGGTCGTCGTAAACGGGATAAATAACATTGGCGGCGGTTAATTAGCCTGGTCTCTGGTCGCGTCATACGGTGAGCGCCGTAATCAGTGTTAGCGTATAGTAAAAAACTCGGGGAAATTGTAGACCCGGTCCTATAACCAGGGAAACGCTTTAAACAGGTGGTCCTAAGACCAGGTTCGACTGTATTATACGTGTGAAGTGTAAATATAATGTCTGTTTTATCAGCTTTTACTTTGTTTATAACATTTGAGTGGTCATACAGTGAGATTATTGAAGTTTAAAATAATGCAGAACCCTCATGAAAGGGAAAACTCTGATGTGAAACCAAGGTTCAGCCTGCTGAAGACAGAATGTGCCAAATATGGTTCCAGATTAGAAGAAATATCAGGACACACTTTCAGACTGAGTATTGTTTATGCCACAGTCTCATTTCACACCATGGTTTTCTTTTTTATGGCAAGATGACAGCAGAGCAATTTGTATAATCAAAAGACTTGAAAGCAGCAGAAGTATATCTCTATTAAGTGGGAGGAACTGACTGTGCAGTCTAATCTTTCTCCTCCAATAAGGTTTAGCACATGAAGTTTTGAAAAGTAGACATACTGGAGAAGAAAGACAGTCTAGCACCTGTAAAGAAATAAGTCCAAATAGAGTAAAATAAAGACCCACACTGGTGTGATAAATGATACAGAAAAGAACTGTTAGGAATTGCATCATGATGACTCTTCATTTTTTTGTTACTATCCCCTCAGGAGAGTCAAATGTTACTCATCACTGGTGACAGTTCCGGAAAGAAAGAGCCAGAAACGCTCTTGGAGGTACTGTTGAGTGTGTTGTGTGCAATTTTTGTATATTTTTATTCTTTAAGATGTACCTTTGTACGTTTAATTATTTATAATTTTCTAAACATGTTATTTTTGTTTTGAAAAGCTGCTAATGTGGACTGAAAGGACAATGCTAATGGTTATATGTGGACTGAAAGGACAATGCTAATGGTTATATGTGGACTGAAAGGACAATGCTAATGGTTATATGTGGACTGAAAGGACAATGCTAATGGTTATATGTGGACTGAAAGGACAATGCTAATGGTTATATGTGGACTGAAAGGACAATGCTAATGGTTATATGTGGACTGAAAGTACAATGTCCGTTTTCACAGAATGCTATATCAGCATTTACAACATATAGGTGGTCAGATACTGAGATTATTGAAGTACAAAATGATGCTATAATTATAATGAGGAACCCACCAGAAAAGACAACAATGTAACAGTAATAGCCATACATTGCAGTTTCATTGATCATGAATACGTAATTCAGCCCTACCCTATTCAGGAAAATTCTTGTCTTAATAGGAAGATACAGATATACAATTTATTCCCGAGTTGTGTTCGTAACCCTATGCTATAGTCATGAGAACACATGCATGAAAGATATCGCCAATGATAGCTACTTTTTTAGGTAGCTGAGTTTGCTGTGTGATCTAGCATTTGTTTCTTGTAGCAAGGCTCTGTCTCTAGGAGTATGAGTTTGATCCTGCTTTGGGCTGTCAATTGTTCTTTGTTTTTATTCTATTGTTGATTATTTGTGATTTTTTTTTCCAAATGCCCCATCCTCTCTATACCTTCCTAAATACTACTTACAGTTGGATTTGTTTTCGTTGGTGTTGGATCAGACACAAACATGCGCACTGTAAAAAGTACTGCAGTCTCATACAAAAGGGGCTGTTTTTCGTTAAATTTAGCTAATTTTCAAGAAATGTTTTTCCCCCCTTTTTTTTTCTTATGAAATCTCCTTGGCCGTCGGCGAGATTTAAACTTTTGTAACATGGGATAGCAAGCAAACGCTAAGAGGGAGCCAAACATATGGCTAGATTGATGAACTGACTGCCCTGTGTCAATAGACAGCGTAACACCTCCGGTAGCTACAGCGCAATGTGGTTGAATTTCAGACCATCAATCTAACCTAAACCAGAAAATGATGACAGCATCTGATTCCCATGTATCTGCTTCAGTAAACACACAGCTGTGTAGCAAAAGTTCAAAGAAAATATCCGAATTAACAATATTGACTATTTTCCATTGTTCAATCTCTGTAATTCCTGCCTGAACTTGTGCAAACATTTTCATACAGCTCAGTCATAATTAATATCTAAGGTGTTTTATGTCAACACCAAATGGGTGCAATTTATGCCATGTGTCACATAAGTAGAATAGAACAATTGTATCAATTTTTCTAATATTTATCAGGTGCTAAGGTTGACCTAATTCTTATCACCATTACATCAAATACTACAACAGTGGAAGGGATCACCTCTTACAAACAGTAATGTTCCTCTTCCTTTTTACCAACCACACAAGAATCACTGCTCCGCACACATTTAGTTTAGTCAATAGACCATTTTAATTGTGCAGTGGACAAATCTATAGTGCTCAGATCCCCTCAGTATGTTCTCCAATATGAATCACACCCACCACACGCTCCTCACAAAGTTACAGTAATTGAAATTTCATTGTATTTCATAGCAATGGCATTATTATTATCATATATTACGTTGTTATTTATGTCAATAAATTGTGTTAACTTTATCTGAAACTATTTGTATTTGCTGTTTCTTCTTCGTCTTTCCTTCTTCATTTGCCTTTCAACATCAAGGGGAGATATAATTTGTAGTCTTTTGCTCCTTTTTTCACCTCTGCTGCTACGTTTCCTAGAGCTTCCAATAATCCGTCAATCCATGTCTTTTATGGTCACTCATTAGGCCTGGTGTTCTCGCAATGTTTATTGAGGGCTCGTTGTGTTTTGTTTTGCTTGCGCTGTCTTGTCACGTGGACAGACCATTTTATTTGTTGTTTCTTTATATATTCTATGGCAGCGGTTATTCCTGCCTTTTTTCTCAGTTCTTCATTTCTGTTCTTGTCTCTCAAGCTGTATCCTGTCATTTGTCTAACACACTTCATCTCAGTAGAGGTTATTTTTCTTGCTCTTGTATCTAGGGTGGGAGCAGCGATAGCTCAGTGGTTAGTGAACTGGACTACAAAGTTCAAGGGGTAGGGTTCGATCCCAACCGACGACTTCCGGGTTCACCCAGCCTTAAATGGGTACCGGATAATTTTTCTGGGAAAGTACAGCAGCACGGGCGTAATACCGACCACATTGCCCCAAAAATCATGTGCTGAAAGTTTGTAAAATATAGGGTCACTAACACCATATTTCCCTATACGCCACTTGGCGTGACGGGGGTACTTTACTTTTTTTTTTTTTCTTTTTTTTTTGTATCTAGGGTCCAGGACTTGCATTAGTAGCTCAATATTGGGATGAAGATTGTATTGTAGAGTGCCCGTTTTACCTCTAGGATTATTTCCTTGTTGGACAATATTGGTGATAGTTGTCCAATGATTGCTTTGTTGTATCTTGAGTCTATCTCTGCTGTTTATGAATTGTCGTTTGTCTCTAGACTTCCTAGGTTTGTTGTTTATACTCATTTTGATCATTGTTGTTTACATTCTGGGAATGGGTTAAATTAGATTAATTCATTTTCTATTATCTCAAATGGAGAAAAAGCTTATTCAGACTTCAAATAATTCAGAGACTGAACAGCCTCATTTTATGAATGAAAATCAAAAATGTGGATGCTCATCTACCATTCAGCTCCCTGTGGAGCATAGGTCTTCAACAAACACTTTCCAAGCCACTCTGTTTCTTGTCACTCTTTTAAGATCATTCCATGTCTTCCCTATCATCTTCATCTCTGCTTCTATCTGTCTTCTCCTAGAATTCCTTGGTCTTCCTCTTTGTCTTTTTCCCTGGGGATTCCAAAAAAGAGCCTGTTGTGTAATAGTCTAAGTTGGCTTCCGCAGTGTGTGTCCTATCCAGCGTCATCGTCTTCACTGTATCTCTTTATCCACTGGTATTTGACTGGTACATTTCCATAATTCTATGTTAGTGATTTTGTCCTGCCATTTCCATCAAAATGTGAAGCACTACTACCAAATTACATCAGCCACATTGATGATAGTCAGTATTGAAAGAGTTAAAGATTTTCCTAAAAAATGTTTAGTTTTTAATTTTAAAAAATAATTTACAAAAATTACTTTTAATTTTCTAACTTTTAAACAGTATAAATTTATTTTATGTCTGATTGCATTCCTTTGACTTTATGTATGTAGATTTATTTCATATTTCTTATCATTTGTTATTGACAGAAACATCAGAAGAAGCTGCAAGAGAAGGAAAAGAATAAGAAGAGAAAGGAAAGCAGAAAGAAAAGAAAAAGCAGAAAGAAAAGTTCAAGTGACAGTTCTTCCTCATCATCTGATACATCCTCTTCCTCCTCCTCTTCATCATCTGATTCATCATCATCATCATCAGATTCCTCTTCAGATGAGGAAACTGATGAGGATGAAAGAAAGAGTAAACTACTTAAAGAGGTTTGTAGTATTTTTGTTATCTCCTATTTAGCTTTGACTTTTCTAAAAACAAATTACTACCACTTAATTGTAACATTAAAAGCTCTAATTTTTTAAAACTTCTTTATAACCACACAGCTTTGTGTTTACACTAGACAAGACACAAGACCTCAGATTTTCTTTCTCAGGTTGATTTACGACCTGAATTTGACCGCATGGACCGGATGTGTTACAATGTCTATTGGTGCGGGGTTGCCATAAGTCTGTCAGTATGTTCATATAGCATTATTTGCTACATTTCCCAAGTTACAAAGGGTTGTTTGATGTCAACCAACAACCGAGGAAATTTCCCTGGTCACAGCAAAAAAAAAAAAAAAAAAGGAAAAAGGAAAAACTACCAATTTCTTGAAAATTTGTGATTTTTCTCCATTATCTGTTTGACATGACATACATATGCTGATGTGTGCAAAATGTTTTATTGAATAAGTTGTAATTATTCAAAATCTTTTCTATTGACTAAATAAGGGATTGTGGGAATGTTTATGTATTTTTTTTTTTTCAACAGGCACTTGAAGCGCATAAAATCCATGATAATAAGATGGCCCGGCTCCTTCAAATGGATGAACGCAAGCGACCATATAACAGCATGGTTGATGTGAAGGCCCCAACTGATGAGGAGATGGAAGCTTTCAGGTTGAAACAGAGGAGGACAGATGATCCAATGTCAAACTTTCTCAGCAGATAAAACACATATATGTGTATTTGTGACAGCTAGAGGAAATTATTGAAAGATTATATGTGGCACATAATCAGTTGCAATTTTGTTGGTAGTTGTCCAAGACAGTTGTTTATGGGAATAGACAATTAATTTTTTGATATAGTCTTCAATCATAGATTGCGATACCATTGTAAAAATTGCCACAGGAAAATATTCACCACCTAACCTCTCTTCTCTTTCTCTCCTCAAGCAGGATCAAACTCATGCTCAATGGCACAGCGCCTTGCTACGAAAAGCCAAACGCTAGGGAACACTGCCACTCTCAGCTGAGTAGCAATGTTTGCTAGCGTTTGGCTTTTCATGACAAGGTGCTGTGCCACTGAGTACAGGTTCGATCCTGCTTTGGTCCATATTTTTTTATGTTGTTGATTATTTATCATTTTTTCCGGGTGCTGTAAACATACCTTTTCCTCTGAATTGATTCACTGATTATCGCCTCGGAAGTTTCTTCTATAATAATATTCATTTATTATTATTTGTCTCCAGTAAAGCTGGTAACAGGAAACAAGTGGTGGAGTGTAAGATACATTTACTACAAAATATGGTGACAGCTTTACAAAAAAAAAGGACAATACAAAATATTTTCTGTTTCAACCTATATGCTGCCTTCTTCAAACAATAGGGACAACATGAGCAGAAACAAACAAAAGAAATCAAAGCATATTCTATTACATGTTCTCATTTTTCGAGAAATTTTTTTGTTTAACCGGGGGAAATTTTCAGCTGTCTACTAAAATCTCTTGGGCTGGCTGTTGGCATAAAATAAACTTGTAAAAGCAAAAGTATGGGGAACTCACCTAGAATGTACCAGCATCGAATAGACTGGACAGGTCAATGGACAAAGTATGCATCATTAGCCAAAGCGTAATGCAGGAATATATCAGCAATGAATGAGCTGGACGTGTCAACGGACAAAGGACATGTGAGATAGCCAAAGCAAAGTGCATTTGACAGGCAATAAATCTTATCAAAACCAAGAAATAGTAACTGCATCCAATACTGATGCTGGCAGTTGTGTTTACCTGTGTAGAGGTAAAATTCTAAATCCTAATTGTTTGCGCTGGTTATTCGTGAACCTTCATTGGGATCGTTTTTATTTCTGAGATACAGTAGAGACTTTAAAAATATCACAAGTTGAAGATGGTTATTTCAGTTTTAGTTCTTTATGTGTTTTAATAGTGTAGATAATGAATGCTTATGCCATTTACATCTGCAATAACACTCAAACAAAAAATTCTACCCAGGCGGGATTTCATTTTGGAAATCTTTATTTATTCCTTCCTGAGTGTCATTGTTCCATATATATATATTTTTTAAATTGTCCAAATAAATATTATTTTGTCAAATTAGATGTGTAGTATTTTTTATTATGTTTTCATAAAAACATTAGTCATAGGCAGGTATCAGAATCTAGGGTTAAAAAGAAAAGATGATTATTCCAAAATTAACTGAAATAGATTTCTGACAATTAATTTCTGTCTAAATAAAACAGACCAAAGTCTTTGCTTCCTTGCTTAAACACTTTCATTAACTTATCTTCTTTACATTGACTGTCCTTGACCTGGATCACAGAAGCTACCACTTTTCTCCAACCTTTTTTTGACGCTGTAAATATTTGTGTAATAAGTTATGGTCTGTTCTTTTATGTTATTTTCCCATCTGTTTCTGTTTTTTTTTTTGCATGCCATGAAGGGACAAAAATAGTTTATCACCAGTGCAGATTGTAAGAGACAAAAAATAACAGTGCACCAGATTAATTTATTTATGCGTATCATAATATATCATGTATTTGATTAGTTTCAGATTTAATATTAATATTGTGAAAACATTCAGAAGGCAAGCTGTGAAATTGTTATATCTTTCTTATATAGTCTGTGAATCTGTTAGTAAGTCTCAAATGTTTGACTGCAATGAATGTCTGCACTTGTCTCCTTACTCTGGGCTACATTCTGTCAGACATTATTAATCCATCTCATCATTGTTTCAACGCCCAAGACAAACAGCACAGAGAATGTAAGCACCTGGACTGTCTCTAGGCCCAGGACAAATAGCACCAAGGTAGACAACACCTGGGCTGTTTCTAGGTCCAAGAAAATTAACAGTACCTGGACTGTCACTAGGTCCAAGACAACAAACAGCACCTGGACTGTCAGTGGTTCATAGGTCAGGAAACAGGCTCACTAGTCTGAGCAAGTTTGTAGAGATCAAGGAGAAAGGCAACCTAGTACTCAAAATGCAATGCTAAGGTTAGATGTGTTGGATTGAAAGGCAATCAGGTTCAGGATAGTGACATTTTTTATTAAATATCATTTCAAGTGATTCTTCTGGCTTGGATTTTTGTTTGTGGTGATAGCAGTAGTCCAGTTGCATTCACCTGGCTACAAGATCAATAAGGTTTTGGCACCCATGCACTAAGATAATGCTGCAGACAACTGGCGGGGGAGTGTAGTGGAAGGTACCATGTCTCAGCTTTGCCCCAGGGACGGAATCTGTGTTCAAATTAGCCACCAGCTGGACTGCAGTTGGATCTTGTTTTGCACAAAAGTTGAGAAGTTGACTTCATTTGTTGGGACAGCTATTCTTAGGGCATGTCTACTGAAGTCTACAAAGAAATTGACACGGGTGCATGGAGATTATGCTGCCCGTGACGGCCGTTACTGTGGCCCAGAAGTGTCCATTTTGAGCTGTGTGCCATTTATACAGTTTAATGTGGCTGTTCATTAGAAAAGTTTTTATGAAAGTATAAATACACATTTTTACAAAACACAGAACGTTCAAAGGAATGGTATGGACAATCAAAATTAACACTTTGTTGGTTGCTGGAACGGGGGCTGAGTAGATATGGGAATGCCTATCCTGCAGTGAAGCCATGCCATTCCATTCTAAAGTTTTTACAAGTAAGTACTTCAAATATATATTTAGTTGTAATTGTAGTTAGTCGAAGGCCTCGGTATCACTGCAAATGAATTAAGTCCATAATTGCTCAACTGCCTATGCCAGTGGAATCATCTGAATATTATTAAATATAATTATTTATTTAATTACTCGATTAATTTCTTATTGCATTCTTTTGACATTGTACATAATCAACTTGTTGTGGTGTAGCTGCTGTCACCTTTTTGTTTGTTCCTTACCTTCATCTATTGTCTTCTTGTTCTGAATTTCATTCAATCACATCTCTGGCTATGTTATTGAGCCATTTCCTGAATGCAGTCCTGGAAAATTAATTAAAAAAAAAAAAAAAATCACACATAAAATGCAACAAGATTATGTATTATTGTTAAATAGATGGTTTCTTTTAGTTACCATTGTAAATAAAAATCAGTGCTAGTCTGATTAGTGCTCTGAACATTTTGAGTTGTGTTTCAATTACTGTTTTTTTGTTGTTTTTTCCCTCTTAGCTACTTTTATGCATGGCAATGTCTCAACAGGAGCCGCTGTGGCAGAATAGTTGGTGTGCTTCTCTCTTGATTGTAAGGGTTCATATTCAGTTTCCTAATGTGACTATTTTTATTTCCAGATCAATACATCTGTATTCACCCAATCTCTGAAAATAGGTACATGGAAGAACAACCTGGCAAGATGTACTTCACATCACTCATCAAATGTGGAAATACTCATTTTGACAAATGGACACTATCGCCCATAAAAAGAGACATTCTGGAATTTTTTTTATTGTGGTGTAGGGGATGGGAGTGGGTTAGGAATAGTAGTAGTAGCCTCCGTCAGTCATAGTTGACTATGGATTTTTCAGCGCACCTAGAACTGTTATTTTTTCTTTTCTTTCCTTTCGCCGTGTATTCTCTTTCTCTATGAATCTGTCTGCTTCTTCTTTGAGGTGAACCTTTAGAGTGTGTTTCCAAAGATTGCAATCTGCACCTATGTCTACCCAGGCTGCAGGGTTTATGTTCAGAGTCTTCATGTTGCGTTTACACACATCTACAAATCAAAGTTTTGGACGCCCCCTAGTTCTTTTACCATCCGCCTGTTGTCCGTAGAATATATCTTTTGGTATGCAGCCATCTTTCATACGGTGTACATGGCCAAGCCAGCGTCACCTACATTGTTTGAGCAGCGTGCAGATATTCAGGAGGCCTGTGCCAGTCATGACCTCCACGTTTGTCACTTTATCCTTCCAAGGTGATACCAAGAATACGCCATACGGTGCAGACATCGCATATGGAATGCATTTAGCCTTCTCTCCTGCTTTACATAGGTTGTCCAAGATTCGCTGCCATACAGGAGGATACTAATTATGCAGGCATTGTACATTGCAGCTTTTGTTTTAATTGCCAGTTTGCTGTTTTGCCAGACACGCCTAGTAGACAAGCAAAGATGGTAGCAGCTTTACCATGCGAGTGTCAATTTCTGTATCTAAAGATAGTCTGTCGCTGATGATGGACCCCAGGTAGTTATACTGCCGCACGATATCAAGTTTATAGTTGTCGATAAAGATTGTAGGTGTTGCTTCGATGTCCTGACCAAGTATGTTAGTTTTCTGCAAACTTATTGTTAGACCAAAGTCTCTGCCGGCATGGGAAAGCGATGTACCATGCTCTGGAGTTCTTCTTGTCTTTGCTTCACAAGTGCAACGTTATCAGCAAATAACAGGTCGCTAATAGTGAAATGCCTGACCTTAGACCTTGACTTTGGTCTTGAGAGATTGAACAATCAACCATCAGATCTAGTATGCAGATAGACTCCTTCATTCGCATGTGAGAATCTAATGCATGTTTTAACAGAACAGCGAAGAAGATTTTATTTAAATAGAGTTGGAGCAAGAACGCATCCCTGCTTGACGCCGCTGTGTATGCCGAAGGGTTGTGATGTGCTGCCATCGTATTGAATTGTGCCCTTCATATCCTCATGAAACGATATAACTAGCGACAGCAGAGTATGTGGGCAGCCTATTTTGGACAATATTTTGAAAAGACCTTCTCTGCTGACAAGATCAAATGCCTTTGTAAGGTCAATAAAGGCGATGAAGAGTCCAGTGATGATGGTTCTAAGACAAAGGCAAATACTTAGTCCATTTATTGTATATTTTTGTCTAGACTGGGGTTTGTTATATATTTATTTTATATTGTATGTCAGTATTTGATGAGATAAGACATCAAATAGATCAAACTAAAATTGTTGACAAATTGAATTGAAAGATGTTGAAACTATTGTAACAAATATTAGCTTGTCTTCTTCTTGGGAAGTCATGATCTGTTCAAACCCCTTTGATTGAGTTGGCCTGAGCTCTTCATCACTATGTATACCCTACCCGACCTGACAAGCCCGAGCTCTTCATCACTCACCCTACCCAACCCGACAAGCCTGAGATCTTCATCACTATGTATACCCGACCCGACAAGCCCGAGCTCTTCATCACTCACCCTACCCGACCCGACAAGCCCGAACTCTTCATCACTCACCCTACCCAACCCGACAAGCCTGAGATCTTCATCACTATGTATACCCTACCAAACTCGACAAGCCTGAGCTCTTCATCACTCACCCTACCCGACCCGACAAGCCCAAGATCTTCATTACTCTCCCTACCCAACCCAACAAGCTCGAGCTCTTCATCACTCACCCAACCCAACAAGTCAGAGCTCTTCATTACTCACCCTACCCAACCCAACAAGCCAGAGCTCTTCATCACTCACCTCACCCTACCCAACCCAACAAGCCAGAGCTCTTCATCACTCACCTCACCCTACCCAACCCAACAAGCCAGAGCTCTTCATCACTCACCCTACCCAACCCAACAAGTCAGAGCTCTTCATTACTCACCCTACCCAACCCAACAAGCCAGAGCTCTTCATCACTCACCCTACCCAACCCAACAAGTCAGAGCTCTTCATCACTCACCCTACCCAACCCAACAAGTCAGAGCTCTTCATCACTCACCCTACCCAACCCAATAAGTCAGAGCTCTTCATCACTCACCCTACCCAACCCAACAAGCCAGAGCTCTTCATCACTCACCCTACCCAACCCAATAAGTCAGAGCTCTTCATCACTCACCCTACCCAACCCAATAAGTCAGAGCTCTTCATCACTCACCCTACCCAACCCAACAAGCCAGAGCTCTTCATCACTCACCCTACCTAACCCAATAAGCCAGAGCTCTTCATCACTCACCCTACCCAACCCAATAAGCCAGAGCTCTTCATCACTCACCCTACCCAACCCAACAAGTCAGAGCTCTTCATCACTCACCTTACCCAACCCAATAAGTCAGAGCTCTTCATCACTCACCCTGCCCAACCCAACAAGCCAGGTACTTCTCTTTTATCATCTATGCTGACTGGAGATCACTAATCTGAGAGTGAACTCACATTCACTTTATTGCCAAACCAACACACTATCCACTGCACCACGGACACCCTCTAGTCTTGGTGTTTATTGCCAAGCCAACACACTATCCACTGCACCACGGACACCCTCTAGTCTTGGTGTTTTTTGCCAAGCCAACACACTATCCACTGCACCATGGACACCCTCTAGTCTTGGTGTTTATTGCCAAGCCAACACACTATCCACTGCACCACGGACACCCTCTAGTCTTGGTGTTTATTGCCAAGCCTACACACTATCCACTGCACCACAGACACCCTCTTGTCTTAGTGTTTATTGTCAAAAATATCATCAAGTACTCTTATCATGCCTGATGGTGTAGGTAATCATCTCTCTCCACAGCTTGCACTCTCTATAGAGATTTTAAAAATCAATTCTTCTGTCACTTCCTTTTAAACCACTCTTAACTGACTGGTAGATTTTTCCCTTCCCTCTATTTCACCTTCCCCCAATTTTTATAGTTGTCACGATATAGTCCAACTGGCTCCATTTTATTACACGCCAACAACTTAAAGTAAATATCTTTATTTTTACTTTCACCCCCGTCCCTTCCTTTTCCATTATTAAGTCTGCATAGATGACTGCAGCATGCTCTGTCTAATAGATAATCAATGATGTCCCAACTGTCTTTATTAACCTTCTCATATTGTAAATTATTACAACTAGCCTTGATGTGTGCAGTTCAATAAATTTCAAATCCATAGTATTGAGATTAGGTTTTCATCATCATCATGGTGTGCCATACCGGTTGGCGTAGGCAATCATGTCCTTCCACAATTTTCTATCTAAAGTGCATCATATGATTTCTGTTGTTGACTGTTTTCCATGCCATGACACCAAGCTATCCAGTATTTTCTCTCTTTGTCGTCCGTGATCTCTCTGTCCTTTTATTTTGCCAGTTGTAACCAAGTATTCCAGCTTTCCTCTTCTCATGATGTGCCCGAAAAATTTTGATTGTTTCTTAGGTTTTCAGAGACACCAAATATTTGGCTCCACTGTACAATCTTCTTAAATGGAACCCATCATTAACATTTTTTAAATGATGAAAACATGATAATACAACGGATACTAGATGTCCTCAAATATTGAGTGTTTTTTTTTTTTTCCCCACCAAATTTCAATGTTTATCATATAGGCTACTAGTATCTTAGCATTAAAAACTCACACTGGTGTGCTGTTATGAAAATAAATGAACTAGGCAAATAAAAGACTTGTACAAGTGTGTAGTAACAACCTGAATATCTACTAAAATCTATTGTAGAAATCCCGAAGTTGTGAAACGTCACTGATTGCGAAGACCATCGCACTATTAATTTCATGAGCCTTATGACAAAAATATTAATAAGAATCGTCATGCAACGTGTAATGAGCAGAATAAAACCCAAAAAATGAGGAGCAATGTGGATTTATGTAAGGAAAAGGTACCAGTAATGCCATACTCGTACTGAGAACACTGATACAAAGAGTTAAATGTGTGCTTCATAGACTACATGAAAGCATTTGACAAAGTAGGACATGTGGAGATAATAAATATGCTGGAGAAACTAAACATTGATGGCAAGGAATCTCCGAAATACGTCTCTCAACTAACGCTACCGGTATTGTTTGTTTACAAACTTTCTTCGATTTTCCGCGTATCACTCCGGCCTCCTATCTTCAACCTCGACATGATATTTGTGCAGTATATTCATGATTCCATTTTAAGAGTAATTTGTTACTGTCTTGCGTCCATGAGAGCCTTCAGTATATCAGCGTGGTCTTGTTCTTCCATACTCAATCATCCAGTGGCATCAGCCAAACTGGCAAGCCTGTCAGCACACTCATAACCACTTGCACTGACATGAAAATGTTAAGCTAAAATTCGAGACAAATAATAATAAATGAATATTATTATAGAGGGAAACTTCCGAGGCGATAATCAGCGAATCAATTCAGAGGAAGAGGTATTTTTACAGCCCTCTGAAAAAAATTACAAATAAACAACAGAAAAAAAAACAAAGAACAATATATGGTCCTAAGCAGGATCGAACCCGTACTCCTTAGCACTGCGCCTGGCCACGAAAAGCCAAACGCTTAACTAAAAAATTAGCCATCATTGGCGATGTCTTTCACGCAGGTGTTCTCATGGATATAGCATAGGACTGTGATCACAGCTCGGGAATAAATTATGTTTCTGTATTTTCCCTATTAAGACAGGTATCTCCCGGATAGAGTAGGGCTCAATACTTGCGTTGCAAATATGTAGGATGCAACAGCACGAATAGTAGCTTCCAGGGGTTTTAAATCACAATGTCTTTAAACAATGCTATCTTTTCTAAGTGTTAAGAATCAACTACTAGGGACATGATGTTATTTCCTGTCCTTTTAATCATTATTCCAACCTCTGGTGAAATATTGCACTTTAACTAAAACACACACAAATAAGTTTTGAGAACATTAATGCTGACGGTTGGTATAGAAATAATTGAATTGTAAAATGTCTCAGCGATCCCAGCCTCTCCCTCTTCCTGTAAAAATACTGCGACCATAAGGGTAAAAAATAACTGATGTGCACGTGAACATACGTTAAAGGGAAATAACTTAAATAATAATAAGGTTATAATAATGCAGACAAATAAAAGAAATTATAAAGAACATGTACCAGCAACAAAACTGGAAATCAGTTGGGAATGTTTCGACAAATAAAACAGGGTGTTCGACAAGGTTGTGTGCTGTCATCAGATTTATTTAATATGTATAGTGAGATTCTGACCTATGGAAGCGAATCATGGACAGTAGACAAACAAATGAAAAGACGATTAGAGGCCACAGAGATGGGATTTCTCAGAAGAATGTTGAAAGTTCCCTGGACAGCTAAAAAGACCAATGAGGAAGTTCTCAAAGAGGCCAATACAAAAAGGCAGCTCCTAAAAAACATCAAAGAAACAATCAACATTTTTCGGGCACATCATGAGAAGAGGAAAGTTGGAATACTTGGTTACAACTGGCAAAATAAAAGGAAAGAGAGATCGCTGACGACAAAGAGAGAAAATACTGGATAGCTTGGTGTCATGGCATGGAAAACAGTCAATAACAGAACTGAAAGGATGCACTGTAGATAGAACATTGTGGAAGGACATGATTGCCTACGCCAACCGGTATGGTACATGATGATAGTGAGATTATTTTAAGATCCATAAGGGGCATGCCTGGATTAACAATCGGAAGTCATAATATAAATAATATGAGGTATGCTGATTATACAGTCTTATTCGCTAAGAGTGAAAATGAGTTACAATAAATGTTAGTCATAGTGAAGGAAAGCAAAAATAAAGGACTCAGCCTCAATAGCAACAAGACAGAAGTAACAGCGGTAACAAAGAAAAAGATATCACAGCAAAGCACAATAAAGCAGTGGTGTATACTGGTTTTGGGGTCTGGGCTACCGCTGACATAATAAATAAACACATACATTATATTCAGTAGGCTAAGATGAAGTAATATTTGCTAATGACATCACTACATTATAAATTATTTATTTATATGTAAATTCTATCCGTCTTGTTTGGGACGAAAATGCCTCGATGACTTTGTCATTGAAAGTACTGTTGGTTGGTTTCTAAGTTTCTGAGGGAATGATTTCTCAATGGACATTAATACCAAACCGGTTAAGCGTTCTTGTGTCTGAGTTGAGCGACAATAAGATTTGATTCTCTTGAGAGCAGAAACAGTTCTTTCTACAGATGCTGATGCGCATAACGTAGTTATAAATAGTTTAGGAAGTTCCGGTAATCAGACATAGTTTCACTTTCACTTTATAACGCTTCTAATTGGCTAGAGCTAAAAATAACTCGTGAAACCGCATTGCTGTAGAGGTAGCTCCAGCCCGTATTATTTTGACTTGCTTTTTTGAATGTCAAGGTCGTTTATTTACTAGTGGCGACAGATGAGAAATGTACCGCGAGTTACTAGCGGTATCAATGTACTATCGTAGTGTAGAGTCAGCTTAATTCACAAACGTTATAGTGACCAGAGGAAAACCTTGCTTTAATAAATGCAAACCAAAACAAATAAATCACATTGGCCTACGAAATGTGTAATATAATTATTAAAAAAAATAAAATAAATTATCATTTCTCCTTTTGTAATTCGTTAATATGTTCAAGGCTACCGGTGGTAGCTGCAGAAACATAGAGAATACACCACTGCAATAAAGATAAGTGGAACAATATTAAGACAGATAGATGAATTTAAATATCTGGGAACAATGTTAACCTCGGATGTTAAACAAGATATACAACAGAGGTGAAATGCATAATATTTCAGGCATAAACAGCTTTTAAAAAAATTAGGAAGATACTGTGCAATCCATTTTTGACAATAGAAACAAGAAAAAGAGTTCTTAAATTTTATGTAGAACTAGTCTTACCATATGGATGTGAATCATGGACAATAGGGAAACAGACAAAAAAAGAAATGGAGGTTGTAGAAATGTGGTTTTACAGAAAAATGTTGAGAATACCATGGACAGCTAAGAAGAGTAATGAAAACGTTAGTAGTATAGTAGGGTTCATTTGACCCGAATTCCTCCGTAAATTAACAAAGATATATAGTAGGCGCATTTCGCGCCTAATGTACACGAGAGACAAGGGGAGTTAATCGGTCGTGCAACGGCGTGACCCCTCGTGCGGCGTGACCCCTCGTGCGGCGTGACCCCTCGTGCGGCGTGACCCCTCGTGCGGCGACCGCGTGGTGACCTAGGGGCGGATCGCGCGGGTGCGTGGTGACCCCTTCAGATTATCTCGAGTGGTTCGGACAGCGTGCTATCGGATCGGGGATTATCTCGGTTCGGTGGGACGCTATCACGCCAGGTAGACGTTAGAAAATATTTATAGCTATGTAGTTGGGTGTCTGCTTAGCGTTGTACCATAAATGAAGGATAAGGGTGAAACAGTTAGAGATTACTGGTTAGTCTAAGCTGGTAGTGTAAATATATTCCTCGGTGTTAGTGGTTCGCTATCTCTCTCTCTCTCTCTCTCTCTCTCTCTCTCGGTATCTCTCTCTCCCTCTCCATCGCTGTCGCTCTCGATCATTCTCTCTCGTTCTCTCTCCATCTCTCTCTCGCTATCTCTCTCTTTCACTAGACTTCTCTCTCACTCCTAGACGTCTCTCCTACCATCTCCAGCTTCATCCTCTCTCTCTCTCTCTCTCTCTCTCTATGCAACGTATTTCGCTATACGAGTCATGTTTTGCACCAAATATGTATCGTGCAGCACGATATAATCTCAGGTGACCTCGCTTATCGCGGGTGGTCGGCCTCGTGGGGGGGCTTATCTCAAGTGGGGTCTTATCTCAAGTGGGTGAGTGTCTATTGCTCGCTGGCTATGGTCACCAGTGGTTCTAAAACTTGCGACGCCGGTTATCTCGGGTGGGGGTGCCTTTATGGGTCGAGTGTTATTAATATCATCATGTGCCAGGATAGGGGTGGGGTGCCTTTATTGGTCGAGTGTAAGTATCAGGTACCCGGATAGGGGTGGTGAAAGGGGGGGGGGTGCCTTTATGGGTCGAGTGTTATCAGCATCATGTGTGAGGTGGGTAACAGGAGGCGACATGTAAAAAAGGCTGACAAAGCAATGACGTTGAAGGGGGTATTGTTAAATACGACTATCTCGCGTGCGTTGGTCGGCACAGGGTTTGTAGTATCAGCATATACCAGGTGTTAGCGATTTTTTAGTGACACATCATCATCATGTGCCACGTCGGTCATCAGCGGCATGCGGATGGAACCGGAAGGGTGAGGTCTAAAACTTTGCGTGGAAAAGGGTGCCTTTATTAATATCATCATCATGTGCCAGGATAGTGGGGGAAAGGGTGCCTTTATTGGTCGAGTGTTATCAGCATCATGTGTGAGGATTAGGCAACAGGAGGCGACATGTAAAAAAGGCTAACAAAGCAATGACGTTGAAGGGTTATTGTTAGGAAAAGGTAAATACGACTATCTCGCGGGCGTTGCTCGGCACAGGATTTGTAGTATCAGCATATACCAGGTGTTAGCGATTTTTAGTGACACATCATCATCATGTGCCACGTCGGTCATCAGCATGGGTTACCTCGGTCATCATCATCAGGGGCCACCTCGGTCATCATGGGCCACCTCGATCATCAGCATCATGGGCCACCTCGGTCATCATCATCATGGGCCACCTCGGTCATCATCATCATGGGCCACCTCGGTCATCATCATCATGGTGAGACCGTTGTAAAAGAGGGCCACCCAATGCTCACCGGGTTCGTGTGCCGGGTCGGTGTTTATGACAAAGGCTGCGGTCGCCGTTGGGTCGATGCTGGAGGGGTAAGTGGTTTCGCGGAATGGCACAGCGAGCAATAGACACTCACCCACTTGAGATAAGCACCGCTCACCCACTTGAGATAAGAACCCACTTGAGATAAGCCCCCCACGAGGCCGACCACCCGCGATAAGCGAGGTCACCTGAGATTATATCGTGCTGCACGATACATATTTGGTGCAAAACATGACACGTATAGCGAAATACGTTGCATAGGAGAGAGAGAGACAGAGAGAGAGAGAGAGAGAGGATGAAAGCTGGTATGGTAGGAGAGACGTCTAGGATTGAGAGAGAAGTCTAGTGAAAGAGAGAGATAGCGAGAGAGAGATGGAGAGGGAGAGAGAACGAGAGAGAATGATCGAGAGCGACAGCGATGGAGAGGGAGAGAGAGATACCGAGAGAGAGAGAAAGAGATAGCGAACCACTAACACCGAGGAATATATTTACACTACCAGCTTAGACTAACCAGTAATCTCTAACTGTTTCACCCGTATCCTTCATTTATGGTACAACGCTAAGCAGACACCCAACTACATAGCTATAAATATTTTCTAACGTCTACCTGGCGCGATAGCGTCCCACCGAACCGAGATAATCCCCGATCCGATAGCACGCTGTCCGAACCACTCGAGATAATCTGAAGGGGTCACCGCGCGATCCGCCCCTAGGTCACCACGCGCCCGCCGCACGAGGGGTCACGCCGCACGAGGGGTCACGCCGTCGCACGACCGATTAACTCCCCTTGTCTCTCGTGTACATTAGGCGCGAAATGCGCCTACTATATATCTTTGTTAATTTACGGAGGAATTCGGGTCAAATGGACCCTACTATACTACTAACGTTCTGAAAAAGGTCAAAGCAAAATGAGAGCTATTTTCCAATATTATGAAGAAATAATCATCATTTTGTGGCCATGTAATGAGAAGGGAACAACTGGAATATATTGTGAAAACTGAGAAAATTGAAGGGCAATGAGATAGAGGGAAGCAAAGAGAAAAGAAACCAGACAGCTTTAGAGAATAGCTTGGCAGAAGGTCAACAACAGAACTTATAAATAACTGTTGTGATCGAAAGTTATGGAGAGACATGATCACCTACGCCAGCAGGCATGGCACTTGATGATGGCCACTTTTTTTAGAGCTTTTGTGTGATGAACCTGTCGAACGTTTGTGTGAGACTTCGAGAGCACAGTAATGATCTTCGATTAACTGCGGGAATTTGCTTGCTTACGTTCGCCAGATGACTAAAGTATTCTAGTAGACTATAGAATTCCTCTTCATCATCCGCCCTTAAAGGACGTTAAGTGGGTGTGTCCGTGTTGTGTTGTGGTTTGCAGCATAACTGTGATATTTGCGCCTTTCGACCCAACACATCCGACCTCAGCACGACATTTTTGAGTACCAGGTTGCCTTCCCTCTTCGATCCCTACTCGCTTGGCCAGACTAGACAGGTTAGTCTGTTACTAGAGGCACCGCGGAGAGGTGGAGCAGGGTCTGGATGTTTCATCCGTTTTGATCATGTTTCAATATTCCAATTGTTTACGATGAATGATGATATCGTATGACAGGGAACAGTTGGCTGTGTTCACTTTCTGTGCGGTTTCGCCTTATGGCGTGTGCTGAGACTGCTATGATGGGGACTACAGCTACCTGCAGCAGTGATTAAAGAGTGTAAGACAAGATGGGAGTGCGGGGTAGAAGTCGAGGGGAAAGTGAGAAGGGTTAACTAAAATAGAATCATCGAGTCCACGGGGAAAAGTGAGAAGTGGTAAGAATGATAGAATCATCGGGTCTCACGGGGAAAAGTGAGAAGTGGTAAGAATGATAGAAACATCGGGTCTCACGGGGAAAAGTGAGAAGTGGTAAGAATGATAGAATCATCGGGTCTCACGGGGAAAAGTGAGAAGTGGTAAGAAGGATAGAATCATCGGGTCTCACGGGGAAAAGTGAGAAGTGGTAAGAAGGATAGAATCATCGGGTCTCACGGGGAAAAGTGAGAAGTGGTAAGAAGGATAGAATCATCGGGTCTCACGGGGAAAATAAGGCGCAATTAGGAGCGAGAGAGAAATGTAAAACGGAATATAATTAGTTGGATGAAAAACGTTAGAGAAAAGAATAGGTGAGAAAGTCAGTCGAGATAGATTGAGGGCTCAGTGCGGACAGTTGTTTTGACAGGATAATAGAGTCAGTTTAGTTGTGTGTAGCCGTTGCGTGAGGTGGACAATGCTTCTGGAACAGTGCTATCTAGAGTTATGTGTTGGTGTAACTTCAATCCAGAGACTGATTCTGTAATGTAGTTGTGCAAATTAGACGCAACGAACAATTTAAGTGACAGTGAGAGAGACAGTCTCACATCGTTCATGCTCAATATGGAGGATGATATTGTAGTGTAGTTGTGCAAGAGGCGCAACGAACAATTTCGGTGACAAGGGGCGAGACATGCTCAACAACGATTGTGCTCTACCAAGGAGTTATGAAACTCAGAAACGACGAACAGTGTAGGTGAGATTGAGCGAGTCAGTTATCGCCAACTTATGTGCTCAGCATTGAGGTACCATTGTGAGTTAGGGGTGGAAGTCAGAAGCAACGAATCATTCAGGTGAAGGTAGGCGAGACAGCCATCGCCGAATTCATGCTCGATACCGTGGGTGCTGTTACAGGCATGAACAGACAACAGTGGGAGATTCATCGACGTATACTAGTGGCCGATAGCTAGCGGGAAAATTCCGCGCAATGTCATCAAGGGAGTCCGACTGAGTGGAGTCGGTCCAACATGAAGTCACCAAAATGCATTGTGGCTTGAAGGGAGTATTGCAGTTCTGTACTACTGCGCCCCCTGATAACAGCTCAGACAAGTTGGTGTACGCCTCGTAATTAACATGCAACATGAGAAAGACCCCTAACAAGCATACTGTTGTTGTAATTGTGTAAATTGTTCTGAGAGGTTGATCTTCCGGAATTAGACCTCGAATGTGTGTTTTTACATGGTGTTCCTTGACTACTTTTTAGAAAGCAATCTGTATTTGTCTGTGCCTAGCGAAGAACGAAAACTGGGAGGGGCCATCAAACACAGGTCCATAGACGTAGAGGTGGTCGCCACCCCGAAACAGCGCGAAGTACAAGAGTATACCATCACGACAGACGGACAAGTGGGTGTCTGGGCTATGTATGAGTTCAGCATCAGGCAAGCAGAAGGCAGATAAGCGGCTACAGAATCCCGAGTCAAATCCAGCACACTCGGTCCAGGGTGATACGGGGTCAAGACGAGCTGTCCGGTGCAAGACGCCACCGGGCAATCTACGTGCCTGCAGTGCAACACCAGGCGTTGAGGTCAAACGCCAAGTCGTTCCAACAAGCGTGTTCAAGTCAATCATAAGTTCTAATTAAAGCTCGGTCATAAGTGTTCTGTTATATCAAAGAGGCATCTGCTATATACCTTTCTTTGTTTGGGAGATGAGATAGTAATTCGGATGATTCAACTGGCACGGGCGGTTGAGCAATTATGGATTTTAATTCGTTTGCAGTGATACCGGGACCTTCCATAACCAAATGATACTAAAATGTTATTGAAAATAAATTTGTAAGTTCAAAAATTGAAATTTAGGTTCGTACTAACATAAAATATAAAACTAAAACCCAATCACTGGTTGCCAACACGTTTTTCAACCTTCAGCTTCCACGTGGTCCAAAAGCTAAATATACTTGTCGTCTTGTCATTGGTCATTATAAATAGTTTGAAATTACTACGCGAATGCTTAACACTTACTGCTATTGCAAAATAAATTAGAATTTCACTCATTCTTGTGACTAAAAAAATAGATGGTTGTACAAATGCTGTTTGAATTTATTTGGACGAAGAGCATAATAATTATCTAAGAAACTTTGGAATTAGCGTTAACTTGAGTGTCAGCAGTCACTAAACGGTTGCTTCTGCCCGGTGACCCGGATGTTGTTTAGCGGCAAGCTCGGTGGTCGGACCCGTCGGTAACTTCTGATGTGCAGTCTTCACTCAGAACAATCATGGCCAAACAAACAACGTTAGGGATTGCTTTAATTGTCTTGCTAGCAACTGCATCCTATATTCAGTGTGAAGAGGATGAACTGGACGTAGAGGAGAAAAGTGAGTTTATGTTAAATAAGTTTCTTTTTATGTCATTTCTTTCAGAATCGAATCTTGGGTTTTGAGTGTCCATCGTCGTACACTGTACTCACTACTGATGTACTGTGTACACGTACACGTCGTACGTACAGTAGCTGTACACTTTGACCTGACGTACACTTCACTAAGTACTACTATAACTAAGTGTACAGTTACAGTACAGTTGGCGTAAGATTGCACACTACTGAATTATGATAATTGACTAATTGACTGAAGATGAACAGAAGTCAGAAGTGTCTGATCAGAAGAAATATATTATAATTATATAAACTATAGACTATACATTTACTTTTACTTCTAATTGCTTTACTTTTTACTACTAGTACTTACTAGTAATTAGGTAGGTAAAGTCAAGTCCTAGTTTAGCGTCGTTGTACGTCATTGAATTGTTGTTTCTGTATGAGTGTATGGAGTGAAAAAATCGATAACTTGAGTTATAACGTCCCTTGCCCTGCTGCCAATTTTCTCACTTGCTCACACTGCTGTAAAATCAGTAGAATTTTTTGAAAGTAAGAGGGCATTTTAATTTGCTAATGGCATAATATAATGAAATCTCTCACGGAGTTTGGCCTGCACGGTCTTGTAACTCCCCTGGATTACTACCTCTCTAGGGCTAGGGTAGGGTGCACTGAAGAGAAAAGTGTATGAAAACAATCCCCACACATTTAATGAACTTCAGGTTTCAAGTCAACAATAACATTATTACACAGCCCATACTGCACAAGGTCTTTGACAACATGAAAAAACGTATCCGGTATCCATACTTGCCAACTAAAATGTGGATATTTCCAACACCTTTTGTGAATCTGTTATGTAAGAAAACTTGACCAGACACACTATTACTAAAGTGGGAGCCGTGATAGCTCAGTGTTAGTGAACTGGACTACAAAGGACAAGGGGTAGGGTTCGATCCCAACTGGCGGCTTCCGGGTTCACCCAGCCTTTAATGGGTACCAGATTTTTTTTCTGGGAAGTGAAGCGGCACGGGCGTAATACCAACCACATTACCCCAAAAATCATGTGCCGAAGGTCTGTAAAATTGATGGTCACTAACACCATATTCCCTATACGCCACTTGGCGTGACGGGGGCACTTTACTATTACTAAAGTAGTATATGGTGCATGTAATCCACAAAATTTGAAATGGCAATTTTTTAAAAAAGAACACTTATAAGAGAAGCAAAGTTGGCATAGACTTCACTCATTAGATTAGACTCATCACTAAGAATAGATAATGGCGGCAAAAAACACCACTAGTCTTATATATATGTATATATATATAAATAAATATGATTCTTCCAAACCACTAGACATCGCATAAGGCTAGTAGCGGTTTTTGTCACCATTATCTATTCTTGGTAAGAGTTTGGTCTTATCTAATGAGTCTATGCCTGCCAACTATGCTTCTCTTATAAGTGTTCTTTTTAGTGTCTCTCTGGGTCTTCCTCTTTTTCTGTATCCTGATGTTTCCCATAGAAGAGCCTGTTTTAAACATTTTTTTGTTGTCTCTTCTAAGTAATTGTCTGACATATGTCCATCTTCTCTTCATAATTGTAGATGTGATTGTTGGTTGCATGACCATTTCTCTTATCTATCTCTATCTAGCTCTCTCTCTATATATATATATAAAATTCTTTTTCTATTTAAGATAAGCAAATCATACTTACAAGTAACGAAACTATGGAGAACTAAAAGATACTTCAAGCCCACTGTCTATTCATGAACTTTGCCAGTCAAGTTATATAGCAAAAGCTGATTACCATTAGAACTTAAGAAGGACCAGCATTGCCAGAAAACATGTAAGAATGTCAGCAATTAGTTTTAGAAACAAACTACAAAAAGAGAGATGATTAAGGACTTAAATATATAACTATTACTTAGTATTATACATACAAAGAGGAAAGCCAAAATATGTTTAGAGAAGACATGTGGGAGCAGAGATGAAAAGGATGGGAAAGACATGGAAAGATCTTAAAATGATGGCAGGAGTGAGGATGATTTGGAAAGTGTTTGTTGAAGACCTATGCACAACAGGAAGTAGAAGATTATGCATATTTATTTAATATTTTTTTTCCCCGACCGACAGGGCTCTAAGGCTCATCCAGACTCTAAGAATGGGTACCATATATTTTTCTTTGAAATAAATGTGGCCTGGTGTGATACTGACCACATCACTCAAATATGTACAGCAGTCATGAAAAAATATAATCACTAATACCACATTTGCCTAGCAACGCTTGGAGGGAAACTTTACTTATTATAAGTGTTATCTTTTAGTCTGTGTGCCCACAAATAGTTTTACACAGCCATGTTGAGCACACACAAAAAAAAAGGAAATGAATGCACATTTTTGCAAAACATATCAATATTTACACAAGAAGGTGAAATTTCAAATATTTCAACTTAAAAATTAAATTTCTAAAATGTTTTAAGATTTTGATGTCAGAATTTCAAGCTGGCCATTTTCAAAAACAGTACAACAATGACATTCAAAATATTGGATTGGGTGAATTATCCAAGAATTTTAAACTCAGAAGTTAGACTCATCCATAATCATATGGTCCACTTAAATTATATGATGGACCATAGGAATTAAAAGACTAACACAATAGTAGTAAACAGGGATTGCATACAAAATAAACAAGCCAGAATTTCAAATGTGTAATACATTAATATAATATAAATCATATACTTGCATTCAATTTTCAGTATAAAAACAGATTTATAAATTCTTGAAAGTATACATGAATATAGTTACTTGGGATATACAAAATTTATCAGTGAAAAATACAGAAAAAGACAGAAATACACCCCCCCCCCCCCAATCCCCCCCTGTGACCCTAGATGAAAATCTCACAATGATGGTTAGAAGCAGCAATATAAAGGATGAACTATCAGACACAATTTAATCAAAACAATTGAAATTTTGGGACATGTAGAGAGCTATAATAATTTACTGAAATTCAGGAGAAAGAAAATACAGGTGAAAGAAGCAAGAACTATAGTGGGCTGTTAATGTTATTTGCTGGACTGTAATACACAAACTGAAACAAGGCCAGGGACTGTGATTATTTGTTTCTTTGTCACTATAATATATTTATAATTTTGTATAAACTGTTGTTTTTAAAAGAATTCATTTGATTATGCATATTTTTTCCTGTAAATTTGTATTATCTTTCCTTGTGTTTTTGTTTACAAATTAGTATTGTCTTTATTAGTTTTTTTTTCTTGTTTTTAGTAACTCAATAGGAAACAAAGCTGAATTTATCTAAATACAGTAAACAGTCAGCGAGATCTCTTACAATTCATTGTGATAGGACTGACACTGATGAAAGACAATGAGTATCTGAAGGATTGCATTTTTTTCTAAATGATGAAAGCAAGGGTTCCAACTTCACCGTAATGGTTACTGTGAGGAACAAGGTGTTTGTGTCTATATTTCTGAGGAATCAATGGTAGATTAGTGGGTGATGTTGATGTCATGCTAGGCTGGGCCATTTAACTCTTGAGAAAATCTCTGGTAGCCATTTTCAGAAGGTTGGGTGAGTCCCAAGCCAAAGCCACATTCTTCCAAAATGTAAAAAATTTGTCACGTTTTGGATTTTAACCCAAACCCATAGATGGGAATGGTAACCACTCTGTCAGTATCAGCTAATGACATATTTCATTCTATAAAGTGGTCTGTAATGTTTATTCCTGGGGTTTTTTCCAGACAAAATTGTACGTGTTGTGTGGTGTACAGTCTAAGCAAAACTTAGGGTTTTTATTTCACCGTTTAGAAAAAAATCAATACACCCTACGAAAGAAAATCAAGCCTGGTCAAAACTTGTGTTGTACATGTTACGATTTTTGTAAAAATATTTTTAACCTTCTGAGATAACAAATCCAAGTACATCGATTTGATTGTGAAATGATCTGTCCTAATAATACATTTTAAATGGAAGTCTGATCAACACAATTTGCATAGAACAAAATGCAGAATAATTTGCATACATAATCTTTGATACAAATTATTTTTCTTGAGTGAAGAATGTAACAGCAAATTTTAACATTACAGCTTTTAAAATAAAACCATAAACATTATTTTAATACATTACTTTTAGAAGACATATTTACTTGTTTCTCAGCTAGTTTTCAGCTTTCAAAATTGTGCAGTTTGTAATACCCCTTGACCCTAACAGGAAATTAGCTATCTGTACATCATGAGCTGATAATTTTGACTGTAATGAATCACCCATAGTGTAATTAACCCTATTCACAATTTATCACTTGTAACAGATAATTGTATTTATTAACTAAAAGAAAACATCAATTTTCATATATGAAAAAAAAAAGTTTCATGACCGTGCAATTAATGATCGTTATCAGTGTAAAAATGTTAAACTTCTTTGCTCATTCTTTTACAACTTTTTTTTAAAGGCAAAGCTGACGATAAAACAGAGAATGAGGATGGTGCTGTTGCTGCAGATTCAGTTTTAGTTTTAAATAACAAAAACTTTGATGAAGCTGTCAATGCCAACCCAACAATCTTAGTTGAGTTTTATGCACCTTGGTATGTATATTTATAAATTTAACAGTAATTTAATTAAACTGCAGTAAAACCGAATAAACACCAACAAAATGTTAGACTTGTTTTATTTTAGAATATTTTTCCTTATTCCACTCAGAACAGACTCCCTGGACAGAGGAATCAGGATTATCAATACAAATACGGACAGAAGTGAAAGGAATAGTTGACAAAGAAGAACAGAATAGTCTACAGCGAAAAACAATAACTCTCAGTTTCCTGGATGAAGAATACCCACAAGACCTATGGATTCGTGTGTACACAGATGGATCAGCACAGAATGCAGTAAAGGATTGGGGAGCAGGTGCATATATAGAGTACCCAAATAAAACTAGGGATATGAATAAAATAGCAACAGGAAAATATTGTCACAATTATGATGCAGAAATACAAGCAATAAAGTTGGCAATAGAAAAACTGCTGAACAGTAATCTTAGCCCACAGCCTGTAGTGTTTTTGACAGATGCAAGATCAGTACTCCAGGCACTACAATCCAGAAAATTACCACATCTGCAGATGTTATTGTCTGAACTCTGCAAGCACCACAGGGTTGCCCTGCAGTGGATCCCATCTCACTGTGGAATACCAGGAAATGAGAAAGCAGATCAGTTGGCAAAGGAAGGTTCAACAGGCACACAACTAGATACACCGTTTACATACCATCATAAGAAACAGATAATCAAATCAATCAGAGGACCACAAGCCCCAAATCAGGATGCCTTTCATAATATGAATAGATATGAACAATTTATCATTATACGCCACAGAACAGGACACAACCAACTCCATAGTCACATGTATACAAAATTCAAGATCGGCACCTTAACTACTTGTACATATGGACAGGCGCCCCAGACTGCTGAACACATACTTCAAGACTGCACTGAATATAGTAGACTGAGGAAAATCCATTGGCCCATAGATAAAACATTACCGACAAAACTATATGGGCCACTGCAAGAATTACAAAAGACAGTAACATTTATACAGGAAACGACATTGCAGATATAGACAATACTTCAGGCGAACGAAAGATAGATAGATTCCACTTAGACACACTTATGATTCTTTAAAATAAAAAAATAAAAATTAGAACAAAAGACTGTTTTGACATTAATTATTAAATAAAAAAAAGACAAAGCCACTAGTATTTCTCTTTAAGATTCTTACTTTTATTAGAATATGGTCAGGCTTGAAAGTAATGTAAGAGAAAACTTTAATAGGTAATCTAACTCATTTGGAGCATTATGCAACTCGTCAATATAATGCTATATGGACATTAACTGGAAAGGATAAAATAAAGATTACTACTTAAATGATTCATCTTCAAACGGTGCTTAATGTGGCAATGAAGAACAAAATGAGAAATGAAGAAAATAGTTAAAGAGCAGAAGTAACACCATTTATGAGCTTTATCTATAGTAAAAAAAATGATTTCGACATGTAACAGTGTTACCAACAAACAGCATTCCACTATAGACATTAACCAGATGAAACAACAAAAGAGGTAGAGTAGAACCTCCAAAGAGAGGGAAAAAAAAATATCCGATGCCACACAAACACCATGCAAAGGTGAACCAAAGATCACCATCAATTAAACATTTTCTTTTAACACTGAACAGCAAAAGAGGATAGAGGAAGATATCTACTAGCAACTGTCTGAGCATAGTCAGCAATTCACAGCTGACTGTTTGTTAGGATCAACAGGCAACAGAGTTGACCTCCCAGTGGTAAAGGTTAAGGTAAAGTACGAGACTTGAACCGGCGTCTTAGCATGCGAGTTTCCACCCATATGTGCTCGGCCGCCTATCCAGAAATGTTCATTGATTTCTGTATAGTGTCACCTCAAACATCTAAACTCAGATGCGAGGCAACATTCCTCACCTTCCCAGGGTAATACTCTGGTACCCATTTCTGCCAACGGCTGGGTCGACCGTGGGGATATTTTTTTTGCAAACACGAGTACAATTCACACTGCTCCCAGCGGGAATCGAACACGGGTTGTCCGAACGTCAGTAGTCCAGTCGGGTGGTTTTCCCAACTAGGCTACCGAGGCCCCTACACCAGTCTGCCAAGTGAGTTGGGATTGAAGTTGGAAGCAAGCTCTGCACACATAGAGAAGACCTCAAGCACCTTTTTCTGTTTATGGTATGTATTAATCTAGATGTTTGGTAAATGTTGATTACTGAGAAAGAATATAGGATGAAAGAGCACAACATTAACCATTTGCTATCTTTTATTTATCTTAGGTGTGGCCACTGTAAAAGTCTTGCCCCCCATTATACAACTGCAGCAGAGAAGCTAGCAGAACTTGATCCACCAGTTGTACTGGCCAAGGTTGATGCTACTGTTCATAGTGATCTTGCACAAAGGTATTTAAAATAGTTGAGAACTTTTTTGTATTTGCAGTTAAATAAAAGAGGGTAAACTTATTTTGTTGATGTACTTAAAAGCTTGGGAGCCACGATAGCTCAGTGGTTAGTGAACTTGAATACAAAAGACAAGAGGTAGGGTTCAATCCCATCCGATGGCTTCCGGTTCACCCAGTCTTTAATGGGTACCGGATTTTTTTTCTGGGAAAGTAAAGCGGCACAGGTGTAATACTGTCCACATTACCCCAAAAATCATGTGCTGAAGGTCTGTAAAATTGATGGTCACTAACACTATATTCCATATACGCCACTTGGCGTGACGGGGGTACTTTACTTTTTTACTTAAAAGCTTGCATTTCTTGTAATATCCTGAAAATTAAGATTTATATTAATTACATAGATAAAGTAATCAGTAGAAAGCATTTATGAGACCAAAGCTGTCCTCTCTGACTAAAAATTATTTCTAGACCAATATTGCTTTGCTGTGGTTAATTTGTATGTACATGTTCTACATAGCCCCTATTGCAGTTTAGAACTTTATATACCTTTGTTAACTATATTTGTTATTTGGGAACTTTGTTAACCTCAGACGGAAGATGTACAAAAGAGGTGAGATGTAGAATGGCTCAGGCAAAAGCAGCTTTCCAAATAATGAGGAAGATACTATGCAATCCATTTTTGACAATAGAAACAAGAAAAAGAGTTCTTAAATGTTACGTAGAGCCAGTCTTAACATATGGATGCGAATCATGGACAATAGGACAACAGACAAGAAAATCACTGGAGTCTGTAGAAATGTGGTTTTACAGAAGAATGTTGAGAATACCATGGACAGCTAAGAAGAGTAATGAAGAGGTTCTGAGAAAGGTCAAAGCAAAAAGAGAGCTAATTTCCAATGTTAGGAAGCGACAATCATCATGCTATAGTGTGACTCAGTCATGGGCGATAATGGAAGAATAGAAGAATATGACGATAGACAGAAGAATACAAGAATGATGCGATGACGATGTGAGGTAGGATAGTTTTAGGCGGCGTAGAAAAGACAATCTTCAGAGGATTAGCAAGGAGACGTTAAGTCTACCCAACTCAGTCGCGGAGTCGTAATCAACTTTAAGATTACAGGTAAAAGGCGCACAGATGTCCAGTCTGAAGCTTGTAAGTTATGTAACGCGACGAAGCAGTCGATAAGCTCCAGTCGCGCAGGTGTGGACACGGAGTAGAGTAGCACTAAGACTAGACCGGAAACTCTTATATCGGCAGACGCCTTGAAGTCCAGAGAAGACCTGAGATGAAAGCGGACAATTAAACTGCCCCGCGTAAACAAAGGGCCAAGGGAGGAGTTATGTTGTAGGTTTTTAGTTGTGGGAAAAGGTTTGAGAAGATTGACAGGTTGTCGATTAAAGTAATAAACTATGGACATGGTCAAGAAAGGCGGAGTTAAGAAGTAGTGACGGTCAACAGACGTAGGTTAGGCCGTATCAGTGGTCGGGGGGTGTGGTCACCGGGGACTTAACGCCAAGACCCTGGGAACTAGAGATTAGAATGCTTTGGAGGGGCAGTAGCTAGAGGACACTAAGAAGCCAGGGCTTGACTGAAACGGACGGTCGGCCAGACTCAGAGACATTCAGCTACAGTCGGCCAGACTCAGTGAGACTTTACTGAACTTTAAACAAGAACACGACAAGAACTTAAGTTGGACTTATACAATTGAAATAATTCGTTTAGAGGATTGGTGATACGTATTGGACTTAGATGTATAATAGTTGAAGGAAGTCCAACTGTGTAACTATGAGTCGAGTCAAGATACTAGTTCCTCAGAACTATCATATAGAGACATGCAGATATTAACAAAGAACACTATACGGTCACAAAAGTTATTTGACAATTCATCATCGCCGATAGGCTATGTCAAATAACGACATTTTGTAAAACCACACACATGAAGTCACTAATAAAGACTGTTTATACTTGTTCTAAAAGGATGATGAGTTATATGTGTGTGTCAATGAAAGAACAAGTAGTAAGTTAGAAAGAAGTTTGAAGAAGCCCTGCAACAATCATTTTTTGGCCATGTAATGAGAAGAGAACAACTTGAATATATTGTAACAACTGGAAAAATTGAGGGACGAAGAGATAGAGGGAAGCAAAGAGAAAAAATAACAGACAGCTTAAGAGAATGGCTTGGCAGAAGGTCAACAACAGAAATGATAAATAGCTGCCGAGATCGAATGTTGTGGAGAGACATGGTCACCTACGCCACTAGGCCCGGTACTTGATGATGATGATGATACATTTGTTTTAGAAGATAATGCTTTAACTCCTGTGTCACCTCTTTCCGTAAAAAATTTGCTTCTTTTTCAAATTTAATTTAACATTCTAATTATGATATGTATGTGAAGATACTGTAGTAAAAATTACTACCACTTAAATATAACACTTTGATTTAGGAAAATCAAATTTTCTTTGAATTTTTGCTACACAACATTGTGTTTACCCAGGATGAGACACAGGGGTTTGATGCTATAATCATTTCCTGCTTTGCAGTCGATTTCTAGTCAGAAATGTGGCTTCCGCAGTCTATTCATCTGTGTCTGTTAGCTGTCATATCAGCCAGTATGTTTGATGCCCTCTTGGTGTTGTTCACTGACTCTCCTGTGCTACAAAGGTTTCTTTGATGTTAACACAGGCGACCGAGATTTCCCACATTATGAGAAAAAAAAAAGATGGGAAAAATAACAAATTTCTTAACAAGTTGCAGAATTTGAAATAAAAACTGTGCGTCTGTTATAATACAGTAGTAATTTTTTTCTACGCGATTGATAACATAAAATTAAAAATCAAACATTCAGGGGTCAAAATTAGTGATAATTAGGAAATATTATATACTATCAAATTAAACAAAAAAGTAAATTTTGAAGCTGTCATTTTTACGACAGTATCATAATTTAGGGTTAAATCACTATGTACATACAATATAATGCTTTTGGTTATTTCATCAAAATCTTCTTGTGTCGTTATAGTTCATTTCCTGTGAATTTAAATTTGTTCCATGTTTGTATTGTTTGGTTTACTATTACATTAATTTCCTGACACCAATCACTTCTATTACTTATAAAAGTATAGCAGAAACTGATGACATATATAACTGATGACTATGAAGCTTACCAAGCTTCATCACTTGTTTTAATATTTGCATTACATTATTTGGCCCCCACCATAGAATATATAAGGAAACAACAGATAAAATGGTTTGGCCACGTTACAAAGCAGAAAGATCAAAACACAACACAACAAGCCTTCAACAAATGTTGTGAGAACACCAGACCCAAGGGTCGACCACGAAAAAGATGGATTGATGGAATATTAGAAGCACTAGGAAAATAACAGCAGCAGAGGCGAATAGTAAGAGCAAAAGATCGCAAATTATATCTCCCCTCGACGCTGAAAGGCAGATGTGGAAGGAAAGAAGAAGAAGAAGATTACATTAATTATTACATTAATTAAACACACTTGAAAATTGGGTGTGATTTGTAAGCACCAATGAAGAGTGTAGAAAACATATGTCAGCATACGATCGAGAGGTGTTACCCAGCTGTATCTTATGCTACTGTCAACTGGGAGCTACACAGGATGAATTACACACAAAAAATAAAGACCAATTTCATCATCATAGCTCACAATGACCCACAACCAAATGGTGTGCATGAACCAGTGCCACAAATACCAAAACTTGCCATGGGACAATGTGATTTTTTGTTAGATCTTTTGTTTTGTCTTTCATTCATTCATCGAGTGCCTTCTCCACAATGAAGGGTGGCTACTATGGGTCGCCATTCTACTCGGTTTCTTGCTTTGATGGTGCAGGCTGTCATAGATTGACTTGTCCATCGTTTGATGTTACTCGTCCATGTTAGTCTTGGTCTGCCTCTGCCTCTTTTACCTTGTATTTTCCCTTCCAATATTAATTTCAGTTGGCTGTTGTGTCTTTTAACATGCCCCAAAAATTTCATTTGTCTTGTCTTAATTGTATTTAGTAGTTCTCTTTTTATTTTCAGTTGTTTTTAAACTTCATCGTTTGTTATCTTTTCTTTCCATTCAATTCTACCTATTCTTCTACAATGATCAACGGCCCAGAAGGCGAAAACAGCAAAGTGTGTGGTACACATGATGCATATTCAGAACATGAAAGATGAATATGGCAGACCACTGTGAAAGAGATTGGAGCCTCATCACATAACACTCCAAAGAAAGCCATGGTTTTGTCTTATCCTGCTCAAATACATATTTGGACTGAGGAATCTATAATGCTTGTGTCCCAGTGATCAAAATATACCCAGATATAATGGGGGAGGGTATTTTTTAAAATCATCTTTAAATTGATTTATTTCAAAGCATGTACACATACATCAAAATGTAAATGAAAATTCTAACACTTGAGATACCAGTATAATTATAATTAGAAGTAAGACTATTTCTCATGACATTATATAAATGAATACAAGAACTCTTTTAGTTAAAGAATAATTATTATATATTACAAATAACACACATCCATATTGTATTTTCCTCAAAATCTAATATTAAAATGGCTTCCTTAGGTTTGATGTGACTGGTTATCCTACTCTTAAATTTTTCAAGAATGGAAATGTTCATAATTTTGAAGGGGTAATGACTGCAGATGGTAAGTAAGACCTAAACTCTCAGGTAATGATGGAGTTTAAAGATATTGAACAGTCCTAAAATTAACTGGTTCTAGACTAAAATTATAATCACTACCACCCCATTACAATTTGATTGTTAGATATAGTATTAGCTTTGAAATTTTGTTGCTGTGCCAATCCAAACTTTTTTTTCCTTTTTTTTATTTATGAGGTCTCATTCTTAATAAATGCATATAATATATATTTGATGTTTTATTACAAATGAACTTGACAACATAGGAAGTGGGAGATTTTGTTAGAAACAGATTCCTTTAGAAGGGCTGTAACAAGAGCAGCCTTCTGCAAAGGACATGCAATTAGATTATGTCTGTTTTATTGTCACTTTTAGTTTTATTTTTATATTCATTATTTTATTAATGTTAATTAATAGCTTATTCATTTCATTCATTTTACTGTCAAGCTAAGATGGCACATAGGTATAGAGCGTAAATCATAGTTCTCCACAATTGATGATTTGCTTCAAGTTCTTGTAGGTCTTAGTTGTTTATTAGTCCGATGGTTGAGCATTGCCTAGTCCTACATAGTGTTTCTCTATGTTTTCTTTTACCAAAATGCCTGATAGGGAAGTCTTTCTCCATTGATTCTGAGCACATGACTGATATATTTCCAATACCTTCTTATAAAGCTTGAGAATTATTCTTGTTTAGATTTGTCTTTTTTTATCAGTTCCTTTGAAATGTATTCTTTCCAGCTTATATTTGAGATCCAATGTAGACATTTGTTTTCAAAGGCATTTTACTTCCTTCCTAAAGTCTGGGTGGATTTTCAGCTTTGACATTCATATGTTAGCACTGGTATCACACATGAGTTAAACAATTCAAGTTGTGTATGTTTACTGAGTACCTTGGATTTCTAGGTGTTTGTCAGTTTGTTGAAAACATTTGATGCTAGTCTGATGAGTGTTATGATTTCTGTTGTTATCTCCATCTCTGGACATTTTGCTGTCTAGGTTGGTAAAATGTGTAACTTTTTGTAAAAATTTGTTGTTAAGTTTAATATTAGAAGCTATTTTTGTAATGGAAGATAATCAATAACCTAAGATATGCTGATGATACTGTACTGCTAACAGAAAATCCTAAAGATCTACAACAATTACTTAATGAAATAAGCATGACAAACAAAAAATATGGACTAGATATGAATATCAAAAAGACTGAAACTATGATCATAAACAAAGAAGATACTCAAAACCCACACGTGGATATCAAAATAGAAGTGGATATCAGCAATTCTTAACCAACCAGTCACAGAAGATATTGATATCTTGTGCAGTATCTGATGTAATGATAAAGTATAAAACTAATGTCAAGTTTTGATAGAATTAGTAAACACTGCTACAGAATGACATGAACCTCAAAGATAAAAATAGTTGGTGCACATGGTAAGAAAAGTCAGGACTTAAAGATGCAGATGCAGAAACATTAGCATCAGTCTCAATCTCCTACTACATCTGTTCTATATGTGGATGTGACTGCTACTCTAGAATAGGTCTTTTTAACTATAGCATGATTCATTTATTATGATTCTGAAAAAACTCAAAACAACAGAAATGGAATCCAGTGGTCACTGACCAAGCAACTTGATGACTTAGGCTTTGCTGATGACATAGCTCTCCTATCACACAGCCATCAACAGATGCAAGATAAAAATGAGCATAATTGATGAGCGATCACAACAGATGGGACTGAAAATAAATAGAGAGAAGACCAAAATTATGAGAATTAATGCAGTAGGCAATAACCAAATAAAACTAGCAGAAATACCTCTACTAGACGTACAATCTTACTAAATACTAAAATAAAAATGTTCAACTCCAATGTTAGGTCAGTCTTATTATAATGGCTGTGACACATGGAGAACAACAAAAATGACAATCATGAAGATACAGATTTTCATTAATGGATGCTTACGCAGAATTAAAGGATGGAAATGGCAGGACAAAATCATTAACATGGAATTATGGAAATGTACCAGTCAAATACCAGTGGATAAAGAGACACAGTGAAGACGATGGTGCTGGATAGGACACACACTGTGGAAGCCAGCTGAGAGTATTAAACAACAAGCCCTTTTTTGGAATCTCCAGGGAAAAAGACAAAGAGGAAGACCAATGAATTCTTGGAGAAGACAGATGGAAGCAGAGATGAAGATGATGGAGAAGATATGGAATGATCTTAAAGGAATAGCAAGAAACAGAACGGCTTGGAACGTGTTTGTGAAAGACCTTTGCTCCACAGGGGGCTGAAAAGTAGAAGAAGAAGAAGATGATCTTTTAGTCATGGATGACTTACTATGACACATTGATTTATCTCTAGATATAGAAAACCTATTATTATATCATAAAATGTCTCTAACTTAGTGATTTCTGTGATTACTTAAATGTCTTTATTGTGTCATCTTTAGATGTTTCACATATATGATATATATACATATACATGTCTTTTTATTAATCTAGAATTGTTATATATATATATATATATCAGAAACATATATCTACATGTCTTAATTTAGTGATACAGATCAAACACAGCTACAAAACTATAAATCATGAAACATCAGACATCTTTACATTATCTACCTACAGCAGAAAATAGAAATGTTTTTAGTGAAGATGCTATAAAAGTAAATATCAACTTCTTCTAATCAGATGTACCAAGAATAAAATCTCTGCCTCTGTTAAAATTAAGCAAATATGTTACTGAATTAACAATAAAAGATAAAGTATTGTTGTAGGACAGAGCTGGGAGTTTTTAGAAGAGTGCTGAAAGTTCCTTGGACAGCTGAAAAGACCAACAAGGAAATTCTCAAAGAGGTCAACACATAAAGGGAGCTCCTACGAAACATCAGAAAGAAACAATCAACATTTTTCGGGCTCATCATGAGAAGAGGAAAGTTGGAATACTTGGTTACAACTGGCAAAATACAGGGAAAGAGAGATTGTGCACAACAGAGAGAAAAAATACTAGATAGCTTGGTGTCATGGCATGGAAAATAGTCAACAACAGAATTGATACAATGAACAGTAGATAGAAGATTATGGAAGGGCATGATCACCTATGCCAACAGGTATGGCACATGATGATGATTGACGTAAGACATAGATCTGGAGAATGTGACTACTTTAATCTTTACATGCATAGTTTGTACTGATTTCAGTGAGTAGAAATGAAGTACAAGAAACTACTAATGACAAACTATTTAGCCAGATATATATGTATATACACATGGAATGAATCATTCTTGAAGCTGCCTACAAAGAGACCATGTATCAAGAGAAGTAGAGCTGGCTTGTTACTCCCCTATAGGTAGTAATGGTTATTCATTTATTCATTCATTGGGTGCCTTCTCCACATCAAGGGTTGACTACCATTAGACAGCCATTTTACTCTGTGTCTTGTTTTGATGATGCATGTTGTCATAGGTTCACTTGTCCACCTTTTGATGTTATCTGCCAAATTTAGTCTTGATCTGCCTCCTCTGCTTTGTACCTTCCCTTCCAAAATTACTTTTAGAAGGGTATTGTGTTTCTTCACAGGTCCAAAAAATTGCAGTTGCCTTTTTCAAATTGTGTTAAATTAAGTACTTTTTTTTTCATTTTCAGCTGATTTAGAACTATCTTGTTTGTCTTCTTTTCCTTTCACCCAGTTCTCCCCATTTTTCTATAGATCCACACTGCAAAGATTTCTCTGCTCCATTTTCTTTTTTTTTTTTAACATCCATGTTTCTGTACCATACAAGAATGTTGAGTATCATTTTGCAATCCATAGCTTTAGTTCTGGTGTTATTTGCTTTGATGTGAGCATATTTTTCATGTTGTTAAAATTGCTTTTTTTGCCAGTACAGTCACTGATCCTCAATCGAGTGAAAAGTAGTGAACATGAATTTTATTTATGTCTTTATTAATTTGATGCTTCATTAAAACTTTCAGGTATAATTGAGTACATGACGAAGATAGCAGACCCCAAATGGGAACCTGAACCAGAGGCAGTTATCACACTTTCCAGATATGACTTTGATGAAGTCATCAATAGAGAACAGCTAATGTTGGTGGAGTTTTATGCACCCTGGTGAGTTCATGTTTCATTTTCTTAAATATTAAATTGAGGCGGTAGTCTTTATTTAGTATTTAAAATCGTTTGATGACCCCTCCAGGTGAAAAGTTAATTTAAAATTTGAAATATAAAACTTTACTTGTTTGTAATGGAGCAAAGTATTCTAGAGATGTTTATGATGGCCAGTATTTATTTATCAGTATTTTGAACCAATACTTGGTTGTTATGAATAATGGTGGTGGTTTAGTAATATGGTAAAGTCAAAGCAAAACTTGTAATCTTAAGTATAGATGGCTTCATTTAAAGAAGCTGATGCAATAGGCAATAGATATTCTTACTGAAGTAGGTATTCTCATTCAAATTACTAGAGCAGAACAAAACCTTCGATATAGATAATATGGAAGGTATTCACCAAAGTTGATAGAACATCATGATACTATAGATTTTGATCCTAAATATGGTGTTGATACTGTAGACATCAGTGAATTGCAAAAACTGATTTGATGCAACTTATAACATTTAAAAAAAAAGTTTTTATAGCTGAACTATTACTGTAGATGATGTTCTAGGTATAGCTGTAGCATCTAAACTGGTACTATAAATAACATTCCAACAATAGTTCACTGCAGGTGGTATTACAATTCTTGTCATGATTAACCCTAGATTATGATACCATAGTCAAATTTACCAAATTAAAATACAAAATCTGACATTTTCCCGTGTTCAAACATTTACTCCCTTCCATGTGCCTTCTTAATTAGCACTTCCAGTGACTGCTGGGTTTTAATTTGTTTCCATTGCTGTTGGAATTTTTTATTTTTATTTTTGTTGAGATCGTAAGATACATTGTTTAATACGGGAAAAAAAATTGACATTTTAAAGAAATTGGCAGGTGTCGTGCCGCCACCCCCCCCCCCCCCCCCCCTTTTTTTTTCTTTTCTTTTTTTTTTTGCTGTGGCCAGGGAAATTTCCTGGTCAGATCAAACAACACTTTGTGACTCAGGAAACACAGTGAATAATGCTATGAGGTCGCTAAACATACTGATAGACTTACGGCGACTGTACTGATAGACTTTGTAACATGTCCAATCCATGAGGTGAGGTCATAATCCAATGTGAGCCAGGAATTTCGAGTGCCTGTGTTTTGCCTGGTGTGAACACACAGGACTAAGTCAAGAGTTTAGAGAAATGACTATTTTTTTATAACACCAAATGTTACATTTAAGTGGTAGTAATTTTTACTTAACTATCATAACGTGGCAAGTTACAGAAAGGTATCATAATTAAGGGTTGACACCAAATTGTTATATTTTTAATAAATGTTTTTATAATACATTTAAACAATACAAAGAAACAACTTTCTTATTTGAGAAAACTTCAGTACACCTGGACTATACCATGGGCCACATGCATAGCATTATGAAAACAAATAGACGTGCTGGACAATGGTAATTAAAAAAAAAGAAAAGTAACAAGACAATGGGAATTATGGCAGAAAAAGATGGTACTGGAATGGAGACATTAATATTTTGAAAAGTCTATGCAGGGAGAATTAAATCAATTTTTAAGCACTGAGTCACAGATTTTAAAAAAAAATGTTTGGCAAAACAGCCTGGAACATAGTTAACTTGCAAGAACTATTTTTGAAATCGTGAAACCCACAACAGACAAGACTTTAAACACAGTTACTGTACTGTTACTGTACTGTTATTACAAAGTAAAGATGGTGACACTTGAAAATAATGGATTTTATGGTGAAAAATAAACTGGGTAGGGCAGAGGTGGGCTACAGAGGAGCAGCTACAGATGCCATTAGCCCTAGATTACAATACTTATCTGTGGGTCACATTTTCATGACACCGTCATAATAATTACTACGACTTAAATGTTATATTTGGGTTTCAGAAATAGTGTTTTCTTTAAACTTTTGCTACACAACTGTGTTTTTACTCAAACACACACACACACTTATCTGATGCTGTAATAGTTTCCTTGGTTATGTTAGATTTATGGCCTGAAATTTGAATGCATCGTTCCGTAGCTACCGGAGATGTAGGAATAGACCTTGTATTCATACATCTGCCGTAAGTCTGTCTATATAGCCGTATGTTCGGCTCCCTCATAGTGTTGTTTGCTTGCTATCCTGTGTTACAAAAGTTTGTTTGATGTATCACTGATGGGCGAGGAGGTTTCTCCCTTCATGAGAAAAAAAAATGTCTTGAAAACTGGTTAAATTTATTTTTAAAAAAAAACAGCTCCCTTTCTACAATACTGTTGTAATTTTTACCACACATTTGAAAAAAAAAACAGCTCCCTTTCTACAATACTGTTGTAATTTTTACCACACATTTGAAAAAAAAAAACAGCTCCCTTTCTACAATACTGTTGTAATTTTTACCACACATTTGAAAAAAAAAAACAGCTCCCTTTCTATAATACTGTTGTAATTTTTACCACACATTTGAAAAAAAAACAGCTCCCTTTCTACAATACTGTTGTAATTTTTACCACACATTTGAAAAAAAAAACAGCTCCCTTTCTACAATACTGTTGTAATTTTTACCACACATTTGAAAAAAAAAATCCAGTATCAAAATAAACATCCAACATTCATGTGTCACCGAAAGAAGCAAATTTGGGGGGGGAGGGGGGTGTTAGAGGATATTTACCCACAGCAAACTATCAAATTTCAAGAATTTGTATTTTGAGGTGGTAATTTTTACAATGGAGTCGAAATCTAGGGCTAGTAAAAGAGAAAGTGGCATCATTATCAGATTAAAATTCAGTGGAGAGCTAATCCTAGCCATTACTACAAGCAAATTTAAAGTAATTGTAGGGCTGAAGCTGAAATCCTTAAGACTGCAGCAAAAAGAGCTATTCAGCAAACAAAAGATCTTAGTATGGAAATTGGTACAGCTGATGTGCTGTCTACTGTATCAACATTTAAATCTCTCAAGATTAACACACTGAGTGAACTGAGAGTAATTCTGGTGTGCATGTCTTGTTATTTTCAGAGAATAACAATCCAGTGGACATCATCAAACTACAATATTTATAGAGTGACTGTTGATAGGTCAAAGATTAAGGGGCATTATAACGTGAAGAATAGGAAGTCTCTGGTTGTTGGTTGAGGAAGGTATATTGATAATAAAAGTGTGATAGCTAGAAACAGAAATACTTTTGAGTGTTTAGTAGAAAACTGTTTCTAAGTTGTTTATGATGGATATATCTGGAATAATTGTTAATTTTTCTTCTGTGACCATGCTTTTTATATCTGCTAGGTGTGGTCACTGCAAGAATTTGGTTCCTATTTATGAAAAAGCTGCCAAAGAGCTGAAGAAACTAGAGCCCCCAATCTTACTGGCTAAAGTTGATGCAACCAAAGAGACTGAGTTAGCAACCAAGTATAATGTCTCAGGTTACCCAACCCTCAAAGTATTCAGAAGTGGCAAGGCTTCAGAGTACAGAGGAGAGCGTGACAGTCATTATGGTAAAAAATTGTTTTTGATGTCTCAGAATAATAGCCACAAGAGAATTTTTTTTTTTAGAGAGCTGGTGTCATGCTGGACATGAATGTGTAACGATGATAAAAAAAATATGAATGGTAATACCATGTTCACATTATGAGACTAATATGGTTCGTAGCATTTACCTTTTAATAAATAAAATCATGTAATAAATAAAGCAGCAAAGGTAAAAAAAAAATTTTAAAGCATATAAAATTAAGCATTTTAAATTAAGACTAAGAGTATATATAAACATTTATATCATCTGCTAAACATTTTTTGTTATTTAACTTATGTTGTAGTTTTTTGGAGAGTGCCATGATTGCAATAGGGAATGAGTGGCGGAGTATAACATACACTCTTACAAAGGAAAAAAAAGGGAAATACATATTTTATGTTTTGACATATATGTGGTCTTCTTCAGAATACAACGACAACTGAAACAGACAACGAAATTAAGATATACTCTGCTACACGTTCTTGGGTAATAAAACTAATACTACAAAGAAGAAAAGAGGTAAAATGATCAGAAAATACATAAGGAGAATATACTGTATTACATATAAATATGGGAGCCACGATAGCTCAGTGGTTAGTGAACTGGACTACAAAGGACAAGAGGTAGGGTTCGATCCCAACTGACGGCTTCAGATTCACCCAGCCTTAAATGGGTATCGGATTATTTTCTGGGAAAGTAAAGCGGCATGGGCGTAATACTGACCACATTACCCCAAAAATCATGTGCCGAAGGTCTGTAAAATTTATGGTCACTAACACCATATTCCCTATACGCCACTTGGCGTGATGGGAGTACTTTACTTTTTTTTTTTTAACATATAAATATGAGAGTGGAGAAAATGAATGTAAAAAAGAGTGTATAAAAAATGAGACACTTTGCTGAACAGTCCCGTGTCCTGTCGCAAAGTGGAGTATGGGAAATATGAGAGGAAGAGGTGGAGAAAGGGACTAGGTCATGTGATACGATTACAAATCTGACATGGGTGGCCGGTAAGGGTAGATAAAATCATGAGGAAAACAGGGTCAGCACTATAATCAGGCATAAGGATAAAGGCCAGAGGCTAGCATCTACAATGGCTCAACTGGTTGTTGTATAATATATGTGGCAGACAATGGCATGGACAAACTTAGGAGCACATCGTACATAAAAAAGGTCATAAGGGACTCAATATCACAAGTGTATCAATTATGTAGTAAAAAAGGGAGTATAGTACTACTGAAAGAACCAGATAGGAGAGAGTAGTAAAAGTGGTGGTACTGAAAACTACAAGATGAAAGAAGTGAACGTTTCAGAAATTTGAGGACCAACAAAATTGGTTTGTGTATAATGATCACTACTCATAAAAATGGGTACTATGTAAGGGAGACTGCTTATGCACATAAGAGTATATGGGTACACATCTGCGTATACCTTGTATATGGGGAGAAAGTGTCCTGAGTACTGTACAGGAAAAATGCGTCAGGATAATGGGGGGGGAGGGGGGCGGTGAGAAAGAAAGGTAACAGATTATCAGTGAAAAAGGGATCCCTCGTGAGGTGAGACAACATATGCGGGCAATGAGACAATTCTCCAAAGTGAATAAAAGAACATGGCACCAAACCATGGATATGAAACTTAACCTCATGGCCTGAGAGCTGAAGTGGCCTATTATGACACAAATAAGCCCCATCTCCAGACAAAAATTCCAGTGTTTCCAACCTACATTAAGGACTACTATCAATACAGCTTTCATTAGATTTTCCCGCTGTAAAAACAATTTTTGTTTATGTAATGCTGAACTCATCTCACAAATTTGCTAAAATAATAATTTCTACCTATAAGCTCAGTGTTTATGACTTTCACTTTTACAGGCGCAGTGAAGACAAAATGTAGATCTTCTCCAGATACAAATTTTAAAAAAATTATGACTTTCACTTTTTTTCTCATAGAAATTATTAAACTGTATCGCCATATAAATAAATCTAGATTCAAAATGTTAACATGAGAGATTAAGTGTCGTGAATTAGATGGACCGTAATGTAAATTATATAGTCCAGGTGTAATTTTTCCTGTGTGTTACCGGGGCCTCATTATGAGGGAAGTAAAGAATAGTGACACTGTGACCTTCCAGGCATGTCGTAAGAGGCGACTAAGGAGATTGATCGATGGCTTGACAAGCTGTCATTGTAAAAAGTATTGTTATGGAAACAGCACCATATATTTTAGAGCAGTGATCTCTGCAATATGTGCCACTTTGGCACGCAAGGTTTCTGTTTTTGAGATTGTGGTTCTGCCCTATGTGCCGTTTTCGGCTCGAAAGGATAATAGGTAGGTAGGTAATTTTTCCAGGAGTGGCTGGCTAGACAAACATTCCAGTCAGACTTTGTGGGAGGGAATTCCATATTTGAAATCATGACTGCCTGAAACTAAGGGAGTTCTTCTATAGAGCAAATATACAGATGTGAAAAACCGCATCCATCTGGAGAATGTGGTCACAAGTATTACATTGATTGCGTTCGCACCGGATAGTACCATGATGGTTGTGGACGGGGTAATGATGGCGGCTCCTGACAAGCATGTGAAGGCAACTAGAGGAGGGGTTAAGGAAAAGAAGAAAAGTGATAGGGTCTGAGTGGAGGATAGGAATAGGGAGGTAGTGGTGAATGATTCTGATCACCACATAGTGGTGGGTGAGAGCAAGTACTACCCTAGGGACAAATAGAAAGGGTAAGGGCAGCCTGACGGGAGGTGCGGAGAACACACTGGAGCAGGTAGAAGTACCGATTCTAGATAGAGGCGTCAACGAAAAAAGTCAACATAGGGTGGGCCTGCTGTAAGTAATATCACAATCTTGGCAGAGTTAGCAATCTCAGTAACTGAGAAAAAGAGAGAGAGTTTCTGCAAGATGGGAGTCAGCAGGTTTATAGAAGACAAAGGTGAGAAGACCAGACAACCAAGGATATTCCTGTATCATCCTTCTTCAACTCTCAGGGCCATGGTCAATGTTCTTGTCACTGGTTTAGGGTCAGGTTCTTCAGACAGCCATAGCCAATTCACTTTGGAGAATCATCTGATAGACTGCATAGGTTGCCTCACCCACGAGGAGATTAAAATATCCCTTTTTCCAGGGTAATCTATTACCTTGCTCCTTCTCCTGATGCATTTTTCCTGTACAGTGCTCAGGGATGACACTTTCTCCCCATATACATGACATATGCAGATGTGCACCCATATATTTATTATGTGCATATGCACAGTCTCCCTAACATAGTACCCATTTTTAGGTGTAGTGATCTTTATACACTGACCGGTATTGTTGGTATTCAATATTCGGACACATTCACTTTTTCGCATCATACCATTGTCTGTTTCTGTTTTCTAAAGAAGGCTGCTTGTTGGCCAAAATGTCAAATATTTTGTATTGTCCTTTTTTGTAAAGCTGTCACCATACTTTGTAGAAGTTATGTTATACCCACCACTTGTTCCCTGCTACTAGCATTACCGCAGCATTATGTTTATTTGCCTGTTGCGATGATTGCAATATCCTGTTTATAGTGTTATCCTGGTGTTGTTCCAGTCTTCTTGCTGTATCTTATATACCATGTTTATATCAATGGTTTCAGCTTTTAGACCTTTAAACATATACTCAAAACCACATTCAGTCTTCACTATTAATCTTAATACACAGGAAATTGTGTTACAGGACAGAACTACTTTGTACCCATCGCCTTGACATGGGGAACAGCTTGTTAAACATTCAAAAGAGCAGCAGCCAAACAGTGACAGACTAAAAAAGCTATTGAAGCAGATCCACCACCTCAGCAACTATTACATATCATTGTTGGGCATAACAATCACATTTTCTCACACACAGACTAAACTTTACACTATAGTCCGTTTCATAACTCGTGCCCAACTTTTAAAATCGATATCTTTTTAACCGCTTTTTGTAAGTTCTTCAATATTTGCATGTAAAGTTATAATGATTAGAACCCAACAGGGAATTAATTTCATTAAAAAAAACATTTGGTTATTATTGTTGCTTATTTGATTTATATAAATTTATAACGACCCATTGATGTAGAAAAAACTTAATGTTTACAGTATTTTAAGTTAAAAATAGCGAGTAAAAATCCATACACGGTCAAATTGACGTGTTTGCATGCTTTAACCGTGGTTTTTTGACACAATTAGACACTTGTAAAAAACACGAGAAATTGTGTGTTCCATTTCCGTTCATTCATAGGTGGAGACGTGGAACGATAACATTTATCATGAGTTTTAAAATGAAATTCTGCAGTTTACAAAACATCGCAATAAAAATGTATGACTATTTTTGCAAAGAGGCTAAACGAGGAAGATTATTTCATTCTTTAGAAAAACTTGAGAATAGGACAAGACACATTTTGGATTTATCTAAACGGTCATTTAATCGCTGGATTCAAGCACATGACCGTCAATGTTCAAAATATACAAAATCACAAGGAAGAGCAAAAATGTTGGATAATTTTGACAGTAAACTTATTAGAAGTGAAATTCGCAAAATGTTGGGTATGAATGAAACTGTTACAATAAGAAAATTAAAAGTATCGCTGAAAAAGAACAACAGTATTGAAATATCAAAGTCAACATTATGGAGGAATGTGAGAGCTGCAGGCTTTACATTCAGAAAGTATTCCAATGGACGAAACATCATCTGTGAGAAGCCACATATAGTAGTCATGAGAAGCAAGTACTTACGTGAAGTAAAAGAGGTGCGCAAGCAAGGTTATGATATTGTGTACTTGGATGAAACATGGATCAATGCTCACCACACTAACCAAAGGGAATGGCAGTCATCAGATGGAAAGATTAAGAGATTAATACCTAGCAGCAAAGGACAGTGCTTGATAATTGCTCATGCAGGTAGTCGACAACATGGACTAATACAGAATGCAGAGCTCATTTTTCTTTCAAAATCCATAGACAATCGGGATTATCACTCTGAGATGAATGGTCACATATTTAGACATTGGATTGAAAATTCTGTTCTCCCATCACTAGATCGACCATCTTGCCTAATAATGGACAATGCAGCGTACCACAACATTGTTGCACTTGAAGATAAAGTCCCGACGTCATCCAGTACAAAAGATGCTATTAAGATATGGCTCACAAAGGAGCACATACAATTTAATAACATGTACTTAAAACCTGAATTACTATCTCTAGTAAAGCAAAAACAGAGGACAAAGATTTTTCAAATAGATAAGATTATCCAAGAGCACTGTCATATAAGTTTGAGGCTGCCACCTTACCATGCTCATTTAAATCCAATAGAACTAATCTGGGCAAAATTAAAAGGACAAGTGGCAGATGAAAATACAACATTCAAAATATGCGATGTAAAGACTCTTGCTAATCTCGCTTTATTAAATATAGACAAAGATTATTGGGCTAAATGTGAAGACCACGTCTTAAAACAGGAAGAGGAATATTGGAAAAATGATGGTTTGTGGAATGTTCAACCCCAAACAGTTATTAATCTTTTAGACTCGTCTGATTCAGAATGAGAGTATATAGCCCCCACAATGTTGGCCCCTATATTACCTTAAATTAGTTCAACAAACGGTCCTTTTCAGGACCACACAACTATGAAAATTGGACATGCAGGTATACCTTGATATTATCGTCCGTCCTCGAACTGAGCAGACAATAATTCTCCTGGTGTTTTGTCTTATCCAGTTATTTCCCCATTACGGCCACGCCTTTACCTAGTGAAAATTAATCATAGACCAGCAACTACGGTAATTTCTATTCTTTAGGGCTTCACAATTTACAATTTTGACAAACATCAAAGAAATTCGCCGCTTTAAGAAAACTGCAGCTGCAAGATATTTGTTAAATATACATTTAAAGGGTCTTTTGCATTCTAATAACATTTGGAAAATTTCAACAGTTTTTAACAAACGGTTAGAGAGTAATAGCGTTTTGAAGTTGGGCACATGATTTGAAACGAACTATAACAACTGGATGAAATGAGTAGTCTTCATCACCAGTGTTGGACAAACAACTAACTTATTTTTCAAACAACTTATTTTTCAAACAACTAACTTATTTTTCTATGACATCTAAAATATTTGCCATTTTAGGCATTCTTTGCTTTTTTTTAAAAAAAAAATGCTCATATCTTCCCTGGTAGCTATGTTTCCATACTGTAATAGGTGACTGAATTATCTGGGTTGTAATTCTTCACCCTACATTTACTATGGTATGCAGTGAATAAAATTATATATTTTAGGTTATTTGAGCTCTTTTGGTGGTTTGTTCCAATGTTTTGCTTGTTTCTATTTTTACCTGATTAAATAATATTTTAAAATATTTTTTTTTAGTCACCTAGCCTTTTGCTATGCAATTCTAAAATATAAACTTTTTATGTTTTCATATACAAATTTCCTTTATTTTATATAGTTGTATCCTTTTTTCTTTTCCTATTTTTTTATTTATTTATTTTAAAATATTTTTTTTTCAATAACATCAGATGAAAGATGTGCTGCAGAAATAAAAAGTAGAATAGCCCAGGCCAAACTAACATTTCAGAAAATTAAAAACGTCTTGTACAACAAGTCTATGCCAATAGAAGGGAGAAAGAGAGTTAAGCAATGATATATAGAGCTAATTCTGACCTATGGAAGTAAATCATGGACAGTAGTCTAACAAATAAAGAGATGATTAGAGGCCACAGAGATGGGATTTCTCAGAATGTTGAAAGTTCCCTGGACAATTAAAAAGACCAATACAGAAATTCTCTAAGAGGCCAACACAAAAAGGGAGCTCCTAAGAAACATCAGTAAGAAACAATCAACATTTTTTGGGCACATCATGAAAAGTGGAAAGTTGGAATACTTGGTTACAACTGACAAAATTGAGAGAAAGAGATATCGTGGATGACAAAAAAAGAAGATACTGGATAGCTTGTCGTCTTGGCACGGAAAACAGTCAACAATAGAATTGATTCGATGTACTTCAGGATAGAGAATTGTGGAAGGACATGATCACCTATGCCAATCAGTAAGGCACATGATGAAGATCTTTTTTACTTGTCCAGCTGTTACAATATATTTCTGCTGTTTTCTTCTCATTATAAATGATGGTTGTGTTCTCCAGTTATTTATTAATTTTTTTTTTTTTCTACTTTAAATAAATAGATTGCTACACTTTGCAGGTGTCTATGGTATTCTTAACATTCTTCTGTAAAACCACTTTTCTGTGGCCTCAAACAATATTTTGGTCAAATGAATTCATCTTCAATTCTTTTGTCTTGATTCTGTATGCACAGATTATCAGTTACTTGGTAAAATTTCAATACATTTGGATAGATCATGTCATTATGAAGATAAATGAATGCACTTTTATACTACAATCACAAAAAATGTATAACTGTTGCAAGGTAATGAATGAGTTAGATGAAACATTAACAATAATTAGCTGTTATAAGATTGATTTATTGTCCCTTTTATAAGTGCATATACTTTTGTTATTGATGTGGTACACTGGATAATAATAATAATGCAAATAATGTGTTTAAATCACAGTAAAAAAAAATGTACAGCAAACATGTCTATCTCATTCAAGGTCACTGTAAGAATATATTACAAAGCACATACAGAGTGCATGATGGTGGTGATTTGTATTTTCCTTTTGTTTTAGAAGGGCCCCTCAGACATTAATGCTTATAAGCATGAATATATGCTGTATGTTTGCAGGCTTTGTCACCTACATGACAAATCAAATTGGGGATGGTGCCAAAGAAATTAAGAGTGCAAAACAGCTGAAGGAATTCTTTCTTCCAGACGATATAAGTGTGGTGGGCTTCTTTAATTCTCCAGAGGACTCTGAAGTTGCAGCTTACAGAGAATTGTGTAAGTGGAATCTGTCACAGTGTTGGTTGTACTGTAGAATGTTTTTTTTTTTTAAATGTTTTGTTAAAATGTTAAATATAATAGTTAGACAACCCTTAAAAATGTTAAATATAATAGTTAGACAATCCTTAAAAATGTTAAATATAATAGTTAGACAACCCTTAAAAATGTTAAATATAATAGTTAGACAACCCTTAAAAATGTTAAATATAATAGTTAGACAACCCTTAAAAATGTTAAATATAATAGCTAGACAACCCTCAAAAATAAAAATCCAATGATACCCCATTCATGTTTGTGCACCAATTATTTTTAAAAAGTTATGAGTGTTTAGTAACTTTGCTGACTCAATGAAATCACTACACAAAGTGGGTTGCTCTTTTTTGCTTCACAATTTTTCCCAGCCATTTTTGGCCTATTCTTTTAAACTTTTAGCTGCCACGGGCTCTGTAACTTGTGTGAATGCGCGGAGGACCTCTTGTCTTTTGTCCTTATTCTGAGAGAACTTGATAATGGATCTCACTACCCGGAGACCAGCAGAGGTAATGCCACAAAAAAAGCACAAATTCAAATGTGAAAAATTTCCGCTGCCAGTGGTGGTATTTGAACCTGAGACTTCTCTATGCAGAGACTGATGTGTTATCTTTAAACCACCAAGGCCCCCTACCAACAAATTCCAATTCTTTCAGATTCCCACATATTTATGAAACATGCAAAAAAAATCAGAATGTCCATATTTGTTTGTTATAACTCAATTGTTGATGCGTAATGAATTTTTACAAATGCTTCATAATTAAAGATTAATTTATGGGTTTTTAATGTGGAGGTCAAGCTATTTAAATTACAACAGAAAACATTTTGCTGAGAAGATTACATCATACACAACTATTCGCAACATGCTCTTTAGATGTGACAGTCTAGGTTGGAAAATCCCTCAGTAATTGGAGGTCATGTTACTCTGACCTACTTTTGCGAGTGCCATGAAGGAGCGAACTTTTTCAATAATTAGTTTCATAGGGTTTTGTATGAATTACTTGCATTGCTATCAAACGAAACATTGACAGTTTCTGATAGTGGGGTAATATTAACAAACAGATAAATTTCATATTTATGTTCAGGTTAAAATTTATTGCTATGTTAGTGTCACTGTTGTTTTTGTCCAGCACATGTTTTTTATCAACATGTTTGCTAAAATTACAATAGTAAGGCAAGGCCAGTATTGTACATTTTAAGCACGTAGAGTTCATGTAAACTAACCCGTGGATGTTATTTTATACATACATAAAAGCCACCATATACATATCTAATACAAATAACTCAAGATATATATATATATAATTGTATTGTTGTATAAACAAATATAGATGTTCAATATATATTTTCAGAGATTATATATGAGAGATTAAATGCTGTGAATTAAATGGATCAATTATATAGTCCCAATGCAATTTTTCCTTGAGCAGCAGGCTAGACTAAGGTAGACTTTTTAAAGAGTACTTGTGGTCCCGTGTATGTGTATAGTAACAAGAAACTATTTATACAGAGCTTTGCAGCAGGAGTTAATTTGATCATCAGAAGCAGACCCCTCAAGCAAGTGTTTTGACCCCTTAGCTTCTTGACACTCGAGGTGGGCCCACCTAGGTCATGACTCCAGGTGTCAACCTCCTGCTGATAACAGGTGATAACAATACATCGGGCTGGGAACTCCACTCCCAACTTTTGGTACTACATATGTGAGGTGTTGACCAGGCACGGTTGATGTTGTAATTTCTGATTGTCTGAGCCTTGGATTATTCTTGATTATTGATATGTCTCCGCTTTGCCAGAACCAGCATGATGCTCATTCAGCAGTATCCTTCATTGCTCTTCCACCCATTCCCTCTGAATTCCTAGCTCAACAGACTACATCATAGATGGCAGTCTAACTAGCAAAACTAACAAGTTACAGAATTATTTATTTAATTACACTTTTTAAAGTTCAGTCTGTTACTGTTTGTCACTTTGGGTTAATTTTTTTTTTTTTAATTACAGCCAATGACATACGAGATGATTTTAAATTTGGAATTGTGTTTGATGAGGCCGTACTGAAGTCTTATAAGTTTAAGCCAAACTCTGTAATAGTGTTCACTGCAGAAAGGTTCCACACTAAATATGAGCCCAAGTGGTATGTCTTGGAAGTTAAGGTGAGTATGTCATCACTTTATCTAGTTTTATTTATCCTTTTATTACCCTGTCAAGCCACTATTTTGACAAATGTTCTATTGCTGTATTACTTGCTTGATTTAATTTTAAATTAACATTTTAGCTATAATACTGTATTGTACTGTACTGTATTTGTACTGTACTAATTGTACTGTATTTACTGTAGAATGAAGGTTTCCTGAGTCCACTGCATTAACCAAAAAATTCTTAAAATTGACAATATGTGGGATTGGTCCCACTTTGAGTGTTAGTGAGGGATTGAGTTGTCTTAGAGGTAAGATGCCAGGCTTTGGACAGGAATCTCCCAGGTTTGAATCCCTCACAGGCGATAGAGATATTTTACTTTGAATCTGTGGTTTCTTCTTGGCTTTACCCTCCCCTGATCATCAGGTATGAGATCCTGTGTCTAGCCCTTTCAGGTAACTACAAAAGACAAGAGGTCTGGTGTGCACTCAAACATGTTAAAGGACCTTTGACAGTTAAAAGTCAAAATGAATAGGCCAAAAATGGCAGTCACCAAGGCAAAATTATTAAGTGATCTACCCATGCCAAAGATGGATGTTTTGGACTGAAAGGTGCAGATATCATGTCTTTGTTGAAATCTAGTGACACAATATATAAAAAAAAGTAAAGTACCCCCTGTCACGCCAAGTGGTGTATAGGGAAATATGGTGTTAGTGACCCTATATTTTACAGACCTTCAGCACATGATTTTTGGGGTAATGTGGTCGGTATTATGCCCATGCTGCTTTACTTTCCCAGAAAAAAAATCCGGTACCCATTTAAGGCTGGGTGAACCCAGAAGCTGTCGGTTGGGATCGAACCCTACCCCTTGTAGTCCAGTTCACTAACCACTGAGCTATTGCGGCTCCCTGACACAATATATATCCATGCCAATTTAAGGGATGAACACTAAGTATTAAAAAAAAAAAAAAAGAGTTTTCTTCATAATGTTTTTGATAACAGTGATTTTTTTTTTTTTAGCAAGTTCATGTTTATGAAAAGGAGCTATCCAAACATTGACAAAATTTGACACTTTCTGGTCTGAAATACTCAAATCTCCAATACAAATATTTTTTTTTAGAAATTTAAGTTGTAATCTCGAGTAATTAACTTTAATATTTCTTAGAAGCATCCTGCACAAATTATATTTCTAGAAATGAGCAAGAAAATTAAATATCAGTGACAAATGTGCTTTGTGCACAGACTCTTTTCATTTTCTAAGTTTTGTTTGCTTCTTTCATCCAATTTTTTGTTACTTTTTGAACTTCCATGTCTTCTCTTCTATATTTTGCTGAATGCTCAAACTATTGTTTCTCTTCTTTGATTATTGTACCACTTTTTTACTCTTTTAGATTAAGGGATAAACCATTTCCAGATCTTTTTGTCCCTCCACATCCATTTAACCTTAATTTTCCTTGTAGGTTTCAAGATTACCTGATGTTGGCGATCAAGAACTGCCTTGTAGTGTGATCACTTCAGCGTCATGTTACCTTATATATTTGTGTTTGCTTGCTATGCTTGGGTGAACAATGTGAAGATAGTACTTTGCCCAAAATGCACTAGCCCCCTCTCAGCTCATCTTTGAAGCGTTCTGAAGTAGGGGCAAAGTCCCTTATGTTCTGAACCAAAGTTGAGTTGATGATGATAGCAGGGGATGACAGCAGATAAACCACTTATTGCCTTGAGGTCCCTCCCTCTGGATTTTATCTCGAGGTTTACTCCCGTAACCTTCAAACTCTCCCGAGTTTTCTCACAAGACAGTGAGCAAACTGGACAAGAAAGCTGATGTCAAAAATAGGCATTCGCCTGTGCAGCAGTTAAAACAATGACCTAATATATATATAGAGCTATTCTGATTGAAAAGAAAAACAAATATCCCAATTAACAATGAGAATTTCACATTCCAAAAGCCTGTTAGAAGTTAAACAACCACACAGGCATGAACAGAACACTAGTAAATCCTGTTACCTTAGTTTACTTCAAAATAATGACATTGAGAAAATGATTATCTATCATATCTTTTTGGCTTATGAATAGTTGAGTTTCAGTGGCCATGTTTTATATTACCATTAGCACATGTATTGTTAGTATCACACTAGACCACTCTACTTTCTCTGAGAAATTCTCTGGTATCCATTTTAAGTGGGTTGGTGAACCTAAAAACTGTATAAAAAGTTGTGCAAATTTGGGAATTGAACCTTGGCCCAACTAAACAGTAAACAAGTGCACTGATCACTTCACTGACTCTGCTTACAGTTTTTAGTGCATCTGTTTATTCCATTCTTTCATGTGTTTATGACACAGATTTTTTATTACTTTGCTCTATAACCACATTATTGGTTTTTTTCTATAACCTTATTATAGATAGGTTTGAAGCTCTGGTGTCTCTGATATTTCATACATGAAATAGGCAATGTACTGGCTGGATGGTTTTAACAGCAACAACAAAATAAATAACATAACATTATGAGGGTTAATAAGTTAGTGTTTTATTTAACAGAAATAGATTTAATAAACCTGTCGTGTAACCAATAGCAGTTTAAACTGAATTTTGTCACATCATTGGGGTCTTGAATATATACAGCATATACTTTTTTTTTCTTTTGTCAACTAAGATTGATACAACAGCTGATGATATCCAGACATTCATAAAGACACACCACCTGCCTTTAGTAGGACACTATGAACATCCACGCTCCACTCACTATGATAAGAAGAGACCACTGTGCTTGGTTTTCTACTCTGTTGACTTTGGCTTTGACCACAAGGATGGTAATAAAATACCCCACATTCTTTACAAATGATCTCTCAGAGCATATATGTGTGTGTGAGAAATTTTAAAAATAAATATGAAAGTAATATTTCTTATTACTTGTGTAGATTTATTATTGTTTCACTCTTCATATGAAGTAATCATAGACATATTTTTAATCTGCATGGTTTTGGTACACAACTCTGTTTCATTATATGTGTCTGAGAATTATGTTGTTTATGACCTTATTACAGTCTTATCAAACAAACCACTAATCTTTTCTTGCCCTGAGATATTCGGTAATAGAAAGTTCAGTAATAAAAATCACAGGAAGTACCTGTGACTTTTCTTCCTCTTTTGCTTTCCTTCCTCATTTGCCTTTCTGCGTTGAGGAGGAGGGGGGTATAATTAGCAGTCCTTTGCTCTTCTGTTGGCCTCTCCTGCTATGTTTTGTAGTGTTTCTAATATTCCATCAATCCATCTTTTTCATGGTTGGCCCTTGGATCTGGTTTCTCGTAACATTTATTGAAAGCTTGTTATGTAGTGTTTTGATCTTTCTGCCTTATCACGTGGCCAAACAATTTTATATGTTGTTTCTTTATGTACTCTATGGCAGGAATTATTCCTAGCTTTTTTCCTCAATTATTCAATTTATGATATTATCTCTCAGGCTGTTTCTTGTCATTCATGATCTTATCTCTCAGGCTGTTTCTTGTCATTCATCTATTTCATCTTGGTAGTGGTTATTTTTCTTATTGTTCTTGCAACTTGTGGCTGGTCTAGCATTGGTAGCACAACGTTGGAATGAAGATTGTATTGCAATGCCCGTTGTGCTTCTAGAGATTTTTCTTTGTTAGACAATAGTGATGATAGATAGCTATCCGATGATTTGACAAGCTTTGTTGCATATGCATGAGCCTATCTATATGAGAGAAGCTGATATAATCCTGAGAGAAAGCTATTCAATAACAAAAAGTTCAGTAATAGAAATCATATAGAAAATACATGTAATTATTTGAGAGTAGTTGATATGGTTTGTAAGATGATGATCAAACTAAATCAATGTTGTCAAATATTACTTTTGAAGTTAGTTTTTTCTTGATTATGTTTTTTCCAGCAACACAATTCTGGAGGCACAAAATTGCAGATGTGGCTAATAAGTTCCCAGAGATCACCTTTGCTGTGGCTGATGATGAAAGGAACTCCAGACTGATGCAGGACTTTGGTTTGGATGAGTCTGCAGAAGAGATCAATGTAGGCCTCTATGGTGCTGATGGCAGAAAATATGCCATGAAACCGATGGATGAATATGACAATGATGATTTTATAGATTTTCTGAAAATGTACAAGAAAGGTAAGGACTTTTTAAAAATTGGTAATAGTAGTATCTTTTAGTTTTATTAGTGTCCTTGTGGACAAGTGGAACAATATTAATACAGGTAAATGAATTTAAATATTTGGGAACTTTGTTAACCTCAGACGGAAGATGTACAAAAGAGGTGAGATGCAGAATGGCTCAGGCAAAAGCAGCTTTCCCGGAGAATGAGAACGATACTATGCAATCCATTTTTGACAATAGAAACAAGAAAAAGAGTTTTTAAATGTTACGTAGAGCCAGTCTTAACATATGGTTGCGAATCATGGACAATAGGACAACAGACAAGAAAATCACTGGAGTCTGTAGAAATGTGGTTTTACAGAAGAATGTTGAGAATACCATGGACAGCTAAGAAGAGTAATGAAGATGTTCTGAGAGTGGTCAAAGCAAAAAGAGAGCTAATTTCCAATATTAGGAAGAAACAATCATAATTTTTTGGCCATGTAATGAGAAGAGAACAACTGGAATATATTGTAACAACTGGAAAAATTGAGGGACGAAGAGATAGAAGGAAGCAAAGAGAAAAAATAACAGACAGCTTAAAAGAATGGCTTGGCAGAAGGTCAACAACAGAAATGATAAATAGCTGCCGAGATTGAAAGTTGTGGAGAGACATGATCACCTACGCCAGTAGGCCCAGTACTTGATGATGATGATGATGAGTGTCCTTGTGGCTACGGGGTCCCCACTGTAAGGGGAGAAAAGAATAGAGCCACTGTTACCTTCCACGCATGTCGTAAGGGGTCACTATGGGGGTTTGGAATCTTCGCCTGTGCAGTTGAGTAGGTCATGCACAGAGTGATCTTGTGAACAGAACTTATCCTTTTTTTAAAAAAATCGTCATTACCATCAGCTTTACAGTAGCTTTGCATCTTGGTGCATCTTGATGCCTTTTCTCCTGAATAAAACTTACTAGTGCATTTTGGGAAATGCTGTGACAATTAGTGGAGCAGATATTGGGAATTCCTGATTTCAATTAAACTGGTTCTATGGATAGAATAGAATAGTTTTATTAGTGTGAGTGTGTGCACATTTTATTCAATATTAGCATAATATGGGTACATATTATTCTTCTTCTACGATATGGCTCATTCAGACTAGGATTCCGGGCTCTCTTATGAAGGCAGCTGTCTGTTTAAGTGATTCGGTTGCTCCATATAGTTTCTCTTCCAGGGAGGTGGGTGTGGACCACATTGTCCTTCTCAGGTCTGTGTACTGGGGGCAATCCTGTAGAACATGTTTTGTTGTCAAATTGGGTACATATTATTTCTGTTAATAGAATGATAGGTGCCAGGCCACTGTATTTAGAGTTAAAAGATTTTGATGACTTGGATCATGAACTTCTTATGTAATAAAACTCTTCTTTAGAAAAGAACAGTAAGGCAAACAAATTAAATGTCTGCCCAACTTGACAGGCAGACATGAAGAAATGTACAGCTGCATGGTTTTTAAAAAAAAGTACTGGCCAGACTTTTAAAAAATAAGTAAATAAATATGTTATGATTGAGATGCTTTAATATAACAGAGAAAAACTGTATTTTTGAAATGGTGAGCTTACATGCAAATGGTTTTAATCACCAAAAGCCATGTAGAAAGCAGGTTTAATATGCTCCAGCAACAATGTAACCAGTTAATACTTCATACAAACATCCAATGAAAAGAGAACAGTACTTTGAGAAACCATTCCTGTGATGGTGAATAAAAACTTCCAGGATATGCAATAATGGAAAATATCAGCATTCATCATCAAGCCTGCTGGCGTAGGGGATCATGTCTCTCCACAACTTTCGATCTCGACAGTTATTTATCATTTCTGTTGTTGACCTTCTGCCTAGCCATTCTCTAAAGTTGTCTGGTATCTTTTCTCTTTGTTACCCTCTATCTCTTCGTCCCTCAATTTTCCCAGTTGATTTACAATATATTCCAGCTGTTCTCTTCTCATTACATGGCCAAAAAATGATGCTTGTTTCTTCCTAATATTGGAAATTAGCTCTCTTTTTGCTTTGGCCTCTTTCAGAACATTTTCATTACTTTTCTTAGCTGCCCATGGTATTCTCAACATTCTTCTGTAAAACCACATTTCTGCAGCCTCCAGTGATTTTCTTGTCTGTTGTAACATTGTTCCCAGATATATCAGCATTAAGAAACCTAAAAAAATACAACTCAAACCCCAGGACACATGAATAGACTGATGGATCAACAACCAATGCAACAGAATTTGGAGGATAAAGGGATGATAAAATCATCACTAATCTAAAAAGAAATGGCATACAGAAAAAATTCTAAGACAACAGAATGGTTCTCTAGTAACTTTAAATTAGAGGCTGATTCTCTGAACACACTGTAGCATAAACTGTCTTGAAGGAGAAAGGCTAGTGGTGTAAAGAACTGATTTACTGGATTCCATCTCACTACAATATTCATGGCAAAGATGAGCAAAGGAAATGAAAAACTCACAACCAAATACATGTAACTTAAAAACATTTGTAGATATTTATCTGAAGCAGATGCATGAACACATGAGATATAGGATATAGAAGTTATTGAAAAGGTGATGCCTGCAAACCGGTTTAGAAGAAAGGGGCAAATAAAAATTTCCAGACGCCAGACCATAACAGAATTGTGGGCCAAGATGCCCTTTAGCATCTGGGCTGAGAACAGTTATCAACACATAGCTGACTACATGCGTCAGAATGTGCAAAATACAGAGCTAATCCAGACCCTACTACTCCGCCTCCCAGTGGTACCCCTGGGAGTCTGACCAAGCAAGTGGGAAAGAATGAGGGATGAAAAATGCAATCTCAAAGATGGATGTGTTGGATTGAAAGATGTCTATGTTGTGGCTTGTCAGTGAATTAGCAAAACAGCACATCCACACCCCATTCTGTTAAATGTGGACAGTGAAGAGGAGCAATTGTCAGGTAAATACTAAAGTATAAGAGTGTGAATTTGGCACTGTCAAAATGACTGCTGAACTGCAGCTACAGAGGTGCTCAATATAAAATGAACAGAAAAGGCTCTTGAGGCCAATGTCATTTCAAGAGCTGTATAATGTCACCAACCTAAGGCTGGTCAGTGCTTTCTTTAACCGAGTCAACAAGTATATGCATGGGAACAAGAGGTATTACTGTAGGATTTTGTAAAGAATCATTTCTATGTATATGAAGCATCAACCATTACAAACTGACCTTAGTTTGACTGAGATTAGGGTATCATATTCATTCCTTTAATATGGATTCTTCCACAATTCATAGATAATTAGTTACCAAAGTAGGAAGTTTATTAGATAACAGAGGCTCTAATCTATTTCCAGTTGTAACTTTCTCTTGTATCATTACCACATACCACTTTGCTAGTTATCTAAATACAAATATTTGTAATAGAGTGGTAATAGATATAGTGGTTACTTTTATTTGAGTGAATCATGAGCAGCTATTGTAAATAATTTCACAGACAAAAAGGAGATTTCAATGAATTTATGGAACCAAGAGGATGGCAGAAATCAGTTTATAAAGTTGATTAGGTTCATCTCTGCTTTTCTTTCAGTTTTCAATAATTGTTAATGACCTGTGGTTCTCTCCTCACATCTTCTGTAGAATTCTCCACTCACTACATAACATGGTGTCCTATGTTCTATCTGTCATTCTTGTGGAGCTGGTACATTATCAGATAGTTGTGCACAGTCTCTTATCATTTCTTACCATTTTCTAAGTTTATGTACATAAAGACTGTTCTCAGCTTATTGTCTTCCAAAAAGAAAAATGAGAAAACAATATTAAAAATGTGATGCATTGTACAATGGTATTCCATACAAAATACTTTCAGTGAAAAACACACAAAGAACAACATGATAAATATATGTAAGTAAGCGAATATCATACTTAATTTAAAATAAAATGAAATCTAGTCCACAATAAGAAGCTATGTTTTGTGTTACATGAGCCTAAAGATATGTTCTGTTCTTTGGGTGACATAAAGTGAAAGTAAACTTTGAGGTCAGGAATTTTTGTTGTTTTCAATAGAAATATAATCTTTATTTGAAAGTAAACCTCCATCTATTTGTCAAGATAAATATATATTATTTTAAAAATAGAATATAGTGTCTTGAAGGTATATGGGTAAAGAAGGTAGCAGAAGCAGCAGTTAGTTGTAGGATGAATTCATGGAAGCAGCATGAATGGTACTGTTGTGAAGTTTTACATGCTGAGTACATGAATGGTAAAGTTTTACATGCTGAGTTTACATGAATGGTACTGTTGTGAATGTTTTACATACTGAGTTTACATAATTGTATAGTTGTGAATGTTTTACATGCTGATTTACATGAATGGTACTGATGTGAATGCATGCTGAGTGGTACTGATGTGAATGTTTTACATGCTGAGTTTACATGAATGGTACTGTGTGAATTTTTACATGCTGAGTTTACATGAATGGTACTGATGTGACATGTGAGTTTACATGCTGAGTTGTACATGAATGGTACTGTTGTGACATGCTGAGTTTACATGAATGGTACTGATGTGAATGTTTTACATGCTGAGTTTACATGAATGGTACTGATGTTGTGAGTTTACATGCTGTTACATGCTGAGTTTACATGAAATGGTACTGATGTGAATGTTTTACATGCTGAGTTTACATGAATGGTACTGATGTGAATGTTTTACATGCTGAAGTGAATGTACATAGTTTACATAAATGGTACTGTTGTGTTGAATGAATTTTGACATAGTTGACTGTTTACATAATATGGTACTGATGTGAATGTTTTACATGTTGAGTGTATCAATATATGTTAAATATTGAACAATGGTACTCACAGGAACAATGCTGAGAGCACACATTAAATCTCAAAGGCCACCAAAGAAACAGACTGGAGCAGTGACTGTTGTTGTTGGGGAAACATTTAACAAGATTGTGAAGGACACCAGCAAAGATGTGCTGATAGAGCTGTATGCCCCATGGTGTGGTCATTGCAAGACGCTGGAGCCTAAATATGAGTCCCTGGCCAAGAAACTGAAGAAAGAAGCCAACTTGGTCATAGCCAAGATGGATGCCACTGCAAATGATTTACCAGAAAATTATGGTGCATCTGGTTACCCCACTATCTATTTTGCAGCTTCAAACAACAAGGAATCACCAGTAGTATATAATGGTGAAAGAGAAACTGAAGGCTTTGAGAAGTTCTTGAAGGAGCATGCAACAGTTTCCTTTGGGAAGAGTCCAAAGGTAGAGCTTTGATTCATAGCACTGACCATGCCTTTCATTTGCCTTGTTATTACACACATGAAATAAATCATTATGTTTATTGTATGTAGAGAAGTGTCTGGCTAAATTGATGTAACAGAACAAGTTATGGAAATGTTTTATTAATTTAAAGTTTGGTTCATTAATACATTGTTTTCTTTCAGTTTACTTCTATCAATTTCATAATATAATTTGATGAAAGTTTGCTCGAAACACTCAATGTTTTATGCTGTTTTAGTTTATCTTTTTCACTGAGATACAGTTTGTAATAATTAAAGCGCTTTTGCCAAATTTTTATTTTAATTTAAATAAATTTATAATTAATAACAATTATTCTTTAAATTTTTTTTTTTTTAATTTGGGGTCTAAGCTTCAAACATAAAACTATAAAGTTAATGAATTCATTTCATTCTTGATGATTTGTGACTCTGCTTCAATTATTAGATTTCACATGTCTCTATATTATAACAAATATTAAGTGCCTAAATTTTGTTGTTATTGGTGGGATGGTTGTCTGGTATTGTTTAACTCCTTTATGGTGAAACTTGGGATGGCTTATGCATAATAAGTCATTACATCAGTCTGGATTCAATGTAATTAACTACAATTCACATATCATTGAGTCCAATATTAATGAAGCTTATAGGCAATATGTCATCATCATTCATTGAACAAAATAAAAGTAGATCAAATGTAGGAATGCAACACTTTGAAAAGCTACACAAAGGAGCAGTTTAGATAATAAGTGATGCAGTTTAGTAAAATGTTCATAATAATTGGATTTCAAGAAATACATTGTTAGCTTATGAGAGTGCTTATTTTTCTGGATTTGATAATGTTGTTGATACGGATGGATTACAGCAGCAATGTGGCCTTGTATTAGTTTTATTGTTAAGATTAGACAAAGGCAACGAAAAAAATTTATAAACAAAATCAATTTTCAGATAAATAAATCACATAACAAAATGACAATATTTAAAGTCAAGAACACACAAGACAATACATAATTTATTTTGCTTACAATAATCTTAGCAAGACAGAATTAATTTGAAGCAATTTCTTTTTTTATTTCTTTCAAAATAAATATTTCCTGCAGAGAGTTTTAAAAAATTGCATGCTCCATTTTTCTCACCATAATGGGGTTAATAGATATTATTATGGATGTTATTTGTGTTATCAGTGTGTTACTTTTTTGAGCCTCAATATTTTTAATTTGCATGTTTAATGTAGAGAAAATAAATCTTAGTTTGATAATATTAATGAAGACTTCATATCACTGAGAGCTCTGTGTTGCTTGGGAAGTTGTCAACGATCCACAGCTGATGGCTTGCACCAGGATCGGTGAACCAGAACCATCCAGACCCTGCTCCACCTCTCCGTGGTGCCTCTAGTAACAGACTAACCTGTCTAGTCTGGCCAAGCGAGCAGGGATCGAAGAGGGAAGACAACCCGGTACTCAAAAATGTCGTGCTGAAGTCGGATGTGTTGGGCCGAAAGGCGCAAATATAACAGTGTTACACTGCAAACTACAACACAACGCAGAGACGTCCACTTAACGTCCTTTTATGGGCAGATGACGAAGAGGAATTCTACAATCTAATTCATAATTCTAGAATACTTTAGTCATCGGGCGAACGAAAGCAAGCAAGCATTTTAATTTTATAAATATTGTTTACTCAAATGAAAAATAGCTGTAATTATTTTATACCAAAATTTAAAAACTGAACAATTTAATAACTACAGCTGCAGGACTTTGTCTATACACAGAAAGCCCTTGAATTACCAGTGGTAGCAAATTGCTGACTAGGGCACTTGTTTTTGGTAGATGTTGTTGATATAAAAATGATGTGAAAAAGTGAACATCTTGTGATGTCTAAAAGATATTGATCAGAGTAGTTATTTTTATATAAATTTCTAGATTTTGGCGATCTTTTCTAACAGTTTTGAAAATAGAGGTATTCTGCATGTGCTGAAAAAAATAGAATAAAGTAACAAAGATGTTCCTGTGAAGGAATTTGATAATGAATATAAGAAAAGAATGATGATGGTAAATATGAGAACAATAACATTAGTTGTGGTGTCTTGAGTGGTGTAGCTGTTCCATTGGTAGTTGAGGACTTTGACAGAGGCTGGGCATGTATTTGATATCGATGAGCATGATACGCTTTATGATTACTTTGGCCTCATTGTAAAATTGATCAGTTCATAGCAGATCTGCTCAACACTGTGAACAGGCCAGCAAAGGAGATATGTACTGAACAACTTTGTTCAGAACATACTGTGATGAGAATTCATGTTCTACCTGAATAAGGAATGTATAAAGAGTGCACCATGACTTCTTGGAATGAGAACACACAGTCATGCTACATTAACAGAATACTTTCTGGTGAGTCCTTGAGCTTGTATTTACCTATGTTAACTTAGTTTGACTTATGTTTTTTAATATGGTCCAAGTTTGACACTGGCATTTGAATATTTCATGTAGTTTCATCCTAAATTGTACATGATTTTTTTTTTCAACTGAAAATTTTGAGTATAATGGAATGAGCATCTTTTTTTTTCAAATTGTTAATGTTAAATCACCATGTTGTTATTTAGCTTAGCCCCCACATTGCATTGTACACATACAATAGGAATGACATTGATTGACCTGAATTAGAGATTGAAATTGGCTCTCCCAATTGGTTCTTGACACTTATAGACAAGTTTGGAACAACTGAATTCATGCATTTCTCACCACACAGCTATGATACAAATATTGATTGCCTGCCTGGTATAAATCTACAAGTTTTCTTCAAGCAGAAACATTTTGTTTTATTTTGAAGCTGTATTGTTTGTTAAAAGGGATAACGAAGAACTCAACTCTTGTATGTAGATAGTATCATTAATATTAATGATTGTCTTTATCCTGATGTTAAACTATAATTTACCATTGCTTTCCTAGATGTTTCCTACTGTAAATTTTACCTATCTTCACAATGTGTTTTAAATCTTTTTTAGTCCATATTGTGGTATCTTTTATTCTATTATGTAATCCTGCAAGAATGGTGTTTACACACTTCACTCCCCTTATATGTTACAGAGAACTCCATAAAATCTGTATGTATCCTGTGGTTTATTCCCTTCTTTCACCCCCACTTACTTACAATGTACTCAACAACATGAATTGCTATTTCTCCAAGCAAATAGGAGGGTCATTAATTAATAAGGAAATTTATTTCAATTATCTGAAGAATTAACAGTGTTATAGATGTGATGATTCTCTTCTGTAACTCACTAGAATTGCAGAAATGATGTTGGGTGTAAATGCTGTTGTCTTATTTACATATTCCAAAGCAATTACTTTATATATGATGCAGAAAGGTGTGAAAGAAATTTGTATTCAGGAGTTAGTCAGATGTTGACCAAAAGCATTTTCATTGTCTTATGTCTGTACCTGAGAATTTGGGAGCATATTCATTTTTTGTCTCACTATCTGAGCCACAAAGAATAAATTTCCTATTATGCATTACTTCTGTATATGAACTAGTATGAATGAGACCTTATTCAGTACTTTGTTTTAAACTGCGGCTGAGCAATGCCGCACTTGTCATATCAGTGTATGTTGATTTTTTTTTTTTAAAATAAAGAATAAAGTTTTGCTACAAGAGGGCTGAATATATTATAAAAGTGTAATCCAATATATTTGATGTTGATTTCATGTACCAAGATTAATAATTGTGGCTCCTTGTATCTTGTATTGACTCATGACTTTTACCGTATTTACTTGTTGATGAGTGTACATTTGGGACAATTGCAGGGTCAATTAAATTACTTGACAGAGCCTTGTGGTTTGCTTCACACATGTTGAGTTGCAGGGCATTTGAAACTGCTAGTTCATTGTTTGCAAAGTATTTTCATTATCACAACTGCTGGAGGAAGTAATCTTTTTATTTTTTGTTTTGTTTTGGGCCATATAAGAAGTTGGGAAAGCTGAAATATGTTGTGACAAGTGGAGAATGTTTGAGAAACTGTACCTGTGCTAGTTTCAGATAATTACTTTGTAGGAAATCTACAGCAGAACTGATAATAAACATTACAGAGGTAGACAGTTTTGTAAGGCGTGACCACTCACATCAGGCACAGACAGTACTTGATGTTGATGGTTATTGGATTTAATTGTTAACACACTTTGCACTGTTTTTTTTTTGTTTGTTTTTTTTTGTGTGAAATAAAAGTGTTTTCCTTCTAGTGTTGTTTGTAGAATTGTCTGAAAAAAAATGAAGATCAATATTACAATAATAATAAGCACCGATAAGTCTTGTGATCAAATTGATCTCTCTCTCATCATCGTCATCAAGTACTGGGCCTGCTGGCGTAGGTGATCATGTCTCTCCACAACTTTTGATCACGTTATTTATCATTTCTGTTGTTGACCTTCTGTCAAGCCATTCTCTTAAGCTGTCTGGTATTTTCTCTTTGCTTCCCTCTATCTCTTCGTCACTCAAATTTTCCAGTTGTTACAATATATTCCACCTGTTCTCTTCTCATCACATGCCAAAAAATGATGATTGTCTTTTCCTAATACTGGAAATTAGCTCTCTTTTTGCTTTGGCCTCTTTCAGAACATTTTCATTACTCTTCTTAGCTGTCCATGATATTCTCAACATTCTTCTGTAAAACCACATTTCTACAGACTCCAGTGATTTTCTTGTCTGTTGTCCTATTGTCCATGATTCACATCCATATGTTAAGACTGACTCTACTTAACATTTAAGAACTCTTTTTCTTGTTTCTATTGTCAAAAATGGATTGCATAGTATCTTCCTCATTTTTTGGAAAGCTGCTTTTGCCTGAGCCATTCTGCATGTCACCTCTGTTGTACATCTTCCGTCTGAGGTTAACAAAGTTCCCAAATATTTAAATTCATTTACCTGTTTTAATATTGTTCCACTTGTCTTTATTTTGCACTAAGCAAAAAGTCTTTTTCTTTGTTGTTACCATTACTTTTGTCTTTCTGCTTAAGGCTGAGTCCTTTATTTTTGCTTTCTTTCACTATAATGTCTTACATTGATCTCTCTCTATACTGGTCTGTTTTCTGTTCACCTTGCTGTACCTGTTCGACAGTAAAGCTACACATGCTGTACATTATCTCACTCAAAATACTTTGGGTACAGTGAAACTCAGCAGAGTTATTCATATTCTGGCTTGACTAAATGATCCAATCCCCAATCTGATTATAGCTGGTCAGTCCAGCTGGAGGGAAGCTCTTCTTACTGTTCACCCTTTAAGTGGACACATTTTGTTGCTAGTTTATGGCATAGCGATATCTGCACCTTTCAGCCCCACACATCAGTCTTCGACGTGGATGAGTAGATTAGCTCACCAATTTTTTCCCAGACAGTGGGCATTTTTTACCTACTCTTTTCAACTGTAAAATGCCATGGGTTCTTTATTATGCTGGATTGCACACAAAATGTCCTGTTTTTTTGTTGTTGTTGTTTTCCAAGAAGGCTAAACATTGGATCTCTCTACCCAGAGACCAGAGTAGGGTAAAACCAAGAAGGTTAAACATTGGATCTCTCTACCCAGAGACCAGAGTAGGGTAAAACCAAGAAGGCTAAACATTGGATCTCTCTACCCAGAGACCAGAGTAGGGTAAAACCAAGAAGGTTAAACATTGGATCTCTCTACCCAGAGACCAGAGTAGGGTAAAACCAAGAAGGTTAAACATTGGATCTCTCTACCCAGAGACCAGAGTAGGGTAAAACCAAGAAAGTTAAACATTGGATCTCTCTACCCAGAGACCAGAGTAGGGTAAAACCAAGAAGGTTAAACATTGGATCTCTCTACCCAGAGACCAGAGTAGGGTAAAACCAAGAAGGTTAAACATTGGATCTCTCTACCCAGAGACCAGAGTAGGGTAAAACCAAGAAGAAAGCACAGATTAGATTTTGTAAAAATTCCCACTTGTGGTGGGGATCAAACCTGGAGCCTTCTTGTCTAGAGGCTGATGTCTTACATTGAGACCACCGGAGGGAAACACTATTTGTTACCTGGCTCACTGAGTTAGGGGAAAGTATTAACAGGGAAGAGGATTCTACAAACCCTAAATGTTGTGGCCTGTTACAGTTGGATGATGTTGTGGATCCAGAAGCCTGTGAGCTGATGCCATGTAGTGATATCTGCATGAGTTCCCTTGTAGTTCTGTAAAGGTGTTCCATTTATCAGGTCTTTGAGGAAGTAGAGTTGCTCTGATGTCAGTGAGCTTTGGACAGGCAAAGAGATGGTGTTCTACTGTTTCACGTGGGTGTTCACAGAATGGACATGCCGGTGATGGAGTTTGGTTTCGTTGTTTTCTATTGATGTGGTTGTTCAGTGTAATATGACCGGTTTTCAATCTGAAGATGGTGATTAAGTTGGAAACTTGAACTCCCAGCAATATTTTATTTTGTGACATTCTTTATGTCTTTTTACGTAATGAAAATCAGTACTGCAACATAGAGTCATTGGATTTAGCAATTTCTTGTTGTTGCATACCTGTTTATTCTTGAACTAATTAGTGTTTGTTTACTAAAAAATAGGAATTATATAATGTAGTGAAGAGTAACATAGAATTAGTTTATGGGTTAAGGTGTTATTGAATGGACACAGCAACACATATTAATGCTTGCAGAAACACTGTTAATCTCAACTGCATGCACTGATCTAGAGAAAACTGGACAATAATGACATATTGACCATTACAATGCAGTTTTGTTGGTCACTAATACATAAGTTGATTTCCTCATTTGTGTCTTTCCAGGAAGAAACAACACACATACTCTTTCTATTATTATACATTTAAAGAAGAGGTGTCTTACTAATTAAAACTTAAGTGGTTAAAAATAGAATATTGCAACCGGGAAACTTTCAAATTGACCAAACTTTGATCTTCTTGTTATGAGCATTTACATCGTAAAACATCAGTTCTACACAAATCTTCACTTTAGTTTCACAATCTTATGTTTTGTGTGACTGTTGTCATAGATTTAGAACCTCTTCCTAACAAAATCAATTTAAGAATGAGTGACATGTACAAGGATCAGAACATCTTCATCCATAAATGCTGCAACATTTCCAAGATTATAACTAAGATAACACTGTGAGATGAAAACAAAGAGCTGTAAATGAAATCCGGTTAGAAGGGAAGACTGAATTTGAAGCATTTCACACTAAACTCTTTGATTATCAAACTAAATACACTGAAACTTATAAACTTATCTAGTTTAAATCCCTAACGGTAGAATCACACATCAACTGAAATTGTGGGTGTGAGTTTCTCTAGTCAAATAATCTTTGTCATCTCTTACTTACACCATTCTTCTTCTAATGAAGAGGGTCACGGCAGCAGCATCCAGGTGCCTGCAGTTACCACTGTAAGAGAATGAGCTGGTTGGCGGTACTAGACCAGCTTATCAGGCCTGACAAAAGTCATATTGGTAGAAATGGGGGCAAAAATGTGCAAGACGGGAAAAAAATGACATGAGAGGTGTTGTCTTTGTTCAGGTTGCAATAAATGGGTAGTCACACATGCAGCTAGCAGTAACACAACAAGCAGTCATACAACAAGCAGTAACACAACAAGCAGTCAGTCAGCTAGCTGTAACACAACAAGCAGCAGCAGTAACACAACAAGCAGTCAGTCAGCTAGCTGTAACACAACAAGCAGCCAGCAGTAACACAACAAGCGGTCAGTCAGCTAGCTGTAACACAACAAGCAGTCATACGACAAGCAGCCAGCAGTAACACAACAAGCAGTCATATGACAAGCAGCCAGCAGTAACACAACAAGCAGTCATACGACAAGCAGCCAGCAGTAACACAACAAGCAGTCATACAACAAGCAGCCAGCAGTAACACAACAAGCAGTCAGTCAGCTAGCAGTAACACAACAAGCAGTCAGTCAGCTACTAGCAGCCAGCAGTAACAAAACAAGCAGTCAGTCAGCCACTAGCAGCCAGCAGTAACACAACAAGCAGTCAGTCAGCCACTAGCAGTAACACAACAAGCAGTCAGTCACTAGCAGCTAGCAGTAACACAACAAGCAGTCAGTCAGCCGCTAGCAGTAACCCAACAAGCAGTCAGTCAGTTACACAAGCTACTAGCAGTGACACAACAAGCAGTCAGTCACACAAACAGCTAGCAGTGACACAAGCAGCTAGCAGTGACACAACAAGCAGTCAGTCAGTCACACAAGCAGCTAGCAGTGACACAACAAGCAGTCAGTCAGTCACACAAGCAGCTAGCAGTGACACAACAAGCAGTCAGTCACACAAGCTGCTAGCAGTAACAAACAAGCAGTCAGTCAGCCACTAGCACCTAGCAGTAACACAACAAGCAGTCAGTCAGCCACTAGCAGTAACACAACAAGCAGTCAGTCACTAGCAGCTAGCAGTAACACAACAAGCAGTCAGTCAGCCGCTAGCAGTAACCAACAAGCAGTCAGTCAGTTACACAAGCTACTAGCAGTGACACAACAAGCAGTCAGTCAGCCACTAGCAGCCAGCAGTAACACAACAAGCAGTCAGTCAGCCACTAGCAGCTAGCAATAACACAAGCAGCAGTCAGTCAGTCACACAAGCTGCTAGCAGTGACACAGCAAGCAGTCAGTCAGTCACACAAGCAGCTAGCAGTGACACAACAAGCAGTCAGTCACACAAGCAGCTAGCAGTGACACAACAAGCAGTCAGTCAGTCACACAAGCAGCTAGCAGTGACACAACAAGCAGTCAGTCACACAAGCAGCTAGCAGTGACACAACAAGCAGTCAGTCAGTCACACAAGCAGCAAGCAGTCAGTCAGTCACACAAGCAGCTAGCAGTGACACAACAAGCAGTCAGTCAGTCACACAAGCAGCTAGCAGTGACACAACAAGCAGTCAGTCAGTCACACAAGCAGCTAGCAGTGACACAACAAGCAGTCAGTCACACAAACAGCCAGCAGTGACACAAGCAGTCCGTCAGTCACACAAGCAGCTAGCAGTAACACAACAAGCAGTCAATCAGTCACACAAGCAGCTAGCAGTGACACAAGCAGTCAGTCAGTCACACAAGCAGCTAGCAGTAACACAACAAGCAGTCAGTCACACAAGCTGCTAGCAGTGACACAACAAGCAGTCAGTCAGTCACACAAGCTGCTAGCAGTAACACAACAAGCAGTCAGGCAGTCACACTAGCAGCCAGCAGTAACACAACAAGCAGTCAGTCACACTAGCAGCCAGCAGTAACACAAGCTGCTAGCAGTAACACAACAAGCAGTCAGTCAGCCACTAGCAGCCAGCAGTAACACAACAAGCAGTCAGTCAAGTCACACAAGCTGCTAGCAGTAATACAAGCAGTCAGTCAGTCACACAAGCAGCCATCAGTGACACAACAATCAGTCAGTTAGTCATGCTAGCAGTAACACAAGCAGTCAGTCAGTCACACTAGCAGCCAGCAGTAACACAACAAGCAGTCAGTCAGCCACTAGCAGCCAGCAGCAGCACAAGAAGTCAGTCAGTCACACTAGCAGCCAGCAGTAACACAAGAAGTCAGTCACACTAGCAGCCAGCAGTAACACAAGCAGTCAGTCAGCCACTAGCAGCCCGCAGTAACACAAAAAGTCAGTCAGTCACACTAGCAGCCAGCAGCATCACAAGAAGTCAGTCAGTCACACTAGTAGCTAGCACTAACACAAGCAGTCAGTCAGCCACTAGCAGCCAGCAGTAACACAAGAAGTCAGTCAGTCACACTAGCAGCCAGCAGTAACATAAGAAGTCAGTCAGTCATACTAGCAGCTAGCAGTAACACAAGCAGTCAGTCAGCCACTAGCAGCCCTTAGTAACACAACAAGCAGTTAGTCAGTCACACTAGCAGCTAGCAGTAACACAACAAGCAGTTAGTCAGTCACACTAGCAGCCCGCAGTAACACAACTAGCAGTTAGTCAGTCACACTAGCAGCTAGCAGTAACACAAGCAGTCAGTGAGTCACACTAGCAGCTAGCATTAAAACACAAGCAGTCAGTCAGTCACACTAGCAGCCAGCAGTAACACAAGAAGTCAGTCAGACTAGCAGCTAGCAGTAACACAAGCAGTCAGTCAGTCACACTAGCAGCTAGCAGTAACACAAGCAGTCAGTCAGTCATACTAGCAGCTAGCAGTAACACTACAAGCAGTCAGTCATCACACTAGCAGTAACACAATCAGTCAGTCATACTAGCAGCTAGCAGTAACACTACAAGCAGTCAGTCACACTAGCAGCTAGCTGTAACACAAGCAGTCAGTCAGTCACACTAGCAGCTAGCAGTAACACAATCAGTCAGTCAGTCATACTAGCAGCTAGCAGTAACACTACAAGCAGTCAGTCAGTCACACTAGCAGTAACACAAGCAGTCAGTCAGTCATGCTAGCAGCTAGCAGTAACACAACAGTCAGTCACACTAGCAGCTAGCAGTAACACAACAAGCCGTCAGTCAGTCACACTAGCAGCCAGCAGTAACACTACAAGCAGTCAGTCAGTCACACTAGCAGTAATACAAGCAGTCAGTCAGTCATGCTAGCAGCTAGCAGTAACACTACAAGCAGTCAGTCAGTCACACTAGCAGTAACACAAGCAGTCAGTCAGTCATGCTAGCAGCTAGCAGTAACACAACAGTCAGTCACACTAGCAGCTAGCAGTAACACAACAAGCCGTCAGTCAGTCACACTAGCAGCCAGCAGTAACACTACAAGCAGTCAGTCAGTCACACTAGCAGTAATACAAGCAGTCAGTCAGTCATGCTAGCAGCTAGCAGTAACACAACAAGCAGTTAGTCAGTCACACTAGCAGCTAGCAGTAACACAACAAGCCGTCAGTCAGTCACACTAGCAGCCAGCAGTAACACTACAATACAAGCAGTCAGTCAGTCACACTAGCAGCTAGCAGTAACACAACAAGCAGTCAGTCAGTCACACTAGCAGATAGCTGTAACACAACAAGCAGTCAGTCACACTATCAGCCAGCAGTAACACAACAAGCAGTCAGTCAGTCACACAAGCTGCTAGCAGTAACACAAGCAGTCAGTCAGTCATACAAGCAGCTAGCAGTAACATAAGCAGTCAGTCAGTCATACTAGCAGCTAGCAGTAACACTACAAGCAGTCAGTCAGTCACACTAGCAGCTAGCAGTAACACAAGCAGTCAGTCAGTCATACTAGCAGTAACACTACAAGCAGTCAGTCACACTAGCAGTTAGCAGTAACACAATCAGTCAGTCACACTAGCAGCTAGCAGTAACACAAGCAGTCAGTCACACTAGCAGCTAGCAGTAACACAATCAGTCAGTCATACTAGCAGCTAGCAGTAACACAATCAGTCAGTCAGTCACACTAGCAGCTAGCAGTAACACAAGCAGTCAGTCAGTCACACTAGCAGCTAGCAGTAATACTACAAGCAGTCAGTCAGTCACACTAGCAGTAACACAACAAGCAGTCAGTCAGTCACACTAGCAGCCAGCAGTAACACAACAAGCAGTCAGTCAGTCACACAAGCTGCTAGCAGTAACACAAGCAGTCAGTCAGTCATACAAGCAGCTAGCAGTAACACAAGCAGTCAGTCAGTCATACTAGCAGTAACACTACAAGCAGTCAGTCACACAAGCAGCTAGCAGTAACACAAGCAGTCAGTCAGTCATACTAGCAGTAACACTACAAGCAGTCAGTCACACTAGCAGCTAGCAGTAACACAAGCAGTCAGTCAGTCACGCTAGCAGCTAGCAGTAACACAAGCAGTCAGTCAGTCACGCTAGCAGCTAGCAGTAACACAAGCAGTCAGTCAGTCATACTAGCAGCTAGCAGTAACACAAGCAGTCAGTCACACTAGCAGCTAGCAGTAACACAAGCAGTCAGTCAGTCACACTAGCAGCTAGCAGTAACACAGTCAGTCAGTCATACAAGCAGCTAGCAGTAACACAAGCAGTCAGTCACACTAGCAGCTAGCAGTAACACAATCAGTCAGTCATACTAGCAGCTAGCAGTAACACAAGCAGTCAGTCAGTCACACTAGCAGCTAGCAGCAATACTACAAGCAGTCAGTCAGTCACACTAGCAGTAACACAACAAGCAGTCAGTCAGTCAGTCACACTAGCAGCCAGCAGTAACACAACAAGCAGTCAGTCAGTCACACAAGCTGCTAGCAGTAACACAAGCAGTCAGTCAGTCATACAAGCAGCTAGCAGTAACACAAGCAGTCAGTCATACTAGCAGCTAGCAGTAACACTACAAGCAGTCAGTCACACTAGCAGCTAGCAGTAACACAAGCAGTCAGTCAGTCACGCTAGCAACTAGCAGTAACACAAGCAGTCAGTCAGTCACGCTAGCAGCTAGCAGTAACACAAGCAGTCAGTCAGTCATACTAGCAGCTAGCAGTAACACAAGCAGTCAGTCACACTAGCAGCTAGCAGTAACACAAGCAGTCAGTCAGTCACACTAGCAGCTAGCAGTAAACAGTCAGTCAGTCATACAAGCAGCTAGCAGTAATACAAGCAGTCAGTCAGTCATACAAGCAGCTAGCAGTAACACAAGCAGTCAGTCAGTCATATTAGCAGCTAGCAGTCACACTAGCAGCTAGCAGTAACACAACAAGCAGTCAGTCAGTCACACTAGCAGCCAGCAGTAACACAAGAAGTCAGTCAGACTAGCAGCTAGCAGTAACACAAGCAGTCAGTCAGTCACACTAGCAGCTAGCAGTAACACAAGCAGTCAGTCAGTCATACTAGCAGTAACACTACAAGCAGTCAGTCACACTAGCAGCTAGCAGTAACACAAGCAGTCAGTCAGTCACGCTAGCAGCTAGCAGTAACACAAGCAGTCAGTCAGTCACGCTAGCAGCTAGCAGTAACACAAGCAGTCAGTCAGTCATGCTAGCAGTAACACAAGCAGTCAGTCACACTAGCAGCTAGCAGTAACACAAGCAGTCAGTCAGTCACACTAGCAGCTAGCAGTAACACAGTCAGTCAGTCATACAAGCAGCTAGCAGTAACACAAGCAGTCAGTCACACTAGCAGCTAGCAGTAACACAATCAGTCAGTCATACTAGCAGCTAGCAGTAACACAAGCAGTCAGTCAGTCACACTAGCAGCTAGCAGCAATACTACAAGCAGTCAGTCAGTCACACTAGCAGTAACACAACAAGCAGTCAGTCAGTCAGTCACACTAGCAGCCAGCAGTAACACAACAAGCAGTCAGTCAGTCACACAAGCTGCTAGCAGTAACACAAGCAGTCAGTCGGTCATACAGCAGCTAGCAGTAACACAAGCAGTCAGTCATACTAGCAGCTAGCAGTAACACTACAAGCAGTCAGTCACACTAGCAGCTAGCAGTAACACAAGCAGTCAGTCAGTCACGCTAGCAACTAGCAGTAACACAAGCAGTCAGTCAGTCACGCTAGCAGCTAGCAGTAACACAAGCAGTCAGTCAGTCATACTAGCAGCTAGCAGTAACACAAGCAGTCAGTCACACTAGCAGCTAGCAGTAACACAAGCAGTCAGTCAGTCACACTAGCAGCTAGCAGTAACACAGTCAGTCAGTCATACAAGCAGCTAGCAGTAATACAAGCAGTCAGTCAGTCATACAAGCAGCTAGCAGTAACACAAGCAGTCAGTCAGTCATATTAGCAGCTAGCAGTCACACTAGCAGCTAGCAGTAACACAACAAGCAGTCAGTCAGTCACACTAGCAGCCAGCAGTAACACAAGAAGTCAGTCAGACTAGCAGCTAGCAGTAACACAAGCAGTCAGTCAGTCACACTAGCAGCTAGCAGTAACACAAGCAGTCAGTCAGTCATACTAGCAGCTAGCAGTAACACTACAAGCAGTCAGTCATCACACTAGCAGTAACACAATCAGTCAGTCATACTAGCAGCTAGCAGTAACACTACAAGCAGTCAGTCACACTAGCAGCTAGCTGTAACACAAGCAGTCAGTCAGTCACACTAGCAGCTAGCAGTAACACAATCAGTCAGTCAGTCATACTAGCAGCTAGCAGTAACACTACAAGCAGTCAGTCAGTCACACTAGCAGTAACACAAGCAGTCAGTCAGTCATGCTAGCAGCTAGCAGTAACACAACAGTCAGTCACACTAGCAGCTAGCAGTAACACAACAAGCCGTCAGTCAGTCACACTAGCAGCCAGCAGTAACACTACAAGCAGTCAGTCAGTCACACTAGCAGTAATACAAGCAGTCAGTCAGTCATGCTAGCAGCTAGCAGTAACACTACAAGCAGTCAGTCAGTCACACTAGCAGTAACACAAGCAGTCAGTCAGTCATGCTAGCAGCTAGCAGTAACACAACAGTCAGTCACACTAGCAGCTAGCAGTAACACAACAAGCCGTCAGTCAGTCACACTAGCAGCCAGCAGTAACACTACAAGCAGTCAGTCAGTCACACTAGCAGTAATACAAGCAGTCAGTCAGTCATGCTAGCAGCTAGCAGTAACACAACAAGCAGTCAGGCAGTCACACTAGCAGCTAGCAGTAACACAACAAGCCGTCAGTCAGTCACACTAGCAGCCAGCAGTAACACTACAATACAAGCAGTCAGTCAGTCCACTAGCAGTAACACAACAAGCAGTCAGTCAGTCACACTAGCAGATAGCTGTAACACAACAAGCAGTCAGTCACACTATCAGCCAGCAGTAACACAACAAGCAGTCAGTCAGTCACACAAGCTGCTAGCAGTAACACAAGCAGTCAGTCAGTCATACAAGCAGCTAGCAGTAACATAAGCAGTCAGTCAGTCATACTAGCAGCTAGCAGTAACACTACAAGCAGTCAGTCAGTCACACTAGCAGCTAGCAGTAACACAAGCAGTCAGTCAGTCATACTAGCAGTAACACTACAAGCAGTCAGTCACACTAGCAGTTAGCAGTAACACAATCAGTCAGTCACACTAGCAGCTAGCAGTAACACAAGCAGTCAGTCACACTAGCAGCTAGCAGTAACACAATCAGTCAGTCATACTAGCAGCTAGCAGTAACACAATCAGTCAGTCAGTCACACTAGCAGCTAGCAGTAACACAAGCAGTCAGTCAGTCACACTAGCAGCTAGCAGTAATACTACAAGCAGTCAGTCAGTCACACTAGCAGTAACACAACAAGCAGTCAGTCAGTCACACTAGCAGCCAGCAGTAACACAACAAGCAGTCAGTCAGTCACACAAGCTGCTAGCAGTAACACAAGCAGTCAGTCAGTCATACAAGCAGCTAGCAGTAACACAAGCAGTCAGTCAGTCATACTAGCAGTAACACTACAAGCAGTCAGTCACACAAGCAGCTAGCAGTAACACAAGCAGTCAGTCAGTCATACTAGCAGTAACACTACAAGCAGTCAGTCACACTAGCAGCTAGCAGTAACACAAGCAGTCAGTCAGTCACGCTATCAGCTAGCAGTAACACAAGCAGTCAGTCAGTCACGCTAGCAGCTAGCAGTAACACAAGCAGTCAGTCAGTCATACTAGCAGCTAGCAGTAACACAAGCAGTCAGTCACACTAGCAGCTAGCAGTAACACAAGCAGTCAGTCAGTCACACTAGCAGCTAGCAGTAACACAGTCAGTCAGTCATACAAGCAGCTAGCAGTAACACAAGCAGTCAGTCACACTAGCAGCTAGCAGTAACACAATCAGTCAGTCATACTAGCAGCTAGCAGTAACACAAGCAGTCAGTCAGTCAGTCACACTAGCAGCTAGCAGTAACACAAGCAGTCAGTCACACTTGCAGCTAGCAGCAATACTACAAGCAGTCAGTCAGTCACACTAGCAGTAACACAACAAGCAGTCAGTCAGTCACACTAGCAGCCAGCAGTAACACAACAAGCAGTCAGTCAGTCACACAAGCTGCTAGCAGTAACACAAGCAGTCAGTCAGTCATACAAGCAGCTAGCAGTAACACAAGCAGTCAGTCATACTAGCAGCTAGCAGTAACACTACAAGCAGTCAGTCAGTCACACTAGCAGCTAGCAGTAACACAAGCATTCAGTCAGTCACGCTAGCAACTAGCAGTAACACAAGCAGTCAGTCAGTCACGCTAGCAGCTCGCAGTAACACAAGCAGTCAGTCAGTCATACTAGCAGCTAGCAGTAACACAAGCAGTCAGTCACACTAGCAGCTAGCAGTAACACAAGCAGTCAGTCAGTCACACTAGCAGCTAGCAGTAACACAGTCAGTCAGTCATACAAGCAGCTAGCAGTAATACAAGCAGTCAGTCAGTCATACAAGCAGCTAGCAGTAACACAAGCAGTCAGTCAGTCATATTAGCAGCTAGCAGTCACACTAGCAGCTAGCAGTAACACAACAAGCAGTCAGTCAGTCATACAAGCAGCTAGCAGTAACACAAGCAGTCAGTCAACAAGCAGCTAGCAGTAACATAAGCAGTCAGTCAGTCATACAAGCAGCTAGCAGTAACACTACAAGCAGTCAGTCAGTCATACAAGCAGCTAGCAGTAACACTACAAGCAGTCAGTCAGTCATACAAGCAGCTAGCAGTAACACAAGCAGTCAGTCAGTCACACTAGCAGCTAGCAGTAACACAAGCAGTCAGTCAGTCATACAAGCAGCTCGCAGTAACACAAGCAGTCAGTCAGTCATACAAGCAGCTAGCAGTAACACAAGCAGTCAGTCAGTCACACTAGCAGCTAGCAGTAACACAAGCAGTCAGTCAGTCATACAAGCAGCTAGCAGTAACATAAGCAGTCAGTCAGTCATACTAGCAGCTAGCAGTCACACTAGCAGCTAGCAGTAACACAACAAGCAGTCAGTCAGTCATACAAGCAGCTAGCAGTAACACAAGCAGTCAGTCAGTCATACAAGCAGCTAGCAGTAACATAAGCAGTCAGTCAGTCATACAAGCAGCTAGCAGTAAAACAAGCAGTCAGTCAGTCATACAAGCAGCTAGCAGTAAAACAAGCAGTCAGTCAGTCATACAAGCAGTTAGCAGTAACACAACAAGCAGTCAGTCACACAAGCTGCTAGCAGTAACACAAGCAGTCAGTCAGTCACACTAGCAGCCAGCAGTAACACAAGCAGTCAGTCAGCCACTAGCAGCTAGCAGTAACACAACAAGTCAGTCAGTCACACTAGCAGCCAGCAGTAACACTACAAGCAGTCAGTCAGTCACACTAGCAGTAATACAAGCAGTCAGTCAGTCATGCTAGCAGCTAGCAGTAACACTACAAGCAGTCAGTCAGTCACACTAGCAGTAACACAAGCAGTCAGTCAGTCATGCTAGCAGCTAGCAGTAACACAACAGTCAGTCACACTAGCAGCTAGCAGTAACACAACAAGCCGTCAGTCAGTCACACTAGCAGCCAGCAGTAACACTACAAGCAGTCAGTCAGTCACACTAGCAGTAATACAAGCAGTCAGTCAGTCATGCTAGCAGCTAGCAGTAACACAACAAGCAGTTAGTCAGTCACACTAGCAGCTAGCAGTAACACAACAAGCCGTCAGTCAGTCACACTAGCAGCCAGCAGTAACACTACAATACAAGCAGTCAGTCAGTCACACTAGCAGCTAGCAGTAACACAACAAGCAGTCAGTCAGTCACACTAGCAGATAGCTGTAACACAACAAGCAGTCAGTCACACTATCAGCCAGCAGTAACACAACAAGCAGTCAGTCAGTCACACAAGCTGCTAGCAGTAACACAAGCAGTCAGTCAGTCATACAAGCAGCTAGCAGTAACATAAGCAGTCAGTCAGTCATACTAGCAGCTAGCAGTAACACTACAAGCAGTCAGTCAGTCACACTAGCAGCTAGCAGTAACACAAGCAGTCAGTCAGTCATACTAGCAGTAACACTACAAGCAGTCAGTCACACTAGCAGTTAGCAGTAACACAATCAGTCAGTCACACTAGCAGCTAGCAGTAACACAAGCAGTCAGTCACACTAGCAGCTAGCAGTAACACAATCAGTCAGTCATACTAGCAGCTAGCAGTAACACAATCAGTCAGTCAGTCACACTAGCAGCTAGCAGTAACACAAGCAGTCAGTCAGTCACACTAGCAGCTAGCAGTAATACTACAAGCAGTCAGTCAGTCACACTAGCAGTAACACAACAAGCAGTCAGTCAGTCACACTAGCAGCCAGCAGTAACACAACAAGCAGTCAGTCAGTCACACAAGCTGCTAGCAGTAACACAAGCAGTCAGTCAGTCATACAAGCAGCTAGCAGTAACACAAGCAGTCAGTCAGTCATACTAGCAGTAACACTACAAGCAGTCAGTCACACAAGCAGCTAGCAGTAACACAAGCAGTCAGTCAGTCATACTAGCAGTAACACTACAAGCAGTCAGTCACACTAGCAGCTAGCAGTAACACAATCAGTCAGTCAGTCACGCTAGCAGCTAGCAGTAACACAAGCAGTCAGTCAGTCACGCTAGCAGCTAGCAGTAACACAAGCAGTCAGTCAGTCATACTAGCAGCTAGCAGTAACACAAGCAGTCAGTCACACTAGCAGCTAGCAGTAACACAAGCAGTCAGTCAGTCACACTAGCAGCTAGCAGTAACACAGTCAGTCAGTCATACAAGCAGCTAGCAGTAACACAAGCAGTCAGTCACACTAGCAGCTAGCAGTAACACAATCAGTCAGTCATACTAGCAGCTAGCAGTAACACAAGCAGTCAGTCAGTCACACTAGCAGCTAGCGTAACACAAGCAGTCAGTCACACTAGCAGCTAGCAGCAATACTACAAGCAGTCAGTCAGTCACACTAGCAGTAACACAACAAGCAGTCAGTCAGTCAGTCACACTAGCAGCCAGCAGTAACACAACAAGCAGTCAGTCAGTCACACAAGCTGCTAGCAGTAACACAAGCAGTCAGTCAGTCATACAAGCAGCTAGCAGTAACACAAGCAGTCAGTCATACTAGCAGCTAGCAGTAACACTACAAGCAGTCAGTCACACTAGCAGCTAGCAGTAACACAAGCAGTCAGTCAGTCACGCTAGCAACTAGCAGTAACACAAGCAGTCAGTCAGTCACGCTAGCAGCTAGCAGTAACACAAGCAGTCAGTCAGTCATACTAGCAGCTAGCAGTAACACAAGCAGTCAGTCACACTAGCAGCTAGCAGTAACACAAGCAGTCAGTCAGTCACACTAGCAGCTAGCAGTAACACAGTCAGTCAGTCATACAAGCAGCTAGCAGTAATACAAGCAGTCAGTCAGTCATACAAGCAGCTAGCAGTAACACAAGCAGTCAGTCAGTCATATTAGCAGCTAGCAGTCACACTAGCAGCTAGCAGTAACACAACAAGCAGTCAGTCAGTCACACTAGCAGCCAGCAGTAACACAAGAAGTCAGTCAGACTAGCAGCTAGCAGTAACACAAGCAGTCAGTCAGTCACACTAGCAGCTAGCAGTAACACAAGCAGTCAGTCAGTCATACTAGCAGCTAGCAGTAACACTACAAGCAGTCAGTCATCACACTAGCAGTAACACAATCAGTCAGTCATACTAGCAGCTAGCAGTAACACTACAAGCAGTCAGTCACACTAGCAGCTAGCTGTAACACAAGCAGTCAGTCAGTCACACTAGCAGCTAGCAGTAACACAATCAGTCAGTCAGTCATACTAGCAGCTAGCAGTAACACTACAAGCAGTCAGTCAGTCACACTAGCAGTAACACAAGCAGTCAGTCAGTCATGCTAGCAGCTAGCAGTAACACAACAGTCAGTCACACTAGCAGCTAGCAGTAACACAACAATCCGTCAGTCAGTCACACTAGCAGCCAGCAGTAACACTACAAGCAGTCAGTCAGTCACACTAGCAGTAATACAAGCAGTCAGTCAGTCATGCTAGCAGCTAGCAGTAACACTACAAGCAGTCAGTCAGTCACACTAGCAGTAACACAAGCAGTCAGTCAGTCATGCTAGCAGCTAGCAGTAACACAACAGTCAGTCACACTAGCAGCTAGCAGTAACACAAGCCGTCAGTCAGTCACACTAGCAGCCAGCAGTAACACTACAAGCAGTCAGTCAGTCACACTAGCAGTAATACAAGCAGTCAGTCAGTCATGCTAGCAGCTAGCAGTAACACAACAAGCAGTCAGGCAGTCACACTAGCAGCTAGCAGTAACACAACAAGCCGTCAGTCAGTCACACTAGCAGCCAGCAGTAACACTACAATACAAGCAGTCAGTCAGTCCACTAGCAGTAACACAACAAGCAGTCAGTCAGTCACACTAGCAGATAGCTGTAACACAACAAGCAGTCAGTCACACTATCAGCCAGCAGTAACACAACAAGCAGTCAGTCAGTCACACAAGCTGCTAGCAGTACACAAGCAGTCAGTCAGTCATACAAGCAGCTAGCAGTAACATAAGCAGTCAGTCAGTCATACTAGCAGCTAGAAGTAACACTACAAGCAGTCAGTCAGTCACACTAGCAGCTAGCAGTAACACAAGCAGTCAGTCAGTCATACTAGCAGTAACACTACAAGCAGTCAGTCACACTAGCAGTTAGCAGTAACACAATCAGTCAGTCACACTAGCAGCTAGCAGTAACACAAGCAGTCAGTCACACTAGCAGCTAGCAGTAACACAATCAGTCAGTCATACTAGCAGCTAGCAGTAACACAATCAGTCAGTCAGTCACACTAGCAGCTAGCAGTAACACAAGCAGTCAGTCAGTCACACTAGCAGCTAGCAGTAATACTACAAGCAGTCAGTCAGTCACACTAGCAGTAACACAACAAGCAGTCAGTCAGTCACACTAGCAGCCAGCAGTAACACAACAAGCAGTCAGTCAGTCACACAAGCTGCTAGCAGTAACACAAGCAGTCAGTCAGTCATACAAGCAGCTAGCAGTAACACAAGCAGTCAGTCAGTCATACTAGCAGTAACACTACAAGCAGTCAGTCACACAAGCAGCTAGCAGTAACACAAGCAGTCAGTCAGTCATACTAGCAGTAACACTACAAGCAGTCAGTCACACTAGCAGCTAGCAGTAACACAAGCAGTCAGTCAGGCACGCTATCAGCTAGCAGTAACACAAGCAGTCAGTCAGTCACGCTAGCAGCTAGCAGTAACACAAGCAGTCAGTCAGTCATACTAGCAGCTAGCAGTAACACAAGCAGTCAGTCACACTAGCAGCTAGCAGTAACACAAGCAGTCAGTCAGTCACACTAGCAGCTAGCAGTAACACAGTCAGTCAGTCATACAAGCAGCTAGCAGTAACACAAGCAGTCAGTCACACTAGCAGCTAGCAGTAACACAATCAGTCAGTCATACTAGCAGCTAGCAGTAACACAAGCAGTCAGTCAGTCACACTAGCAGCTAGCAGTAACACAAGCAGTCAGTCACACTTGCAGCTAGCAGCAATACTACAAGCAGTCAGTCAGTCACACTAGCAGTAACACAACAAGCAGTCAGTCAGTCACACTAGCAGCCAGCAGTAACACAACAAGCAGTCAGTCAGTCACACAAGCTGCTAGCAGTAACACAAGCAGTCAGTCAGTCATACAAGCAGCTAGCAGTAACACAAGCAGTCAGTCATACTAGCAGCTAGCAGTAACACTACAAGCAGTCAGTCAGTCACACTAGCAGCTAGCAGTAACACAAGCATTCAGTCAGTCACGCTAGCAACTAGCAGTAACACAAGCAGTCAGTCAGTCACGCTAGCAGCTCGCAGTAACACAAGCAGTCAGTCAGTCATACTAGCAGCTAGCAGTAACACAAGCAGTCAGTCACACTAGCAGCTAGCAGTAACACAAGCAGTCAGTCAGTCACACTAGCAGCTAGCAGTAACACAGTCAGTCAGTCATACAAGCAGCTAGCAGTAATACAAGCAGTCAGTCAGTCATACAAGCAGCTAGCAGTAACACAAGCAGTCAGTCAGTCATATTAGCAGCTAGCAGTCACACTAGCAGCTAGCAGTAACACAACAAGCAGTCAGTCAGTCATACAAGCAGCTAGCAGTAACACAAGCAGTCAGTCAACAAGCAGCTAGCAGTAACATAAGCAGTCAGTCAGTCATACAAGCAGCTAGCAGTAACACTACAAGCAGTCAGTCAGTCATACAAGCAGCTAGCAGTAACACTACAAGCAGTCAGTCAGTCATACAAGCAGCTAGCAGTAACACAAGCAGTCAGTCAGTCACACTAGCAGCTAGCAGTAACACAAGCAGTCAGTCAGTCATACAAGCAGCTCGCAGTAACACAAGCAGTCAGTCAGTCATACAAGCAGCTAGCAGTAACACAAGCAGTCAGTCAGTCACACTAGCAGCTAGCAGTAACACAAGCAGTCAGTCAGTCATACAAGCAGCTAGCAGTAACATAAGCAGTCAGTCAGTCATACTAGCAGCTAGCAGTCACACTAGCAGCTAGCAGTAACACAACAAGCAGTCAGTCAGTCATACAAGCAGCTAGCAGTAACACAAGCAGTCAGTCAGTCATACAAGCAGCTAGCAGTAACATAAGCAGTCAGTCAGTCATACAAGCAGCTAGCAGTAAAACAAGCAGTCAGTCAGTCATACAAGCAGCTAGCAGTAAAACAAGCAGTCAGTCAGTCATACAAGCAGTTAGCAGTAACACAACAAGCAGTCAGTCACACAAGCTGCTAGCAGTAACACAAGCAGTCAGTCAGTCACACTAGCAGCCAGCAGTAACACAAGCAGTCAGTCAGCCACTAGCAGCCCGCAGTAACACAAAAAGTCAGTCAGTCACACTAGCAGCCAGCAGCATCACAAGAAGTCAGTCAGTCACACTAGTAGCTAGCAGTAACACAAGCAGTCAGTCAGCCACTAGCAGCCAGCAGTAACACAAGAAGTCAGTCAGTCACACTAGCAGCCAGCAGTAACATAAGAAGTCAGTCAGTCATACTAGCAGCTAGCAGTAACACAAGCAGTCAGTCAGCCACTAGCAGCCCTTAGTAACACAACAAGCAGTTAGTCAGTCACACTAGCAGCTAGCAGTAACACAACAAGCAGTTAGTCAGTCACACTAGCAGCCCGCAGTAACACAACTAGCAGTTAGTCAGTCACACTAGCAGCTAGCAGTAACACAAGCAGTCAGTGAGTCACACTAGCAGCTAGCATTAAAACACAAGCAGTCAGTCAGTCACACTAGCAGCCAGCAGTAACACAAGAAGTCAGTCAGACTAGCAGCTAGCAGTAACACAAGCAGTCAGTCAGTCACACTAGCAGCTAGCAGTAACACAAGCAGTCAGTCAGTCATACTAGCAGCTAGCAGTAACACTACAAGCAGTCAGTCATCACACTAGCAGTAACACAATCAGTCAGTCATACTAGCAGCTAGCAGTAACACTACAAGCAGTCAGTCACACTAGCTGCTAGCTGTAACACAAGCAGTCAGTCAGTCACACTAGCAGCTAGCAGTAACACAATCAGTCAGTCAGTCATACTAGCAGCTAGCAGTAACACTACAAGCAGTCAGTCAGTCACACTAGCAGTAACACAAGCAGTCAGTCAGTCATGCTAGCAGCTAGCAGTAACACAACAGTCAGTCACACTAGCAGCTAGCAGTAACACAACAAGCCGTCAGTCAGTCACACTAGCAGCCAGCAGTAACACTACAAGCAGTCAGTCAGTCACACTAGCAGTAATACAAGCAGTCAGTCAGTCATGCTAGCAGCTAGCAGTAACACTACAAGCAGTCAGTCAGTCACACTAGCAGTAACACAAGCAGTCAGTCAGTCATGCTAGCAGCTAGCAGTAACACAACAGTCAGTCACACTAGCAGCTAGCAGTAACACAACAAGCCGTCAGTCAGTCACACTAGCAGCCAGCAGTAACACTACAAGCAGTCAGTCAGTCACACTAGCAGTAATACAAGCAGTCAGTCAGTCATGCTAGCAGCTAGCAGTAACACAACAAGCAGTCAGGCAGTCACACTAGCAGCTAGCAGTAACACAACAAGCAGTCAGGCAGTCACACTAGCAGCTAGCAGTAACACAACAAGCCGTCAGTCAGTCACACTAGCAGCCAGCAGTAATGAAGAAGAGTGATAGGTGGGAGATGTGGTCAAGGGGACGTAATGATGAAAATTAAGGAGATGTTGAGAGGGGAGATAATGGGAACACTAGATGTAATTAGGGCGCGGTGAATTGGTAGAAAAGCGTGCAAGGCGAGGGACAGGTGTGAACGAAATTGAAGAGAAAGAACTAGGGGAGAACATAATTCAGTCGAGCTTGAGTCGAGGCGAAGGGCAGAATAGAATTCATTCGAGCTTGAGTCGAGGCCAGATGCAGACGTGGTGTCCGACAGGACACAACGAGACTGTGGGCAAGGAACAGTATGAAACAGATTCTGGGTTACAGGTTAGTGTGTGGCCAGTAGTCGAACTAGATAGTTGAGTCACTAAGTTACGGTAGAGATAGATTAAAACAACTAGTGATCTGATGATCGTAGTAACAGGCTAGTCATCAAGTGAGAGATAGCTAAGTTAGTTAATTGCAACTAGGTCTAATGTAGACAAGGCATATCAAGATGAACTGTCGGCTGTGTGCCATTAGGACAGAATTTAGAAATCTGCATCAGTAGACGATGCTATCAAGTTGAACTGTCGGCTGTGTGCCATTAGGACAGAATTTAGAATTTGTCTAACGTAGACAATACATATCAAGTGAACTGTCGGCTGTGTGCCATTAGGACAGAATTTAGAATTCGTCTAATGTAGACAATACATATCAAGTGAACTGTCGGCTGTGTGCCATTAGGACAGAATTTAGAAATCTGCATCAGTAGACGATGCATATCAAGTTGAACTGTCGGCTGTGTGCCATTAGGACAGAATTTAGAATTCGTCTAATGTAGACAATACATATCAAGTGAACTGTCGGCTGTGTGCCATTAGGACAGAATTTAGAATTCGTCTAATGTAGACAATACATATCAAGTGAACTGTCGGCTGTGTGCCATTAGGACAGAATTTAGAATTCGTCTAATGTAGACAATACATATCAAGTGAACTGTCGGCTGTGTGCCATTAGGACAGAATCTAGAGGCCTTCATCAGTATTAAGGTTTCAAGATGAACTAACGGCTGTGTGCCGTGATTATCAATATAGGACTTTTCATTATTAGCAAGAGTTCAATGTGACTGTCGGCTGAGTGCCGTGATCAAATAACTAGAGGCCTTCATCAGTATTAAGGTTTCAAGATGAACTAACGGCTGTGTGCCGTGATTATCAATATAGGACTTTTCATTATTAGCAAGAGTTCAATGTGACTGTCGGCTGAGTGCCGTGATCAAATAACTAGAGGCCTTCATCAGTATTAAGGTTTCAAGATGAACTAACGGCTGTGTGCCGTGATTATCAATATAGGACTTTTCATTATTAGCAAGAGTTCAATGTGACTGTCGGCTGAGTGCCGTTATCAAATAACTAGAGGCCTTCATCAGTATTGAGGTTTCAAGATGAACTATGGGCTGTGTGCCAGTGCCTTTGTAGAAATCGTCAACAGCAGTTAGCTGTAAGGTGTGAACATGGGGTGTGAATCATATCATTGTGAAGTGTTATTGATGCACCAGTAAGTCTGTCCAGAGAAGTTCTTGTTTACAATTGGTTATCATACATGACTAGTGGCGGACGCCATGGCAGTATGTGCAATCTGTTAATGTATTAAACTGTTGTTTATTATTCCTGGTGTTGTTACTTGCTGTGTTGGAAGGGTGACTGATCCTGCGACGAACGAGTCTGGAGTGTCGAGTACAGAAACACAACGCGAAGTCAGTCCACGAGAAGGCGTGAAGCCTGATCCTGAGTGTACCAAAACAAGTGTCGAGAGGCTAAATTTACCAGGAGGGGTAAAACCCGTCTACATAATTGGACCTGCGACCTGCGCAGAACGGTCACCAACGTCCACAACAGCAGCGACAGAAGCGGCCACATCAACACAGGAGTAGTAAGAATTAATTAAGTACATAATTAATAAAAGACAATTTTTTTTTTTGTGTTCTTGAGTGTTCAGTGTGTATTAACAAAGGGAAAAGTTGTGTATTGAATAGATAACTTAATTATGACAATTATTGGGGTATTACATTGAAAAAGTGCTTGTGTAATGAATTGAATATTGGCTAATATTGAATTGAAAATTTTGTGTATATGGAATTGAAAAATTGCTGGTGTAATGAATTGAATATATTTTTGGTATATTGAAATGAACATTTTCTTGTGGATTGAACTGGAAAAAAAAAATTAGTGGTGTATTGAATTGAAAAACTGCTTGTGTATTGGACATTTTTCTGGCATATTGAAGTGGAATTTTGTTGCTTCCATATTAAATTGAATTTTTTTTTCTTGGATGATGAATGGGAATTCTTCTCCTGAGCAATTGGATTTGAAAATTTTGTTTTCCCTGGATATTGAATTGGAAAATTTTGTTCCCTTGTGCATTGAATTGGAAAATTTTGTGCCCTCCTATATTGAATTGGAAAATTAGGTTCCCTTGTGTAGTGAATTGGGAAATTGTTTCCCTGATGTATTGAAGGGAAAATTTTTTTTGGTATATGGAATTGAAAATTGGTTTCTTATGTATTAAATTGACATTCTCCTTGGTGTAATTTATTAGGAAGTTTCCTCAGTGTTGAATTAACAATTTTTGTAGGAAAGTTCTGGTGTAGTGAACTAAAATTTTTTTTTTTTTTGCTATTGAATTGAAATTTTTGTGAGTAATGTAAAAATTTTGTGTTCGATCACCACAATATAAATAACATGGCAAATCAATAAGTATTCAACATAAAGTGTACTAATAAATTGAACATTGTTGTAGGGGAAATTATTATACAGGAGTAAGTTAAACGGCAGATGTTGCTCAAATTGAATAAAGGTGATCCTGTGTTGGTGCTAAAGATTATTGAAGTACATTATAAGCCTGAGGGGATGTTAAGTCAATAATAGGGCGAGAAATAGGGCACAACGCAAAGGACAAACAGACGGAGATAGTGGAATAGAAGAAAAAAAAAAAATTATTGCAGATCAATTAATTGATTTTTTTTTAGGTTGAATTGTAAAATGGTGATTCTATAGTGAATAGAAATTATTGCTGGGTGAGTGATTGGAATGTTTTTTTTTGTTAATTGGTTATATGGAAGTGTAGAATTTGTAACTTCTGTATTAAATAGAACAATTATTGCTGGTCCAGTGATTGGAATTTTTATGGAATTGTAAAATTGTGATGTTGAATGGACTATACAAAATATTGGTCTGTTGATGAAACATTTTGAGCTACTGAATTGTAAAATTGTGATGTTGAATGGACTATACAAAATATTGGTCTGTTGATGAAACATTTTTGAGCTACTGAATGGTAAAATGGTTGATTGAAATTTTTTTTGTGAGGTACTGAATTGTAAAATTGTGATTCGGCATTGAAAAGAGAATTATTGATTGAAAATTTTGGGGATATTGAAGTGGAAAGAAAAAGTGTTAGAATATTGAACTCATTTGGGACTGATGTATTGAATCCATGTTTAACTGATAGATTGAATTAGGCAATAGGAGGAAGTGAGAGAAATAAGCTAAAGGAATATCAGAGGAGGACATAAAGTGTATAGACAATAGAATATGGCAACCAAAACAAATAGTTGTAAGATAATAGTTACAGGACTGAGGAAGGACATAACAGAAGGACAGATTAGAGAATATTTTGGTAAATTTGGTCAAATCATGTATTGTAAATTCATATTAAATATAAGCAAGAGAAATAAAGCTATAATATTATATAGAAATAGTGAGATAGTGAATAATATTATAAGACAGGAACATAATATAGCTAATGATAGAATAAAGGTAGATATTTTACACCCATACAAGTGAGACAGGAAGACAACCAAAAGATAAAACCATTATATGTAAATAGTATTGGAGTAAGAAGAGAGGGACTACATAATAAATAGAAGATAGATTATATAGTATCAGTATAAACAAGAGAATTAGGGAACATAATACATTTATTAGGACAACAGACACAAGAGCAGATACAGAAGACAATGAAGAATTTTTGACAGCAGATGAAAATGATATGAGTAAATTAGAAAAGTTAGGTCTAAGAAATCAAACAAGAGTAGGAAAGTAAGGAAGACACATGAGACAAGGGAAACACAGACAAGGTTAGCAGATAGGGACATGAGAAAATATATTGATGCAGGGTTGATACGGACGAGGAGATAGTTAGACAGAAGAAAAAAGAAGAAAAAGGTACACAAACACAAATAACTGAATGTAGAGATAGTGCGACACAAATGGTAGAGAAAGAAGCAAAGAATAAGTGGACAATGACAGATGGACAAACAAACACAGAGGATAAGGGAACACAGATAGATAATAACGGAAGTTTATTAGTAGGGGAAATGAAAGGGGACAAAGAAATCCAGGAGCAAGATAGTGGAAGTGAATTATTAAAGATGATTGAGAAATTCACGGCCAACATAGAAAGGATGTTGCCAAGTCCCATACATACAGTAGAGAAAACATATAGAATAGAATCATAGAAATGAATAACGCAGAGAAAGCACAGAAAATAGAAGACACAGGAATAGAGAAACAAAGGAGGGTCTGTGAAATTAAGAGCAGCAGACATAGAAAGATTAACAAGAGAGTCAGAGGAAAAATTATATAAGGAGCTAGACGAGATACAAGAGAGTCAAACTTATGATTACGGGTATAGAGAGAATAGGAAAAGTTATCGAAAAGAGAGTCGAATTTATGATTATGGATATAGAGAGAGGAAAGGTCATCGAAGATATGATAATTATAGGTCGAAGGATGAATGGAGATATTAGATCATAAATTGTGGAGGCGGCGGCAACAAAAGTTTGTAATAATAAGGAAAATGAATAGAATGATGGTGCTAGGTAGGGACTGGTTGAACAAGAATAGAATAAGAGTGAATTATAGAACACAGAAATAATAGTTAAGAGTACAAAATAGGAGATGAAGGAGGTAGAGTATATTAGGTGAAAGAGACTGGAGACGACGACAGAAGAGTAGAGACAGTTGAAGTGGTAGCGGAGTACTAGTCTGAGAGTGATTAGGCTACAAAGAAAAAGAAAAAGGAGATGTAGCGAAGTACCAATCGGAAGAATTGGGCTACATAGAGTAAGTAGGCAACAAGTAGGAGCCTATGAGAACGAGGAAAGTAGAGAGGTGTAGTCCCGCAGTGTGTTCCGGTGGAATTTAGGCTACACAAAAAGAAATATTGTGTAAACAATAAGAGAATATTGCAATGAGCAATGTAGGAATAGGAATAGTGAGAGATTAGAAAGGGTGACGATGAGAGATAGACAAGAGACAGATACCTAGTCTACAGATTTCATAGGGCCCATATATGAGGTCTGTGAACTAGAAGAAAATACAGACAAACGGAGACAATATGTTAAAAAGGGGGAGTAATAGAGATAGAGGTCCTGACGGAAATTGTGAAGGCAGCTCCGATTAGAAGTTAGAGTGAAAATTAAGAAGATGATAGGACACATTAGTTATTATGATGGATAAATAACTAAAAAGGGGTAGGAAGGTGGTGAAGAAGAGTGATAGGTGGGAGATGTGGTCAAGGGGACGTAATGATGAAAATTAAGATGTTGAGAGGGGAGATAATGGGAACACTAGATGTAATTAGGGCGCGGTGAATTGGTAGAAAAGCGTACAAGGCGAGGGACAGGTGTGAACGAAATTGAAGAGAAAGAACTAGGGGAGAACATAATTCAGTCGAGCTTGAGTCGAGGCGAAGGGCAGAATAGAATTCATTCGAGCTTGAGTCGAGGCCAGATGCAGACGTGGTGTCCGACAGGACACAACGAGACTGTGGGCAAGGAACAGTATGAAACAGATTCTGGGTTACAGGTTAGTGTGTGGCCAGTAGTCGAACTAGATAGTTGAGTCACTAAGTTACGGTAGAGAGATAGATTAAAACAACTAGTGATCTGATGATCGTAGTAACAGGCTAGTCATCAAGTGAGAGATAGCTAAGTTAGTTAATTGCAACTAGGTCTAATGTAGACAAGGCATATCAAGATGAACTGTCGGCTGTGTGCCATTAGGACAGAATTTAGAAATCTGCATCAGTAGACGATGCATATCAAGTTGAACTGTCGGCTGTGTGCCATTAGGACAGAATATAGAATTTGTCTAATGTAGACAATACATATCAAGTGAACTGTCGGCTGTGTGCCATTAGGACAGAATTTAGAATTCGTCTAATGTAGACAATACATATCAAGTGAACTGTCGGCTGTGTGCCATTAGGACAGAATTTAGAATTCGTCTAATGTAGACAATACATATCAAGTGAACTGTCGGCTGTGTGCCATTAGGACAGAATTTAGAATTCGTCTAATGTAGACAATACATATCAAGTGAACTGTCGGCTGTGTGCCATTAGGACAGAATTTAGAAATCTGCATCAGTAGACGATGCATATCAAGTTGAACTGTCGGCTGTGTGCCATTAGGACAGAATTTAGAATTCGTCTAATGTAGACAATACATATCAAGTGAACTGTCGGCTGTGTGCCATTAGGACAGAATTTAGAATTCGTCTAATGTAGACAATACATATCAAGTGAACTGTCGGCTGTGTGCCATTAGGACAGAATTTAGAATTCGTCTAATGTAGACAATACATATCAAGTGAACTGTCGGCTGTGTGCCATTAGGACAGAATCTAGAGGCCTTCATCAGTATTAAGGTTTCAAGATGAACTAACGGCTGTGTGCCGTGATTATCAATATAGGACTTTTCATTATTAGCAAGAGTTCAATGTGACTGTCGCTGAGTGCCGTGATCAAATAACTAGAGGCCTTCATCAGTATTAAGGTTTCAAGATGAACTAACGGCTGTGTGCCGTGATTATCAATATAGGACTTTTCATTATTAGCAAGAGTTCAATGTGACTGTCGGCTGAGTGCCGTGATCAAATAACTAGAGGCCTTCATCAGTATTAAGGTTTCAAGATGAACTAACGGCTGTGTGCCGTGATTATCAATATAGGACTTTTCATTATTAGCAAGAGTTCAATGTGACTGTCGGCTGAGTGCCGTTATCAAATAACTAGAGGCCTCATCAGTATTGAGGTTTCAAGATGAACTATGGGCTGTGTGCCAGGTGCCTTTGTAGAAATCGTCAACAGCAGTTAGCTGTAAGGTGTGAACATGGGGTGTGAATCATATCATTGTGAAGTGTTATTGATGCACCAGTAAGTCTGTCCAGAGAAGTTCTTGTTTACAATTGGTTATCATACATGACTTAGTGGCGGACGCCATGGCAGTATGTGCAATCTGTTAATGTATTAAACTGTTGTTTATTATTCCTGGTGTTGTTACTTGCTGTGTTGGAAGGGTGACTGATCCTGCGACGAACGAGTCTGGAGTGTCGAGTACAGAAACACAACGCGAAGTCAGTCCACGAGAAGGCGTGAAGCCTGATCCTGATGGTACCATGCCCCAGATGTTGCAGTAAAAATGACCAGATAGTGATTGCTAGAGAAGAAGCAATAATCTCCGTCTACAGTAACACTACAATACAAGCAGTCAGTCAGTCACACTAGCAGCTAGCAGTAACACAACAAGCAGTCAGTCAGTCACACTAGCAGATAGCTGTAACACAACAAGCAGTCAGTCACACTATCAGCCAGCAGTAACACAACAAGCAGTCAGTCAGTCACACAAGCTGCTAGCAGTAACACAAGCAGTCAGTCAGTCATACAAGCAGCTAGCAGTAACATAAGCAGTCAGTCGTCATACTAGCAGCTAGCAGTAACACTACAAGCAGTCAGTCAGTCACACTAGCAGCTAGCAGTAACACAAGCAGTCAGTCAGTCATACTAGCAGTAACACTACAAGCAGTCAGTCACACTAGCAGTTAGCAGTAACACAATCAGTCAGTCACACTAGCAGCTAGCAGTAACACAAGCAGTCAGTCACACTAGCAGCTAGCAGTAAACACAATCAGTCAGTCATACTAGCAGCTAGCAGTAACACAATCAGTCAGTCAGTCACACTAGCAGCTAGCAGTAACACAAGCAGTCAGTCAGTCACACTAGCAGCTAGCAGTAATACTACAAGCAGTCAGTCAGTCACACTAGCAGTAACACAACAAGCAGTCAGTCAGTCACACTAGCAGCCAGCAGTAACACAACAAGCAGTCAGTCAGTCACACAAGCTGCTAGCAGTAACACAAGCAGTCAGTCAGTCATACAAGCAGCTAGCAGTAACACAAGCAGTCAGTCAGTCATACTAGCAGTAACACTACAAGCAGTCAGTCACACAAGCAGCTAGCAGTAACACAAGCAGTCAGTCAGTCATACTAGCAGTAACACTACAAGCAGTCAGTCACACTAGCAGCTAGCAGTAACACAAGCAGTCAGTCAGTCACGCTAGCAGCTAGCAGTAACACAAGCAGTCAGTCAGTCACGCTAGCAGCTAGCAGTAACACAAGCAGTCAGTCAGTCACGCTAGCAGCTAGCAGTAACACAAGCAGTCAGTCACACTAGCAGCTAGCAGTAACACAAGCAGTCAGTCACACTAGCAGCTAGCAGTAACACAAGCAGTCAGTCAGTCACACTAGCAGCTAGCAGTACACAGTCAGTCAGTCATACAAGCAGCTAGCAGTAACACAAGCAGTCAGTCACACTAGCAGCTAGCAGTAACACAATCAGTCAGTCATACTAGCAGCTAGCAGTAACACAAGCAGTCAGTCAGTCACACTAGCAGCTAGCAGTAACACAAGCAGTCAGTCACACTAGCAGCTAGCAGCAATACTACAAGCAGTCAGTCAGTCACACTAGCAGTAACACAACAAGCAGTCAGTCAGTCACACTAGCAGCCAGCAGTAACACAACGCAGTCCAGTCAGTCACACAAGCTGCTAGCAGTAACACAAGCAGTCATCAGTCATACAAGCAGCTAGCAGTAACACAAGCAGTCAGTCATACTAGCAGCTAGCAGTAACACTACAAGCAGTCAGTCAGTCACACTAGCAGCTAGCAGTAACACAAGCAGTCAGTCAGTCACGCTAGCAACTAGCAGTAACACAAGCAGTCAGTCAGTCACGCTAGCAGCTAGCAGTAACACAGCAGTCAGTCAGTCATACTAGCAGCTAGCAGTAACACAAGCAGTCAGTCACACTAGCAGCTAGCAGTAACACAAGCAGTCAGTCAGTCACACTAGCAGCTAGCAGTAACACAGTCAGTCAGTCATACAAGCAGCTAGCAGTAATACAAGCAGTCAGTCAGTCATACAAGCAGCTAGCAGTAACACAAGCAGTCAGTCAGTCATATTAGCAGCTAGCAGTCACACTAGCAGCTAGCAGTAACACAACAAGCAGTCAGTCAGTCATACAAGCAGCTAGCAGTAACACAAGCAGTCAGTCAACAAGCAGCTAGCAGTAACATAAGCAGTCAGTCAGTCATACAAGCAGCTATCTGTAACACTACAAGCAGTCAGTCAGTCATACAAGCAGCTAGCAGTAACACTACAAGCAGTCAGTCAGTCATACAAGCAGCTAGCAGTAACACAAGCAGTCAGTCAGTCACACTAGCAGCTAGCAGTAACACAAGCAGTCAGTCAGTCATACAAGCAGCTCGCAGTAACACAAGCAGTCAGTCAGTCATACAAGCAGCTAGCAGTAACACAAGCAGTCAGTCAGTCACACTAGCAGCTAGCAGTAACATAAGCAGTCAGTCAGTCATACTAGCAGCTAGCAGTCACACTAGCAGCTAGCAGTAACACAACAAGCAGTCAGTCAGTCATACAAGCAGCTAGCAGTAACACAAGCAGTCAGTCAGTCATACAAGCAGCTAGCAGTAACATAAGCAGTCAGTCAGTCATACAAGCAGCTAGCAGTAAAACAAGCAGTCAGTCAGTCATACAAGCAGCTAGCAGTAAAACAAGCAGTCAGTCAGTCATACAAGCAGTTAGCAGTAACACAACAAGCAGTCAGTCACACAAGCTGCTAGCAGTAAACAAGCAGTCAGTCAGTCACACTAGCAGCCAGCAGTAACACAAGCAGTCAGTCAGCCACTAGCAGCCCGCAGTAACACAAAAAGTCAGTCAGTCCACACTAGCAGCCAGCAGCATCACAAGAAGTCAGTCAGTCACACTAGTAGCTTAGCAGTAACACAAGCAGTCAGTCAGCCACTAGCAGCCAGCAGTAACACAAGAAGTCAGTCAGTCACACTAGCAGCCAGCAGTAACATAAGAAGTCAGTCAGTCATACTAGCAGCTAGCAGTAACACAAGCAGTCAGTCAGCCACTAGCAGCCCTTAGTAACACAACAAGCAGTTAGTCACACTAGCAGCTAGCAGTAACACAACAAGCAGTTAGTCAGTCACACTAGCAGCCCGCAGTAACACAACTAGCAGTTAGTCAGTCACACTAGCAGCTAGCAGTAACACAAGCAGTCAGTCAGTCACACTAGCAGCTAGCAGTAACACAGTCAGTCAGTCATACAAGCAGCTAGCAGTAATACTAGCAGTCAGTCAGTCATACAAGCAGCTAGCAGTAACACAAGCAGTCAGTCAGTCATATTAGCAGCTAGCAGTCACACTAGCAGCTAGCAGTAACACAAACAAGCAGTCAGTCAGTCACACTAGCAGCCAGCAGTAACACAAGAAGTCAGTCAGACTAGCAGCTAGCAGTAACACAAGCAGTCAGTCAGTCACACTAGCAGCTAGCAGTAACACAAGCAGTCAGTCAGTCATACTAGCAGCTAGCAGTAACACTACAAGCAGTCAGTCATCACACTAGCAGTAACACAATCAGTCAGTCATACTAGCAGCTAGCAGTAACACTACAAGCAGTCAGTCACACTAGCAGCTAGCTGTAACACAAGCAGTCAGTCAGTCACACTAGCAGCTAGCAGTAACACAATCAGTCAGTCAGTCATACTAGCAGCTAGCAGTAACACTACAAGCAGTCAGTCAGTCACACTAGCAGTAACACAAGCAGTCAGTCAGTCATGCTAGCAGCTAGCAGTAACACAACAGTCAGTCACACTAGCAGCTAGCAGTAACACAACAAGCGTCAGTCAGTCACACTAGCAGCCAGCAGTAACACTACAAGCAGTCAGTCAGTCACACTAGCAGTAATACAAGCAGTCAGTCAGTCATGCTAGCAGCTAGCAGTAACACTACAAGCAGTCAGTCAGTCACACTAGCAGTAACACAAGCAGTCAGTCAGTCATGCTAGCAGCTAGCAGTAACACAACAGTCAGTCACACTAGCAGCTAGCAGTAACACAACAAGCCGTCAGTCAGTCACACTAGCAGCCAGCAGTAACACTACAAGCAGTCAGTCAGTCACACTAGCAGTAATACAAGCAGTCAGTCAGTCATGCTAGCAGCTAGCAGTAACACAACAAGCAGTCAGGCAGTCACACTAGCAGCTAGCAGTAACACAACAAGCCGTCAGTCAGTCACACTAGCAGCCAGCAGTAACACTACAATACAAGCAGTCAGTCAGTCACACTAGCAGCTAGCAGTAACACAACAAGCAGTCAGTCAGTCACACTAGCAGATAGCTGTAACACAACAAGCAGTCAGTCACACTATCAGCCAGCAGTAACACAACAAGCAGTCAGTCAGTCACACAAGCTGCTAGCAGTAACACAAGCAGTCAGTCAGTCATACAAGCAGCTAGCAGTAACATAAGCAGTCAGTCAGTCATACTAGCAGCTAGCAGTAACACTACAAGCAGTCAGTCAGTCACACTAGCAGCTAGCAGTAACACAAGCAGTCAGTCATACTAGCAGTAACACTACAAGCAGTCAGTCACACTAGCAGTTAGCAGTAACACAATCAGTCAGTCACACTAGCAGCTAGCAGTAACACAAGCAGTCAGTCACACTAGCAGCTAGCAGTAACACAATCAGTCAGTCATACTAGCAGCTAGCAGTAACACAATCAGTCAGTCAGTCACACTAGCAGCTAGCAGTAACACAAGCAGTCAGTCAGTCACACTAGCAGCTAGCAGTAATACTACAAGCAGTCAGTCAGTCACACTAGCAGTAACACAAAAGCAGTCAGTCAGTCACACTAGCAGCCAGCAGTAACACAACAAGCAGTCAGTCAGTCACACAAGCTGCTAGCAGTAACACAAGCAGTCAGTCAGTCATACAAGCAGCTAGCAGTAACACAAGCAGTCAGTCAGTCATACTAGCAGTAACACTACAAGCAGTCAGTCACACAAGCAGCTAGCAGTAACACAAGCAGTCAGTCAGTCATACTAGCAGTAACACTACAAGCAGTCAGTCACACTAGCAGCTAGCAGTAACACAAGCAGTCAGTCAGTCACGCTAGCAGCTAGCAGTAACACAAGCAGTCAGTCAGTCACGCTAGCAGTAACACAAGCAGTCAGTCAGTCATACTAGCAGCTAGCTGTAACACAAGCAGTCAGTCACACTAGCAGCTAGCAGTAACACAAGCAGTCAGTCAGTCACACTAGCAGCTAGCAGTAACACAGTCAGTCAGTCATACAAGCAGCTAGCAGTAACACAAGCAGTCAGTCACACTAGCAGCTAGCAGTAACACAATCAGTCAGTCATACTAGCAGCTAGCAGTAACACAAGCAGTCAGTCAGTCACACTAGCAGCTAGCAGTAACACAAGCAGTCAGTCACACTAGCAGCTAGCAGCAATACTACAAGCAGTCAGTCAGTCACACTAGCAGTAACACAACAAGCAGTCAGTCAGTCACACTAGCAGCCAGCAGTAACACAACAAGCAGTCAGTCAGTCACACAAGCTGCTAGCAGTAACACAGCAGTCAGTCAGTCATACAAGCAGCTAGCAGTAACACAAGCAGTCAGTCATACTAGCAGCTAGCAGTAACACTACAAGCAGTCAGTCAGTCACACTAGCAGCTAGCAGTAACACAAGCAGTCAGTCAGTCACGCTAGCAACTAGCAGTAACACAAGCAGTCAGTCAGTCACGCTAGCAGCTAGCAGTAACACAAGCAGTCAGTCAGTCACACTAGCAGCTAGCAGTAATACTACAAGCAGTCAGTCAGTCACACTAGCAGTAACACAACAAGCAGTCAGTCAGTAACACTAGCAGCCAGCAGTAACACAACAAGCAGTCAGTCAGTCACACAAGCTGCTAGCAGTAACACAAGCAGTCAGTCAGTCATACAAGCAGCTAGCAGTAACACAAGCAGTCAGTCAGTCATACTAGCAGTAACACTACAAGCAGTCAGTCACACAAGCAGCTAGCAGTAACACAAGCAGTCAGTCAGTCATACTAGCAGTAACACTACAAGCAGTCAGTCACACTAGCAGCTAGCAGTAACACAAGCAGTCAGTCAGTCACGCTAGCAGCTAGCAGTAACACAAGCAGTCAGTCAGTCACGCTAGCAGCTAGCAGTAACACAAGCAGTCAGTCAGTCACGCTAGCAGCTAGCAGTAACACAAGCAGTCAGTCACACTAGCAGCTAGCAGTAACACAAGCAGTCAGTCACACTAGCAGCTAGCAGTAACACAAGCAGTCAGTCAGTCACACTAGCAGCTAGCAGTAACACAGTCAGTCAGTCATACAAGCAGCTAGCAGTAACACAAGCAGTCAGTCACACTAGCAGCTAGCAGTAACACAATCAGTCAGTCATACTAGCAGCTAGCAGTAACACAAGCAGTCAGTCAGTCACACTAGCAGCTAGCAGTAACACAAGCAGTCAGTCACACTAGCAGCTAGCAGCAATACTACAAGCAGTCAGTCAGTCACACTAGCAGTAACACAACAAGCAGTCAGTCAGTCACACTAGCAGCCAGCAGTAACACAACAAGCAGTCAGTCAGTCACACAAGCTGCTAGCAGTAACACAAGCAGTCAGTCAGTCATACAAGCAGCTAGCAGTAACACAAGCAGTCAGTCATACTAGCAGCTAGCAGTAACACTACAAGCAGTCAGTCAGTCACACTAGCAGCTAGCAGTAACACAAGCAGTCAGTCAGTCACGCTAGCAACTAGCAGTAACACAAGCAGTCAGTCAGTCACGCTAGCAGCTAGCAGTAACACAAGCAGTCAGTCAGTCATACTAGCAGCTAGCAGTAACACAAGCAGTCAGTCACACTAGCAGCTAGCAGTAACACAAGCAGTCAGTCAGTCACACTAGCAACTAGCAGTAACACAGTCAGTCAGTCATACAAGCAGCTAGCAGTAATACAAGCAGTCAGTCAGTCATACAAGCAGCTAGCAGTAACACAAGCAGTCAGTCAGTCATATTAGCAGCTAGCAGTCACACTAGCAGCTAGCAGTAACACAACAAGCAGTCAGTCAGTCATACAAGCAGCTAGCAGTAACACAAGCAGTCAGTCAACAAGCAGCTAGCAGTAACACAAGCAGTCAGTCAGTCATACAAGCAGCTATCTGTAACACTACAAGCAGTCAGTCAGTCATACAAGCAGCTAGCAGTAACACTACAAGCAGTCAGTCAGTCATACAAGCAGCTAGCAGTAACACAAGCAGTCAGTCAGTCACACTAGCAGCTAGCAGTAACACAAGCAGTCAGTCAGTCATACAAGCAGCTCGCAGTAACACAAGCAGTCAGTCAGTCATACAAGCAGCTAGCAGTAACACAAGCAGTCAGTCAGTCACACTAGCAGCTAGCAGTAACATAAGCAGTCAGTCAGTCATACTAGCAGCTAGCAGTCACACTAGCAGCTAGCAGTAACACAACAAGCAGTCAGTCAGTCATACAAGCAGCTAGCAGTAACACAAGCAGTCAGTCAGTCATACAAGCAGCTAGCAGTAACACAAGCAGTCAGTCAGTCATACAAGCAGCTAGCAGTAAAACAAGCAGTCAGTCAGTCATACAAGCAGCTAGCAGTAAAACAAGCAGTCAGTCAGTCATACAAGCAGTTAGCAGTAACACAACAAGCAGTCAGTCACACAAGCTGCTAGCAGTAACACAAGCAGTCAGTCAGTCACACTAGCAGCCAGCAGTAACACAAGCAGTCAGTCAGCCACTAGCAGCCAGCAGTAACACAAAAAGTCAGTCAGTCACACTAGCAGCCAGCAGCATCACAAGAAGTCAGTCAGTCACACTAGTAGCTAGCAGTAACACAAGCAGTCAGTCAGCACTAGCAGCCAGCAGTAACACAAGAAGTCAGTCAGTCACACTAGCAGCCAGCAGTAACATAAGAAGTCAGTCAGTCATACTAGCAGCTAGCAGTAACACAAGCAGTCAGTCAGCCACTAGCAGCCCTTAGTAACACAACAAGCAGTTAGTCACACTAGCAGCTAGCAGTAACACAACAAGCAGTTAGTCAGTCACACTAGCAGCCCGCAGTAACACAACTAGCAGTCAGTCAGTCACACTAGCAGCTAGCAGTAACACAAGCAGTCAGTCAGTCACACTAGCAGCTAGCAGTAACACAGTCAGTCAGTCATACAAGCAGCTAGCAGTAATACTAGCAGTCAGTCAGTCATACTAGCAGCTAGCAGTAACACAAGCAGTCAGTCAGTCATATTAGCAGCTAGCAGTCACACTAGCAGCTAGCAGTAACACAACAAGCAGTCAGTCAGTCACACTAGCAGCCAGCAGTAACACAAGAAGTCAGTCAGACTAGCAGCTAGCAGTAACACAAGCAGTCAGTCAGTCACACTAGCAGCTAGCAGTAACACAAGCAGTCAGTCAGTCATACTAGCAGCTAGCAGTAACACTACAAGCAGTCAGTCATCACACTAGCAGTAACACAATCAGTCAGTCATACTAGCAGCTAGCAGTAACACTACAAGCAGTCAGTCACACTAGCAGCTAGCTGTAACACAAGCAGTCAGTCAGTCACACTAGCAGCTAGCAGTAACACAATCAGTCAGTCAGTCATACTAGCAGCTAGCAGTAACACTACAAGCAGTCAGTCAGTCACACTAGCAGTAACACAAGCAGTCAGTCAGTCATGCTAGCAGCTAGCAGTAACACAACAGTCAGTCACACTAGCAGCTAGCAGTAACACAACAAGCCGTCAGTCAGTCACACTAGCAGCCAGCAGTAACACTACAAGCAGTCAGTCAGTCACACTAGCAGTAATACAAGCAGTCAGTCAGTCATGCTAGCAGCTAGCAGTAACACTACAAGCAGTCAGTCAGTCACACTAGCAGTAACACAAGCAGTCAGTCAGTCATGCTAGCAGCTAGCAGTAACACAACAGTCAGTCACACTAGCAGCTAGCAGTAACACAACAAGCCGTCAGTCAGTCACACTAGCAGCCAGCAGTAACACTACAAGCAGTCAGTCAGTCACACTAGCAGTAATACAAGCAGTCAGTCAGTCATGCTAGCAGCTAGCAGTAACACAACAAGCAGTCAGGCAGTCACACTAGCAGCTAGCAGTAACACAACAAGCCGTCAGTCAGTCACACTAGCAGCCAGCAGTAACACTACAATACAAGCAGTCAGTCAGTCACACTAGCAGCTAGCAGTAACACAACAAGCAGTCAGTCAGTCACACTAGCAGATAGCTGTAACACAACAAGCAGTCAGTCACACTATCAGCCAGCAGTAACACAACAAGCAGTCAGTCAGTCACACAAGCTGCTAGCAGTAACACAAGCAGTCAGTCAGTCATACAAGCAGCTAGCAGTAACATAAGCAGTCAGTCAGTCATACTAGCAGCTAGCAGTAACACTACAAGCAGTCAGTCAGTCACACTAGCAGCTAGCAGTAACACAAGCAGTCAGTCAGTCATACTAGCAGTAACACTACAAGCAGTCAGTCACACTAGCAGTTAGCAGTAACACAATCAGTCAGTCACACTAGCAGCTAGCAGTAACACAAGCAGTCAGTCACACTAGCAGCTAGCAGTAACACAATCAGTCAGTCATACTAGCAGCTAGCAGTAACACAATCAGTCAGTCAGTCACACTAGCAGCTAGCAGTAACACAAGCAGTCAGTCAGTCACACTAGCAGCTAGCAGTAATACTACAAGCAGTCAGTCAGTCACACTAGCAGTAACACAACAAGCAGTCAGTCAGTCACACTAGCAGCCAGCAGTAACACAACAAGCAGTCAGTCAGTCACACAAGCTGCTAGCAGTAACACAAGCAGTCAGTCAGTCATACAAGCAGCTAGCAGTAACACAAGCAGTCAGTCAGTCATACTAGCAGTAACACTACAAGCAGTCAGTCACACAAGCAGCTAGCAGTAACACAAGCAGTCAGTCAGTCATACTAGCAGTAACACTACAAGCAGTCAGTCACACTAGCAGCTAGCAGTAACACAAGCAGTCAGTCAGTCACGCTAGCAGCTAGCAGTAACACAAGCAGTCAGTCAGTCACGCTAGCAGCTAGCAGTAACACAAGCAGTCAGTCAGTCATACTAGCAGCTAGCAGTAACACAAGCAGTCAGTCACACTAGCAGCTAGCAGTAACACAAGCAGTCAGTCAGTCACACTAGCAGCTAGCAGTAACACAGTCAGTCAGTCATACAAGCAGCTAGCAGTAACACAAGCAGTCAGTCACACTAGCAGCTAGCAGTAACACAATCAGTCAGTCATACTAGCAGCTAGCAGTAACACAAGCAGTCAGTCAGTCACACTAGCAGCTAGCAGTAACACAAGCAGTCAGTCACACTAGCAGCTAGCAGCAATACTACAAGCAGTCAGTCAGTCACACTAGCAGTAACACAACAAGCAGTCAGTCAGTCACACTAGCAGCCAGCAGTAACACAACAAGCAGTCAGTCAGTCACACAAGCTGCTAGCAGTAACACAAGCAGTCAGTCAGTCATACAAGCAGCTAGCAGTAACACAAGCAGTCAGTCATACTAGCAGCTAGCAGTAACACTACAAGCAGTCAGTCAGTCACACTAGCAGCTAGCAGTAACACAAGCAGTCAGTCAGTCACGCTAGCAACTAGCAGTAACACAAGCAGTCAGTCAGTCACGCTAGCAGCTAGCAGTAACACAAGCAGTCAGTCAGTCATACTAGCAGCTAGCAGTAACACAAGCAGTCAGTCACACTAGCAGCTAGCAGTAACACAAGCAGTCAGTCAGTCACACTAGCAGCTAGCAGTAACACAGTCAGTCAGTCATACAAGCAGCTAGCAGTAATACAAGCAGTCAGTCAGTCATACAAGCAGCTAGCAGTAACACAAGCAGTCAGTCAGTCATATTAGCAGCTAGCAGTCACACTAGCAGCTAGCAGTAACACAACAAGCAGTCAGTCAGTCATACAAGCAGCTAGCAGTAACACAAGCAGTCAGTCAACAAGCAGCTAGCAGTAACATAAGCAGTCAGTCAGTCATACAAGCAGCTAGCAGTAACACTACAACAGTCAGTCAGTCATACAAGCAGCTAGCAGTAACACTACAAGCAGTCAGTCAGTCATACAAGCAGCTAGCAGTAACACAAGCAGTCAGTCAGTCACACTAGCAGCTAGCAGTAACACAAGCAGTCAGTCAGTCATACAAGCAGCTCGCAGTAACACAAGCAGTCAGTCAGTCATACAAGCAGCTAGCAGTAACACAAGCAGTCAGTCAGTCACACTAGCAGCTAGCAGTAACATAAGCAGTCAGTCAGTCATACTAGCAGCTAGCAGTCACACTAGCAGCTAGCAGTAACACAACAAGCAGTCAGTCAGTCATACAAGCAGCTAGCAGTAACACAAGCAGTCAGTCAGTCATACAAGCAGCTAGCAGTAACATAAGCAGTCAGTCAGTCATACAAGCAGCTAGCAGTAAAACAAGCAGTCAGTCAGTCATACAAGCAGCTAGCAGTAAAACAAGCAGTCAGTCAGTCATACAAGCAGTTAGCAGTAACACAACAAGCAGTCAGTCACACAAGCTGCTAGCAGTAACACAAGCAGTCAGTCAGTCACACTAGCAGCCAGCAGTAACACAAGCAGTCAGTCAGCCACTAGCAGCCCGCAGTAACACAAAAAGTCAGTCAGTCACACTAGCAGCCAGCAGCATCACAAGAAGTCAGTCAGTCACACTAGTAGCTAGCAGTAACACAAGCAGTCAGTCAGCCACTAGCAGCCAGCAGTAACACAAGAAGTCAGTCAGTCACACTAGCAGCCAGCAGTAACATAAGAAGTCAGTCAGTCATACTAGCAGCTAGCAGTAACACAAGCAGTCAGTCAGCCACTAGCAGCCCTTAGTAACACAACAAGCAGTTAGTCAGTCACACTAGCAGCTAGCAGTAACACAACAAGCAGTTAGTCAGTCACACTAGCAGCCCGCAGTAACACAACTAGCAGTTAGTCAGTCACACTAGCAGCTAGCAGTAACACAAGCAGTCAGTGAGTCACACTAGCAGCTAGCATTAAAACACAAGCAGTCAGTCAGTCACACTAGCAGCCAGCAGTAACACAAGAAGTCAGTCAGACTAGCAGCTAGCAGTAACACAAGCAGTCAGTCAGTCACACTAGCAGCTAGCAGTAACACAAGCAGTCAGTCAGTCATACTAGCAGCTAGCAGTAACACTACAAGCAGTCAGTCATCACACTAGCAGTAACACAATCAGTCAGTCATACTAGCAGCTAGCAGTAACACTACAAGCAGTCAGTCACACTAGCTGCTAGCTGTAACACAAGCAGTCAGTCAGTCACACTAGCAGCTAGCAGTAACACAATCAGTCAGTCATACTAGCAGCTAGCAGTAACACTACAAGCAGTCAGTCAGTCACACTAGCAGTAACACAAGCAGTCAGTCAGTCATGCTAGCAGCTAGCAGTAACACAACAGTCAGTCACACTAGCAGCTAGCAGTAACACAACAAGCCGTCAGTCAGTCACACTAGCAGCCAGCAGTAACACTACAAGCAGTCAGTCAGTCACACTAGCAGTAATACAAGCAGTCAGTCAGTCATGCTAGCAGCTAGCAGTAACACTACAAGCAGTCAGTCACACTAGCAGTAACACAAGCAGTCAGTCAGTCATGCTAGCAGCTAGCAGTAACACAACAGTCAGTCACACTAGCAGCTAGCAGTAACACAACAAGCCGTCAGTCAGTCACACTAGCAGCCAGCAGTAACACTACAAGCAGTCAGTCAGTCACACTAGCAGTAATACAAGCAGTCAGTCAGTCATGCTAGCAGCTAGCAGTAACACAACAAGCAGTCAGGCAGTCACACTAGCAGCTAGCAGTAACACAACAAGCCGTCAGTCAGTCACACTAGCAGCCAGCAGTAACACTACAATACAAGCAGTCAGTCAGTCACACTAGCAGCTAGCAGTAACACAACAAGCAGTCAGTCAGTCACACTAGCAGATAGCTGTAACACAACAAGCAGTCAGTCACACTATCAGCCAGCAGTAACACAACAAGCAGTCAGTCAGTCACACAAGCTGCTAGCAGTAACACAAGCAGTCAGTCAGTCATACAAGCAGCTAGCAGTAACATAAGCAGTCAGTCAGTCATACTAGCAGCTAGCAGTAACACTACAAGCAGTCAGTCAGTCACACTAGCAGCTAGCAGTAACACAAGCAGTCAGTCAGTCATACTAGCAGTAACACTACAAGCAGTCAGTCACACTAGCAGTTAGCAGCAACACAATCAGTCAGTCACACTAGCAGCTAGCAGTAACACAAGCAGTCAGTCACACTAGCAGCTAGCAGTAACACAATCAGTCAGTCATACTAGCAGCTAGCAGTAACACAATCAGTCAGTCAGTCACACTAGCAGCTAGCAGTAACACAAGCAGTCAGTCAGTCACACTAGCAGCTAGCAGTAATACTACAAGCAGTCAGTCAGTCACACTAGCAGTAACACAACAAGCAGTCAGTCAGTCACACTAGCAGCCAGCAGTAACACAACAAGCAGTCAGTCAGTCACACAAGCTGCTAGCAGTAACACAAGCAGTCAGTCAGTCATACAAGCAGCTAGCAGTAACACAAGCAGTCAGTCAGTCATACTAGCAGTAACACTACAAGCAGTCAGTCACACAAGCAGCTAGCAGTAACACAAGCAGTCAGTCAGTCATACTAGCAGTAACACTACAAGCAGTCAGTCACACTAGCAGCTAGCAGTAACACAAGCAGTCAGTCAGTCACGCTAGCAGCTAGCAGTAACACAAGCAGTCAGTCAGTCACGCTAGCAGCTAGCAGTAACACAAGCAGTCAGTCAGTCATACTAGCAGCTAGCAGTAACACAAGCAGTCAGTCACACTAGCAGCTAGCAGTAACACAAGAAGTCAGTCAGTCACACTAGCAGCTAGCAGTAACACAGTCAGTCAGTCATACAAGCAGCTAGCAGTAACACAAGCAGTCAGTCACACTAGCAGCTAGCAGTAACACAATCAGTCAGTCATACTAGCAGCTAGCAGTAACACAAGCAGTCAGTCAGTCACACTAGCAGCTAGCAGTAACACAAGCAGTCAGTCACACTAGCAGCTAGCAGCAATACTACAAGCAGTCAGTCAGTCACACTAGCAGTAACACAACAAGCAGTCAGTCAGTCACACTAGCAGCCAGCAGTAACACAACAAGCAGTCAGTCAGTCACACAAGCTGCTAGCAGTAACACAAACAGTCAGTCAGTCACACTAGCAGCTAGCAGTAACACAAGCAGTCAGTCAGTCACGCTAGCAGCTAGCAGTAACACAAGCAGTCAGTCAGTCATACTAGCAGCTAGCAGTAACACAAGCAGTCAGTCACACTAGCAGCTAGCAGTAACACAAGCAGTCAGTCAGTCACACTAGCAGCTAGCAGTAACACAGTCAGTCAGTCATACAAGCAGCTAGCAGTAATACAAGCAGTCAGTCAGTCATACAAGCAGCTAGCAGTAACACAAGCAGTCAGTCAGTCATATTAGCAGCTAGCAGTCACACTAGCAGCTAGCAGTAACACAACAAGCAGTCAGTCAGTCATACAAGCAGCTAGCAGTAACACAAGCAGTCAGTCAACAAGCAGCTAGCAGTAACATAAGCAGTCAGTCAGTCATACAAGCAGCTAGCAGTAACACTACAAACAGTCAGTCAGTCATACAAGCAGCTAGCAGTAACACTACAAGCAGTCAGTCAGTCATACAAGCAGCTAGCAGTAACACAAGCAGTCAGTCAGTCACACTAGCAGCTAGCAGTAACACAAGCAGTCAGTCAGTCATACAAGCAGCTCGCAGTAACACAAGCAGTCAGTCAGTCATACAAGCAGCTAGCAGTAACACAAGCAGTCAGTCAGTCACACTAGCAGCTAGCAGTAACACAAGCAGTCAGTCAGTCATACAAGCAGCTAGCAGTAACATAAGCAGTCAGTCAGTCATACTAGCAGCTAGCAGTCACACTAGCAGCTAGCAGTAACACAACAAGCAGTCAGTCAGTCATACAAGCAGCTAGCAGTAACACAAGCAGTCAGTCAGTCATACAAGCAGCTAGCAGTAACATAAGCAGTCAGTCAGTCATACAAGCAGCTAGCAGTAAAACAAGCAGTCAGTCAGTCATACAAGCAGCTAGCAGTAAAACAAGCAGTCAGTCAGTCATACAAGCAGTTAGCAGTAACACAACAAGCAGTCAGTCACACAAGCTGCTAGCAGTAACACAAGCAGTCAGTCAGTCATACAAGCAGCTAGCAGTAACACAAACAGTCAGTCAGTCATACAAGCAGCTAGCAGTAACACAAGCAGTCAGTCAGTCATACAAGCAGCTAGCAGTAACACAAGCAGTAAGTCAGTCATACAAGCAGCTAGCAATAACACTACAAGCAGCTAGCAGTAACACAAGCAGTCAGTCAGTCATACAAGCAGCTAGCAGTAACACAACAAGCAGTCATTCAGTCATACAAGCAGCTAGCAGTAACACAAGCAGTCTGTCAGTCATACTAGCAGCTAGCAGTAACACAAGCAGTCAGTCAGTCATACAAGCAGCTAGCAGTAACACAAGCAGTCAGTCAGTCATACAAGCAGCTAGCAGTAACACAAGCAGTCAGTCAGTCATACAAGCAGCTAGCAGTAACACAAGCAGTCAGTCAGTCATACAAGCAGTAACACAAGCAGTAAGTCAGTCATACAAGCAGCTAGCAGTAACACTACAAGCAGCTAGCAGTAACACAAGCAGTCAGTCAGTCATACAAGCAGCTAGCAGTAAAACAAGCAGTCAGTCAGTCATACAAGCAGTTAGCAGTAACACAAGCAGTCAGTCAGTCATACTAGCAGCTAGCAGTAACACAAGCAGTCAGTCAGTCATACAAGCAGCTAGCAGTAACACAAGCAGTCAGTCAGTCATACAAGCAGCTAGCAGTAACACAAGCAGTCAGTCAGTCATACAAGCAGCTAGCAGTAACACAAGCAGTCAGTCAGTCATACTAGCAGCTAGCAGTCACACTAGCAGCTAGCAGTAACACAATAAGCAGTCAGTCAGTCATACAAGCAGCTAGCAGTAACACAAGCAGTCAGTCAGTCATACAAGCAGCTAGCAGTAACACAAGCAGTCAGTCAGTCATACAAGCAGCTAGCAGCCACACAAGCAGTCAGTCAGTCATACAAGCAGCTAGCAGCCACACAAGCAGTCAGTCAGTCATACAAGCAGCTAGCAGTAACACTACAAGCAGTCAGTCAGTCATACAAGCAGCTAGCAGTAACACTACAAGCAGTCAGTCAGTCATACAAGCAGCTAGCAGTCACACTACAAGCAGTCAGTCAGTCATACAAGCAGCTAGCAGTAACACAAGCAGTCAGTCAGTCATACAAGCAGCTAGCAGTAACACAAGCAGTCAGTCAGTCATACAAGCAGCTAGCAGTAACACAAGCAGTCAGTCAGTCATACAAGCAGCTAGCAGTAACACAAGCAGTCAGTCAGTCACACTAGCAGCTAGCAGTAACACTACAAGCAGTCAGTCAGTCATACAAGCAGCTAGCAGTAACACAAGCAGTCAGTCAGTCATACAAGCAGCTAGCAGTAACACAAGCAGTCAGTCAGTCACACTAGCAGCTAGCAGTAACACAAGCAGTCAGTCAGTCACACTAGCAGCTAGCAGTAACACAAGCAGTCAGTCAGTCACACTAGCAGCTAGCAGTAACACAAGCAGTCAGTCAGTCACACTAGCAGCTAGCAGTAACACTACAAGCAGTCAGTCAGTCATACAAGCAGCTAGCAGTAACACTACAAGCAGGTAGCCACAGGTAGAAGGAAGCTGTTTATCGCCATCATGATTGCCTCAACAACCTGTGGGGTACAGCATGTGATATCAGGAATGATGCGATTTACCTGCATTTCGACTGCTCGATAACAAGAAAACCCAACTGTACTGACACTGACAAATATATCTTCTATAGCAACTCTGGTTATCTGTATAGATTAGGTAATGTGTCATTCACCTTCTGTGTGTGTTTGTATGTTTAATAAATTGACGTGGTAAATCGCAGTGCCGCTGCTGTGTGTGTGTGTGTTTATTCAATAATTATTGAAGGAAGAGGATGGAGAGAAAAAAAAGCAGTCATTTAAAATGATAACATTATGTACATTTGCGTGTATATGGAAAAAAGCAACTGATAAATGAGCAAATGATGATGAATCATGTTAAAACAAGGCCGGGAGCAGATTGCAATAGTGGCTATGTACCAGTAATTGGAAAAATGAGAATAAAACTGCGGAAGACACAGAAATCCTCGAGAAATATGAAATTAGAACTAGATATGCTTAGAGTAGATAGACAGATGAGTGATAAGTACAGTACGGTAGTACAAAATAGATATAATGCTATTGAGAAAATACCGGACACCGAGAAGCAGTGGGAAATGATCAAACAATCGATTCAACAAACATCTTAAGAAGTAATGCCGGTGACTACAAGAAGAAATGGATGATAGAAGAAATACTAGAATTAATTTATGAAAAACTAAAACATAAGAAAGATGAACGGACATATAAAATATTGCACAAATAGATCCAGAACAAAAAGAGAAGCAAAGGAAGGATGGTTAAAGCAGAAATGTGAAGAAATTGAAAAACAACAAAAGAAAGACTCAAAATTTATGTACAATCAGTTACATGAATTAACAGGAAGAAAAGAAGTCAAAGTTTCAGGATGTGTGAAATCAAAGGAAGGAAATATAATAATTGGACATAAGATAATGGAAAAATTGACATAATGTATCAGCCAACTCTATGATGATGAAAGACCAGAGCTAAACAATTCAAACAAAGACATATGACCACCAATAATGCAGAGTGAAGTGTATGAAGCAATTCAACACATGAAAAGAGGCAAAGCTCCAGGTCCCGACAATATATCAATCGAAGAGATAAATGCATTATGGGAGTACAAGTCATAACAAAACTACTCAATGACATATATAACACTGGACACATACCCGAGGATCTACTAAGATCTATCTTTGTAGCATACCGAAGAAGTCAGGCGCCATTGATTGTGAAGACCATCGCACTATTAGTCTCATGAGCCATATGGAAAAAAAAATATTACTAAGAATCATTATAAGACGTGTAAGGAACAAAATAAAACCAGAAATAAGTGAAGAACAATGTGGATTTGTGGAAGGTAAGGACACCAATAATGCAATATACATCATGAGAACATTGATAGAAAGAGCTATATATGTGCTTTATAGACTTACACAAAAGCAATTGACAAAGTAAAGCATGTGGAAATAATCAATATGCTGGAGAAAGTAACCATTGATGACAAGGATGTGCGAATCATAAAACATGCACTGGCAACAAACATCAGCCATACAAATTAGCAGCCAGATAAATACATTGTCTTGAAATCGACATGTGACTGGCACTTACACCCAGGAATGTGGTTGGCAATAATGGCTTTCTTGATCTCCTTGGTTTTGCTGGAGAAGTTAGAGCTTGTCCACCATAAAGACACCAATACTAGATCTATCATGACACCCCAATACTAGATCTATCATGACACCCCAATACTAGATCTATCATCACATCCCAATGATCTCATTTAGGGCTGATTTTTGTATTATAGAGAATTGAATATATATTTTGTTAATGCCATATAGCTTAAATTGTAAAAACATTTGTAGTTAAAATAGGGATGTAAAGAAAATATCAGAGTTGTCATTTATTGACATATTTATTATGGAAATAATAGCGAATTGGTTGTCCTTGTACAGTGTGATAGTAGCTTTACACCAGCATCAGCAGTACACCATTCTCTTTCCTTATATAGCAGACACATTTTAACATAAACTTATCGACCGGCGAGATTCCCAATGATTATTTCAGGAAGCTGATTAAAGAGAGCTGTCGAAATGATTAAAACCTCCAAATGCAGGCTCAAATCGTAATAGGGTCAAAAAGGTTGTGTGTATAACCATGGATAGTTGAAATAACTTGTAGAAACTATATGGTGACCATTATGTATGGGGCGACCATAATGTATGACGACCATTATGTATAAGCGACCATTATTCTCCAGCCTAATAAACAAAACCCGCCACACCCAGGAAGGTAGAACTTTTATTTATTTATTTTTTTTTTATTATTATTATAGGCAGCTGCAAATGAATATCTCGCTTTTCTTTTCTTTGAAACTGTAAAGAGTTTTGTTGCTCAATTTGAGCACGTCTCATTTGAGAGATGATATCGTTAGTTTTCGACAGAATTAGGAACTGACAGAACAAGAAATGTAGAGCCGGTGATAACAAATCTCATGGATCAACATATGAAGATTGTGTTTGTGAAATGGATCTTGATCGTTGTTATAGTAGACCCCTACATTCCTCCCCTTTCCCCCCCCCCCCCCCCCCAAAAAAAAAAATCTCCTGTTTGGAGAAAATGAATAAAAATTAGTAGTGCGATTTCTTACCATACAAAGCATCTATTAAAAGACGAGTAAGGAAAAGAGCAAGAAGCAGACACAGAGTAAGATGGATCGACAACATTAAGGTTACTGCCTTTAAAGGTGAAGGATTCAATTGAAGTAAACGATTTTTTGTAAAACAAATCGCATTAGGGACTTAAGAAGTATAATGTGGTTGTGTCAACTAGCTTGTCGATACAATTAAAGTGGGTTCAATTTGCTACTTTTAAAAATATCAATCTGGCTTTAACAAACGAAATGGGCACATAAGTACACATAGTTCGAGAAGGTAATAACAACGAGGAAAGGCACTCTTACCTCTAGATTATGTTGCGGCGATGTTTGCTGTTAATTGTCCGACGATTGATTTTCTTGCTCGTATGTCCTTGGGTGGGTGTAAATTGTGTGGTAGTTTATTGCAAACTGAGATATCTACGCCTTTGTCCCCAGCAGATCTGACTAGCACGACACTTTTTGGGTACTGGGTTTGTCTTTGATCCATTCCCGCGTGATGGGGTCATCTCATGCTTTTGAGGACTACACCGCGAGCTTTTAGAATAGAATAGAATTGTTTGTTTTAGCTCCCCAGCTTTCACCTCTGGTAAGTCTCTAGAACAGTGGTGGCCAACTTGAGGTTGCCCGAGGGCCGGATTAAAGCCAAGGCCAAGACCCGCGGGCCACACTTAAGAATATCGTCAAAAATGACAGTAGGGACCTATGCGATATAGTAATATATAAATAATGCTTGCACTTTGACTACATATTTGATTTGTAACAAATCCATTAATTATTCATTTTAAAATTACCTTTAATGTCTCAGTGCGACGATTGTGACTTGTCACAGCTTTCCACCAGAGATTTGAAGTCCACTTCCATTTTTGACGTGGCGATTCGGAGAGTATGGGACAATGTCGAATCGGTCATTCTGTTCCTGGTCTTAGATTTAATTAACTTCATGGAAGAGAATGTTGTCTCGCAGAGATATGTGCTGCCGAATATAGAGCACATCTTTAGTGCCCATTTTCTCAGACACGGGTAACGTTCATTTGGTAGCAATTTCCAGAAGTCAGCTCCTAATGCCTTTACAGTACTGAGGAAGGGGTCACACTGAAGGTCACACAACTCTAGTTGAAGATCTGATGGCTGGCACTCCACTGTGCACTTAATTGGGTTATTAAAAAGTTCCGTTTGCGGACGAAACATTTCAAAATCTTGAAATCGTCGATCAAATTCACAAATGAAATGTTCAATGTCAGCTGCGTACTTACTGAAGTTTGCACTTTCTATCTCTGACAACAACTGCTTACAACTTGAAAAATGGAACAGATCATTTTTTTGCAAAGAAAGTCTAAATAGATTCAGCTTCTTTTTAAAACCATCAACATATCCCATCAATTGAAAAATGGTTTGCTTTTCCCCTTGTAGCTGCAAATTCAATATGTTCAAATGTTGTGTGATGTCTGTGAGATATGCCAGATTATGAAGGAAATTAATGTCTTTGAGTGCATGTTGAAGATCAATGGAGCATGGTAAGTTCTCTCGCAGGAAGTCATAAATGTCATTCTTCAGTTCAAAAAATATTATTAAACATTTCCCTCGACTAAGCCATCTTACTTCTGTATAAAGCAGGAGATCACCGTAGCTAGAATCTACTTCCTCTAAAAATGATAAAAACTTCCTGTGATTTAAAGACTGGTGTCCTCCTCTTATCAAATTTGTTATTTTCACAACAGTAGCCATGGTGTCTTTTAGATTTATGGACTTTGCACAAAGGGCCTCTTGATGAATTATGCAATGCAATGTAGGTACGTTAATTTTGTTTTGCTTTAGAAGTCCAACAAAACCAGTATTTGAACCAATAAAAGCTTTGCAACCATCAGTACACACTGCAGACTACTTTCCAAAACCACCTACTTCATCTACGGCACTATGAACTGCAGAAAATATGTCTGTCCCTCTACAAGTGTCATGCAAAGAGCAAACTTTCAACAATTCTTCAATAACAGTAAAATCCTCCTGGATAACTTTAACAAAAATAAGAAGCTGGCAAGTGTCAGTGATGTCAGTACTTTCATCAATCGCGAGCGAAAAATATGAGCAGTTTTCAATACAAGATTTTAAACTTTGAGACAGTTGCAGACTGATGTCTTCTGTTCTTCTGGCTACAGTTTGTTTTGAAAGAGGCACAGATTCAAATTCTTTGGCTATTTTTTCTTGACCGAATGCCTTTGCCATTTGAATCGCACATTTCTTCACAAAATTTCCGTCAGTAAAGGGTTTTTTAGATTTTGCAAGCTCATAGGTAACTGTATATGATGCAATGATCGATGACTCTTTAATTTTATTGCCCTTTGTATACATACTTTGCTGTTGATTCAACTTTGTCTTCAGCTGTTCAACCAAAAGCTTCCTAGCTTCAATGCTATGTTTCTCATACATGTTTTGATGATGTGTGGCATAGTTCCGTTTTAAATTATATTCCTTCAAACGGCTAACACTTGAACGCAAATTAAGCACTGAGGTTTACTATCCTTATTGAAGATGAACAAATAATCTAATTCCCATTCAGGTTTAAATATGCGATTTTCACAATCAACTTTTCTACGTTTTAACATGATTTAATACAAAATCTCACATCAAAGTTAAAAGTCACAGAATGTTGGTCCACTATCGAAAATAAGTCCAGATTTGACAGTTATACACAGACTTGTGTTTGACAATGAAATCAAAAGATTGTGACCAAATAAACACGTTGCAGTCATTTTATGGACAAGACAAGACGATGGATTCAAAGGGAATGAAGGCGAACAGTGAAACATTTTGAATGTAACTTCAAAGACAGAATTAGAGCTACGAAGTCCCCTCACCCCTGTCCCTCCCAACCTCATTAACCCCTTACCGCGAAATGAAAGAGCCACCACAAGTCCAGACGACAAATGTTGAGCCAAAGATCTGACGCTATCACCGCACTGACAATAAAGCAACTTTGCGGTACCAACTCGAAGCAAAGACTTTGAATATTGTCGGCACCATTAGTTGTGCAGTGTGTGTGTGTGTGTGTGTGCGTGCGTGCGTGCGTGCGTGCGTGCGTGTTTTGTGTGTGTGTGTGTGTGTGTGTGTGTGTGTGTGTGTGTGTGTGTGTGTGTGTGTGTGTGTGTGTGTGTGTGTCTCTGTGTGTCTGTGTGTCTGTGTGTCTGTGTGTCTGTGTGTGTCTGTGTGTGTGTGTCTGTGTGTGTGTGTGATTTGAAATTATGTTGCCAATCTAGCTGTTGCGAGAAATTGACAGAGATTTTCAAATTGTGTTTAACTCCGACACGGATTAAAACCAGGAGAAATCCGCTATTAGGGGTAAAAAATGAAGTAAGTCCGTGGAGCTTCGCGGGCCAAGAAAACTAGGCTGGCGGGCCGGATCCGGCCCGCGGGCCGCCATTTGGCCACCCCTGCTCTAGAGAATAGGATCTGAATTTTGCGTGTTAATATGTTTTTCCCTGCAGCCGTGTGTACAGGGGTCCCTCGCCGTAAAGGCAGATAACTCCGCCTACGTGGGTACTCATATTTGTGTCTGTCGCTGAGTAATTGACGTTTAAAGCCGAGCCTTGCTACTGAGACCAAGGGTACTTACTGCAGAGAGAATTCACGAATAAAAACTTCAACTGGTGCAGCCGAGATTTGAACTCACAGCCTCTCTGTCTTGAAACCGGCGTCTTGCTTCAAGACCAACCAGTCCCCCATAGAATAGGATGTTCACGTTTGGCTCCCAGATCGGACATTAAAGGTCAGCTATGAGTTGCTGACAACATTCAGTTCATTTTTGTGTACGACAACTTCGCTCCCTGTGAACTGTACTACTTCAATCCCTTTGCGATGTATTTGCTATAGGACTTTCCTTACCTTTAGCATTGATGCCCTCGCGGTTTAAACGAGAAAAAAATTAGAAGCAACGGATCGTGTAAGAATACACAAGGAAGCTAACATTCTGGTAAATCGGATAACTATTACACATACAAGTAGCACACAATTACATCCTTCATTACAGTTTACATTTGCCGTAGTGTGGCTGCTCGTACTTGTACGGTTTTTTTGTCATTACATAATTTCATTACAGCGTGTTTTCTTTGTTTGTGTCTCTATATTTAGAGAGAAATTTGCCGACAAACTTTTGATTAAACTGTTCGGGTCTTAGACGCAGAGAAGTTAGAGTTTCAGCCAGAAGAACTGGACATGTTGACAGCGGTTGCTTTTTTGCTCCCAGCAACTGATGGTTTTTGTTCGACCACACATCGAGATGCTGGTATAGCCAAGTATCTGGTTCTTGAAGCCAGCAGTATTTTGATTGGTTATTGATCCAGCAATCCATTTTTGACAATAGAAACAAGGAAAAGAGTTCTTAAATGTTATGTAGAGCCAGTCTTAACATATGGATGTGAATCGTGGACAATAAGACAACAGGTAAAAAAATTACTGGAGGCTGTAGAAATGTGGTTTTACAGAAGGACGTATTGTGTATATGGCCCTTTTCGTCTTGTCAGACAGTCTAGTGGAGGCTATTGTGTATATGGCCCTTTTCGCCTTGTCAGACAGTCTAGTGAAGGCTATTGTGTATATGGCCCTTTTCGCCTTGTCAGACAGTCTAGTGAAGGCTATTGTGTATATGGCCCTTTTCGCCTTGTCAGACAGTCTAGTGAAGGCTATTGTGTATATGGCCCTTTTCGTCTTATCAGACAGTCTAGTGGAGGCTATTGTGTATTTTTTTGAGGTTTTGTTTTTGTCGAACAGCTTCTCACTTGGCTAATTCTACCAATGTTTGACAAACACACACGGCCACAGAATGAACAAGTCAGGCCCACTGGTCCACAGGGTTTTCCATCCTTTTTCATGAGTTTTTTCTCTTCTAAGTTTTGCCTTAGCACAGTCTCAACTGATGTTAGACCGTTCCTTATACATGCTCTTCATGATGTGCGATAACTTGCCAGATGTTCCCAGTCATATTCACATATGGAGAAGTCATTGAGAGATGACTGACAGATATCTCTATATCTGAGAGGAATTGTTTCTTTAATATTGAGATACATTATGAGATTCTTGATTGTCAACATGTTGAAAGAGAACAGATTACTTCTTCAAGTGAAGAAAGGTCAATCGCCATTTTTATTCATGAATCCCACGAATCCTCCATCATTCAGCTCCAAGACCGCTGTAGAAAACAATGATATTTATTATTTTATGCTATCTTTTTCAGATCTGATCGTTGATATTCTTCACTTTGAAATCTGACATGACCTTTACATTACAGTGAACCTTCACATTTATTTTTCATGTGCAATAAGCTTTATTTTTCAAATCTATTCTAGTTTTATTTTACATATGTAGTATGAAATCAAACGAAATGAAAGCTGATACAAGACGTCGAACATTTTAGCCAATTGAAGATTTGCTTTCTTAAATTCAAACGAGGCGAGAATTCTTGTGCCTTCCGGTCCGAAACATCTAACTTTTTTACATCAAATTTTTATACCGAGTTTGATGTCCTTCGGCCATTAATCATCTATTCAGACTGTTCCGAAACGGGAACATGAAACACAGGCACGCGACGTCACATGTGTCTCTGAATGTTACCAGCCATTGGTATCTCGTAACTTGCTGTCACATGTGTCTCTGAATGTTAGCAGCAGCTGGGTATCTCGTAACTTGCTGTCACCTGTGTCTCTGACTGTTAGCAGCAGCTGGGTATCTCGTAACTTGCTGTCACCTGTGTCTCCGACTGTTAGCAGCAGCTGAGTATCTCGTAACTTGCTGTCACCTGTGTCCCCGACTGTTAGTAGCAGCTGAGTATCTCGTAACTTGCTGTTACATGTGTCTCCGACTGTTAGCAGCAGCTGAGTATCTCGTAACTTGCTGTCACCTGTGTCTCCGACTGTTAGCAGCAGCTGAGTATCTCGTAACTTGCTATCAGTTATGGGCTATGACGTCGAATACAGCATGAGCTGATCAAAGTCAGCGATTCATATGTGACCTCTGGCGTTATATCAGCACACCAGAGCTGATAAAGATCCTTTTCCATTTCCCCTTACTAGCCCTAAAGACTAACCAGCCTGACCAAGTGGGAAAGAACCAGAAATATAATCCGGCTGTCAACAATTCACCTTCTGTCTAATTTTTTAGACTAAAAGAATTGGATATCATTGCTTTACAGGAAACTACAACACGTCGCAAATTACGCCCACTAAATTTCTTTCTTTTTTTTTTCAAGAGGGAACGGGGGGGGGGGGGGGGGGGATTGATTAGCCATTTAGTAAACGAAACACGCGCGCGCGCCGAACGCCTGAACCTGATAGCATCTTTTCAAAGGGTAATATTTCCGCCCGAACTAGTAGAAAAATTGTTGACAAGAAAACTATGGAAAATGACATTTGTTGTTTAAATAAATAAAAAAACAAACAAAAAAACACTTTTCTGATTAATTAAAACTAGAATATTCCCATTTTATGTTACAAAATGGAAATGATTTTTCAATAACCTTTAGTTTCCTTTTCTTAAAATTAATATTTATTTTCACACGTAAATGACATCAAATATTGCATCAAGAACTAACCAAGTTCAGATTGAAGCCAACCCAAGGTGCAGTGTTTATCATTGTAAAAACCGCTGTCATAAAATATTTGTATTATTATTAAATATTTGTAGTCAAAGACATCACCTCAGTGCAAAATAAAGACAAGTGGAACAATATTAAAACAGGTAAATGAATTTAAATATTTGGGAACTTTGTTAACCTCAGACGGAAGATGTACAAAAGAGGTGAGATGCAGAATGGCTCAGGCAAAAGCAGCTTTAAAAAAAATGAGTAAGATACTATGCAATCCATTTTTGACAATAGAAACAAGAAAAAGAGTTCTTAAATGTTATGTACAACCAATCTTGACATATGGATGCGAATCATGGACAATAGGACAACAGACAAGAAAATCACTGGAGTCTGTAGAAGTGTGGTTTTACAGAAGAATGATGAGAGTACCATGGACAGCTAAGAAGAGTAATGAAAATGTCATGAGAGAGGTCAAAGCAAAAAGAGAGCTAATTTCAAATATTAGGAAGAGACAATCATGTTTTGGCCATGTAATGAGAAAAGAACAACTGGAATATATTGCAACAACTGGAAAAATTGAGGGACGAAGAGATAGAGGGAAGCAAAAAGAAAAAATAACAGGCAGCTTAAGAGAATGGCTTGGCAGAAGGTCAACAACAGAAATGATAAATAGCTCCCAAGATCGAAGATTGTGGAGAGACATGATCACCTACGGCAGTAGGCACGGTACTTGATGATGATGATTTGTAATCAAGAGTTCATGTTCCTGGCCATGATACAGTCGTAGGCGGCGTAGGCCAAGTAAAGTGCTCAGCATGGACCAGTCTTTGTTCCTGATTGTTGAGACAATTGAGTTAGTTTACTTAATTGTATCGATGTAGCCACATTAACTTTATATAGCTAATGTTTCTTGGTTATAATTAAACCTGATTCTATAATTATACGTTTATTTTATTTGGTAGAGTTCCATGGCCACATTTTATGATACTGGTGGTTGCTTCCTTTTTGGTCTGCGCACACATAATAAAGTGTGTCATGTTTCGACATTCACAAGAAAGATAAGTTTCAACTAGTTTCAATGGAATGGTCATAAGTAGGGATATTCGATATCGTCTCAGCAGTGAAGATTAACTATATGATTATGATGATTATAATACGAGTACTTCACACCGCCGACTTATTCTTAAAGTTCTAATGATAGGAAGAACGGAATAAAACAATAAAGAAAAAAATGAATAAAAGAAAGAAAGAAAGAACAATCCGCAGATGTAGAAGAAGAAGAAAATAAAGAGACGAAAGGGATCATGTTCTTCCACAATTTTTTATCCAATGGGCATCATATCAATTCTGTTGTTCAGTGTTTTCCGTGCCACCAAGCTTCTCCCTTTGTCGTCCGAGATCACTCTACAATAGAATCTTCAATCCAACGCTGTGTTACCAATGCCAGTCCTGGACCCTAGATGCAAGATCAAGTTAAATAACCTCTACTGAGATGAAATTGTTTAGACAAATGATAGGAAACAGCCTGAGAAATAAGATCGGAAATGAAGAACTGAGAAAAAAGCTAGGAATAACACCCCGCCATAGAATATATAAAGAAAAAAAACAGATAAAATGGTTTGGTCATGTGACAAAGCAAAAAGATCAAAACACAACACAACGAGCCCTCAATAAACGTTGCAAGAGCACCAGACCCAAGGACCGACCGCGAAAAAGATGGATTGATGGAATACTGGAAATACTAGGAAACATAACAGCTGCAGAGGCGAAGAGAAGAGCAAAAGACCGCAAATTATATCTTCCCTCGACGCTGAAAGGTAAATGAGGAAGGAAAGAAGAAGAAGAAAATCTCTCTTTCTCTGTGTTTTGTTAGTTGTAACCAGGTACTCATGGCTCATTGAGTTATTTGCAGGTCATCATCATTTTTGCACTCCGAACATGTCCAAAATACATTTGTACACAAATGAGCACTCAAATATAGGAATTGTGTACATTTGTACACAAATGAACATTCAAATATAGGAATTGTCATCAACCTATGTACTCCCCCAAACCCCCACTGTTCCCTTTCTGGCGATTACGCATAATATGGCTGAGACCGTACATCGGTGACGTTACTTACTGTTGATATTTATATACTAATGGCACTTTGAGAGTTCCTTCCCTTTTTCGTCTGTTGTCCAGTATCCTTGTAACCGACGCAATGTGCCGTCTTCGCATAGACATTTGGCTACCATGAAGCACCATTTCTCTGTGTCTCTTAACCTGATGGTGCACGTTGCCATCGTTCCTCTTGCCCATCAGTGGTGTTGTCAGACCGCTTTAGTCTTGTCTTAACCTTGTTTTGTTTCCCCTCAAGTGGACTTTCAGTATATTATTTAGTCTTCGTGTGTTCTAAAATTGTCACTTGCAGTGTCGAAATCTTAAATAGTTCCCTCATCAGCTGTTTTAATACTTCATTATTTATTTTATTCTTTATTCACCCAATTCTTCTATAAACCCATTTCAAAGTCTTCACTTTTTCAGTTTTTTTTTTAATTCAGTGTCCATGCTTCTGCACCATAAATGAAGGTTGAGTATATATATAGCGCTTTAGTATTCTCCATTTTAGTTACGGTGTTTTTTGCTTTTGTGTGAGTATATCTTTATTCTGCGTTTAAGCTCCCTGTGGAGCATTGGTCTTCAACAAACACTTTCCAAGCTGTTCTGTTTCTTGCCATTCTTTTTAGATCATTCCATGTCTTCCCCGTCATCTTCATCTCTGCTTCCATCTGTCTTCTCCAAGAATATTTCGGTCTTCTTTGTCTTTATCCTTGGGGATTCCCAAAAAAGGGCCTGTTGTGCAATAGTCTCAGTTGGCTTCTGCAGTGTGTATCCATTATCCAGCGCCATCGTCTTCGCTGTATCTCTTTATACACAGGTATTTGACTAGTACATTTCCATAATTCTATGTTAGTGATTTTGTCCTGACATTTCCATCCCTTTATTCTGGGTAAGCATCCATTAATGAAAATCTGTATCTTCATGATTGTCATTTTTATTGTTTTCCATGTTTCACAGCCATATAATAAGACTGACATAACATTGCGGTTGAAAATGTTTATGTTCGTATTTAACCTAATTTCTTTGGACTTCATTTATGTTGCCCAGTGTGAATATGAATGCTCCTCTTGCTTTTGATATCCTTATTTTGGTACCATTCTCTGTTCTTCCTTCTTTGTCTATATTACTGCCCGATGCGGAGACGGCACTCAACGATGAACGATGAGATATTGCCAATTGCATTAATTCTCATAATGTTGGTCTTATCTCTATTTATTTTCAGTCCCAGCAGTTGTGATCTCTCATCAAGAATGCTAATTTTTATCTTGTATCTGTTAATGGTTATGTGTTAGGAGAGCTATGTCATCAGCAAAGTCTAAATCATCAAGTTGCTTGGTCAGTGACCACTGGATTCCGTTTCTGCTGTTCTGAGTTATTTTCATAATCCAATCTATGGCCAGTAGAAAGAGAAATGGAGACAGAAGGCATCTCTGCATTACTCCTGTTTTTATTTCAAATGTTTTTGTAAGCTGTCCTTCGTGCACAACGCTACATTTCATTCCTTCATACATTGTTCTAGGGAGCCGCGATAGCTCAGTTGTTAGTGAACTTCACTACAAAGGACAAGGGGTAGGGTTCGATCCCAGCCGACGGCTTCCGTGTTCACCCAGTCTTAAATGGGTACCGGATGTTTTTCTGGGAAAGTAAAGCAGCACGGGCGTAATACCGACCACATTACCTCAAAAATCATGTGCGGAAGGTCTGTAAAATATAGGGCCACTAACACCATATTTACCTATACGCCACTTGGCGTGGCGGGGGTACTTTAAGAAGAATACATTGTTCTTATCAGGTTAATCAACTTTATGGGGATAGTATGCTGTGCATGTTGAAATTTGAAAACATGCTCACTGTCCTACTAGTAGAACTTGAATGTTTCACGTGTAATCTCAAATGTGTCGGTTTGGGAGGGGGGGGGGGAAGAGAAGAAGGGGGGGGGGGGGTTGGCCATACCTTTGAAAAGAAGGAGGTTCATGATATCCCTTGTGTAGGTTGGAGGGGTTGGTCATACCCCTGACAGAAAGATAATGTTCAGGATATCACCTGTGTTGGTTGGAGGGGTTGGTCATACCCCTCACAGAAAGATAATGTTCAGGATATCACTTGTGTAGGTTGGAGGGGTTGGTCATACCCCTGACAGAAAGATAAAGATAACGTTCACGATATCACTTGTGTAGGTTGGAGGGGTTGGCCATACCCATAAGAGAATGAGGTTCATGATATCACTTGTCTACGTAAGTCTAACTATCTGGATATTCTTAATCAATCCCGACCATTTTCACATTTACTCTTTTTCCTGTCTCCATCCACTTTCTCCATGATTAGACCTTACGTAAACTAAGAAGGATCATCATCATGTGCCATATCGATTGGCGTAGGCGATCATGTCCTTCCACAATCTTCTATCCACAGTCCATCGTATCAATTCTAATGTTGACTGTTTTCCATGCCATGACACCAAGCTATCCAGTATTTTCTCTCTTTGTCGTCCGCGATCTCTCTTTCCTTTTATTTTGCCAGTTGTAACCAAGTATTACAACTTTCCTCTTCTCATGATGTGCCCGAAAAATGTTGACTGTTTCTTTCTAGTGTTTTCAGGAGCTCCGTTTTTATGTTGACCTCTTTGAGAATTTCCTCGTTGTTCTTTTTAGCTGTCCAGGAAATTTTCAAAATTCTTTTGAGAATTCCCATCTCTGTGGCCTCTAATCGTCTTTATTGACTATATGAACTACACCGATGAACTCTCTTTCTCACTAAGAAGGATAGATTTTAATAAAAGAAGAAGACAGATGCCCTTCACACCCGCGTATTGAATTAATGTCATAGTACCAATAATTATTTTATTTTATTTTACCGGTACATTGTTTTGTCTTTGCGAAATGTGGTTAAAATTGTTCTTTCCCACAGAAAATCTGGTGCTAGGGCGGGCGAACCTAGAAGCTGTCGAGAAGGATCAAACCCTGACCTTCCTGTCTTCTGTAGATCAGTTTAATAACCACTGCTGCACCGATGACGTTTTTTTTTTTCTGCCACAACACGTTCCAATAAACTTATAAAATATTTGAATCAGAGCTGTTAAGATTATATAAGTAATTGAGAACAGGTGTTGTTGTACGCATGTTTTATGACACAGCAATCTTACTGCAATTACTATATTATAATTATCAATTTGCTATTGCCAAATTGTATTGAAGATCAGTTACTTGTATCCAGTGATATAGGCTTCCTAGATGCCATCCGCACATTTTCATCTCCCCTTCAGTTACTGATGCTAAAGACAAAACGAATTAATTTTCTTGTTATCTAGATTTGCCGAAAAAATAGCAAAGTACCCCCGTCACGCCAAGTGGCGTATAGGGAATATGGTGTTATTGACCATAAATTTTACAGACCTTCAGCACATAATTTTCGGGGTAATGTGGTTGGTATTATGCCCGTGCCGCTTTACTTTCACAGAAATAAAATCCGGTACCCATTAAAGGCTGGGTGAACCAGAAGCTAGGGATCGAACCCTACCTCTTGTCCTTTGTAGTCCAATTCACTAACCACTGAGCTATCGCGTCTCCCTGATTTTCCGAAGCTATATAAGAATTCTGTGGCCTCATTTCTTATTATTCTTATTATCAAAGACACCGATCCCCACAATTTGTTTTATTTGAAGACAGGAAAGAAACAGTGAACTATTTTTGTGTGTGTGAAGCTTTTCACAGTAACTGAAAATTTCAGTTTATAAGGGACTTTGGAGAAAAGGGTAAACACGCAAGTACGACAGAATTTGCAACAATAATTGTTAAATCACAGCCTGCATTTCAATTTTATGTACGCATAAAACAATAACATAGACTGTCCCACCAGGAGCATTACCAACATACCAGCCGGGCCCACACATTCACGAACATTGTTATTAATTGAATAGTAACTCTTGTTTTATGAAGAACACTTTGTTCGTGTTCCTTATCGAATTAGTCTTATGAATTATATAATGAGTGTAATTGACGTTTCAAGTCGGGCCTCGCTGCTGAGATGAGGAGTGCTTGCCACAGAGAGAAATCATAAATAAAAAACCCAACTGGAGCAGCTGGGATTTGAACTCACAACCTCTTTGTCTCTAGACCGAGGAGGTTTCGGTTCTTGGTGAGGTCAACAAGTTTATTTCTATCGAAGGTGAAATAAAAACTGTGACATCAACACTATTTTTACTAAGCATGCAGCCCCATAGAAACTTCTCGACAGACCCCATTGAAGGGATAAGTACTGCAACTGGTTTTTAACATTTATTTTCGTGGTAAAAGAATTCACTTCTCAAGTGTGTTGAGAGTTGTTGACTTATTTCTGCGAATATTCAGTCACAATCGCTGATTTTCTGCATTCTCTCTGTTTTCCCAGTTATTGCAAAGGGAAGGGGCAGCTGGGATTTTCCCTCAAGGGAATGGAGTGTTGACGTAACTTGTTATACTTTTTAGTGGGGGACTGGTTGTTCTCGAGAAAAGATGCCAGCTTCGAGACTGAGAGATTGTGAGTTCAAATCCTGGCTGCACCAGTTGGAATATTTATTTGTGATTTGGGCAACTACCCCTGGTCTTAGCAGCAAAGCCCGACTTGAATCGTCAATTACTCATCGACGGAAAAAAAAATATGAGTACCTCAGAAGTCGAAGTTATCTTCTACCTGTGCGGCGAGGGACCCCTGTGCACATGGCTGCCAGGAAAAAACGGACTAACACGCACAATTCAGTTCCTAGACTCTAGGGACTTCGCCAGACGTGAAAACTAGTGAATGCAAATAAATAAAAATAAATACTTTCCAGTAGAGAGAAGACAATTTTAACGAACGTGTCAATTCTTGTTAGTTTCATTATCCACTGACCGACTTACAACCAACGTGACTAACCACTTCTTACGGGGCAAAGGCAAAATTTCTCCTTGTACTGCACATCAAGTCTGGCCCACATTTATCGCTTCTATTTTCCACATGTTCCGACATGTTTAAATTGATGTAAAGGATGTCCCCCACAGATAATGTTCTAGAGGAGAACTGTTTAATAAAAAATTTCTGCGGTAATTGGAGGTGAGGGATCTATGCCCTTCCTCGCTGTTGTTGCCTGACCTAACTGTCAAGATAAATTCATATTTGGTCAGGTTCTAGTGGAGAACTTATGGCCGGAAACAAGCCCACTTTGACGTGAGCCGCAAGCCAGCACGTTGACGTCATAACCATAATCTACTGACAGTCCAGAAATGAAAGTAAGAAAAATTGGGAAATTTGTTTAGTGGACTGGCAAAACTGTTTTATTCTTTAAATGGACAAAATGGACAAAATGTACAACTAACTCCCCGCTTTCTTTCTATCTCTCCAGTAACTCTCAAAGCAATGATGGCTGCAACCAGCTTCTTCTATTCATCCTCTCTGTTGCTCGTTTTAAACTGATGAAGTCCAGGCTTGTCCATTATTGAATGTTGTACGGACTCCTCTCATTTCTTCTGTCTTCCATGTTCTTTCCGTAGATTCCGTTCCCGGCAAGATCATATTTATTAGACCCAAAGAGCGATATATATATATATATATATATATATATATATATATATATATATATATATATATATGTTACAGATTGTGTACTATCTTCGCATCTATGAGCATATCCCACATTGTGTACCGTCTCCGCATATTTATGACAAATTGAATGCAGCTTCGGTATTTCTTCCCTGTGCAGTGGACCGTGGCCGAAACGAGAAAGAGAGAGATTCGCGGTTGTGCGCTGTAATTACCCTGCTGGTCGAAGGGTCAAACCGTGTAAGGGTTCTAAAAATATGTGAGTGGGGGGAACACTGTCTAGGTTCGTTCGCTTTCGTCAGCTTTGACCTCTGACGAAGTCCCACCCACTCAATTTTGTGGGACTGAATTTTGCGTGTAAAGTCTGTTTTATCCCATTACAGGATGCCCCTCGCCATGCAGGCAGATTTACTCCGACTTCAGAGGTACTAATTTTTAGGGAATTAGTAAAACCCAGGTGTCCTCGCCAGGGTACGAACCCCGGCTGTTGCCGTGGTAAGCCAACCGCCTATCGATTGCGCTAACCGGACACCACTGTCTAGGTTACCGCGACTACAAAGACAGTGACCATGTCTATAAGTATCTAAGAGGCCACACATAAATGTGTGTATACATGTGTACTCACACAAAAATGCGCATATATACATATACAAAACATAACTGCACATGCATATATATATATATATATATATATATATATATATATATATATATATATATGTACACATATGCATACAAGCATACCCGTACCCATACATATGAGCACATGCATGCATATGCAAATCCATACAGGGACAATCATATATGTGCAGAAAAGTGCGCATAACGCCACCATAACCAGAAGAATAAACACCGAGGTCAGTGTGCATACACAAAGGAGAAAGAATAGAACCGAAGAATAACAGGTACTTGAAAGGCGGAAAGAATGATATGTCTGAGAGTGGGGTACAATAAGAAACATGTGAAAGATAAGTAGCATAGACAAAAGAGGTATAGGAGACCATCTAAGTATCGCAGTGGGGTCTAGTAGAGGAGAGCTATGAATGACACGGCATAGTAGATAGATTAAAGTACCCAAACGTGGGCAGCAAAGAAGACTAGCAATATGGAAGGGGACATTAAAAGGAAACAATGTATACGAGTGAGATACATTCATGCCACGTGGGGTCAGCGAACCAGATTGAACTATAAGGCGATTCTCCAAAGCAAACCGGCTACGGTTGCCAGAGTGGCAAAGGATAATGCCAGTGATGCGGATGTTGTCTTTGCCCTTGTGGTCCGATTTATTGAAATGGGAAGACACTGGAGTACCAGTATTCTGTTGAACATCTCGAAGATGTTCACAAAATCGTTCCGCTAAGCGTCTCGAGACTCGCCAATATAAGTCATGTGGCATCGTTGGCCACATAGCATAAATGATGTTAAGGGACACACATGTGAAGCCATGCTTAATTTCGAACCGTCCGTTAGGGAATAAAACATAGTCAGTGGGGAGCACAAGGGCGCAGGTGATGCAATTACGTCCACAAGGGGTACCCAAGTGTTGATGGTCGGAGAGGGAGAGATGGCTCCTAACCAGAATATCTCCCAAATTCCTGTCGCGTTTGAAGGCGATCATCGGGGGATCACTAAAGAGTAGATGAGTAGTGGGATCAGAGTGGAGAATGGAACGGCAGCGGTTATGAGGATGATAGGTGAGGGTGAGTATAGTTCTCTCAGAAAGCGGGGTGGGGGGGGGACGTTGGATGGAGTGCTGGAGGATCGAGTCTGGATAAAGCCGGCGGCTGAAGAAACCTAACATGAGGTGAGCCTGTTGAAGGAAATCCTGGTCATCCTGGCAGATGCGACGAAGACGTAATAACTGTGAGAACGGAATTGGATTACAAGAAGGTGAATGTGATGAAGTATAGAGAAGATAACAATGGGCGTCTGTGGGTTTATAAAAAATCGAGGTGTGGAGGTCAGAGGTACCCAAGGAAACAATAAGATCTATAAAGGTAACAGAGGAAGTGGATATACAAGATGTGATCTTGATAGCTTTGTGATAGATGCCACTGTAGTCGATAAACCTGGAGAGGTCATCCTCAGCTAGATTTGTAAGTCCGAAGCAGTCATCAATATACCGGAGGTAGATGGTGGAAAGGGGACCTTGATACGAATTGAGAATTTGGTGTTCAAGGTAACCTATAAATAGGCAAGCATAGCTAGGGCCCATCTTGGTGCCCATGGCTACTCCACTAACTTGATCATAGAAATCATCATTGTACTCAAAGGTATTGAGGTTGAGTACAAGCTCAGTAAGGCGGAGAAGAGTGGCAGTATGGGGGATAGAAGTGTAGAGAGAGAGCAAACATCAAGAACGAAAAGTCGGTATGAGCGACCCCGGGAGAGGGAGATGAAAGAGAATATCCTCAAGACATTGTTTGTGTCTTTGACATTTGAGGGATGACTAACTACCATGGGCTGGAAGACACTGTCTAGATAGTCCGATATGTGTTAAGTCGGGCAAGCGCACGCTGACACAATGGGACGTCCTGGATTGTCGATTTTGTTAATTTTAGGGAGCATGTAGAATGATGGTTGACCAAGACCACTATTGGGGATAGTGAGGCGGGACGCACTTGAAGGAAGGAAGTTATCTTGGATCAGTTCCTTGATGGGAGGTTGGACCTGCTTATTGTGGAGAACAATGGTGTCGTCAGGGCGGGGTTTATAAAAAGCGGTGTTTGATAACTGTTTGTTGCCCTCTGAAATGTATAGGTATTTACACCAAACCACCACAGCTCCCCCTTATCTGCCGGTTTGATAACATTGTCCTCCCGGCGGCGGAGATTAGAGAGGGCCCGAAATTCAGAGGGAGTTAAATTTGAGGTGTCTCATTAGATGTTGGCTGTCATGTAGTGCGATTTCTCTCTGTCTCCTGCCCTGGTGGTAAATGTTATAATACTTTCTCTAGTCTATCACTTGATGTTGTCGATCACTGTTAGTCTGCGTCTGCCTTTGCTTCCTTTATCTTGTATTTTTTCTTCCAATATGACTTTCATTAATCTATAGCACCTCATGACTTAAAACGTCTCATCCAGTTTATATAAATGCAATAATTTATCTAAAGAGAGCATTCAAAGGAATATAAATTAATTTGTTTGTGTTTTCTTTAAATTGAAACAATAACAATATAATTATTATACGGTGCTATGTTTTTAATAATTATGTAGCATAAGTTCATCATACACTATTTTTGTTTAAATTACAGAGGCTAGAAAACAGCAGAACACCGCTTCGTTCTGTCCGCACTGGACAACGGGCAGTTTGGCTGAGCGGGGGTCAGACACGAAGAGGCTTGGTTGCGGAGTTTCAAAAGAAAAGTATAAACGGTGTGTAGCCAGATTTGTTGACCAATTATAGTTTTTCACTAATGATGTCAGTCAGTACACATTGGGATTGATCAACCAGAATAAGGGCAGTATAGTCTATCCTCTATTTGAAATAAGTACTGAAAACTAATAACTCAAATTGTTCATTTTTCATTTTAAAGGATAATTTTGCAACAACAATATTCAGAATAGATACGATTTGGTGTCCTTCACTTTTTTAAATGCATTGTTGTGACATAAACAAAAATAAACAAGGGATATAAAAACAAGAAGCTAGACAGTCGAAGCATTGTACTCTGAATGCTTGTATCTGATATAATGAACGACATTAATTAAAGCGGTAACGTGATTCCAATTATATCAATATTTCAATCAGCCAACTTGTTGAAAAATAATAATTAAATCCATCAAATAAATATACAAAAAAGACCAAAGAGGTACCAGAGAGCAATCTATAAAACGTAATTAAAATCACATGAACTACATTTGGAGATATCTATAATATTTAGCAATGTTTACACGTGTTCTTGTTTCATCATCTTTTGTTATGAAAACGGCAATAGTTCTCATAATATTGGCTTCAGTCTCTGATGCGTGTTTTATTAGAAATTGTCCCAAAGGAGGGAAACGTTCTTTTGAAACAGACATCGTTCCAATACGCCAGGTGAGTATGACTTTTTTGATTAAACATGTTTTAATGTTGATACTTCTGTCATTTTTTCTTCTTTCTGTTCAGTTTGTGGCTTTTGGTGGCCAGCGCTTATAGCGTCGTTATTATTTTGATTGGTAGATCGATTGTGATTCAAACATTAATTGATGAGTAAGAACTCTAGCTTCTAGTCGACACCTTCATCTATCAACACATCATGGCTGACATAAACATAAGTAAAGCCGTAAAGCTATTAAAAACACGATGATCTGAGAAACGAGTAGAATGTACAGTTATAGCATTACGGTAGGAAAGGACAACATATACAAATCGTTACGACGTAGCACGCCCCCCCCCCACCCCTTCAGGTCTTCTTCATGAATACCAATAATATTAACGTACGCAAACTAAAGCAGCACCATTTTTTAAAGCATGAAAAAAAACGATATAGTGTCAACAATAGAATTGAGTTATTGAGTTATTAGCGGATCATCATCATTACACTCCGAATATGTCCATAGGTGCTCAGAGCCCCTCTTCAGCAAGTCCCGCAGTGTCCAGAGACTGACGACTCCAGTTCTATGTTGGTTGATAAGTCTTCTTACACGGCCACTAAGTTTCTCATTTCTGGCTGTGCCCATCTTAACTCCCATTTCCATCATCCGAAGAAATGACGTGGATCTGTGTTTGTCGAAGTCCTGTGCTCCTCCCACATCTCGGAGTGCATTGATGATGTCCGCCCGATCCATTGGTTGCCCGTCCTCAACGACAGCGCAACTAGCCAAACTGTCCGCTCTTTCATTTCCCTGTACTCCCGCATGTCCAGGGACATAGACAAAGGTGACCTTACGTATTTTGGACTTCTGCAATGACTCTACCCATTGCATGTGTACAGAGCCTGCCTCCACTTTTTTTTATCATGCTAATCGAATCACTCAGTATACATGCGTGGGTGTAGTCTTGTGACTCTAACCATCTGAATGCCTTGGTCACTGCAATCACCTCCATTGTCATGCTACTCGTGGTCATGACGTATGTTCCACTGTCTTCTTTGACATTACATTTTATATTTTCCTATTAATATAATTGTTTTAAATGTCTTTATGATTCTTTTTAAACATTTCTTTCTCTTCTTCTTTCATTTAAAATTGCATTACAATTTGATAGAAATAGTTGTGAAATATAAAACAGACTGCTCCACTTTGCCGTTGATCTGTTCCCTTGCCTGCCCCCTTTTTAGTTCACTGGCCTTCCTGGAAAATGACGTCCATATTAACCAGGCCTTTAGAAAGTGCCATTATTAAAACCGTTTTTCGGTTATTTTGACATTTCTTTTGTGGTTTTTTTTTCATTTGTTTGAGTTATTTGGATTAGAAAAGAAATTGTAGATGCCTCTCTTGTTCAATGATATCTTCTGAAATTGTCTTTGCAGTCGAATTTGGTTTACGCCGAGTTCTTCCGTGCTAATGGTATAAACTGACAGCGTCACATTTACGTTATGTATAGCTGGGCTTTTTGTAAAGTTTATGGCTTAACATATTTCGATAGCTGTGTCTATTTTGTTTCCAATGTGTTCTTTCGAGGGAACTGAAATGAGGAATTTACTATACATACACATACACATACTATATAATATAAGAGGTACAAATATTTTCTTCTCGGCGGAAGTAGTTTGGAATCGTCGGCTGTTCGGTCGAATATGACATGCACGGAAGTCGACACTTAACAACATTTACCGACGCGTTTTGGGAGATGCTGTGACAAGTGATGGATCGTACACGAGGGATTCCCAGCTTCAGTGAAAGTCGTTCAAAGAGTAGCGTCGACTGTGTAAGTGTTTGTGCCTGTAACTGTTAACGGATCTCCTATGAGCAGGTCCACTGCCAAATTTCGTCGTCTCCAATTGATCATGTGTACATTTAATTTTACTTCCTTTGAGCACTTTGTCCACCCTCACAGTATATTTAGATTAGAATTCTTTATATGTGGAAAACATTCAAAATATAAAATTTCTCAGTTTTTCAAGTACTCAGCTCTTAAATATTTCTTAGTCTAAATTTTCCTATACACCGGAATGATCTCTAAATTCTTGCTAGTTTGCACAGCCGGGTGCGGCTTTGTTCATCCTCTTGTCTATGCCTCTGATGGGTCTAATTGCACTTTTAAAAAAAATGTGAATGAATTTACTACTAATGCCATTTCTTGATTCTATATTTTGACCGATAATGGTTCCTTTTATTAATGTATTCATTGAAAGAACACATGTACTGAAAGCTTTTGGCGTACTCGCGCTTAACTTCTGAAGATTGAAACTACTTTGCCGGTGCTCTCGTTTAGTTCTCATTAAGATGATCACTTGAATATACATCTTGCCCAAATATATTTAAAACTTACACACTTTGCTTGTTCCAAAATTTGCTTTTGTTTCTAATCTTCATTTGTGACTCACTTCTCTTCTGCTTTCACCCAACGAATACTCCTCGTCGTTTAAAAGACGTAAATTTGCATGGTCACGTCATGTCATGTCACTAGTTTACGGCAAGCCGCGATATCTGTGCCTTTCACCTCGACACGTTTTTGCAGGACATTTTTGTTGATCGGGTTGCTTTTCCTCTTTGACTTTTTGTTTGGCCTGACTAGTTGATCTGATTTCATGGCCACAGATGAGATATTATGAAGTGGGATTTGGGTAAGCTGTGTCGTGATGAAGTGGGATTTGGGTAAGCTGTGTCGTGATGAAGGGGATTTGGGTAAGCTGTGTCGTGATGAAGTGGGATTTAGGTAAGCTGTGTCGTGATGAAGTGGGATTTAGGTAAGCTGTGTCGTGATGAAGTGGATTTTGGGTAAGCTGTGTCGTTAGGTGATCCCGACACATACAATGAGTCGCTGACAGTACGCTGCTAACAATAAAACGGAGTGAACGTCTTAACCCCTCTATATCCAGATTATAAGACAACAAAATAACATTGCAAGTTTCCAGCAACAAAACAACATCGTGTAGGTTGCAAGTTTCCAACAACAAAACAACATCGTGTAGGTTGCAAGTTTCCAACAACAAAACAACATCGTGTAGGTTGCAAGTTTCCAACAACAAAACAACATCGTGTAGGTTGCAAGTTTCCAACAACAAAACAACATCGTGTAGGTTGCAAGTTTCCAACAACAAAACAACATCGTGTAGGTTGCAAGTTTCCAACAACAAAACAGCATCGTGTAGGTTGCAAGTTTCCAACAACAAAACAGCATCGTGTAGGTTGCAAGTTTCCAACAACAAAACATCATCGTGTAGGTAGCAAGTTTCCAACAACAAAACAGCATCGTGTAGGTTGCAAGTTTCCAACAACAAAACAGCATCGTGTAGGTTGCAAGTTTCCAACAACAAAACAGCATCGTGTAGGTTGCAAGTTTCCAACAACAAAACAGCATCGTGTAGGTTGCAAGTTTCCAACAACAAAACAACATCGTGTAGGTTGCAAGTTTCCAACAACAAAACAACATCGTGTAGGTTGCAAGTTTCCAGCAACAAAACATCGTGTAGGTTGCAAGTTTCCAGCAACAAAACAACATCGTGTAGATTGCAAGTTTCCAACAACAAAACAACATCGTGTAGGTTGCAAGTTTCCAACAACAAAACAGCATCGTGTAGGTTGCAAGTTTCCAACAACAAAACAACATCGTGTAGGTTGCAAGTTTCCAACAACAAAACAGCATCGTGTAGGTTGCAAGTTTCCAACAACAAAACAGCATCGTGTAGGTTGCAAGTTTCCAATAACAAAACAGCATCGTGTAGGTTGCAAGTTTCCAACAACAAAACAGCATCGTGTAGGTTGCAAGTTTCCAACAACAAAACAGCATCGTGTAGGTTGCAAGTTTCCAACAACAAAACAGCATCGTGTAGGTTGCAAGTTTCCAACAACAAAACAACATCGTGTAGGTTGCAAGTTTCCAACAACAAAACAACATCGTGTAGGTTGCAAGTTTCCAACAACAAAACAACATCGTGTAGGTTGCAAGTTTCCAGCAACAAAACATCGTGTAGGTTGCAAGTTTCCAGCAACAAAACAACATCGTGTAGATTGCAAGTTTCCAACAACAAAACAACATCGTGTAGGTTGCAAGTTTCCAACAACAAAACAACATCGTGTAGGTTGCAAGTTTCCAACAACAAAACAGTATCGTGTAGGTTGCAAGTTTCCAACAACAAAACAGCATCGTGTAGGTTGCAAGTTTCCAACAACAAAACAGTATCGTGTAGGTTGCAAGTTTCCAACAACAAAACAGCATCGTGTAGGTTGCAAGTTTCCAACAACAAAACAACATCGTGTAGGTTGCAAGTTTCCAACAACAAAACAACATCGTGTAGGTTGCAAGTTTCCAGCAACAAAACATCGTGTAGGTTGCAAGTTTCCAGCAACAAAACAACATCGTGTAGATTGCAAGTTTCCAACAACAAAACAACATCGTGTAGGTTGCAAGTTTCCAACAACAAAACAACATCGTGTAGGTTGCAAGTTTCCAACAACAAAACAACATCGTGTAGGTTGCAAGTTTCCAACAACAAAATAGCATCGTGTAGGTTGCAAGTTTCCAACAACAAAACAACATTGTTTACGTTACAAGTTTCCAACCAGACTTCCATGCTGCATTACAGCTATTTCCATTTACTTTTTGTGTATAAGCTTCTTATATATAAATATTCTGATTTTCTTCTTGTTTTTTTTTTTTTATTTATAACCTTGAAATGTAAACCATCTTAACCTACTTTTATTAATCATTCTTTCAGAGTTCGTCTATGGAAATGCACAAAATAAATTGTATAATATAATTTTCCTTCTGTCCATTTTTATTCAACAGATATGAAACAAGATAACATGTGTTATACAACATAATACTTTTTTTAAAAATACAAAATATAATATGAAATAAACACATAAAAAGTCAGGATTAGGGACTTTAATCGTAAATTTAATTTTCAAATATATACAAGGCTTCATTGAAAATTTTAAAATGTCATATTTTTTTCTCTTTATTCGTTAGAATATTTATTTTTTACTTAGTGCGTGGGTGTGTGTGTTGAAGGGGAAGGGTAGGGGTGTAGAGAGTGGAGCACTCCCTTGTGCTCTGGAGTACAATACTCGCCTCGCCATCTAAAGTAAGACAACTCTGTTGCATATCCAGAGCTAATGTGCTTCTCTCCCCCACCTAGCAAACTCTGTCTGCGTCATATCCAGAGCTAATGTGCTTCTCTCCCCCACCTAGCAAACTCTGTCTGCGTCATATCCAGAGCTAATGTGCTTCTCTCCCCCACCTAGCAAACTCTGTCTGCGTCATATCCAGAGCTAATGTGCTTCTCTCCCCCACCTAGCAATTGACCTCTGGCATCATGGTTGTCAAGGAAGAGCAAGTAGTGGGCTGTAACATGTAACACTAGAGCAAGTGGTGGTCTGTAACATGTAACACTGGAGCAAGTAGTGGGCTGTAACATGTAACACTGGAGCAAGTAGTGGTCTGTAACATGTAACACTGGAACAAATCTCACTGCACAATGAACAACTCTGTCAAGACTTAAAAACCATCCTCAGTTAATTCCCCTGTGTATAGCTGACGACCCCTGTATTGTTTATATATTGGGTTCCCCGTATATCACTCTAGAATAGCATCATCCTTCTGACTTAATTTTATTGCAGTCTATTCAATTCACTTTCATTGCCCGCTGGAATTATTTACTCATCCTGCCACACTGAGAGCATTTAGAAAACCTACCAGATCTCTTCAAACACTTCAGCCAATACATTTGAGCATAGCCTATTTCAATCTTCCACATAATGAATCACTCAAAACGCATGCGTGAGTAAAAGTCTATGTATGTATGTAGCCTGTTTTCCTTTTTTCCCCTGCCTGAGCTGTGACGACCCATGAGCTTTGCACAAACCGAACAGCAGACTTTTCTGCTGATAAATAGATCCAGTATTGCTCTCTCCAATATGATCAACTAGATCCAGCTGTTGATATAGAAGGCCAAGTATTGCTCTCTCCAATATGATCAACTAGATCCAGCTGTTGATATAGAAGGCCCAGTATTGCTCTCTCCCATATGATCAACTAGATCCAGCTGTTGATATAGAATACCCAGTATTGCTCTCTCCCATATGATCAACTAGATCCAGCTATTGATATAGAATACCCAGTATTGCTCTCTCCCATATGATCAACTAGATCCAGCTATTGATATAGAAGGCCCAGTATTGCTCTCTTCCATATGATCAACTAGATCCAGCTGTTGATATAGAATACCCAGTATTGCTCTCTCCCATATGATCAACTAGATCCAGCTATTGATATAGAAGGCCCAGTATTGCTCTCTCCCATATGATCAACTAGATCCAGCTAATGATATAGAATACCCAGTATTGCTCTCTCCCATATGATCAACTAGATCCAGCTATTGATATAGAAGGCCCAGTATTGCTCTCTCCCATATGATCAACTAGATCCAGCTGTTGATATAGAAGGTCCAGTATTGCTCTCTTCCATATGATCAACTAGATCCAGCTATTGATATAGAAGGCCCAGTATTGCTCTCTTCCATATGATCAACTAGATCGAGCTGTTGATATAGAAGGCCCAGTATTGCTCTCTCCCATATGATCAACTAGATCCAGCTGTTGATATAGAAGGCCCAGTATTGCTCTCTTCCATATGATCAACTAGATCCAGCTATTGATATAGAAGGCCCAGTATTGCTCTCTTCCATATGATCAACTAGATCGAGCTTTTGATATAGAAGGCCCAGCATTGCTCTCTCCCATATGATCAACTAGATCCAGCTGTTGATATAGAAGGCCCAGTATTGCTCTCTCCCATATGATCAACTAGATCCAGCTATTGATATAGAAGGCCCAGTATTGCTCTCTTCCATATGATCAACTAGATCGAGCTGTTGATATAGAAGGCCCAGTATTGCTCTCTCCCATATGATCAACTAGATCCAGCTGTTGATATAGAAGGCCCAGTATTGCTCTCTCCCATATTATCAACTAGATCCAGCTATTGATATAGAAGGCCCAGTATTGCTCTCTCCCATATGATCAACTAGATCCAGCTGTTGATATAGAAGGCCCAGTATTGCTCTCTTCCATATGATCAACTAGATCCAGCTGTTGATATAGAATACCCAGTATTGCTCTCTCCCATATGATCAACTAGATCCAGCTATTGATATAGAAGGCCCAGTATTGCTCTCTCCCATATGATCAACTAGATCCAGCTGTTGATATAGAAGGCCAAGTATTGCTCTCTTCCATATGATCAACTAGATCCAGCTGTTGATATAGAAGGCCCAGTATTGCTCTTTCCCATATGATCAACTAGATCCAGCTGTTGATATAGAAGGCCAATATTACTCTCTCCCATATGATCAACTAGATCCAGCTGTTGATATAGAAGGCCCAGTATTGCTCTCTCCCATATGATCAACTAGATCCAGCTGTTGATATAGAAGGCCCAGTATTGCTCTCTCCCATATGATCAACTAGATCCAGCTGTTGATATAGAAGGCCCAGTATTGCTCTCTCCCATATGATCAACTAGGTCCAGCTATTGATATAGAAGGCCCAGTATTGCTCTCTCCCATATGATCAACTAGATCCAGCTGTTGATATAGAAGGCCCAGTATTGCTCTTTCCCATATGATCAACTAGATCCAGCTGTTGATATAGAAGGCCAATATTACTCTCTCCCATATGATCAACTAGATCCAGCTGTTGATATAGAAGGCCCAGTATTGCTCTCTCCCATATGATCAACTAGATCCAGCTGTTGATATAGAAGGCCCAGTATTGCTCTCTCCCATATGATCAACTAGATCCAGCTGTTGATATAGAAGGCCCAGTATTGCTCTCTCCCATATGATCAACTAGATCCAGCTATTGATATAGAAGGCCCAGTATTGCTCTCTCCCATATGATCAACTAGATCCAGCTGTTGATATAGAAGGCCCAGTATTGCTCTCTTCCATATGATCAACTAGATCGAGCTGTTGATATAGAAGGCCCAGTATTGCTCTCTCCCATATGATCAACTAGATCCAGCTGTTGATATAGAAGGCCCAGTATTGCTCTCTTCCATATGATCAACTAGATCCAGCTATTGATATAGAAGGCCCAGTATTGCTCTCTTCCATATGATCAACTAGATCGAGCTTTTGATATAGAAGGCCCAGCATTGCTCTCTCCCATATGATCAACTAGATCCAGCTGTTGATATAGAAGGCCCAGTATTGCTCTCTCCCATATGATCAACTAGATCCAGCTATTGATATAGAAGGCCCAGTATTGCTCTCTTCCATATGATCAACTAGATCGAGCTGTTGATATAGAAGGCCCAGTATTGCTCTCTCCCATATGATCAACTAGATCCAGCTGTTGATATAGAAGGCCCAGTATTGCTCTCTCCCATATTATCAACTAGATCCAGCTATTGATATAGAAGGCCCAGTATTGCTCTCTCCCATATGATCAACTAGATCCAGCTGTTGATATAGAAGGCCCAGTATTGCTCTCTTCCATATGATCAACTAGATCCAGCTGTTGATATAGAATACCCAGTATTGCTCTCTCCCATATGATCAACTAGATCCAGCTATTGATATAGAAGGCCCAGTATTGCTCTCTCCCATATGATCAACTAGATCCAGCTGTTGATATAGAAGGCCAAGTATTGCTCTCTTCCATATGATCAACTAGATCCAGCTGTTGATATAGAAGGCCCAGTATTGCTCTTTCCCATATGATCAACTAGATCCAGCTGTTGATATAGAAGGCCAATATTACTCTCTCCCATATGATCAACTAGATCCAGCTGTTGATATAGAAGGCCCAGTATTTCTCTCTCCCATATGATCAACTAGATCCAGCTGTTGATATAGAAGGCCCAGTATTGTTCTCTCCCATATGATCAACTAGATCCAGCTGTTGATATAGAAGGCCCAGTATTGCTCTCTCCCATATGATCAACTAGGTCCAGCTATTGATATAGAAGGCCCAGTATTGCTCTCTCCCATATGATCAACTAGATCCAGCTGTTGATATAGAAGGCCCAGTATTGCTCTTTCCCATATGATCAACTAGATCCAGCTGTTGATATAGAAGGCCAATATTACTCTCTCCCATATGATCAACTAGATCCAGCTGTTGATATAGAAGGCCCAGTATTGCTCTCTCCCATATGATCAACTAGATCCAGCTGTTGATATAGAAGGCCCAGTATTGCTCTCTCCCATATGATCAACTAGATCCAGCTGTTGATATAGAAGGCCCAGTATTGCTCTCTCACATATGATCAACTAGATCCAGCTATTGATATAGAAGGCCCAGTATTGCTCTCTCCCATATGATCAACTAGATCCAGCTGTTGATATAGAAGGCCCAGTATTGCTCTCTTCCATATGATCAACTAGATCGAGCTGTTGATATAGAAGGCCCAGTATTGCTCTCTTCCATATGATCAACTAGATCCAGCTGTTGATATAGAAGGCCCAGTATTGCTCTCTTCCATATGATCAACTAGATCCAGCTTTTGATATAGGAGACCCAGTATTGCCCTGTCCCGTTGAATGGACAGGTTTCAGTTGAAAGTAATCTAACATTTGTTGTAACTCATTTTCACTCTTAGCGATTAAGTCTGTATCATCAACATACCTTAGATTATTTATATTATGACCTCCAATTGTTATTCCAGGCATGCCCCTTATGAATCTCAAATAATCTCACAATCATCATCATCATCATCATCATCAAGTACCGGGCCTGCTGGTGAAGGTGATCATGTCTCTCCACAACATTCGATCTCGACATTTATTTATCGTTTCTGTTGTTGACCTTCTGCCAAGCCATTCTCTTAAGCTATCTGGTATGTTTTCTCTTTGCTTCCCTCTATCTCTTCGTCCCTCAATTTTCCCATTTGTTAGAATATATTCCAGCTGTTCTCTTCTCATTACATGGCCTAAAATTGAGGATTGTTTCTTCCTTATATTGGAAATTAGCTCTCTTTTTGCTTTGGTCTCTTTCAGAACATTTTCATTATTCTTAGCTGCCCATGGTACTCTCAACATTCTTCTGTACAACCACATTTCTACAGATTCCCGTGATTTAATCTCACTATACCTATTAAATAAATCTGGGGACAGCACACAACCTTGCCTAACACCCTGTTTTATTTGTTGAAAAATTCCCATTTGGTTTCCAGTTCTTATGGCCGCTGTTTATTGCCAGTACATATTCTTTATTGATAGCTCAGTGGTTAGTGAACTGAACTACAAAGGACAAGGGTTAGGGTTCGATCCCAACCGACGGCTTCCGGGTTCACCAAGCCTTAAATGGGTACCGGAATTTTTTATGTGAAAGTAAAGCAGCACGGGCGTAATACCGACCACATTACCCCAAAAATCATGTTCTGAAGGTCTGTAAAATATAGGGTCACTAACACCATATTTCCCTATACGCCACTTGGCGTGACGGGGGTACTTTACTTTTTACTTACATATTCTTTATTATTCTTAGATCTTTGCTGTCAACGTTTATGCTTTCTAAAATTTGGATTATTTTTTTGTGTGCTTTACTTTGTCAAATGCTTTGGTATAATCTATGAAACATAGGTATAGATCTGTTTTCACCTCTATGGCTCTTTCTACTAAAGATCTTATGATATAAATGACATTGCTTATTCCTTTACCTCCAACAAAACCACACTGTTCATCACTAATTTCTGGACTGATTTTGTTTTGCACTCTTCGCATGGTGATTCTTAGTAATATCTTAGTCATATGACTCATAAGGCTTATCGTGCGATGATCATCGCATTCGATCGCATCCGATTTCTTTGGTAGGGCTATGAATATTGATTTTAGCAGATCGTCTGGTATATATCCGCTGTTGTAGATATCATTCAATATTTTTGTTATTATTTATATTCCAAAATCACCCATGGCTTCAATCTCTTCTTTTGTTATATTATACTGTTCAGGAGCTTTTCCTGCTTTAATATTGCGCAAGACGTCTTCCGCGTCTTTGGGTATTTCTGGTCTTTTCCCATATTCCTTAATGTTTACTTCTGTTCGTTCATCAACATAAAGATCTTTAATGTATTCTGCCCATCGTTCCCTTATGCTTTCTAATCTAATCAACAGTTCTCCTTCCTTTGATCTTAAACATTCAGTTTTTGATTGCATTTTTCGTGTGTTTATATATGTATAATTTCAATATCACCGTAGACAGTCTGTTGTGATCAAACTTCGGATCATTTTGTAAAATCCCTCAAAGCTGGAATTTTCATATTCCCAAAGTTATGTTGTGGTTTGTTTCAATATAGCTCAAAGTTGTGGAAGCCGCGATATACCAATGGTTGGTGAAGAGGGCAAGAGACTTGGCTCGATGCCGTCGTTGAGGTTCACCCAGCCTTAAACTGGTACAGAAATTTTGAGATTAAGGAGAGTGGCACAGGCTGATCACAATACTCAAAGCTGGGTCGTCAGTTAAACATTACTGGCTCTAACACGACATTCATGTACTCCAAGAGGCGGGACGAAGCGGGGTTATATCTACAATTTTTACACAGTGATAGCGCTAAAAGAAATGTTATTTTTACATATGCCAACTATCCAATCAAAATCGTTCAGCCCCCTTATGAGAGCACTATACACGGGCAGGATCTTTCCATCAGTTCCTATTCTAGGACATTTTCTATATTTTCTTCTAGTCTGAGCCAGTGTTCTAGTGAGTTTCCATGATTTCTCTTCTCCATGTATTTCAGGACTTTCATGTAGGCTCCCTGACAGTGATTGCCTTTGTATTCTAGCTGCATGTTCGCTTAGTGTATGGCGAATTCATCTCCATATATTAATAATCTGCTTTGCTTGAGTGACCACTTTCCTCTCCCAGTAATCTCATATCAACTGATGCTGTTCAGAATTGTCCTCAGACAGTTGTTTACAAAAGTCGATATCTTTTGTTAAATTCATATCTATGCCCATGAGCAATATAACAGAACTGTTTTCACGTTTGTTTTGCAGTTTGGCTTTGACTGAATCACTTCATACGTTCTGTTTCCAGGGCACCTCCCTTTTTCCTCCAAGAATAGGTTCATTGGTTTCCTTTACCTTTTGTAACTTGTGTGTCTTTTTTAAAATTGTTAACAGGAGACAGATTGTTAGCGTGTCTGCCACCTTCCTTAGTCGCCTCATACGTCACACATGGCGCGTGGCAGTGTCTTGTCTAGCCTAACTGTAGTCAAGGTGCGGAGAGCCAAAAAGGACGGCTTACACAAAGACTAGATTTAAATCATAAAAGCAAAGAAGTGAACATCTCATAACCTTTGAGACCCCAAAGCTTTTGTTATTGTGCGTGCGCGTGCTCGTGTGTGTGTGTGTGTGTGTGTGTGTGTGTGTGTGTGTGTGTGTGTGTGTGTGTGTGTGTGTGTGTGCGTGCGTGCGTGCGTTCTGGAAAAGCTGACTTTTCTGACAAGTCTTTCCGACGTTTGTTTATTTGATATTTCTCTTCTCTTGTGCCAGAAGTAAGATGTTTATCTTGCATGGATTGTTAAACTGTCAATTCTCCCCCGATTTTCTCTTTGCCAAGTCGCGTTTCCTGGTCACGTGTCAGATATGAATTTATATCTATCTGAGCCTAACAGTATCAGTCTGATATCACCATTTATTTCTGACGTGATTGTCTTAATGGACGGATCAGTAATAGATAGTCTAAGACATCTAATAATGGTACTAATGGTAATAAAATCTAACAAAAATCAGAATTCAGGCAGCTGGAAGTATTTTTGTATTGGAAGGAACATTTGAGAATGTGCAAAGCGAGTGGATAACGCTCTGCTGTGACAGAGAAAGTATGCGAAGTTCAATCCTAGCTTGGCTTCCACTTAACATAACTGAAATAAGATCATACAATTGGTTTGCGAGTTGGGCAGGTATTAACAGCGAGGAAGAGTGCTGTCCCCTTTTAATCTCTCCATACGATCGGTGAAGTTTAAACCCTAAGATATTATTGAGCTGTTAGCGGGTCGTCATCACTGCACTCCGAACATGTCCATAGGTTGCTTAGATTCCCTCCTCAACAAGTACTCGCTGTGTCCAGCAACTGACAACTCCAGTTCTGTGTTTGTTGATTAGTCTTCTTAACACCCACTAAGTTTCTCGTTTCTGGCTGTGCCCATCTTAACCCCCATCTCTTTCATCCGAAGGAGTGACGTGGACTCATTTACAGTTATGTGCCGTAGAGCTGATTGACTGGAGTTGCCCTGCCTATAAAGTAGAAACGGGTCCTGGACCATGCGACTGAGTGCGCGTGAGTATAGACCATCCACAGCATCAACGTTCAGCGACCATGTCAATCATGACGACATAAGTATTCAGAGAAAGCCCTACGATATTATACTCTACGGCAGTGTTATTCAAAGTGTGCGCCACGGTTCCGAAGGACTTCACTAAACGTTGACAAAGGCTGGCGCCACGGCTCCCAATTGACGTCACCAAACTTTGACAAAGGCTGATGCCATGGCTCCCATGGATGTCACCAAACTTTGACAAAGGCTGATGCCATGGCTCCCAATTGACGTCACCAAACTTTGACAAAGGCTGATGCCATGGCTCCCATGGACGTCACCAAACTTTGACAAAGGTTGGTGCCTAGGCTCCCAGGAACGTCACCAAACTTTGATAAAAGGTGTCTACAGTTTAGGAACCATTGTTCCATTTGGATATCTTTGACATTTCTTCTACAGCTCTCCTGATAAAAAATGGAGCTAAATGTCAAGAAGCCAACACATACAGCCGTAACATTTACCTCATCACCCAGGCATGGCAGTATCAATGAGATCTTAAATGGCGGATAATATAAAATGTGTTTATCAATTCTTTAATGTAGTGCCAAACATGGCCGTTCGACATTTGAGAAATGATAAACAAGGCTGCTGCCAAAAATCGAACAGTGGACGCAATCACAATGTTGGTTAATAATTAGTGGAATGCTTGCTAGAAATGTAGAACATGAAAGCAAATAAATAATGAAATAATATACAGTGAGATAAAGACAGGCATCCAGAAAAAAAAAGATAATAACTTATCACATCATTATGGCTACCGTAGTTTATTATCTTCCGACTCAGAGCATGCTATAACCGCAGCCAGCTATAGAGAAAACCAAAGGGTAGATAGGGAACCCACGGAGAATTCCCAACTAGCGTAACTTTTCTGCACCTCTAGTGTGATCAGGGGTGGGTAGGTTTACGTCAGTCGTCTACGGCTCGCATAGCTGATGACGTCACGTTTGATGAGTATAACTGACGATGTCACGTTTGAGCGAGTATAGCTGATGACGTCACGTTTGAGTGTGTACAGCTGATGACGTCACGTTTGAGCGAGAACAGCTGATGACGTCACGTTGGAGAGAGTATAGCTGATGGCGTCACGTTTGAGACAGTATAGCTGATGGCGTCACGTTTCAGCGAGTATAGCTGATGATGTCACGTTTGAGCAAATATAGCTGATGACGTCACGTTTGAGCGAGCATGGACGGTGACGTCACGTTTGAGCGAGTATAGAAGAGTTTCTGCTTCGTGACGTCAAACGGTAAATGCAAGTAAGAAAGATAAATAAGGAAGCGATCACTTTCAATTATTACTTTCATCACATACTAATATATAAAGTCTTATTTTTAAACAATGTTTGCTTCATGACAGATATTACATATGTGTATAATCAGCGAGCTATTACGTTTTCTTTTCTTTTTCATGTTCGATTGCGTTTCATTTAATTTCGTCATCATCTTTTCCCCATTCTCCTCACTTCTATCTATCTATCTATCTATCTATCTATCTATCTATCTATCTATCTATCTATCTATCTATCTATCTATCTATCTATCTATCTATCTATCTATCTATCTATCTATCTATCTATCTATCTATCTATCTATCTATCTATCTATCTATCTATCTATCTATCTATCTATCTATCTATCTATCTATCTCTATCTGTCTGTCTGTCTGTCTGTCTGTCTGTCTGTCTGTCTCTCTGTCTGTCTGTCTGTCTGTCTGTCTGTCTGTCTGTCTGTCTGCCTGCCTGCCTGTCTGCCTGCCTGTCTGTCTGTCTGTCTATCTGTCTGTCTGTCTATATGTCTATCTGTCTATCTGTCTGTCTGTCTGTCTGTATGTCTATCCGTCTGTCTGTCTGTCTATCTTCTAGATTACTTGTTATTATAAGGACCATTTCAAAAATGAAACAAATGACGTATTTTGTGCGAAATATCAAATTGTTTACTATAAATGTCCCTTATTCGTTGCTACTTGATAACCGATACTGACAGCTGTGGACGGTGCTCCACCTGTTGCAGCAGGTATGCAAGAGGCGGGCAACTCTACTTAGATGGCCACAGTGTTGAAACAACGCAAAGGCAGTGCCATATTACAGCAATCACTCTGGAGTCAGAAAACACGCGCTACCACAATACTTTACGGTTCATGAAATATCACTTCTTCTCTTGTATTTTACAACATTCTTGTCTTATAAATAAAATACAATTATTCTTGTCATAGATATAAAAATAGGGAGCATCGATAGCTCAGCGGTTAGTGAACTGGACTACAAAGGACAAGAGGTAGGGTTCGATCCCAACCGACGGTCCGGTTCACCCAGCCTTTAATGGGTACCGGATTTTTTTTCTGGGAAAGTAAAGTGGCACGGGCGTAATACCGACACATTACCCCAAAAATCATGTGCCGAAGGTCTGTAAAATTTATGGTCACTAACACCATATTCCCTATACGCCACTTGGCGTGAAGGGGGCACTTTAATTTTTTTTTTCCATATTGTTGTTGTTGCGTTCGCCAGCTTTCAACTTTGACGAAGTCCCTAGAGATTAGGAACTGAATTTTGCGTGTTAATCCATTTTTCTCTATCAGCCATGTGCACAGGGGTCCCCCGCCGCACAGGCAGATAACTCCGACTTCGGAGGTACTCATGTTTTTTCCGTCGATTAGTAACTGACGTTTCAAGCCGGGCCTCGCTGCTGAGACCAGGGGTGGTTGTCGCAGAGCGAAATCATAAATAAAAATCCCAACTGGTGTAGCCGAGATTTGAACCCACAGCCTCTCTATCCCGAGGCTGGCGTCTTGCATCGAGACCAACCAGTTCCCCGTGGACTTGGAATATGAGGAAACTGCAACAAGGAACACTTTTCATGCATAGCCTACAATGGTTCCTGCCGCCACCATATACCAGAAGTTCACGTCCTCCCGAAAGTGATGATCGTCATATTTCTTAAAAATGTATAGCGCTTGTTGATGTTAGGCCATCGTTGTTGACTCCAATTTCGAACATATAAACACACAGTTAGTCATCAGATTATCCCCGTCGCACATCAAACAACAGACCGTAAGATTAGCGTACGGCCGGTCTAAGGATCTACGATGAGCCATTACGATGACGTAGCACACATAATAATGTCGAACGCACTACAGTGACTCGCCCTTTAGAATCCTGATTACTCTAGTGAATGTAGCCCACGACGAACAGAACACGGTGCAAATTCCCCAAAGAGATAAAACTACGGCTGACGAAGCATTTCACATTAATGAATAACATGGAAATAACTTGCGTCAAGCAAATCCAACAACGGTCATTAACAGCACCAATGTGACGTAAAGTGCAGAACAAGCCTAGACAATGGAAGGTCGCATTCACAACACTTGATTTGTCGAAAATGGTATTTTGCCGGCGTACGACATTGTTTTATCAGCGCAGATGTAATAAGTAGATCATCAACCTGACTTTAACGCATAGGAGTGCGATGGAGAACCGAAATTAATCAGACATCCAATGCACTTTCTGCAGCGATCGAGAGAACGTTGACTAGATCCGCCATCTTAGAAACGGAAGTCCTTTTTTTTTTTTAAAAAAAACATATACAATACACCATTCTTGCCATTATAAAATTCCATATTTTTGTCTTATAAAATATGACATTCTTGTCTTATAAATACAACTTTTTTTGTCTTAAAAATACGATAATCTTGTCTATATAAAATACACAAATTGTTGTCTTGTAAAAAATACAACATTATTGAAACAAATGCTAATTTGTCTGACATCGCACGCATGGTTAGGTTGATGCCGAGATCTCATGAATAATTGATTGTTCATGTAATCAGTTTTACGGAACTATTTATTGTCTAATGTGTTTGCAAAAAAAAAACGGTCTCATCGGTGTATGAGTTTGTGAAGGATGAGATTTGCATGAACCAGATTGTCATTAACCATAGCTCATTGTTGTCATAGCTGCCAGTAGGCGATCAATTGTGTTCGTTTATTGTTTGTATAAACTACGAGTTTTGACAGGGAATTTGAAGACCCATGAGAACAATGTGTGAGCTGCTCCGGTGATTTGATTTTGTGTTTCATGTGGACGTTTCCGCTCTCAGCTCATGAACTATGACGTATTGTTGATCTTACTTTCATTTCTCTATTTCTATGTATAAGGTTAATTTTTAAAAAAAAACCAGTATTATTTGTTTACAGTTTCTTTGTGCCTGTGTTTTGTTTTCTTCCCTTTCAAATGTATTTTCTATTTAAGTGCTATATTTATAGTTATATTCCTTATATGCTTTTCGCTAGACGTTACATTTTGTGTGTTCTTTTCAGTTAGATTGATTTTCTTTATTATTATTATTATTATTATTATTGTAATTTACTTATTATATAATGACCATTGTTGTGGCGATTCATGATTGTACAAAGAAGTTACGACGGTGGTTTTCTGTTGCCTTTCGTCGATTTGTTTACGGTTGGCTCCGCTAGCCTTTGACTAAAAAGCTCACCCACAAGGCAGTGGGGTTGTTTTACTTCGGTGTACCCTCCCTTAGCCTTTTACTCTCCCGAGCTTACCTGCAAGACAGCAGGGCAGCCACAGGCTGTACTGTTTACTGCATACAGTAGTAGGTAAAATTACCCGACCTGGAAGCAAAGAGAAAAAATACCAGACAGCTTAAGAGAATGGCTTGGCAGAAGGTCAACAACAGAAATGATAAATAACTGTCGAGATCGACTGTGGAGAGACATGATCACCTACGCCAGTAGGGTCGGTACTTGATGATGATAATGATAATGACCATCGAAAATGAGAAAGTCGACATTATCTTTTATGTCAAATATTACATTTTGAACTATAATTATTATTACAATCTCGGCTATAATTTCGTAGCTTATGGTCAACTACAGTGACCATATAAGAATCATTCCTGATTTATTTTGTTGTTGTTGCTATCATCATCATCACTGTCATCATCATCATGTACCATACCGGTTGGCGTAGGCGATCATGTCCTTCCACAATCTTCTATCTACAGTGCATCGTATCAGTTCTGTTGTTGACTGTTTTCCATGCCATGACACCAAGCTATCCAGTATTTTCTCTCTTTGTCATCCGCGATCTCTCTTTCCTTTTATTTTGTCAGTTGTAACCAAGTATTCCAACTTTCCTCTTCTCATGATGTGCCCGAAAAATGTTAATTGTTTCTTTCTGATGTTTTTTAAGAGCTGCCTTATTGTGTTGGCCTCTTTGAGAACTTCCTCATTGGTCTTTTTAGCTGTCCAGGGAACTTTCAACATTCTTCTGAGAAATCCCATCTCTGTGGCCTCTAATCGTCTTTTCATTTGTTTGTCTACTGTCCATGATTCGCTTCCATAGGTCAGAATTGGTTCTATATAGCACCAATGAACTCTCTTTCTCATTTCTATTGACATAGATTTGTTGCATAAGATATTTTTCATTTTCTGAAATGCTATTTTAGCCTGAGCTATTCTGCTTTTTATTTCCGTGGTGCATCTTCCATCTGATGTTATTATTGTGCCCAAGTATTTGAACCGTTGCACTTGTTTCAGATTTATCCTGTTTATTTTTATGCTGCATGCTGGTGATGATTGTTTCTTCGATATGACCATTACTTCTGTTTTCTTACTATTCAGACTGAGACCTTTCTTGATGCTTTCTTTTACTATTATGTCTATCATTTCTTGTAGTTCATTATCTGTCTCTGCTATTAAGACTGTGTCATCCGCATATCGCAAAATTATTTATGTTGTGACCGTTGACTTCAATTCCTTTTTTGTCTACTATTGATCTCATAATATGTTCGCTGTAAAGTGAAAACAAATCCGGCGACAGAACACAGCCTTGTCTGACTCCTTGTTTTATAAGTTGAAATTGTCCTGTTTGGTTGTTAATTCGTATTGCTGCTGTTTGTTGCCAGTACATGTTTTTTTATGATTCACAGATCCTTGCCATCAATGTTTAATTTCTCCAGCATATTGATTATTTCCACATGCTTTACTTTGTCAAATGCTTTTGTGTAGTCTATAAAGCACATATATAGATCTTTCTTTACCTCTAGAGATCTTTCTATCAATGTTCTTAAGATGTATATTGCATTATTGGTGCCCTTTCCTTCCACAAATCCACATTGTTCCTCACTTATTTCTGGTTTTATTTTGTTTCTTACACGTATTATTATATCATCACTGTACATTGGACAAATCCTATAGGTGCTCCGATATCACTCTCGAGAAAATCCGATGAGAATCCAGACCCACGTGCACAAACTCTGTAGCACGGGCTGGAATCCACGGTCTGTGTAGGTTTTCGCTGTTAATTTTCCCCGAGCAACAGCCAACATTTATGGCCTGCTCTTTTCGATTTCAACCGCTAAAATTTTTTTACCGTGCGCGAGTGCACATGGGAAATTCGGTTTATTGCAGTTATCTGATAGGGCTAGAGATCCGATATCACCACATAAAAGATCAGGGGAGAGTAACTCCACGAAAAAAACCCACGGATTAATTGTTATTAATTTTGAAGAAAAAAATCACCACCGTCTGTGGTGGGCTTTGAACCTGGTTCCTAGGGGCCTCGGTAGCATAGTTGGGAAAACCACCCGACTGGACTACCGATGTTCGGACAACCCGTGTTCGATTCCCGCTGGGAGCAGTGTGAGTTACTCGTGTTTGGAAAAAAAAAATACCCCACACGGTCGACCCAGCCGTTGGCAGAAATGGGTACCAGGATATTACCCTGGGAAGGTGAGGAATGTTGCCTCACATCGTGAGTTTCGATGCTTGAAGCGACACTATCAAGAAATCTCCGAACATTTCTGGATTGGCGGCCGAGCACATATGGGTGGAAACTCGCGTGCTAAGACACCGGTTCAAGTCTCGTACTTTACCTTTATCTTTATCTTTACCTTTACCTTTACCTCTATCTTTACCTTTATCTTTACCTTCATCTTTACCTTTACCTTTACCTTTATCTTTATCTTTACCTTTACCTTTACCTTATCATTACCTTTATCTTTACCTTTACCTTTCTCTTTATCTTTACCTTTATCTTCACCTTTATCTTTACCTTTACCTTTACCTTTACCTTTACCTTTACCTCTATCTTTACCTTTATCTTTACCTTTATCTTTACCTTTACCTTTACCTTTACCTTTACCTTTACCTTTACCTTTACCTTTACCTTTACCTTTACCTTTACCTCTATCTTTACCTTTATCTTCACCTTTATCTTTACCTTTACCTTTACCTTTACCTCTATCTTTACCTTTATCTTTACCTTCATCTTTACCTTTATCTTTATCTTTACCTTTACCTTTACCTTATCATTACCTTTATCTTTACCTTTACCATTGCCTTTCTCTTTATCTTCACCTTTATCTTTACCTTTACCTTTACCCGGTTCCTGTCCAGAGGCCGACGTTGTACCATTAGACAACTCAGCCACCTGCTGATTTATTTCTGAAATAAACAACTGAACTAAAACATCAATGCTAAGCTGATGTGATACATCAATTCTTGAACTGATTTTTGTATGATACTGATCTCATTACATTCTTATTTACTCCCCCCACCAGCCTTGTTTGTTCTCGACAGCAAAATAAGATTAAACAAGTGTCTTATGTCTAACGAACCAAAGGGTACGCGCCACATCACCGTTAGGAGAGCATGAGGCCGATATTATCCGATATCATTTTTTTTTTGCGTCTCCTATTTCTCTATTGACAATCTTCTCTCTATGAACAACAGCAACATATTTATGGGTAACGGTGTCAGTATAACACACCAGGCCGCCAGCGAGTTATTTCATATAAAAGCTGAGATATTCATTAATAGAGTTTGTGTAAGCTCTGAAGAAATGTCAGGGAGATTTATTCAAGTATATGCTAATGTGAATCTTAGATGTGTAGACGAGCACGCTAACCAGTTAGTCTAAAGTATATGCTAATGTGAATCTTAGATGAGTAGACGAGCACACTGACCACTTAGTCTAAAGTGTATGCTAATGTGAATCTTAGATGAGTAGACGAGCACACTGACCACTTAGTCTAAAGTGTATAGCAAAGTGACTCTTAGATGAGTAGACGAGCACGCTGACCAGTTAGTCTAAAGTATGTGCCCATGTGACGCTTTGATGAGAGAACGAGCACACTAACAAGTTAGTCACCGCGGCATCGTGAAGTATAATTAGCTTATGCTAATGTAGATCTTATAATTACTCATACCTGCTCACATACCTTTAGTAAAATCAATGTGTTTACCCCTTGTCTCATGTGGCAACATCAAAGTTTCCCTATTATCGCGGCCTGTCGTTATCTTTTGAGGGTATCAGAGGTTTACTCCAAACTGTTCATCGTCATCTATGATTAGGGGTTTGTGCGTCAGGGTGAGCAACTCATAGGTGATCAAGACTTCATTTAACCTAACTGTTGGTTCATCTGGTAAGCAATCTACGATCAAACAGACTGGCTAACGAGACGAGGCTCGCTGTAGTCCCCATAGTGGTGGGACATGGTGATTTAGAAGACCTAGAATAACAGTTTCTTAAGATGGTCGCCACCGACTTCTTCAGCATAATTCGAGAAACCACGAAAGCTGTTGCAGTGCACCATATCCACAAACCTCGGTCTAATATCTAGCGGTTTGCGTTGACCTACGATCCAGTGGTATTAAGGCCATCTACCATTAGAACTATTGATCACTATAAATTCTATATTTACTGTTAAGTAAACATTGGCTGACCATTCTAATCGTTTTGAACGGAACAGTACTGAGTCTTCTTGTTTTCATATTTTTCGATCACCAAGTCAGTTTTCTGAAATATGTCCCATCTGTAATTAAATACAATTTCTCCCCCCTCCCCCACCTCTCTTTCCCTTCCCTGTTTTCTCTCAAGCACGCACGCACATCCACACAATTAATTGTATAGAAGAGAGTCATTAAAAAAATATATTATCACCATATGTGGACCAAAAGTAATTTTAATCCGATTGTTCTCAATCCTGATTCTGTCTGTACTAACAGCTTTCCTCAAACACGCCATTCCCTATTTTCTGCTTGGACTAACTTCACTAATCCATTTTGTCAAGTTTAATTAACTCAACATCTCATATGTCCTGAAGCCGCAGTGGCTGACTGGTTAGTGCTCTCACTGATAGTGGAAGGTTCCGGGATCAATTACCGGAAGTGGCAAATATTTTTTTTTCTGGCCGACGCGGCTTCGGGGTTCACCCAGGCTCTGAAAATTTGTACCAGAGATTTTCATAGAAATGTAGGGCGGTGGGACGTAATGCCGACCACCTTTAGTCATTGAAAGACATGGTCACTAACCTATTCTCCGTACATCTTAATACGTGGAAAGCGACCATTACTTAATTACTTATTGATCCATTTTTTTTCAAGTTAGGTTACTTGATTTAAATTCGCAAGAGTCAAGAGGCAGTGATAGCTGTCAGGTTAGTTCTGAAGACAACAGAAGTAGGAAGTAAATTATGAACAAAAGTTGGACGTAAATTATGAACAAAAGTTGGATGTAAATTATGAACAAAAGTTGGATGTAAATTATGAACAAAAGTTGGATGTAAATTATGAACAACAGTTGGATGTAAATTATGAACAAAAGTTGGACGTAAATTATGAACAAAAGTTGGATGTAAATTATGAACAAAAGTTGGACGTAAATTATGAACAAAAGTTGGATGTAAATTATGAACAAAAGTTGGACGTAAATTATGAACAAAAGTTGGATGTAAATTATGAACAAAAGTTGGATGTAAATTATGAACAAAAGTTGGACGTAAATTATGAACAAAAGTTGGACGTAAATTATGAACAAAAGTTGGATGTAAATTATGAACAAAAGTTGGATGTAAATTATGAACAAAAGTTGGATGTAAATTATGAACAAAAGTTGGACGTAAATTATGAACAAAAGTTGGACGTAAATTATGAACAAAAGTTGGATGTAAATTATGAACAAAAGTTGGACGTAAATTATGAACAAAAGTTGAACGTAAATTATGAACAAAAGTTGGATGTAAATTATGAACAAAAGTTGGACGTAAATTATGAACAAAAGTTGGATGTAAATTATGAACAAAAGTTGGACGTAAATTATGAACAAAAGTTGGATGTAAATTATGAACAAAAGTTGGATGTAAATTATGAACAAAAGTTGGATGTAAATTATGAACAAAAGTTGAACGTAAATTATGAACAAAAGTTGGACGTAAATTATGAACAAAAGTTGGACGTAAATTATGAACAAAAGTTGGATGTAAATTATGAACAAAAGTTGGACGTAAATTATGAACAAAAGTTGGACGTAAATTATGAACAAAAGTTGGACGTAAATTATGAACAAAAGTTGGACGTAAATTATGAACAAAAGTTGGACGTAAATTATGAACAAAAGTTGGATGTAAATTATGAACAAAAGTTGGACGTAAATTATGAACAAAAGTTGGACGTAAATTATGAACAAAAGTTGGACGTAAATTATGAACAAAAGTTGGATGTAAATTATGAACAAAAGTTGGACGTAAATTATGAACAAAAGTTGAACATAAATTATGAACAAAAGTTGGACGTAAATTATGAACAAAAGTTGGATGTAAATTATGAACAAAAGTTGGACGTAAATTATGAACAAAAGTTGGATGTAAATTATGAACAAAAGTTGGACGTAAATTATGAACAAAAGTTGGACGTAAATTATGAACAAAAGTTGAACGTAAATTATGAACAAAAGTTGGACGTAAATTATGAACAACAGTTGGACGTAAATTATGAACAAAAGTTGGATGTAAATTATGAACAAAAGTTGGACGTAAATTATGAACAAAAGTTGGATGTAAATTATAAACAAAAGTTGGACGTAAATTATGAACAAAAGTTGGACGTATATTATTAACAAAAGTTGGACGTAAATTATGAACAAATGTACGTAAATTATGAACAAAAGTTGAACGTAAATTATGAACAAAAGTTGGACGTAAATTATGAACAAATGTACGTAAATTATGAACAAAAGTTGGACGTAAATTATGAACAAAAGTTGAACGTAAATTATGAACAAACGTTGAACGTAAATTATGAACAAAAGTTGAACGTAAATTATGAACAAAAGTTGGACGTAAATTATGAACAAAAGTTGGACGTAAATTATTAACAAAAGTTGGACGTAAATTATGAACAAAAGTTGAACGTAAATTATGAACAAAAGTTGGACGTAAATTATGAACAAAAGTTGGATGTAAATTATGAACAAATGTTGGACGTAAATTATGAACAAAAGTTGAACGTAAATTATGAACAAAAGTTGAACGTATATTATGAACACAAGTTGGACGTATATTATGAACAAATGTACGTAAATTATGAACAAAAGTTTAACGTAAATTATGTACACAAGTTGAACGTAAATTATGAACAAAAGTTGAACGTATATTATGAACAAAAGTTGGACGTAAATTATGAACAAAAGTTGGACGTAAATTATGAACAAAAGTTGAACGTATATTATGAACAAAAGTTAGACACTAACTGGGAGCAATAGAAACATCGTCAGATCACTTCGGGAGAGCTATATTTGAGAGGACACGAGAACGATCAATAAATCAGAAACTGCGATTATTTGTAATCGTTTTGTGCAAAAAATAAACAATTTCCGGCATAAAAAGTGTGGTTAACCAGCGAGCTTCTGAAACCATCATCATACATACTTCCCGCAAGTCGCTGATATTAAATAATCATCTAAACAATGACCAGCGTGCAGTGACATTCTTTTAAATATTATTGTTATTATGCAATTGTTACTTTGAGAAGTTTGTAAAGAAGCAAAATTGTTGATTAATTTGCTTGTATTCAGATAATGTATTCCGTTTTAAGATTTGGATGTTGCCTGAATATTTCCAAGAAAATGGAAACTAACGCGGCGATGGCTATTTGATCAGTTAGTACGAAAACCACACAATCCACACATTATCATCAAGTGCCATGCCTACTGGAGTAGGTGTTCACGACTCTTCACACCTTTCGATCTCGACAGTTATTTATCATTTCTGTTGTAGGCCTTTTGCCAAGCTATTCTCTTAAGCTGTATGGTATCTTTTCTCTTTGCTTCCCCCCACCTCTTCGTCCCTCGTTTTCCCCAGTCGTCACAATATATTCCAGCTGTTCTCTTCTCTTTATATGGCCAAAAAAAATGATGATTGTTTCTTCCTAATATTGGAAATTGGCTCTCTCTTTGCTTTGACCTCTCTCAGAACATTTTCATTACTCTTCTTAGCTGTCCATGGTATTCTCAACATTCTTCTGTAAAACCACATTTCTACAGCCTCCAGTGATTTTCTTGTTTATTGTCCTGTCGTCCATGATTCACATCCATGTGTTAAGACTGGCATAACGTTTAAAAGAACTCTTTTTCTTGTTTCTGTTGTCAAAAATGGATTACACAGCATCTTTTTCATTTATTGAAAAGCTGTTTTTGCCTGAGCCATTCTGCATCTCACCTCTGTTGTACATCTGGGCACTATGAAGATGTGCAAAGAAGATGAGAGATTTCGACTAAATCTCTCTTCATCTCTCGCTCCCCCCTCTCTCTTTCTCTCTCTCTCTCTCTCTCTCTCTCTCTCTCTTTCTCTCCTTTGCTCTTCCTATCTATCTGTCTGTCTTCATATGTCTCATATTGTGGCAATAAAATTCAAACTTACAGTTTCTGTGATTTGCTCAATACTTTGTACAGCACTTCGAATCCATCTCAATTGGGGTTTTAGCTTTTCCTTGTAGGTTGCTGCATCTGATTGCTAATGTTTGTTGTGCGATGTTATTTGTTTACAGTGATGGCAGATCTCCGAACTATTTCATTTCCTGTTTCGGAATGTATCGTAGAAATGGGGTTACGCCTATACTTTTACTAACATCGTTGCCTCTACTTGTGTGCCTTCTTGACATCTCATTCAGGCAGTTCATCATCTTTCTCTTTCCGTCAATGTTGTTTGTGTATCGATTGTCACATTCCGTCAATGTTGTTTGTGTGTCGATTGTCACATTCCGTCAATGTTGTTTGTGTATCGATTGTCACATTCCGTCAATGTTGTTTGTGTGTCGATTGTCACATTCCGTCAATGATGTTTGTGTATCGATTGTCACATTCCGTCAATGTTGTTTGTGTGTCGATTGTCACATTCCGTCAATTTTGTTTGTGTATCGATTGTCACATTCCGTCAATGTTGTTTGTGTATCGATTGTCACATTCCGTCAATGTTGTTTGTGTATCGATTGTCACATTCCGTCAATGTTGTTTGTGTGTCGATTGTCACATTCCGTCAATGTTGTTTGTGTGTCGATTGTCACATTCCGTCAATGTTGTTTGTGTGTCGATTGTCACATTCCGTCAATGTTGTTTGTGTGTCGATTGTCACATTCCGTCAATGTTGTTTGTGTATCGATTGTCACATTCCGTCAATGTTGTTTGTGTGTCGATTGTCACATTCCGTCAATCTTCTTCTTCTTCTTTTCTCTTTCACTGATACCTAAATGGTATCGTGGTTTATATCATTTGTCGTTCTTGAGCTGCTCGAACTGTCTGAATTAGTGACTTTCCTTTGTTGTTACATGTCTCTGTCACTGCATCTATCCATCTTCTTCTGGGTCTTCCTTTTGGTCTTTTTCCATGCATTCTCGAGAAGAACGCCCTTGATGGTGATTGATAATGATTCATTCTGACCAGATGGCCAAACCATTTAAGTTGTTGTTCTATATATTCTTGGCAGGGTTTTGTTCCTACTATTTTTCTTATGGTTTCATTTGGTATTCTATCTCTTCTTGTGTTGTTTGTTACTTTTCTCAAGCATCGTATCTCACATGTATTGATCTTTCTTAAATGTGATTTGGAAAGGGTCCATGTTTGACTTTCATAGCACAAAGTTGGTATGAAAATGTTATTTATCATTTGTTGTTTAGCTGGCATAGAAATGTTTGGATGTCTTAGCAATGGTGAAAGCTGGTATATGACAGCATTTGCTTTTTGTATTCTCATGTCAATTTCTCTGTCTAGTTTTCCATCTTCTGTGAACATTCCGTCAATGCTGTTTATATATCGATCGTCATATTCCGTCAGTTTGATTATTTGGTTATGGATGGCCCCAGCTTCACTGCAAACGAATTAAAATCCATAATTATTTTACTAACATCTGTAAGCGTTGTCAATGTTGTTTGTGTATCGATCGTCACCTTCCGTCACGTCTATGTTGTTTGTGTATCGATTGTCACATACCGTCAATGTTGTTTCATTGTCATACAAAGACACTTGAGTATTAGAGAAACTGAGAAATTTTATGTTTTTGAGTGTTTTACATAACTAAAGAAATCTCTCTGTGTGTTTATTTTAAAAAAAACGAGGGGGGTGGGACCCGTATTGTTGTGACATGCCTGCTTGGCGCTCCTCTTTGCTGATCTCCATCGGTTGGCCCAGTGTACCCACACAATACGGCTGTTGTTCGTGAGTGTTAGTGTATATCACCAGTTAGGTCACACAGGGAAGCTGGAGAATGTCTTCATTTACTCTGGAGCAGAGAGAGGTTTAGTGGTAAAACTATTGAAGAAATATCGGTTTCGTTATTGAGTGAGATACCCTCTATAACGCTTGACGACTCTTATTTCCACAGTACTTTAAAAAAAAAAACCACTAATATTCTTTACAGAGCTAACTAAACCTATCTTTAGGTATATCTTCTCTTGTAAACATAAAAGATCATAAAAATCAATGCATTTCATGAACTTGTTTATCATTTATAATTTCACTGAAAATTTCAGTGCACGAAATGTGGTCGAGATGGGTTGGGGCAGTGTGTTGGTCCCAACATTTGCTGCAGTCCCCAGACTGGATGCCATATCAGCACAGAGGAAACAGAAGTGTGTCAGCATGAGGATAATAGTCCGACGCCATGTTCTGTCGCTGGTGCCGTTTGTGGTGTAGGAGACACTGGAAACTGCGTTGCGGATGGTATCTGCTGCGAATCTGGTATGTCTTTTTTGTTTGTATATTTTCATTCTTTATCGTATTTCTCTATGTTCAACTAATATTCTTTCTTTTATACTGATATTCTTCCTAATGTGCACCGGACTCGTGACGTAGAAATTCCTCTTCTTCTTCTTCTACCTTTTTTTAGCTCCCAGTGGAGCATAGGTCTTCAACAAACACTTTCCAAGTCGTTCTGTTTTTTTTGCCATTCTTTTAAGATCATTCCATGTCTTCCCCATCATCTTCATCTCTGCTTCCATCTGTCTTCTCCAAGAATTCATTGGTCTTCCTATTTGTCTTTTCCCCTGGGGATTCCAAAAAAGGACCTGTTGTGTAATACTCTTAGTTGGCTTCCGTAGTGTGTGTCCTATCCAGCGACATCGTCTTCGCTGTATCTTTTTATCCACTGGTTTATAAACTGGTTAATTTTCATACTGTAGTTTGTGCAGCTTTTATCTAGAGATGCTAAATGCTGTTGTAGCAGGTTTTCATCCTCATATATTAGGCATTGGTCATCTCCATGTTTCACAGCCATATAATAGGACCGACTTAACATTTGAGTTGAAGATTTTTATTTTTGTATTTAACCTAATTTCTTTGGATTTCCATATGTTTCCCAGTGCAATGAAAGCTCCTCTTGCTTTTGATATCCTTATTTTGGTATCATTTTCTGTTCCTCCCTCTTTATCTATATTACTGCCCAGATATATGTAATATTGTACGTCTAGTAGAGGTATTTCTGCTAGTTTTATTTGGTTATTGCCAACTGTATTAATTCTCATAATGTTGGTCTTACCTCTATTAATCTTCAGTCCTAGCTGTTGTGATCTCTCATCAAGTATGCTCATTTTATCCTGCATCTGTTGATGACTGTGATAGGAGAGCTATGTCATCAGCAAAGTCTAAATCATCAAGTTGTTTGGTCAGTAACCACTGGATCCCATTTCTGTTGTTTTGAGTTATTTTCATAATCCAATCTATGGCCCGTAGAAAGAGAAATGGAGACAGAAGGCATCCCTGCCTTACTCCTGTTCTTATTTCAAATGCTTCTGTAAGCTGTCCTTCATGCACCACACTACATTTTGTTCCTTCATACATTGTTTTTACCAGGTTAATAAACTTTATGGGGATTCAGTAATGACTCAGCAACTTCCAAAGCATTCTTCTGTCTAAACTATCAAATGAATTTTTGTAATCTATGAATCCAATATAAAGTGGAGATTTTAGTTCTAAACTTTGTTCAACTATTTTACGTAGAGTGGTTATTTGATCAGCACATGATCTGTTCTTCCTAAAACCTGCTTGTTAATCTCTCAAATGTTTCTCTATGGCCTCTTTTAGTCTCTCCAGAATGATTCTGCTTAATATTTTTCCTGGCACTGATAGTTGCATAATTCCCCTATAATTTGTGCACTCCTGTAAACTTCCTTTCTTTGGTAGTTTGATCATATAACCTTCTTTCCAGTCTTTAGGTATTTCTTCCCTCTCCCAAATTTTATCTAATAGATTATGTAACATCTTGGTAGAGGTGTTAATATCTGCTTTGATGGCTTCCAAAGGAATTTCATCTGGCCCTATGGCTTTACCATTTTTTAATAGTTTGATGGCTTTCATTATTTCTTCTTTGCTTGGTTTTCCACAGTTAACGTGTAACTCTTCTTCTGCTGGTAGTATATCTGGAGGATTATTTGAGCCGGGTCTGTTCAAAAGTTCTTCAAAGTGCTCTTTCCATCTCTCCATTTGTTCCCTTATATTACTAAGCAGATTTCCCTTATCTTTAATAAAGGCATTGATCTTTTTGTATTTTCCACTTAATTTCTTTGTGCTGTTGTACAGTTCTTTCATATTCCCTTTATTTGCTGCTTCTTCTGCCTCTTTAGCTAGTTCATCTATATATTTCCTCTTATCCCTTTTAATGCATCTTCTCATTTCTTTGTTCACCTCTGTGTAAGCTTCCTGTGTCTTGGCTTTATTACTCCTCGTTTTGCTTTTATTTATGTCTTCTATCTTGTTCTTTCTTTCTTTAATTTTATCCATGATCTCTGCTGTCATCCATGCCTTATTCTGGCGTTCTCTTTTCCCCAGTGTTTCTTCGTATATATTCTTTCCATATATCTTTTACCTGTTTCCAATGATCTTCTATATTCATTGTATTTTCTAGTTGTTGGAGGACTTGGTATTTGTTTGATATTGTGACTGCGAATTTATCTTTAATTCCTTGTTCTTTAAGAAACCCTACATTGAAATACTTTCTACCCTTATTCGATGTAGTATACCTTTTTGTACTGTGTGTTACCGGGGTCTCATTATGAGTAAAGAATAGTGGCACTGTGACCTTCCAAGCATGTCGTAAGAGGCGACTAAGGAGATTGATCGATGGCTTGACAAGCTGTCATTGTAAAAACTATTGTTATGGAAACAGAGCCATAGATTTTAGAAGCAGTGATCTCTGCAATATGTGCCATTTTGGCACGCTAGGTTTCTGTTTTTGAGTTTGTGGTTCTGCCCTATGTGCCGTCTTCGGCTCGAAAGGACAATAGATAGATACCTTTTTAGTTTAATTTTAAGTTTGGCTATCAGAAGATGATGATCAGAAGCTACATCTGCCCCGCTATATACTTTTACATCCTGTAAGGATGACTTAAACTTATTATTAATATATATGTGATCAATTTGATTTTCTGTTCTATGATCTGGTGACACCCATGTAGCTTTATGTATTCTTTTATGTTAGAATATTGTTCCTCCTATGCTCACTTGATTAAGGGCGCAGAAATTCACAAATATCTCTCCATTCTCGTTTATATCTCCAAGTCCATGTTTTCCCATAATCTCTTCGAAGCCTCTGTTTTCTGATCCTACTTTAGCATTTAGGTCTCCCATCAAGATTATAATATCCTTGGCTCGTCTTGCATCCATCCGACATTGTAGCTGTTTATAGAAATCATCTTTAACTAAATCATCCTTATCGTTGGTTGGTGCATAGCATTGGATAATGTGTAATTTTATTTTGTTTTTGGTTGTTTTAAATGTTGCTCTCATTAGTCTTGGTCCTACTGCTTCCCATTCCATTAGTGTCTGTTGTGCATTCCTTGATAGCATTATAGCTACCCCTTTACTATGTTGTGCTCCAGGTTCCTGGTGCCTGATGATAAAATCATCTCTCCTGTCATCATCATCATTGAGTGCCGTCTCCGCAACGAAGGTTGGCTACCATGGAGCGCCATTTTGCTCTATCTCTTGCTTTGATGGTGCAGGTTGTCATCGGTTGATTTGTCCATCTTTTGATGTTACTCGTCCATGTTAATCTTGGTCTGCCTCTGCCTCTTTTACCTTGTATTTTCCCCTCCAGGATCACTTTCAGTAGGCTGTTGTGTCTTTTAACATGGCCTAAGAATCGCATTTGTCTTGTTCTAATTGTGTTCAGAAGTTCTCTTTTCATTTTTAGTTCTTCTAAGACTTCGTCGTTTGTTTTCTTTTCCTTCCATCCAATTCTACCTATTCTTCTATATATCCACATTTCAAAGGCTTCAATTCTCTGTTCTGTTTTCTTGTCTAATGTCCATGTTTCAGCACCATATAGGAATATTGAGAAGATGTAACATTTTGCTATTCTTAGTTTTAGCTATGGTGTTATTTGTTTTGATGTTAGTATGTCCTTCATGACATTAAAATTACTTTTTGCCATTCCTATTCTTTTGTTTATTTCAGTTGTACATTTTCCATCACTGGTTATAGTATGTCCAAGGTAGTTATAGTTCTGAACTGTCTCCAGGTCTATTCCTTCAATTTTGATATCCACTTGTGGGTTTTGAGTATTTTCTTTGTTTATGATCATAGTTTTAGTCTTTTTGATATTCATATCTAGTCCATATTTTTTGCTTGTCGTGTTTATTTCATTAAGTAATTGTTGTAGGTCTTTAGGATTTTCTGCTAGTAGTACAGTATCGTCAGCATATCTTAGGTTATTGATTATCTTTCCATTAATTTGTAGGCCTGGCATCTCTATGATGTTTTTAAAGATTTGCTCAGTGTATAGATTGAACAAGCTTGGTGATAGGATGCATCCTTGTCTTACTCCTCTTTTTATATCAATGGGTGTAGAGAACTCTTTGTTATATTTTATTATTGCTGTTTGCTCCCAGTATAGATTGCATATTAGTCGTATATCCATGTCATCTAGATGTATCTCTTTTAGGCATTCTATAAGTTGTTTGTGGTGTACTCTATCAAAAGCTTTGGTGTAGTCTATGAAGCAGGCATATATTGGTTTGTTTACTTCTGTGTATTTTTCGATTAATGTTCTCATGCAGAATATGGCTTCTTTTGTCCCGCTATTTTTCCTAAATCCAAATTGCTGCTCATCTAATTCAGTATTGATTTTATTCTGAATCCTTCCTTGTATAACTTTTAGCAAGATTTTTGTAACATGGCTCATTAGGCTTATTGTTCTAAAGTCACTGCATTCAACTGCACCATTCTTTTTAGGCAATGCAATGAAAGTTGATGTTTTTAGTTCATTTGGTATGTATCCTGTGTGGTACATCTCTCCTGTATTTAGTTTTATTCTTTCCGTTCCTAGCCATCTTGTTTCACACATTCCCAGAATATCTATCTTGTAGTTTGTCATTTCTGCTGCTACCTGTGCAGCTTTTCCCTGTTAGTTTAGGGTACGTACATTCCAGGTGCCAATTCTGGAGGATTTCCTGGTAGACAAAGGGTGAGTCGGCAACCAGGACTCCCTACGGCTTTCTCCGGCTTGCGTCATACGTCTCTTAGACAGAGAGCCCTTAACTTTCTTGGATGGTGGATTTACTTTTTCTCTCTTTGACTTGTTTGTGAAGTTTTTTCGGCTTATTTTTTTACAGTATGGGATAGTCAGTCTCATGCCCAACACTCCTTTCTCGCCTCTTACGAACATGCCTGGTAGGGTACAGCGCCGCTATTCTTTACTCCCCTTACGGGCCCCGGCAGCGCACGGGCGTGACGTAGCTATTATCTCCAACAAATTCTAATCATTACTCATATATCACTGTCAGCGTTTCACTCAGGATAATCGTTGTACAATTGTATTTTCTCTGCTCGTTGCATCTGTCTCCATTTTGGTCAATTTCTGTTTATTGTTTTATATTTTATCTAGCCCTAACAGTGACCCCTCATGATATAAAATATCCTCACCTTGATCCCATGTCTTCAGTAAACCGCGAACTTCAGAGTTGATTAAATACATTTTAAGCATCAGCACTTTCTCCCTATACATGACCTTATGTAGTTATTGAGTTATTAGCGGGTCATCATCATTGCACTCCGAACATGTCCATAGGTGCTCAGACCCCCTCCTCAGCAAGTCTCGAAGCCCAGCGACTGACCACTCCAGTTCTGTGTTAGTTTATTAGTCTTCTTACACACCCACTAAGTTTCTCGTTTCTGGCCGTGACCATCTTAACTCCCATCTCTTTCATTCGAAGGAGTGACGTGGACTCATGGTTATCGAAGTCCTGTGTCCTTCCAACTTCCAGGAGGGCACTGATGATGTCCATCAGATCCATTGGTTTACCGTCCTCAACAATATCGCAGCTAGCCAACCTGTCCGCCCTTTCATTTCCCTGTACTCCTGCATGACCTTTGACACTTCACATTTTCTTCATTTGAACGGGGCTGATATGTAAATTGTTGGTTACAACTGGCAAAATAAAAGGAAAGAGAGATCGCGGGCGACAAAGAGAGAAAATACTGGATAGCTTGGTGTCAAGGCATGGAAAACAGTCAACAACAGAACTGATACGATGCACTGTAGATAGAAGATTGGGGAGGGACACGATCACCTACGTCAACCGGTATGGCACATGATGATGATGATGATGATGATGATGATGATATGTAAATTCTTTCAACTGAAGCTATATTAAAGGCATTACGTCACATCCCAGATGTATAGGTCACAGTTTTTTGTCATTGATACTTTAGTTGATTTGCTTCTTTCTGTCTTTCAATGAAGATATAAACACACACACACTTTGATTATACATTCAACATGATGAGAAGAAGGTATATCTTAAAGTGTAAACATTTGTAGTTAAAAAATTGAATATTGCATCCCGGAAACTCGGATTTGCCAATCTTTGATCATTATTGGTTATTGGTTATTGGTTATGGAAGGCCTCGGCATCACAGCAAACGAATTAAAATCCATAATTGCTCAACCGCCCGTGCCAGTGGAATCATCCGAATTACCAACTCATCTCCCAAACAAAGAAAGGTAACTGTAGTTCCCATCGTAGCAGTCTCAGCACACGCCAAAAGACATAAGGCGAAACCGCGCAGAAAGTGAACACAGCCAACTGTTCCCTGTCATACGATATCATCATTCATCGTAAACAAGCGGGATATCGAAGCAGGATCAAAACGGATGAGACACACAGCTCACGGTGTGCACAGAGCACTTAACTCAGTAGCTCCTGCAACAAGCCGGACTTGGAATATGAGGAAACTGCAAGAAGGAACACTTTTCAGACATAGCCTTCAATGGTTCCTGCCGCCTATCCACCATATACCATGGGAGTTCACGTCCTCCCGAAAATGATGATCGTCATAGCACTTGATGATGTTAGGCCGTCATTGATGACTCCAATTACAAACATATAGACACACAGTGGTGGTAATTTGTCATTTCCAATCCAACAGAAGCCACATGACCTGTAGTTAGTAAAACCACAGAGAGAATATGATTTTGTGACCTTCACTGATTCACTCTTAGATGTGAATGTGTAGTTTACACAAGAGGAGAAGTTTTCAACTACAGTGATTCCAGTTAAGGAAATTCTGGGATAGCAAGGCAAGTCTCCTTTATAGCAGCAGAACTTGATGTTCTCCGCTCCCTTCTTGTAGCTGCTGCCACACGATTCTGATGTCTCATTAACTTGGGCATCATTCAAGAACAATGTCAGATTAACATTCCATAGATATGGCTCTGCTGATGAAGTGCTTGGTGCAACAGTTGTATCAATCATACTGTAGGCTCCTGGTCTGTGGTCATTAATATCACAGACGGCACATGGTGTTGTTATATTCAGTATTTCTTTCTGGGGTGTAAATATGTGGCACACACATGGAGAGTGGTTTGTGGTCACAGTAATCCCATTAAAGGCAATTCTAGGGTAGCATGGCATAGCTGTTTCAGAACAGCACAATCCTGTGATGTTTTCTGTGTTCGCTATAAAGCTGCTGCTGCTACACAATCCTGACCAATTATAGGTGTGGACATTATTCACTTGCAATGACAAAACTGCTTTGTTTACATCATAAACCTCTGGAAGCGAATCATTTATGGGACTAATAGTACAATTTATTCTTCCATCGGGGATATCTGCATTGAGTCCCCAGAAAAAGGTCTTTGGTTAAAAAGCACATATGCGTTTGAGTTAAACACACAATGAGCCCACTTCATAAATTCAAAATGATTCTTGCCAATGCCATCCGTTTGCACAAGTTAGGTCCTTAGCTACCAACGTCAAAAATGTCTGAAACGAAGCTATCCAATTAACGGCTTTATCTACAGCGAAGGTTAACGAACTGTGAACAAACATTTATGTTCAAACCCTTGAAAACATTTTCAAAAATCTGCCAACTCGCAGCAATAACATTTATCGTGTTGTTCAATGTAAACATTGCTTGGTCCATAGCTCGAATATAAATAAGCTGCCATTTTGGTGCGTCCCATGACGTGTCATCGACCTTTTCTTTGATCTTTTTGTTACGACCATTAACTACTAATGCATCACTCATAAAAATATTGACTTTATCCAGAAGTGTTTGTGCGTGCGTGTGTGTGTTTGTGCGTGTGTGTGTGTGTGTGTGTGTGTGTGTGTGTGTGTGTGTGTGTGTGTGTGTGTGTGTGTGTGTGTGTGTGTGTGTGTGTGTGTGTGTGCGTGCGTGTTTGTGTGTGGTGTCATAAAATGAAAAACCATTTCCCACTGAATGTCAAGAATGAAGAGAACAAACTATTAACAAAACATCCATGGATTTGTTGCAAAGTTTCCAAGGTTATAACTAAAATGTCACTTTGAGATGAAAACAAAGAGCCGTGAGACGTGCTAAACAACAACAACAACAACAACAACATAGGGTGTATAAATACGTAGGGAGGTCAAAAAGTAATGCACACCAATTTTTTTCTCGGAAACTATTCGGGCAAAATGTGTGAAATTTTCACAGATTGTAGCTGAACATCCCCTTTACACTACCTATTTTTCAACATAATCTCCGCCCAAGCGTATTGCCTTACACCAACGCGAAACTAGGTCATGAATGCCTCGTTTGTACCAAGTTTTGTCCTGCTCGCGTAGCCATTTTTTAACTGCACGGATCACATCCTCATCATTGTCAAAGTGTGTCCCACGCAGGAATTTTTTGAGTGGTCCAAACAGATGGAAATCTGAGGGAGCCAGATCAGGGCTGTAAGGAGGATGGGGCAGTACAGTCCAACCAAATTTGTTGATTGCTTCCCGTGTTACCAGACTTGTGTGAGGGCGTGCATTGTCATGTTGAAGCAACAAATCTGCAGATGGCTTATTAGGCCGAACTCTGTGGAACCGATTTTTGAGTTTTGTCAGTGTATTGATGTAAGCTGTCGAGTTGATTGTCTCACCTCTTGTCATTACATCAACAACAATCACACCATCAATGTCCCAGAAGACAGTGATCATCACCTTTCCGGCTGATGGAGATGTTTTGAATTTTTTTCTTTTTGGTGACTGCGGATGATGCCATTCCATTGACTGCATTTTTGTTTCAGGCTCATAATGATGTGCCCACGTTTCGTCACCGGTAACAATTTTTGACAAAAACATTTCTCCTTCAACACCGAAACGCTCCAACAATTCAGAACAGAATGTTTTCCTTTGAACTCTGTGATCATTTGTTAGGCACCGAGGAACCCATCGAGCGCAAATCTTTGAATATCCGAGAGTTTTAAAAATTGCGATTGCACTTCCCTTGCTGACTGTAAGCTGCAATGCCAATTGCTGACTAGTGATACGCCTATCCTTACGAATAATGGCATCAGCCCGGTTTAACATGTCTGTGCTGGTAGCCGAGGCAACACGTCCAGAACGCGGTAAATCATGCAGCTCCACTCGTACACTTTCTGCAGCTTTAATTCTCTGAACCCAGCGACTAACTGTGCTCCTATCGACTGCAGAACATTTGTACACTGCACACAGTCGTTTATGAATGTTTGCCACAGTTTCTTTTTCCGCAACCAGAAATTCTATGACAATTCGCTGTTTGTAACGGACATTGTTGACAAGCTCCATTTTAACGGTTCATAGATTGCGTAATATTTATCAGAATGCTGTGCAATTTGGTACACATAATTGGAACATGTCATATTCCAAGTGTGCAAAATTTCATATTCATATCTTTATTATTAGCCGAGAAAAAATTGGTGTGCATTACTTTTTGACCTCCCTCTGTGCGACCACGCAGATGAAAACAAAGATCTGTGAGACATGCTAAACAACAACAACAACAACAACAACATAGGGTGTCTAAATACGGCCACGCAGATGAAAACAAAGAGCTGTGAGACATGCTAAACAACAACAACAACAACAACAACATAGGGTGTCTAAATACGGCCACGCAGATGACCCAGCAAAAGTAAAAATAAATTGGCTACAATGCCTTTGGTCAGAAAAGAAAAGACATCATGGGGATGAGCATTGCGCCTCGCTTCTCGTTCCAGCACCCCCGATCACAAAGCAACGCTAAAAATGTTACCAAGAGAAACAGAACCCTATCTCTAGGGTCGAAATGTTGGTTTGTCTAGTCTAGTCAGGCATCCACAAAGCTGTAGAATGCATTCTTGGATTTAATCTACATCATTTTATCTGCAGCTCCACATGCCTATTCCGCCTAACTTTCATCACCGAAGACACCCATCTTATTATGTTTAACCAGATGTTTAATGGCACTTTAAACAGACGAATTTCTTGGAATAAAATACATGATGTATAACAGCACTTATAAACAGACGAATTTCTTGGAATGAGATACATGATGTATAACAGCACCTATAAACAGACGAATTTCTTGGAATGAGATACATCATGTATAACATAAATTTAAAGCAGATTAATATAATGAAAGTTGAACTTAAAGAAGAAAGGACAAAGAGGAAAATTAAAATACTAGGATTAGCGGACACCAGAGTAAAAGGAGAAAAGAAAAAGAAAACAAACAAGAACCATACGATACTGTTCTCAGGAGTCGATAACACAGAAAGAGCAAAACATAGAGTGGGTTTTATCATTGACCCAGAACACGCAAAGAATATTATAGAAATAAAATATTACTCAGAAAGAATAATAACAACCAGTTTGCTAGAAGACGACCTAAAACAACTTACATACACATTTATACACTTATGCACCATATAACAACAATGAAAGAGACAGCGAAGAATTCTCAGACACTGAATGGAATTGTCAATGACACTGATAAAAGCGATGACACGTTAGTGGTGGGGGAATTTAATGAAAGGCTTTTGAAATGCAGCAGTGAGAACAGAGATATCCTGTGACCCTTTTGCCATAAAACAGCTCAGGTAAATGAAGTTGGATGCAGACTGCTGGAGTTATGTAATCAATATGATTTGTTTATCACCAACACATTCTTCAAATGCAGAGATTCGCAATTATACATCTGGTACAAGTGGAAAGACACAACATGCAGAAGCCAGATAGACTATAAACTATCAATAAAACAAAACAAGGAAAGAGTAACCGACAGGAGAGCTATCCCTAATATCTAAGGTGACCATATTTTAAAAACCCTAATCCGGGACGGATTAATTTGACTTAAATTTTCCTTAATAAAATTAAATTTCTTCCGTCTTTTTCAAGTGAATAATACATATATTTTAAAACTAATTAAAACACCTAACAATATAGGCTTACAAAACGTTATCAGGAGATAAAAAATACATTAGTGATACTCACTCAAATGGAAGGTGAAGCAGAGTTGCTGTAATTTTTTTATCAGTATTTCAGTTTCAGTAAACAAGATTTAAAACTTGGAGCGCATCAAAGAGAACTACTAAGCACAATTCAAACAAGACAAATGCGATTTTTGGGCCATGTTAAAAGACACAATAGCCTACTAAAAGCAATCCTGGAGAGGAAAATACAAGGTAAAAGAGGCATAGGCAGACCAAGACTAACATGGGCGAGTAACATCAAAAGATGGACAAATCAGCCTATGAAAACCTGCACCATCAAAGCAAGAGACCGCGCAGAATGGCGCTCCGTGGTAGCCAACCTTCGTTGCGGAGACGGCACTCGATGATGATGAGCGCATTTTATTGTTACTGTTTCGCCAAATGAACAACCATTTCAACTTTTTAAACATTTTCTACACAACAACGGAATAATGTATATTTTTAAGTCGAAGAGACGTTTACAATATTAGCAAAATTGGTAAATGTTTGTGTCCCCAATGTATTTTAACAAATCCGGTACAAAAGCTAAAAACTCCGCCAAAGTCGGGAAAAATTCGGGACAGTAACAAATCCGGGACAAAGGTTGAAAAAACAGTAAAAAAATCTGGACTGTCCCAGAAAAATCGGGACGTCTAGTCACCTTACTAATATCACAGACCTCACAATCATGCAATGGTTATGATTACACTCAGACAGCTAAAAACAAAGAGAACATACGCCAACAAACAAAAGAACAGACAATGAAAATAAAACTATTAAAAGATCAAGAATCAAGAAAAACCCTAAATGAAACATTAACAGAGAAATTCAAGAAACTCCCTAACGAAGTAAACACCGTTGAAGAAGAGTGGAAGCAGTTTAAGAAAACAATAACTATCGCAACAATAGTATGTGGAACAAAACTAAGGACAAAATAAGGGAAAAAGAGCACCCCATAGTGGAACGATGCAATCAGAGAAGGAATTAAAGAAAAGAAGAAACTATTTAAAGATTCGAGAGAGAATAAGAACCAAGAAAAATATGAAAAATATGCCTCAATTATGAAAGAAAGTTAACATGTTTATCAAAGAAGCTAAGCAAAACACCTGGACAGAATTCGAACACAATTTGAGCAGGGACTTCATGACAGCCACAAGAGATTTCTACAAAGCAGTGAAAACAAACAACACGAGCGAGAAAAAGAAAACCAGGATCCTACAGAACAAAAAAAAAAATGACAAATAACCAATATATACAACAGAAATGGAAAGAATACTTTGAAGTCCTATTGAACATAACACCATCCACCATTAACACAAAACCATGCAAGAAGGCACAAACACTGAACCTAACATCATGAAAGAGGAATTCTATGAAGTAATCAAATATGCACCAAGAAATAAAGCACCGGGGATAGATAACATACAAGTACAAATAATATCAGCAGCAGGAGAAAAAAGAGTTACATGGCCGCACAGAACATTCAAAATCAGCATGGCACTGACAAAAAGCTCAAGAAAACTGCCAACAGGCAATCATCGTACCAATATAGAAAAAGAAAGGTAGCAAGAGAGACTATCTATCTATCTATTGACCTTTCGAGCCGTAACCGGCCCATAGGGCGTAGACCAAGATACACCTTCTCCTATATGAATTTTTGTTCTAGCAGTTTTCTTTTAAAGATATTTTATCAAATCTCGCCATCTGTCTCTGTTCTGTGCAAGCAGTTCTATCTCATTGAGGGAGCCGATTCCTGCTGCTCTTGCCTCTCTCATCAATGTTCTTCTCAGTGTCTCCCTGGGTCTTCCTCTTTTTCTTTTACCTGTTGTTTCCCATATGAGGGCTTGCTTTGCTATTCGATTATTATCTCTTCTCATCACATGTCCAACGTATGACCATCGTCTTTTCTTTATTACTGAAGATATTAGTGGTTGATTGGCGATTTCTCTAATTTCCTCGTTTGTTTTGAATTCGTTCCATTCTATACCAAGTATTTTCCTTAGACATTTATTTTCGAATGCGTTCAACTTTGTTTCTAAATCTCTTGTTGTTTTCCAGCTTTCACACGCATACGTAAGGGTTGATAGTACATTTGATTTGAATAGCCTAAGTTTTGTGTTTGTGCTAATGAGTTTTGATTTCCACAACTTTTCAAGGCTTCTGAAAGACATTGCTGCTTTAGCCAGTCTGATTCTAATTTCTTTGCTCGTATCCCCTTCTCGATCAATGTGACTTCCAAGATAGATGAAGTGATCGATCTCTTCTACTGGTTTGTTTTCCATGTATATTTTGTCACTTGTTGGAATTAAACTTTTCATGACTTTAGTCTTTTCATGATTGACCTCAAGCCCAATTTTGCTGGCTATTGATGATAGTTCATTTGTGTTTTCCTGCATCGTTTTTATCTGATTGCTGATGAGAACTATGTCATCAGCAAAGTCCAGGTCCTCCAAATGGTCTCCTTGTATCCATTCGATGCCTTTATTACCAGTGCAGCATTTCTTCATTATGAAGTCCATAACAATTCCAAATAACAAGGGCGATAAAATACATCCTTGTTTAACCCCAGTTTCTATTGGGAAACATTCGCTCAGTCCTTCCTCTGTTCGAACTGCACATGTGTAACCATCATACATGTCTTTGATAATATTTATGATTTTTGATGGTAAGCCATATTGCTTCAGAATTTTCCACAAAGAATCTCTATGAATACTATCAAATGCTTTTTTGAAGTCGATGAAGTTAAGTACAAAAGGTTTTTGCTTTTCAATGTGTTCCTCCAATATAAGTCGTAGAGTGAAAATGTGGTCAAGACAGACTGCAAGAGAGACTGCAGAAGTATATATTGTTCTTTGTTTTTTTTTCTGTTGTTGATTATTTGCCATTCTTTCCGAGTGCTGTAAACACACCTCTTCCTCTGAATTGATTCATTGATTATCGCCTCGGAAGTTTCCCTCTATAATAATATCCATTTATTACTATTTGTCTCAAGTCTTGTATCACATTGGTATTGGTGAAATATAATTCCTTGTTTAATTATTTTTAAAAAGTTCATATATAATATGTTAAGTGTTAGATAAATATAAAGTTGTAGAATAATATATTTTTAAAATATGAACAATTTTGTCTCTAACGCTAAAATGATAAAAACTTTCCGTACAGAAAGAGTTACAAAGTTTCAACAGCACAGGTACAAAATACAACATGAAAATCAACATTAACAAAACAGAAGTTATGAATATCGCAAAAGAGAAAAAAAAATAACAACATAACTATAGCCGGCAGACAACTAAAACAAATAGAAGAATGTAAATACCTAGGAAATCTAGTGACAATCGATAATTCAAAAAACAGCAGAGATAGACTCAAGATGCAACAAAGCTTGTCAAATATTTGGACAGCAATCACCACTATTGTCCAACACGGAAATAACTAGAGGCAAAACGGGCACGCTACTGTATAATCTTCATTCCAACGTTATGCTAACAATGTCAACCTGGACCATTAATGCTAGAAAAATAAGAAAAATAACCACTACTGAGATTAAATGTATTAGACGAAGGACAGGAAACAGCCTGAGAGATAAGATCATAAATTAAGAACTGAGAAAAAAAAGCTAGGAATAACCTCCGCCATCGAATATATAAAGAAACAGCAAATACAATGGGTTGGCGACGTGATAAGGCAGAAAGATGAAAACATAACACAACGAACCTTCGATAAAAGTTGCTAGAACACCAGACCCAAAGGCCGACCACGAAAAAGATGGATTGATGGAATATTGGAAACACTAGAGAACATAAAAGCAGGAGGGGGGAGGGGGGGGAGACGAAAAAGCAAAGGACCACAAATTATATCTCCCTTCGACGTCGAAAGGCAAACGAGGAAGGAAAGAAGAAAAAAGATTTCATGGAATGAGATACATGATATGTAACAACACTTTTAAACAGATGAATATAATGGAATGAGATACATGATATGTAACAACACTTTTAAACAGATGAATATAATGGAATGAGATACATGATATGTAACAACACTTTTAAACAGACGAATATAATGGAATGAGATACATGATATGTAACAACACTTTTAAACAGACGAATATAATGGAATGAGATACATGATATGTAACAACACTTTTAAACAGATGAATATAATGGAATGAGATACATGATATGTAACAACACTTTTAAACAGATGAATATAATGGAATGAGATACATGATATGTAACAACACTTTTAAACAGATGAATATAATGGAATGAGATACATGATATGTAACAACACTTTTAAACAGACGAATATAATGGAATGAGATACATGATATGTAACAACACTTTTAAACAGACGAATATAATGGAATGAGATACATGATATGTAACAACACTTTTAAACAGATGAATATAATGGAATGAGATACATGATATGTAACAACACTTTTAAACAGATGAATATAATGGAATGAGATACATGATATGTAACAACACTTTTAAACAGATGAATATAATGGAATGAGATACATGATATGTAACAACACTTTTAAACAGATGAATATAATGGAATGAGATACATGATATGTAACAACACTTTTAAACAGATGAATATAATGGAATGAGATACATGATATGTAACAACACTTTTAAACAGACGAATATAATGGAATGAGATACATGATATGTAACAACACTTTTAAACAGACGAATATAATGGAATGAGATACATGATATGTAACAACACTTTTAAACAGATGAATATAATGGAATGAGATACATGATATGTAACAACACTTTTAAACAGATGAATATAATGGAATGAGATACATGATATGTAACAACACTTTTAAACAGATGAATATAATGGAATGAGATACATGATATGTAACAACACTTTTAAACAGATGAATATAATGGAATGAGATACATGATATGTAACAACACTTTTAAACAGACGAATATAATGGAATGAGATACATGATATATACAACACCTTTAAACAGATGAATATAATGGAATGAGATACATGATATGTAACAACACTTTTAAACAGATGAATATAATGGAATGAGATACATGATATGTAACAACACTTTTAAACAGATGAATATAATGGAATGAGATACATGATATGTAACAACACTTTTAAACAGATGAATATAATGGAATGAGATACATGATATGTAACAACACCTTTAAACAGACGAATATAATAGAATGAGATACATGATATATACAACACTTTTAAACAGATGAATTTAATGGAATGAGATACATGATATATACAACACCTTTAAACAGACGAATATAATGGAATGAGATACACTATATACAACACCTTTAAACAGACGAATATAATGGAATGAGATACATGATATATACAACACCTTTAAACAGACGAATATAATGGAATGAGATACATGATATATACAACACCTTTAAACAGACGAATATAATGGAATGAGATACATGATATATACAACACCTTTAAACAGACGAATATAATGGAATGAGATACATGATATATACAACACCTTTAAACAGACGAATATAATGGAATGAGATACATGATATATACAACACCTTTAAACAGACGAATATAATGGAATGAGATACATGATATATACAACACCTTTAAACAGACGAATATAATGGAATGAGATACATGATATATACAACACCTTTAAACAGACGAATATAATGGAATGAGATACATGATATATACAACACCTTTAAACAGACGAATATAATGGAATGAGATACATGATATATACAACACTTTTAAACAGACGAATATAATGGAATGAGATACATGATATGTAACAACACTTTTAAACAGATGAATATAATGGAATGAGATACATGATATGTAACAACACTTTTAAACAGATGAATATAATGGAATGAGATACATGATATATACAACACTTTTAAACAGATGAATATAATGGAATGAGATACATGATATGTAACAGCACTTTTAAACAGAAGAATATAATGGAATGAGATACATGATATGTAACAGCACTTTTAAACAGACGAATATAATGGAATGAGATACATGATATGTAACAACACTTTTAAACAGATGAATATAATGGAATGAGATACATGATATGTAACAACACTTTTAAACAGATGAATATAATAGAATGAGATACATGATATGTAACAACACTTTTAAACAGATGAATATAATGGAATGAGATACATGATATGTAACAGCACTTTTAAACAGATGAATATAATGGAATGAGATACATGATATGTAACAGCACTTTTAAACAGACGAATATAATGGAATGAGATACATGATATGTAACAGCATCTTTAATCAGATCAATTGTGTTGAATGAAAACAATGTTGGTTAATTAAAAATACACGAGCGAAGCAAGACAAAAATATTTTTTTGTAAATCACCATCACAAACGTTAATAACAGGGGCTAAACAGATTAGAACGCTTCTCTTTTCTTTTTTTTACGATGGAAACTTCAATAAAACACTAACGAAAGACATACTTTATGAACATTCAATTTAAATCCTCCACTTTCCGCCCCTTTTCTTTCTCCACCAATCAATAATTTCCTTCTCAACACTCATCCAATCAGAATGGTATGAACAACCATTCCAACCACTGTCTCCAGAACATGTCCCAGCATGCATCTGTTCTTTGTCTTCTTGTGTCTTTTAGACTCAGGGGAGTTCAGGGTGTTCTTTATAGACCACAACGGCATGGTTCATAAATTCTAATTTATGTGAAAAAGTGCCCGGTAACATATGATAATGTTGTAGACGGGTGAACTATTACATTTAACTAGACACAGCGTTTAGGGGTCAATGAGGACAATGCTCTACCTCGCTGTTGTTACATTCCGGAACTCAATGGGGCAGAAATACTTTTTTTATTTTTTTATTTCGGGTGCATCAGTCTGAGATTGATTTACATTAATGTTATCGCAAGTTAGCGCTTTAGTGGCTAATGTAATAATACTAACTTGTTACAACTTTTCGCTAATCTATGTTTTGAGAATCTTTTCTTTCTTTCTTTCTTTCTTTCTTTCTTTCTTTCTTTCTTTCTTTCTTTCTTTCTTTCTTTCTTTCTTTCTTTCTTTCTTTCTTTCTTTCTGTTTTTGGTTCAATCTTACTGCTAGTGTTGCTCGGTGTTGGTAGCTGATAACAGGTCCAAAACTGTTAATTGTTTATTTTTGGACATAACTCACCACTAGTACTACATCTCAGAGATTTGTTTCTAGGAACATAAGGCGACCTGCCGTAGTACAGACCACATCACCCATGCTGGTCATAATATTTGCACTAGAACGCTATGAAATGGGGGGGGGGGGGAACTTGTAAAACAAATTTATGTCAATGGAAGTAAGAAAGATCATTTATTGGTGCTTTCTGACCTATGGAAGTGAATCATTGACTGAAGACAAACAAATCAAAAGACGATTAGAGACTTCAGAGATGGGATTTGTCAGAAGAATGTTTAGAGCTCTCTAGGCAGATAAGAAGACCAGCGTGGAAATTAACTAAGAAATCAACACAAAAATAGAGCACATAAAAACATCAGAAAAAATCAACATTTTTAGAACACATCATGAAAAGAGGAAAGTTGGAATATTTGGTTACAGCTGGCAAAATATAGGAAAAGAGAGACCACATACGACAAAGAGAGCAGGTGCTATATAGCCCATGTCGTGGATTGGTAAACAGTCAACAACAGAGTTGATGATGCAATGCGCTGTGGACAGAGAATTGTGGAAAGACAAGATCACCTACCTCAACTGACAACGATAAGATGATAATGACTATACCGCTATATTCCCCTCGTGTATTAATGGCGTGCACGGAACAATTACTTACTTATTTAGTGCCACGTCTACTTTATCATGTTTACATATCAACCCCCACAATCAATTTTTTTTTTAAATGTGCACCTTTAGACTGGATTCATATCACAAAATCATCATAAGTGTAACAGAATGCCTGTGGCTAACACAGATTGTTTCATATCTTTATCAGAGTCGTGTGCTTTGGCAGACAGATGCAAGCATCAGGTGAATCAAGTCCATGACAAGACTGCGAGCAACGATGTTCTGCATTTGATCCATTTGCTACTCCGTGATAACGATTACGTTTAGACAAGATTTGAACGGAGGTCCCACTGTCCCATAATGAATATTTGTCCCATTGTCCCTTCACAATTATGTTCATTTGGAGAAATCAACGAGAGTAAATTACATTATACCCGTAGCGAAAACTTTGCGTTGTTGTTCTTATCTTCTTCACCTCTCCAGAAGACTTGATCCCATATCTAATCATAGTAAGTAAAGAGCCCCATCCCGCCATGTGGCGTATAGGGAATATGGTGTTAGTGATCATACATTTTACAGACCTTCAGCACATGATTTTTGGGGTAATGTGGTCGCTATTACGCCCGTGCTGCTTTACTTTCCCAGAAAAAAAATCCAGTACCCATTTAAGGTTGGGTGAACCCGAAAGCCGTCGGTTGGGATCGAACCCTACCTCTTGTCCTTTGTAGTCCAGTTCACTAACCACTGAGCTATCGCGGCTCCTACATCTAATCATAGGCTGACCAGATTTCCCTGAGGTAAAAACGGATGACAAAAACAGGATATTGGGATTCCAAAAACGGGATTTTGTGATGCCAAAAACAGGACATTGGGATGGCAAAAATGGGATTTTGTGATGCCAAAAACAGGACATTGGGATGGCAAAAACGGGATTTTGTGATGCCAAAAACAGGACATTGGGATGGCAAAAACGGGATTTTGTGATGCCAAAAACAGGACACTGGGATGGCAAAAATGGGATTTTGTGATGCCAAAAACAGGATATTGGGATTCCAAAAAAAAAAAAACGAGTCCGACGTGAATGATGTAATATCTTTTATTCATGAAAAAGTAGGACGATTAAACAAAATAATTACGTAAATATATGGAGCTCATTATTGCTCGATAACCCATCGTGTTTAGACGTAAAGATGGACTGTACTTCAAGACTATCATATCACGAATAGTTTTCCCATGAAGGTATCTAACTGGTATATTTTGGTCTCTCAACTTCACCCATAGACATTTGTTATTTAAAACAAGGTTGAAACTTAAAAAAAAAAAGTATGTTTAAATTTAAAAGAAAAAATTTAATTTTTTTTTTTTAAAGTATGTTTTCATTTTTAGGCCATGCAAGGAGAAGAGAACAACTGGAATATATTGTAACAACTGGGAAAATTGAGGGACGAAGAGATAGAGGAAAGCAAAGAGAAAAGATACCAGACAGCTTAAGAGAATGGCTTGGCAGAAGGTCAACAACAGAAATGATAAATAATTATCGAGATCGAAAGTTGTGGAGAGACATAATCACCTATGCCAGCAGGCCCGGTACTTGATGATGATGTTTAAATTTAAATGACATTTTACTAAAAACAGGAAAATAATCAGCATTATTTTATATATGCAAAAAGGTACAATGTTGATATTTTAATTAAAATTTGAAAAACTAAACTGTACTGTCCAGTTCAAAACTGTGTGTGTGTGGACAGTCTGACTTATACACAAATTCTGTGGTTTAGCAGGGAGGAGTTTAAATATTCACCTCCCTACCATACTACCTTGCTTTGGGGACATCGGTAGCCTAGTTGGGAAAACTACCCGACTGTACTACCGACGTTCGGACAACCCGTGTTCGATTCCCGCTGGGAGCAGTGTGAATTGTACTCGTGGTTTTAAAAAAAAAAATACGCCCACAGTCGACCCAGCCGTTGGCAGAAATGGGTACCAGGTTATTACATCGGGAAGGTGAGGAATGTCGCTTCGCATCTGAGTTTCGATGCTTGAGGCTACACTATACAGAAATATACGAATATTTCTGGATAGGCGGCCGAGCACATATGGGTGTAAACTCGCGTGCTAAGACGCCGGTTCAAGTCTCGTACTTTACCTTTACCTTGACCTTTTACTACCTTGCTGCCAGCTCCCTTAGCTCACTTTATAGTCTTCGAGGTTCCAAAATGATGATTAACTTTTTCATTCTTTCCTTTTTAAGTGACAACTTTTGAGACTGTTCGAATGTTTTCTGCATCAAGTGTTCGATAACATCAGTCCATTTAAATCGTTGTTACCCTATACACTTTCCACCTTTGTTAACCTTTCTGGCTGGTGCTCTGTGAAGTCAACTTCGAGAACAATGAACAATGATTAAATCACTGCTTGTATCTTATTGTCTTATTAATTCTGCACTCCATTATCTTCTTTTCTTTCTCATTAGTCTTTCAGTTCCCGTGTGTTACCGTGGCCTCATTATGTGGAAGTAAAGAATAGTGACACTGTGACCTTCCAGGCATGTCGTAAGAGGCAACTAAGGAGATTGATCGATGGCTTGACAAGCTGTCATTGTAAAAATCATTGTTAGTGAAACAGAACCATAGATTTTAGAAGTAGTGATCTCTGCAATATGTGCCACTTTGGCACGCAAGGTTTCTGTTTTTGAGATTGTAGTTCTGCCCTATGTGCCGTCTTCGGCTCGAAAGGACGATAGATAGATAGTCTTTCAGTGCCTATGGGAGATATGCTTCCCAATTTTTTGCTCTTCTGTTGCCTTCTGCTGCTGTTATGTTTCCTAGTGTTTCTAATATTCCATCAATCCATTTTTTTTCTGTGGTCGACTCTTGAGTCTAACGTTCTCGAAACGTTTGTTAAAGTCTCGTATTGTGATATTTATGTTTTATCCGGTAGCTAAACAATTTTATCTGTCGTTTTACAAGATATCTATGGTGGTGATTATTCCTACCTTTTTTTCCTATTTTCTTCATTTCTGATTTTATCTCCCAGGCTGTTTTCTAAAACATTTCAAGAGGCCATGAAAGCTGCTGGGGGCCGCGATAGCTCAGTGGCTAGTGAACTGGACTACAAAGGACTAGGGGTAGGGTTCGATCCCAATCGACGGCTTCAGGTTTCACCCAACCATAAATGGGTACCGGATTTTTTCTGGGAAAGTAAAGCAGCACGGGCGTAATACCGACCACATTACCCCAAAAATCATGTGCTGAAGGTCTGTAAAATATAGGGTCACTAACACCATTATTTCCCTATACGCCACTTGGCGTGACGGGGGTACTTTACTTTTTTTTAATGAAAGCTGCAGCATCTGAACTCAAAGTGAATAAAGTTGATTTGCTTGCGTTCGCCCGATAACTAAAGTATTCTAGAGTGTTCTAGCGAGAATTCCTCTTCATCATCCGCCCTTAAAATGATGTTAAGTGGGTGTTTCTGCGTTGTGTTGTGGTTTTGCAGTATAACTGTGATATTTGCACCTTTCGGCCCAACACATCCAACTTCAGCATATCACATTTTTGAGTACCGGGTTGTCTTCCCTCTTCGATCCTACTCCCTTGGCCAGACTAGACAGGTAAGGTGCGAGAGGCACCACGGAGAGGTGGAGCAGGATCTGGATGGTTTTGGTTCACCGATCCTGGCGCAAGCCGTCAGCTGTGGGTCGCTGCAGTTGATTTGATCTTACAGTGTACAACAATAAAATTGATTCATTGTTTCAACTGGGAGCCGCGATAGCTCAGTGGTTAGTGAACTGAACTACTAATGACAAGAGATCAGGTTCGATCCTGATCGACAACTTCCGGGTTCACCCAGCTTAAAATGGGTACCGGATTATTTTTGGTGTGTGAAAATAAAGTAGCATGCGCGTAATGCCATCCATATTACCCCAAAATCAGGTGCCAAAGGCGTGTAAAAATTATGGTCACTAACACCATATTCCCGCCACGCGGCGTGACAGGGCTTTTTACTTTTTAAAAAAAATAATATTTCAACAACGATCATATCAACAGCAACATTTATTACAATCTTTATTGCGATCTCCCTTTCCTCTTCCCATGATGTGCTCTAAAAAAAATGTCAATTGTTTCTTTATGATGTTTTTGTGTGAGCTCTCTTTTTGTGTTTACCTCTTTGAGAATTTTCTTGTCAGTCGTTTTAACTTTCCAAGGAACTCTAAACATTATTCTGAGAAATCCCATCTCTCTAGCCTCTAATGGTCTTTTTATTTTCTTGTCTACTGCCTACATTCACCTCTATAGGACTATAATTCTTGAAAAGCTTGACAAGAAACAATGCAATAAAATGCAACAAAATCTATAAAACTGCATTTTTAATCACTTCAACAAAACCTGCAGCAAAAATAACAACAATAACAACTACAAGAATAGATACAACAACATATTAACAAAAGTGAATACTAACAACAATAGTCATCTTTATAACAGTAACAATAAACATAATAATAATCATAGACGATAACCATAACAATTACGATGTTAAGGACAATAAGCAAAATAATAATGATAGGAGTAAACAACCAGCCGTTTAATTACAAATCTCATTAGTTCCTTCTATATTCAGTCATCAGGAGTAATAACAAATTACGCCTCAGTCGATCATAACTGTTCGATCAATCTCAGTCAATAGTCACTCCTCAGTCAAACATTACATCTCATACAATGATCAGTCCCTCAGACATTCACCATACCCTTAGTCAATCATCACAAATGTTGACAATCATTAACACCCCAGTCATCAACCACCCTCAAATGATCACCCCACCTCAGTCATTCGTTACACACTCAGACCATCATTGCACCCTCTGTCAATCACCACACCTCAGTCGTTCGTTACACACTCAGACCATCATTGCACCCTCTGTCAATCACCCCACCTCAGTCATTCATTGTCTGTCACACACTCAGACCATCATTGCACCCTCTGTCAATCACCACACCTCAGTCGTTCGTTACACACTTAGAACATTATAGCGCCCTCAGTCAATCACCACACCTCAGTCATTCGTTACACATTAGACCATCATTGCGCCATCAGTCAATCACCATACCCTTAGATAATCATCACATCCTTAGATAATCATCACGCCCTTAGATAATCACCAGACCCTTAGATAGTCATCACATCCTTAGATAATCATCACACCCTTAGATAATCACCTCACCCTTAGATCACACCCTTATATAATCATCACACCCTTAGATAATCACCACACCCTTATATAACCATCACACCCTTATATAATCATCACACCCTTATATAATCACCACACCCTTATATAATCACCACACCCTTAGATAATCACCACACCCTTAGATAATCATAACGCCCTTAGATAATCACCACACCCTTAGATAATCATCACACCCTTATATAATCATCACACCCTTATATAATCACCACACCCTTATATAATCATCACACCCTTAGATAATCACCACACCCTTAGATAACCATCACACCCTTAGATAATCATCACACCTTTAGATAATCATCACACCCTTAGATAATCATCACACCCTTAGATAATCACCACACCCTTAGATAACCATCACACCCTTAGATAATCATCACACCTTTAGATAATCATCACACCCTTATATAATCATCACACCCTTAGATAATCACCACACCCTTAGATAACCATCACACCCTTAGATAATCATCACACCTTTAGATAATCATCACATCCTTATATAATCATCACACCCTTATATAATCATCACACCATTTAACAATGAACATATCCCCAAACATTCATTTCACTCCCAGACAATCATCGTATCCTCAATCAATTATTACGCCTCTAGGTCTCACCCTATAGCCTCTATTCCTCACTCTCCTTTCATCAACCTCACTCCTCCGTCCATGAGGGGGAAAGTATTTATCATCCCCCTCATAATCATCATCTAATTGCATATCACTCTCAGAGTCGGAGTCCACTCCACGGTGCTTTAGACGGTGACGCCTATGACGATGATTGTGAATGGCATAAATGTGAAATTCCTCACCCTCCAATCTAACCTTTACTTCCAAGTGCGGGTACGAACCATATGCTCTCATCAACTCTGACCTCAAAAACGAGGGCACGCCCCTGAACTCCCCAAAGCAGCCTCGCAGGTCAATGGTCACAATCCTCCCGTACTCCAAATGACAAGTTATATTGTAGCCAGGATTTGGCAATCCATAGCTAGGATATTGAACTCTTGCTGGAGGCTGTCGAGGAACGAAATCGTATCTTGGAAAAGTATCCATAAATTCATGGTGCATTCTTTGTGGAGCGTAGACTTGACTAGGATATGATACCTCACGGCGATAATGAGGATTTTGTGAGCTATAGAACTGACTTGGAGGGGCTGAATGATTTCTGGCGATTCCTGGAAACCTTGTCCTGTTCTGTTGCCATGAGTCTGGGGGATAGAGATGGTGGCGATGATTGTACTCGTTTAGTCCAGGCATGACGTTCGAGACTTCCGGGAAAGAGCTAGTCCCAGCGTTAGACAGTGATGGTGTAATCTGAAGGGAAGGAACAGCCACAGATTCGTGGCTGGAAAACTGCAGCGCTGGCACTTGTAATAGCGGTCGTTTACCGTAGTGAGATGATACCACAGAGTCGGTCATTTCTTGAATTGAATCAATCAATTCGTGTGAAATATACTTTAGAAGTGAATTATCTTGCAACCGGAGATTTAAAATACATAATTTAACATCATCAAAGTTCAAATAAAAATGAATTACTAGTGTAGTAATGTTATTAATGTTCAATCCCAATCGACGGCTTCCGGGTTCACCCAGCCTTAAATGGGTCTCGGATTTTTTTTCTGGGAAAGTAAATCAGCACGGGCGTAATACCGACCACATTACCCCCAAAATCATGTGCTGAAGATCTGTAAAATGTATGGTCACCAACACCATATTCCCTATACGCCACTTGGCGTGACGGGGGCTCTTTACTTTTATAATGTTATGAATTAATTAACAAGTAACGATCAGCCTAAAGTGAATGTAGACTTGTCATAATACCAGTATTAGCGATGACCAAATGTAAGTTCTTCTTTGGAGTTTTGGCTTCTGCAAATCTTCACTTGTTTCTGTCACTATCTCTGGAGTAACAGCCTGTTAAAAAAGCAGCAAATAAAGTACATATTATTTATATAATTAGATTGTTCCGAAAAAAAACAACAAAGTATATCCTTGTGGCATTTCATCTTAAAAACTAAATAAACTGGATGCGTTTGAAAACAAACGTCTCATGAAAATACTTCGCATGCCATTGAATGAATTCTAGACAAGTACAGAAAAAATAAGAGAAATGACAAAACATTTTAAAAATATGAACAAGAGAAGAAGAATCAGAAGAAGAAGGTGGTTATATGTTGGCCATGAGAAGAGACAAGAGAATCTCAAAACAAGCCCTCAAATGGCAACCAGAGAGTTAAAAGAGAGAGAGAGAGAGAGAGAGAGAGAGAGAGACGTAAAAAAAAAAACACAACTAAAATGAAGCACTGAAGCGAGAGGAAGAAACACCAGGTATCAACTCCCTCGATTATACTGAGCGATTCGTCCAGATCAGAGACACATGGCGAGATACAATTCAGGTCTTGTGCAAGGCGTGACACTTGATAGCAAATATCGTCTGACATGAGAGTCTCACATTTCTGCCCATGTGCCGTCTTCGGCTGGAAAGAACAATAGATAAATTAATCTGACGTGTGCCAAATAACAAAAGTGACTACACTTCATATGCCATATTTATCAATCGCCATTTGGTTATCATTATGTTACCATCAATCTATCTAACCTATTACCTCAATTTATCTAAGGTATGCTGATGATACAGTCTTAATCGCTAAGAGCGAAAATGAGTTACAAGAAATGTTGGACATTATAGTGAAGGAAAGCAAAAATAAAGGACTCAGCCTTAATAGCAAGAAGACAGAGGTAATGGTAACAAAAAAAAAAAAGACATCACCTCAGTGCAAAATAAAGACAAGTGGTACAATATTAAAACAGGTAAATGAACTTAAATATTTGGGAACTTTGTTAACCTCAGACGGAAGATGTACAAAAGATGTGAGATGTAGAATGGCTCAGGCAAAAGCAGCTGAGCTATGCAGGACAAAAGCGTAGCTACACCTTCCCTATAAATTTTTGTTCTAGCAGTGAGGAAGCAGTTCTATCTCATTCCTGCATCCTTCTCAGACATATAGAAACAAGAAAAATCGATTACTGAAGATTCGATTAAATGTTATGTTAGTAGAGCCAGTCTTAACATATGGATGCGAATCATGGACAATAGGACAACAGACAAGAAAATCACTGGAGTCTGTAGAAATGTAGTTTTACAGCAAAAAGAGAGCTAATTTCAAATATTAGGAAGAGACAATCATCATTTTTTGGCCATGTAATGAGAATAGAACAACTGGAATATATTGTAACAACTGGAAAAATTGAGGGACGAAGAGATAGAGGGAAGCAAAGAGAAAAAATAACAGACAGCTTAAGAGAATGGCTTGGCAGAAGGTCAACAACAGAAATGATAAATAGCTGCCGAGATCGAAAGTTGTGGAGAGACATGATCACCTACGCCAGTAGGCCCGGTACTTGATGATGATGACCATCAACCACCCCTTTTGAAAAAAAGAAAAAGCCACGAGAAATGTGTAAATAAACATGAATATTTATATTTTCATTTCTAATTTACAAATCTTAATATGCTCACGGTTTTTCCCCTCTAAAAAGGTAACTAATAGAGGCCAGATTTCCATTTAAAGAATAGTTAAATGCAGTTTGCCAATTAAAAAGTAAGTTCACGTGACAATATAAGAAGGCCATCAAATGTGGCATTTTAAAATGTATCTTCTTCTTCTTTCCTTCCTCATTTGCCTTTCAGCAACAAGAGGAGATATAATTTGCAGTTTTTTGCTCTTCTGTTCGCCTCTAACATAAACAGATTTAACAAGGCCTTTAGTTTAAAAAAAAAAAAGTTTCAATGGGTGAGATCGACAAATGTAATCCGCCAACTTGGCAATGTTTACTGTTACCATGACACTTTTTGTTTCAGCCCGAACTGTATGGAACGCGTTCCAGTAGATGAGTATGACTTTAAGGTCATGAAATATAGATCTGATAAGTAAATGAAAACTAGAATCGCCAGCAGTTTACATTATCATGGTATTGTCGTTAACAACGACAACACACATAGTAGCCTATAACGAAACCACACATGGCATAACGATAATATATTATATATATATATATAATAATATATATATATATATATATATATATATATATATATATATATATATATATATATATAATATAAAATAGCCTATAACGAAAACACACATGGATTAACGATATCACGTATGGCATAACGATACCAAAATATAAAAAAGACTAAAACTATGATCATAAACAAAGAAAATTCCCAAGACCCACAAATAAATATCAACGTTGAAGGAATACATCTGGAGACAGTTCAGAGCTACAACTACCTGGGACATACTATAACCAATGATGGAAAATGTACAACTTAAATAAACAAAAGAATAGGTATAGCAAAAAGTAATTGTAATGCCATGAAAAGTATACTAACATCAAAATAACATTAAAATGACACCTAAGCTAAAACTAAGATTAGCAAAATGTTACATCTTCTCAATATTCTTGTATGGTGCAGAAGCATGGACATTAGACAAGAAAACAGAACAGAAAATTGAAGCCTTTGAAATGTGGATTTATAGAAGAATAGGTAGAATTGGATGGAAAGAAAAGAAAACAAACGATGAAGTTTTAAAACAACTAAAAATAAAAAGAGAACTACTAAACACAATTAAGACAAGACAAATGAAATTTGTGGGACATGTTAAAAGAGAAAACAGCCTAATAACAGTAACATTGGAGGGGAAAATACAAGGTAAAAGAGGCAGAGGCAGACCAAGACTAACATGGACGAGTAATATGAAAAGATAGACAAGTCAACCTGCACCATCAAAGTCAGAGACAGAGTGGAATGGCGCTCCATGGTAGCTAACCTTCGATGCGGAGACGATACTCAACGATGATAATAACGATACCACACATGGCATAACAATATCACATATGGCATAGCGATAATACATATGGCATAACGATATCACATATGGCATAACGATAATACACACGGCATAACAATATCACATATGGCATAACGATAATACACACGGCATAACAATATCACATATGGCATAACGATAACACATATGGCATAACGATAACACATATGGCATAACAATATCACATATGGCATAACGATAACACATATGGCATAACAATATCACATATGGCATAGCGATAATACACACGGCATAACAATATCACATATGGCATAACGATAATTTAAGCAGATCAGAACTTCACTGGCCTGATAGGTTACGATTTTTGTTTTGTTTTATAGAAGGGGATCTTAGAATCTCGTCTTTACAACAAAAAAGCACCGTGTGTGTGTCATATTATATTAATGACATGAGCAATCACAATTACGATGCAGAAATCCAAGCAATAAAGTTAGCAATAGAAAAACTGCTGAATAGTAATCTAAGCCGTCAGCTTGTAACGTTTTTGACAGAAGTAAGATCAGCTCTCCAGGTACCACAATCCAGAAAATTACATCTGCAGACCTTATTGGCTGAACTCTGCAAGTACCGGGAGCCACGATAGCTCAGTGATTCGTGAACTGGACTACAAAGGACAAGAGGTAGGGTTCGATCCCAACCGACGGCTTCTGGTTTACCCAGCCTTCAATGGGTACCGGATTTTTTTCTGGGAAAGTAAAGCGGCACGAGCGTAATACCGACCACATTACCCCAAAAATCAAATGCCGAAGGTCTGTAAAATTTATGGTCACTAACACCATATTCCCTATACGCCACTTGGCGTGACGGGGGTACTTTACTTACTTTTCTGCAAGTACCAGGGTCACTGGTAATAATAATATAATAGCGGCTACTGGTTAAAAAAAAAAAAAAACTATCTTTACGACACATCAACCATGTACCATTGCTGGTGTATGTCGGGGGGGGGGGCAACGAAAGAACCAGAGGGATAAAGGCCGCTTGGTCAAGCAGTCACCACGACGTGTGTGACTGGAATTTTATTTCACCCCCCCCCCCCCCCCCCCCACTGGGGACACTGCGGGAATTGCTGAGGAGGGGATCTGAGCACCTACGGACATGTTCGGAGTGCAATGATGATAACCCGCAAATAACCCAATAACTCAATCATTTGAGACTGTGCTAAGGCAAGACTTAGAAGAGAAAAGACTCATGAAAAAGGATGAAAACCCTGTGGATCAGTTGGCCTGACTTGTTCATTCTGTGGCCGTGTGTGTTTGTCAAACATTGGTAGAATTAGCCACGAGAGAAGCTGTTCGACAAAAACAAACCCTAAAAAAATACACAAGAGCCTCCACTAGACCGTCTGACAAGACGAAAAAGGGCCATATACTGGTAACAATAATATAATAGTGATTACTGGTAACAATAATATAATAGTGGTCACTGGTAACAATAATATAATATTGGTCACTGGTAACAAATATATCAAAGATGTCATAAATACAATTCAATGATATACCAAAGATAACAATATCAACGTGATTGTCAAATGTTATATACACTCTATTATACACTCTATTATACACTCTATTATTCCACTACTTCATGGAGGTCTCAGGTGATACACACGTGACGATAATATGAGACTAGGGTCGTGATGTCACCCCAAAATAAGATTGTTGAGACCATTTATATTTCATTATAAAGTAGTATGTGTTAATTATAAGTAAGTTAAATTGATTTTCATTAAAAAAAAATTTTTCCCAGATTATTAAATGTGTTTATTTGTTTAAATATTGCTCCGATTGTCTTTATTGTGCATTACGACTATGTCTTTTTTCTTCATTGCTACCAAATAAAGTTATTCTGTCTTTTTGCTTATTTAGGCTGAGTCCTTTATTTTTGCTTTCCTTCACTATAATGTCTAACATTTCTTGTAACTCATTTTCACTCTTAGCGATTAAGAATATATCATCAGCATACCTGAGGTTTTTTTTTTTATATTGTGACCTACAATTGTTATTACAGGCATGTCCCTTGTGGATCTTAAAAAAATCTCACTATACATATAAAATAAATCTGGTTACAGCACACAACCTTGCCTAACATCCTGTTTTATTTGTTGAAACATTCCCAATTAATTGTCAGTTCTTCTGGCGCTATTTGTTGCTAGTACATGTTCTTTATTATTCATAGATCTTTGTTGTCTACGTTTATGCTTTCTAAAATTGTTATTATTTCTTGGTGCTTTACTTTGTCAAATGCCTTGGTGTAATCTATGAAACATAGGTATAGATCTGTGTTCACCACTATGGCTCTTTCTACTAAAGATCTTATGATGTATATGTCATTGTTCGTACCTCCAACGAAACCACACTGTTCATCACTAATTTCTGGACTAGGTAGATAGGTAGGTAGGATGAGGATGAATGTGAAAGCAGTGAGAGATTGAATACTATAAAAGCAACAGGATAAAATAAACACTAACATACAGTCATTCATATTTTAGTATTTTAAAAATTTAAATTACATTTTGTTGAAACTGAACTCAGCGTTGAAATAGAAAAACACAACGTATTTTTAGATACATTTATTTCATGGTTTATTCATGGATGAACTCAGTCAATTCGTACTATCGGAAGTAATAATACCAAATTAATGTCAAAATAAACATAAATAAAGTCCAACAAAGATTACCATGTTAACACGCTACACATTTTGATAATTTTAATGTGGCGAAACTGAAAGAGTTCCAGTTATGTCCGATCAGAGAACACAGAACACACCAAACAAGTTAGTACTTGATACGTCACGGCATGCATGTGTTCAGATTTGAATATGACAATAGAGAACTAGACGTCAATCATATCAACATGGGGCGTGCAGGGGAGGAGTCAAGGGCACTTCACATTTGCTAAAAGAGAAGATAGATCTTCGTCACGCCAGGAAGTGTCGTGTAGCACCCACATTTGCATGAACATTTGTACATATTAGGGTGTTGTGAACAGCACTACGTCATAAAGCCTTTCTTTCCGAGAAAAAAAAAACATACCCATTAAAGACATTGTGAACATATAATATTAATCAATATAAATAATATTAATCAACCACTAATATCTTCAGTAATAAAGAAAAGACGATGGTCATACGTTGGACATGTGATGAGAAGAGATAATAATCGAATAGCAAAGCAAGCCCTCATATGGGAAACAACAGGTAAAAGAAAAAGAGGAAGACCCAGGGAGACACTGAGAAGAACATTGATGAGAGAGGCAAGAGCAGCAGGAATCGGCTCCCTCAATGAGATAGAACTGCTTGCACAGAACAGAGACAGATGGCGAGATTTGATAAAATATCTTTAAAAGAAAACTGCTAGAACAAAAATTCATATAGGAGAAGGTGTATCTTGGTCTACGCCCTATGGGCCGGTTACGGCTCGAAAGGTCAATAGATAGATAGATAGAACATATAAGCCTGTTGGTCAGGAACCTAAACGCGACCTATTGTCCCCAGTAAACCTGCTCGCTAAGCTCTGCTATATAGCGACTTCCAACATTAACAATCCTCAAAAAACATTTTGGGTGCTGATTTAGATTTTTTAATTCGCTAATAAAGTTACCTGATACACACCACAGAACGGATACACATACCACAGAGAACGGATACTCTACATTAATAAAGTTACCTGATACACACCAGAGAACGGATACTCTTTATTAATAAAGTTACCTGATACTACTCTTCATTAATAAAGTTACCTGATACACACCAGAGAACGGATACTCTTCATTAATAAAATTACCTGATACACACCCAGAGAACGGATACTCTACATTAATAAAATTACCTGATACACACCAGAGAACGGATACTCTACATTAATAAAATTACCTGATACACACCAGAGAACGGATACTCTACATTAATAAAATTACCTGATACACACCAGAGAACGGATACTCTTCATTAATAAAGTTACCTGATACACACCAGAGAACGGATACTCTACATTAATAAAGTTACCTGATACACACCACAGAACGGATACTCTACATTAATCGAAGCTTTAAACAGATACCTGAATCACTGATAGAACAAGTATGAATTGAAGGGAGACAGACACAATTATAAAATATATTTATATTAAATATCATAGGACCGAGAATAGAGATACAGAAAACATGTTCAATAAACATACAATGATATTAAAACATCTGTTCGGACACCACGAGTCTATCTTCTCATCATCACCATTTAGAGATAAGTACGTGCCTTTGTTTTAATATTTGTTATTTTGTACCTGATGAAGGCCTTATGACAAAACGCCGTAGTTTGTCTCGCCTCTCTAAAAGTTTAGCTGCTTAATACCATTTTATGTTCATTTTATATGAAACTGAAGGTATCCTGTCACTTTTACGTCACTTAAGTTCAACACTCATTTCCATAGAAGGAATACCGTGCATTCGTGAAGTGGACGTTGACAAAACCGAAGTGACACTAATGACAATTATTTGTGAGGATCTACGAGTACTTATTCCAGACAACAACGCATAAAATGCTCATGATAGTCGATTATGTAGTACATGTACAAGCTGACGCTTGAAAGCAGGCTGATGCTGATCTTCTGTAGTAACTGCCAGACGCTATTTCACCCCAGCAGCTTTTCTCATAATTTATTCTGAAAAGTAGAATATGCAACACACATTTATGTCCTGGACCTCTTAACTCTTTTCTGTTGCGTGCTCTACCTTCTAACTTTGATTTTATTTCAGTTTCAAGCGTGCTGCAATTTTGTGTCTTTGTTCTCCATATGCAACGGTCTTCTGCTTAATTGTATAAATCTTTTTTACTAGTGATTAATTCACGGATGCCTTGCACACATCGCTGTATTTTAATGTTGGTCTATACATGTGTCTTTTCTTTCATATTATATATATATAAATAGATATTATATATATATATATAGATATATATATATATATATAAACAGATAAAATGGTTTGACCACGTGACAAAGCAGAGTGATCAAAACACAACGAGCCTTCAATAAACGTTGAGAGAACACCAGACCCAAGGATCGACCACAAAAAAAGATGGATGGGAGGAATTTAGAAGAACTAGGAAACATAAAAGACCGCAAATTATATCTCCCCTCGACGCTGAAAGGCAAATGGGAAAGAAGAACAACTATCAACACATTCATGTATTCATTGCTGCAGCCTCTTCAGAACACGCAGCGACTTCGCCAACGAACGCAGGGTTGCCAGATGAAAATTTTGATATAAGGCCAACAAACCGCGCAAAAAAAGGCCAGGAAAGAGCCAAACAGTACTTTAAAAAGCCAAAGCAAAAAGCCAAACATTTTTGACATAATCACATCATATTTAATGCTCCAACTCCATTTTAATACAAGGAACAAGTAATTTTAAGGAACTTATTATATCCTGTTAACAATTTTACTTCAAAATCAACTTTATCAACATTTTAAAAATGTCCGTTTGCATGATATAGTCTACTTTGAAGACTTGTAAATGTAGTTCGTGATAGAGTTCATGTGGATCAGCTTTAGTTTGTTGAAAAAGGCTGTTCATATTTTCAAACTCCTGAACTATGGGTGTTGCAAACACAAAGAACAAGTAATTTGTGTAATCTAGCATTTCCTTCAACAATCTTGCTTTAAACTTTGTGTCTAATTTTGAGTGAGCTAATTCAGCATTAATAAAGTAAGCCTTCAGCTCTTCCCAACAATTGCTTAATGTGATAAACATAACAAGCACAAAATATGGACTAGAAATGACTATCAAAAAGACTAAAACTATGATCATAAACAAAGAAAATTCTCAAGACCTACAATTAAATATCACAGTTGAGGGAACACATCTGGAGACAGTCCAGAGCTACAACTACCTGGGACATACTATAACCAATGATGGAAAATGCAAAATTGAAATAAACAAAAGAATAGGTATGGCAAAAAGTAATTTTAATGCCATGAAAAATATACTAACAACAAAACAAATATCAACAGGGCTGAAACTAAGAATGGCAAAATGTTACATCTTCTCAATATTCCTGTATGGTGCAGAAACATGGACATTAGACAAGAAAACAGGACAGAAAATTGAAGCCTTTGAAATGTGGATTTATAGAAGAATAGGTAGAATTGGATGGAAACATAACAAACGATGACGTTTTAAAACAACTGAAAATAAAAAGAGAACTGCTAAATACAATTAAGACAAGACAAATGAAATTTTGGGGGCATGTTAAAAGACACAACAGCCTACTAAAAGTAATATTGGAAGGAAAAATACAAGGTAAAAGAGGCAAAGGCAGACCAAGACTAACATGGACGAGTAACATCAAAAGATGGACAAGTCAATCAATGACAGTCTGCACCATCAAAGCAAGAAACAGAGTAGAATGGCGATCCATGGTAGCCAACCTTCGTTGCGGAGAAGGCACTCGATGATGATGAAAGTAAGCCTTCAGCTCTTCCCAGTTCATCAAAATATTAAACATAACATTTCCACGCACAAGCCAACGAGTAGAAAAAGGCTTTTCAAATGGAAGGGGGTCAGGTCAGTTCGGCTTGTTTCATAAGCTGTTGGTGTATTCATGACTTTAAACAGCTCAACGAACGAATGACAAGCTTTCTCCTGTGTGAAGATTCTCGCGACCCGTTAAAGCTTTCTGTGTTTTCCTCAACAAGAGATGGCACATTAGTAACGGTTTGTTTACAAAATGTCTGCCAAACACGTCTTTTGATGTTTGAAGTGTATAATGATCATACTTGCAAAAGAGGCAACGGAGCATAGAAAATGATACAATTTATTTGTGAAACTATTACTTACAGTTATATGTTCTACAAACATATAATTAAAGGAATGTATAATATGTCAATATGATAAAGTGATATTTTGAAGTGTGCGCAAGAGAGTAGGGTGGGTGGAGTTTATAGTATAGTTTAATTTATTTTCTTCATTCATAAAGTCTGTTCCCTACTTAGCTTGAGTTGTTACATTTCATTTACCATTAACTGAATTACAACACAACACAACACAAAAGGGATCGTGTAAGGTTTTGGTTACAAGATTGAGTGAATATTTCACGACGGTAATATCTATCAAGTGGGGGCCTCTTTGGCCTCCAGGTAGCCTAGTTGGGAAAACCACCCGACTGGGCTACCGACATTCGGACAGGACAACCCGTGTTCGATTCCCGCTGGAATCAGTGCGAGTTGTACTTGCGGTTGGAAAAAAAATACCCCCGCGGTCGACCCAGCCGCCGGCAGAAATTTCTTTCCTTTTTTTTTGAAAGATCATGAATCTTTATTCCGACAGCCCTAACAATTATTCACAGCGGCCAGCGATCGCACATCTCGCTCGGCCAGTCATACACCATATCACAGAATTTACATCTCTACTGGATACTCTCGCTTCTGTGTGTCTGCCTACTCAGGCTTACTTTACTTAATGCTTCAGAAATAAATTATAAAGAATAAGACGCCATTAACTCTAAATAAGAGCATATGTCATCAAACAGGTCCGAGGATTTAACAACGCTGGCGAGTAGTTTACCTGGGCCTACGTCATACAGGGGCACATTCTCGTGTATTTTCACACTCCACAGGAAATGTAGGAACAGAAGTTAAGGGGATAACCATTCATGTCATTTGTGTAAATGGAAGGGCTGCTGTCTCCAGGATCCCCACCTCCCTAGGACTGATGTCCTAGGCTAGAGCTGCCTAGCTAGTGGAAACTAGCCCAGATTCAACAGCACACAGACGTACCGATTGCAATCTCGACACTAAGGACATGAGGTATTACCTTGGTCCGACCACGCATCTTCCACCCCGCAATTTCTCTGTTCAAACTTTGACATAATGGGAGGTAACAAAGCAGTACCCAAAGACTACCGTGTCACGTAGCCGACGTGACACAGTCTGTGTTGCTAGAGCAGAAATTGGTACCAGAAAGGTGAGGAATGCAGCCTCGCACTGTGAGTTTCGATGCTTGAAGCGATACTATTCATAAGTCTCCGAACACTTCTGGTCTTGATAGGCGGCCTTCATATGGGCGAAAACTCGGGTGCTAACACGCTGATTCAAGCCTCGTATTTTACCTATATCTATCAGGTAACATTTCTATTGTATTTTATTTGATATATCTCTATCTTAACTCTATATAATATATACTATAAATACTTCTAAGAGAAGGAAAACATGACGAAACATGGGCAGGAAAGTAAGAATTGTTTGTTTTTGTTCAGTTAGGGTGCTTTCCCTGGCAGAATTACCGTCCCTACAAACTACTGACTTTATAGACGCGCCGTGGTGGTGGTGGTGGTGGTGGGGGGGGGGGGAAGAGAGAGAAGGGTACCAACACCCAATAACGCCTGGACTGATTTGGTCAGCAATTCATAGCTGACTAACTGCATTAGGTCAGCAACAGCAAATGATCAAGATTCTACTCCACCTACTCATGGTGCCTGAGCTCATCTGGCTAAAACAAGTGTTTGTATCGAGGAGGGAGGGTAACCTGTTTCCTACTAACGCCTTGCAGCGAGATTAGTATGATGGGCTGAACAGTTCAAAACATAGACGTTTGCTGTAATAATAACAGAACACATCTACTTCCATTTAACCTCCTTTTAAGAGTGGTCGATGCAGAGGAGTGGTTGTTGGCGACTACAGAAGGGGAAGAAAGGCCATGCCTCAACAAGGAAAGCATTTCCGGACATGTGCAAACTGTGTAGGATCGCAGGGGAAGACATGCTACAACTTGATCTGCTAATAAGCAAATGAGGAAGGAGGCATATATTTTTTATAATTGCATCTGGTGTTCTATAAAATAGTAACTTTTGTTGACAATTTGTTGTTGATCTTATGGTCTTGTTATGTGCACAATTATGTCTGTTGTTTCTTTAAGTGTTCAATAGCAGGCATGTCAGAAAGGTGAAGAACAATACAACTGCTTGGACTTAAATATTTGAAAATTAAAGTTAATACTGAATTCAAATGTCAAACTGGTACCTATTTAAGATTCAAAATTCAAGGATTCTGATTCAAAAACAATGAAAGCAAAAGAAAATGATAGAAAGGAAAATACATACTTGGCTAGATACTTATAAGGAACATAGGGATTAGATGGTGCTGTTAGTTCACTAATGAAACATTCATAAAATGAGTAAATCAAAGTCCAATGTGTGAACCTTATTCAATAGGGTTAAACTCTTATCTATTATTTTATATTTCTCTGATTTATGTTCTATTGTTAAATCAACCATCTGAAGAAGAATTGACAGGTAATAAGAGACTGGTGATGGATAAAACATACATTTCAAAAACCTTCTGCAAGCATTACTAGAAAAGGACATACATGGAACCCACAAGAGAAAACCTATAAATACATTGAGATGACATTTTGATAGGGAGATCAACAATCTCCATAATGAATTGCACTTGGACAAGATTGAAAAAGAGAAGCAAAAAAGACAAATTGAGAGATCTCTTATTAAGCCTCCCTCCAATAGCGGGTAAAGGCTCCAAGAATGAAACAGTTTGAACTTTAATCTTTTGTTATTATGAGACCAGGTTTTATTAATCCTACAAATAATTTATAGATTAATTTAATGATTTAAATAAAAAATTACACAACAAATTAATACAAACAAGAACAAACATGAAAACAATGCTAAAAATGTGATATAAATGAAGATTAAGTCATTAATTAATAATACATAATTTATTTGTCATATTCATGTATCCAAAAACTAATGTATCTTCATCAAAATTATAACAGTCATGTTTATTCATGATTATGAATATAAGGAGACAGTATACAGGTCTCTATAGAAAACAGCACACAGTGCAAACAAAACTCTGATGTTACACTTTAAGAAAATGGCAAGTACAGATGTGGATGTGTATCCAATCAGATCTAGACTGGTGTGAGGTCCAACAAGCTGACATAAGTTCATGATCTGGTACTGTTACAAAATCTAACAACTACATATTCAAAGGATGATAAAAATGTTGAAAATATGACAAGTACACTGCAAATCTATTGGATGATGAACAATGATAATTGTACATTGTTATCCCGGCTCTAGTTAACACTTTATGTGTTAACTTGAGATATGCAGACCAGGCAGTAAATGCACTTTGTTTATCAAGGACCACAACATTACCTCTATCAACCATTTGGTTACTATAGAACCAAAACTCTTAATAAACAGTTTTCACTCTCTGTTGGACTGTTATTTCCAGTTCTACCTGTGTCAGTCTGACATTAAGAAAAAAACATGTTTTATCAGTTTATCTTCATGTTATCGACATATTAGCTGTAACTTAGGTTTATTGTGTTCTTTCCAGGTATAATAAAATTGACTTTCCAATAACTATCATATTAATTAATTTTGTTATTTACGAACACAATCTATAAGTCTTTGTTGTTGTTATGGATCCAGCGACCTTTGAGCTGATGCCCTTCGGCCCAATGCCATGTAGTAGTATCTGCAGATCTATAAGTCTTTCATACTGTGGTTGCTCAGTGGTTACTGAATTGGACTACCAAGAACATGAGGTTTGGTCATTTCTGATTGATGGCGATGTAGGTTTAGCCAGCCTTAAAATAAAACTTTCCAAGAAAGTAGGGTGGCCTGGCGTAATGCCACATCACCCAATGAATATGCTCTTGGTCTTGTAAAATATGGCACTAACAACAAATTTCTTTGGAGGGAGGTACCTCCACTTACTAACATAATAAATAATGACTAATAATTAACTGGGATATTATAATCTTGATGGGAGACCTAAATGCTAAGGTAGGATCAGACAACAGAGGCTTTGAAGAGATTATGGGAAAACATGGACTTGGAGATATAAACGAGAATGGAGAGATATTTGTGAATTTCTGCGCCCTTAATCAAATGAGCCTAGGAGGAACAATATTCCAACATAAAAGAATACACAAAGCTACATGGGTGTCACCAGATCATAGAACGGAAAATCAAATTGATCACATATGTATTAATAATAAGTTTAAGTCATCCTTACAGGATGTAAAAGTATATAGAGGGGCAGATATAGCTTCTGATCATCATCTTCTGTTAGCCAAACTTAAAATTAAATTAAAAAGGTATACTACAACGAATAAGGGCAGAACGTATTTCAATGTAGGGTTTCTTAAAGAACAAGGAATTAAAGATAAATTCGCAGTCACAATATCAAACAAATACCAAGTCCTCCAACAACTAGAAAATACAATAAATATAGAAGATCATTGGAAACAGGTAAAAAATATATGGAAAGAGACATGCGAAGAAACACTGGGGAAAAGAGAACGCCAGAATAAGGCATGGATGACAGCAGAGACCCTGGATAAAATTAAAGAAAGAAAGAACAAGAAAGCAGACATAAATAAAAGCAAAACAAGAAGTAATAAAGCCAAGACACAGGAAGCTTACACAGAGGTGAACAAAGAAGTGAGAAGATGCATTAAAAGGGATAAGAGGAAATATATAGATGAATTAGCTAAAGAGGCAGAAGAAGCAGCAAATAAAGGGAATATGAAAGAACTGTACAACAGCACAAAGAAATTAGGTGGAAAATACAAACAGATCAACGCCTTTATCAAAGATAAGAAAGGAAATCTGCTTAGTAATATAAAGGAACAAATGGAGAGATGGAAGGAGCACTTTGAAGAACTTTTGAACAGACCTGGCGCAAATAATCCTCCAGATATACTACCAGCAGAAGAAGAATTACACGTTAACTGCGGAAAACCAAGCAAAGAAGAAATAATGAAAGCCATCAAACTGTTAAAAGATGGTAAAGCCACAGGACCAGATGAAATTCCTTCGGAAGCCATCAAAGCAGATATTATCACCTCTACCAAGATGTTACATAATCTATTGGATAAAATTTGGGAGAGGGAAGAAATACCTAAAGACTGGAGAGAAGGTTATATGTTCAAACTACCAAAGAAAGGAAGTTTACAGGAGTGCACAAATTATAGGGGAATTATGCTACTATCAGTGCCAGGAAAAATATTAGGCAGAATCATTCTGGAGAGACTAAAAGAGGCTATAGAGAAACACTTGAGAGATGAACAAGCAGGTTTTAGGAAGAACAGATCATGTGCTGATCAAATAACTACTCTACGTATAATAGTTGAACAAAGTTTAGAACTAAAATCCCCACTTTATATTGGATTCATAGATTACGAAAAGGCATTTGATAGTTTAGACAGAAGAATGCTTTGGAAGTTGCTGAGTCATTATGGAATCCCCATAAAGTTTATTAACCTGATAAAAACAATGTATGAAGGATCAAAATGTAGTGTGGTGCATGAAGGACAGCTTACAGAAGCATTTGAAATAAGAACAGGAGTAAGGCAAGGATGCCTTCTGTCTCCATTTCTCTTTCTACTGGCCATAGATTGGATTATGAAAATAACTCAAAACAACAGAAATGGGATCCAGTGGTCACTGACCAAACAACTTGATGATTTAGACTTTGCTGATGACATAGCTCTCCTATCACACAGCCACCAACAGATGCAAGATAAAATGAGTATATTCGATGAGAGATCACAACAGCTAGGACTAAAGATTAATAGAGATAAGACCAACATTATGAGAATTAATGCAGTTGGCAATAACCAAATAAAACTAGGAGAAATACCTCTACTAGACGTACAATCTTATATATATCTGGGCAGTAATATAGATAAAGAGGGAGGAACAGAAAACGATACCAAAATAAGGATATCAAAAGCAAGAGGAGCTTTCATTGCACTGGGAAACATATGGAAATCCAAAGAAATTAGGCTAAATACAAAAATACAAATTTTCAACTCCAATGTTAAGTCGGTTCTATTATATGGCTGTGAAACATGGAGAATAACAAAATTGACAATCACGAAGGTACAGACTTTCATTAATGGATGCTTGCGCAGAATAAAGGGATGGAAATGGCAGGACAAAGTCACAAACGTGGAATTATGGAAATGTACCGGTCAAATACCAGTGGATAAAGAAATACAGCGAAGACGATGGCGATGGATAGGACACACACTACGGAAACCAACTGAGAGTATTACACAACAGGCCCTTTTTTGGAATCCCCAGGGGAAAAGACAAAGAGGAAGACCAAGGAATTCTTGGAGAAGACAGATTGAAGCAGAGATGAAGATGATGGGGAAGACATGGAATGATCTTAAAAGAATTGCAAAAAACAGAACGACTTGGAAAGTGTTTGTTGAAGACCTATGCTCCACTGGGAGCTAAAAGGTAGAAGATAAGAAGAATAATTAACTGATTCATTTGTTTTCAATATTTATAGAAAAAAAACATGTCAACAGTATTAATTTACAACCTATTTCCATGTAATGAGGTAACATAATGCATCTGCCTAGCATATCTCTACAATCAAACTTCTGTGTTGTACTGACACAGTAACTGCAAACACATTTATCTTCTTTTAACACAATATGAAAATGTTAAGTTCATCATGTCAGTTATTAAAATATTCTTCAAAGTCTGTTAATTTTTGTTTTTTAATTGCCAGAAGTATTTATTTGTGCCTAGTGAACACCCATAAGAGTTTGCCTATTTATCTAACTCTTCAACTACGAGATTCAAAAATCTCAAAATGAAACAGAAATTAATAGTATAAAATGTGACAAAGTAAAGTGCCTAGTACTGGACTATTGATGATTTCTTCACTACAGAGTTGTAACTCTTTCAATGGGTAATGAAAACCCATTTGATGTTTTTATCCTTGCAACTAAGATTTCAGAGACACAATTTATAATGGACCTTGTGGTTTTAAATATCAATCTACATACTTTATCTTTACCTCTCACAACATATTGTATATACATGTTTAGATAATTGAACAAGGAATTACATTTCACCAATAAAAAGATGCTACAAGACATATAGAAAGAAAAATGGGGGATAAATGATCAAAATAAAAAAAATGAAAACATAAATTTGAGACCATTATTGCCAACTTACCATCATAAATATTGGGTTAAAGTAAACCAATATGAATTCATTTGTGAAACAAAAACAATTAGCAATATGTCTTCAAGTAGTCTTGAAAGTTTGGTTGATGTAGCATAAAAATAACTTTTATTTTTGCCATCCACAATTGCGATGTATTTGTTTGTATTTCTCTTCACTGTAATCTTGTTGATTTATTGATAACAAGTATCCAACAGAAGAGATGTAATTTCTTCTTATAAATTCAGATGAAGTCAATTGAAATTACTCTTCCTATTGTTGGTATAGATGCTTAGATATTATCATTATCTGAAACATTAACAATTTTATTTACTAGCTTTTTCAGCCATCATCATTTGCATTTTAGCATGAAAATCAATACTAACCAATGCCATTTCGATCACTGATTTTTTTGCCGGCAATAAACACCGCTAATCCAAATGGAAAATCACAAGATTTCTTTGTAAATACTACATGAAGATGGCGGAAGGAACTTTCCAGTGAAAAATGTTTACAAGAAACTATATAACAGCTAATTAAACACTTCTCATACAGTTTAAATGGAATAAATTGAGTTAGGGGCGGGGTGACACACACTGTGGTGAAACATATTTGCTGGAAATGGGCATGATGCAGGCTGCTGTGTCAAATTGTACAGAAAGATTTAACTTGGTTTAATGCAGTGTGCCAAATTTCCAGCAGGACTGTAAAATATGCATTTTTAATATGGTTATGGTAAGCCCGGTATCACTGCAAATGAATTAAAATCCATAATTGTTCAACCACCTGTGCCAGTGGTACAAAGAAAGTTAGCTGTAGTCCCCATCATAGCAGTCTCAGCACATGGCAAAAGACAAGGCGAAACTGCACAGAAAGTGAACACAGCCATCTGTTCTCTGTCATATGATATCTTCATCCATCATAAGCAATCGGAATATCGAAACACGATCAAAATGGATGAAGCGCACAGAGCACTTAACTCAGTACCTCCTGCAACAAGCCGGACTTGGAATATGAGGAAACTGCAACAAGGAACACTTTTCAGACAGCCTTTAACGGTTCCTGCCGCCTATCTACCATATTGACCGGAAGTTCAGGTCCTCCTGAAAATGATGATCGTCATATTTTTTTTAAAATGTATAGCGCTTGATGATGTTAGGACATCGTTTTTGACTTGCGAAGATATAAAATGCAGTTAGTCATCAGATCATACCTGTCACACATCGAACAACAGACCGTAAGATCTCCCTGCAATGTCATGTGAAATGATAAACTAGTTCACATGTCTACCCTCGATCTCACAGTAGCCCTCTAGAATCTAGACAACATCCCTCCTGAGTCACATGAAACTCTAGGAGTCACACAGGGGCTGCAAAGTTATGTACAAAACTCTGTTATTTTGCCTTTCATTATTAGCGTATGGTCAGTTTAGGGATATACGATCAGCCATTGTGATGACGTAGCACATACAACAATGGATGCACCCATAAATTCCCGATTACTCTAGTGAATGCAGCCAGCAGTGCACGAAATGATGGTGCAATATCCCTAAAATGAAACCTTCTGTTCACTTGGCAGAGCAGACCATATTAATGAGTTGTAACTTGTAAATAATTGGCGTCAAACAATTCCAACGACGGCCATTGAACAGCACTCAATGTGTTGACGTAAACCGCATATCAACTCAAGACGGGTGAAGGTCGCATTTAGTTTCACAACACTTGATTTGTCAAAGAGGAATATTGCCATGTGTACAACTCTGCATCAGAGGCACACATTTGTTAAGTAGAACATCAGATTGACTTAAATGCAAAAAATTGCATTGGAGAGCCGAAATTAATGAGTCCCCAAATGCAAATTCTGCAGCGGTCGAGAGAACATGAACTCCATTCCACCATCTTGGAACCAGAAGTCCATTTAGTAATGCACATCTAATTAATGGAAGTCTGTTTGGTATGTTAAGGATGTCAGTCAGGCTCATCACACCACTCATTAGTCACCATTTAGAATGTCCCACGGGAATTTATGGACCATTTTTTTTCAAGGACCCCACAGGGAGTTAGTTGTTTGATTTAAGGACCAAAATTATGTGTGAACTACCAGTCAAAAACATTTATGCATGGACATTTATTTACTTTCATGTATACATTATCTTATAGGCTAACAACGCAGTAAAAATATTTCATCTTATAAAGTTGTGGAATCTATAATCTAGAAGAGTCCTGAATTCTTACAGGGCATACATAACTAAACAGAAGCTAAGTTGCTGTGATCTTTTTGTAAACTGTATATCTCTCTTTATGATTGCTAATTCTACACATTAACTTTGTGGCAGTCTGAGCTGACTTATAAATGCTTTAGATTCTCTCCACGGACAGCACAAAGTATGCATATGCTGAAGGGTTTTTTAAATCATGCTATGTATCTATCTTTTTTCTTTGTGAGTCTCACAAGAACTAGATCACCGATTCTTATTGGCCAGTAAACTACTACTGACCTCATGCATCATTGATTGTTTAATTTCATTCCACAACCACCCTCAGTTGCTCATTTGAAATAACAGCTCAATGAGGGTCAAGTGAATGAGTACTGGGGTTCAGTGTTGTAGCAATTAGCTACAGCTTCTACACGGACCAAATATTATAGTCTGAAAGCTATGCTCTATTCAACATGCATAAATATAATGTTTATAAAGGGAGAATTTTTGTGAAATGTTTATGAGTAATCCACCAGTACAATTATGCATTTTATCATTGTACACTCTCTGGAAGACCTTAATAAGTAGCGCCATTGCACAGCACACCATAAATACAGGAAAGAGAACACTGAGAGGCAGGACATTGTCTGTAATGTATGGGGTTGAGATATATGAGAATTAGATTTATGAGACTGAGATGCATGAGAATTAGATTTATGGGGTTGAGATATATGAGAATTAGATTTATGAGACTGAGATGCATGAGAATTAGATTTATGAGGCTGAGATGCTTGAAGTTGAGATGTGAGATTGAAATGTATGAGGTTTTTTTTTTTTTTGGGGGGGGGGGGGGGGTGTTTGGTCAACAACCAGAGGTGACATGAACTAAGAATGAATTGGGAGCTGGTGTTAACTATCTAGTCCAAGATGACATGACAAAATGTCTATATGGGTCTGTGGTATTGGTAGCCACAACCCATTTCAACCAACAGATACAGGTGTCAGTGATGATGCTCACCCTAGACCCTATGTTCAAAGTATGGAGTACAAACAGAATATTGAAGCACCTTTAAGAAAAAACTTTAAAAAGCTTATCCTGCCGGATGGCTGATTAGCTTTGAGGCTTCAGTATGGTTCATCTGGCAAATATGCAATGTTTCCTGCTAATTTCAACTCAGTCCTTGGCAGCAGCATGCAAATGTCTGCCATCTAGGCTTTCTTTGTGATCCCACACACTGGCATGCAATATTCAAGAGAAATATAATGTCATTAGTTGTCCAAAACTGGAGAACCCTGAAAGGCAGCAGTTTCTCTCTGAATTTATATCTTATACGAAGACAAAAGGGCAATTGTTAAAAATATGTATGCCTTGATATTTGGCACAGTGCAAAATTAATGAAAACTTATAACCTGCTAAATCAGTGAACAAATATCCTTCTAAATATGAAATGTGCCAGGTAAAGGGAACTGTACCAGTAAATGGGGTGAATTCTGAAATTAAGGAGGTAGTAAAGCAAAGATAAGCATTGAATAAATCATCTTAAAAACTGAGTTTAGCTCTGAGAGACCTTAAAAACTTAACATTCTAAATCTTAGGATATTTATCTTACTTTTTGGTAAAGACAATCAGGACTAACAGGTTACCTTTTTAATGAAAATAATTATCCCCAAAGAGTGGTATGCTGAAGACTGACATATCAGGCTGAAAGGCACAACTTGCCGTAAACTAGTGACACAATGCATCCATGGCAAACTTAGTGAATGCTAAGGAGATCCCCACAGAGTTACTAAAATAGGGCAGTGAAGTACAAATGGAGAGCTGGGGATTGAAGAGAGAAAAAAAAAACCTGTTGTTTCAAAACAAAAAAAAGTGACTGTGAGTTCCAATCAGGGCAGGGTAAACAAAAAAAATAAGGTTTCTGCTATCTGGGTAGAAACAAGAACTCTGCCCAAAACAATCTTGTCGTGACTACAGTGGACATGCAGCCTTTATTTTCTTGTCCCATTAAAAGACTACTGGCACACCCCACAAAGGGATATATTGACACACTGAACAAAGGGATACACTGACAAACCCCACAAAGTGATACACTGTCACGCCCCCACAAAAGTATACACTGGCACACCCAAGGAAGTTATGCATGGGCACATCCCACAAAGGGATACACTGTCACACCCCCACAAAGGGATACACTGTCGCACCTCCACAAAGGGATACACTGTCACACCCCCACAAAGGGATACACTGTCACACCCCACAAAGGGATACACTGGCACACACCACAAAGGGGTACATTGACACATCCCACAAAGGGATACATTGTCACACCCCCACAAAGGGATACACTGGCACACACCACAAAGGGGTACATTGACACATCCCACAAAGGGATACATTGTCACACCCCCACAAAGGGATACACTGCCACACCCCCACAAAAGGATACATTGTCACACTCCCACAAAGGGATACATTGGCACACCCCACAAAGGGATACATTGGCACACCCCACAAAAGTACACACTGGCACACCCCACAAAAGTACACACTGGCACACCCCACAAAGGGATATATTGACACACACACGCAAAGGGATAAACTGTCGCACCCCACAAAGGAATTCACTGTCGCACCCCACAAAGGGATGCACTGCTGCACCTCACAAAGGGATAAACAGGCAATCCACAACAGGATACACTGACACACCCCACAAAGAGATATACCTTGAAATACCCCACAAAGGTATACACTAGCAAACACCACAAAGGGATACACTGACATTGGCAAACCCCACAAAGGGATACACTGACACACCCTACAAATGGATACAATGGCACACCCCAAAGAGATATACTTTGAAACACCCCACAAAGGTATACACTAGCAAACACCACAAAGGGATACACTGACACATCACAACAAATGGATACAATGGAACACCCCACAAAAGGATACACTGGTACACCCTACTAAGGGATACACTGACACTCAAGAAAGGGATAAAAGCAAAAGCGATAGTTTCATTTTTTTTAAAGAAAAAACACTCTGATCATTACAGTATATCCATCATGAAATAAGAAGGAAACAAGCATAAAGGATACTACATAAATGAATAACATCAAGATTAATAACAGACATTGTCAATGTTTATACATTACTGATAATTACAAATCACATGGCACAGTTAATTATGGTATATAAATGGAAAAGTGAAAGTTTAAACGAGTGAAAAAAAGAAATTAAAAAGTCATCCAAACAATAAACAAAACCACTGATAGTAGTTAAATAGAATAACACATTCTACTTAGACTCAAAGTAATTATTGCATAGAAACTGAACAGATATATGAACTCATGCTATCTACAAAACAAATGACAACAGCTGGGAAGGCTATTCATGGGGAGATACTACATGTTTCACATTCAATGCCATTATTTTACTAGCAAAAAAGCTATATAATAAAAATGCAAGAGCTGAAAATAAAAATGCAATAACATGGGAAAGAGAGTATGATATTAGGCACATGTATTATGGTTATCACCAACATTTTATTTGATAAAAAAAATGTATCATCACTTTTGTAAATGAATTTCTACATTTTTCATTCACTATGGTAGATTGCTAAAGTACAGATTATATATGAACATTTCATACATTTTTTTTATGAACAATTTTTTTTGTTATGTGTAAAATCACACGCATACACACACACATATATATAAAAGCAAATATGTGATACTTAAATACACCATATCAACTCATGTTTTATTATTGATCAAATCAAAGAGGCATTCATAATTGTACTTCACATTAAATTGATAAAATCACTATCTAAGATATATCACTTTCAGAGAAATCACATCTGTGCATGATTTAAACTAGAATGTTTTAAAAAAAAAAAAAGAAGAAAATCCAGAGACAACAAAATAAACCCATCCTGTAAGATGTGACAAAAGTGTATATCAAATGTGCAGTTATAAAAAAATATGTATATGAAAGTAGATGTAAAATAGCTTGTTGCCGACGGCACATGGAAATAACACAGATCTTGACAACGTGGTTTGTACCTTTAACACATCAACATGTAAAAGCTTTCATAATCTTTGTTCAACAGTTTATACAATGTGAAAGATCTTTGCCAAAATATATCCAAATATACAGTGAGGAAGAGAACTCCTTCCATCTCCAAGTGCTGTGGGCTAGTACAGAGACATTTCATATTTCACCAACCGCCCCTTACAGCACAACATGTCACAGAGCTACAATTAAATCCACAAATCTATTTTAAAAAAAAAAAAAAAGAAAGGAAAAAAAAAAAAAGAGGGGACAAAGATGGGGGACCAAGCCAGGGTGTTTCCAACTCCCTCAATCAAATATGATATTTGAGCAAGAATTACAAAAGACAGTAAAATTTATACAGGAAACGACATTGCAGATTAGACAATACTTAAGGTGAATGAAAGAGAGTCTAAACAAAAGTCTCACAACACTTAACTCAACTAGCTTGATGCACAGTTGCAATTGTGTTGCCATCTTTTAGAACTGTTTCCCAGGTTCCTATACATGCCACAGATGTTACCATGTTATCTAGTAGTCGCTCAAAGTCACCATTCTTGCATACCAGACACACAATGATATAGGTCATACATTTTTTTTTTCCTGTTCACCAGCTTTCACCTCTGATGAAGCCCCTAGAGACTAAGAACTGAATTTTGTGTGTTGATCCATTTTTCCCTGTCAGCCGTGTGCACAGGGGTCTCTCACCACACAGGCAGATAACTCCATCTTCAGAGGTCCTCGTATATTTTTCCATCCATGAGTAATTGACGTTCAAGCCGGGCCTCGCTGCTGTGACCAGGGGTGGTTGCCGCAGAGAGAAATCACAAATAATAATCCCACATGGAGCAGCTAGGATTTGAACTCACAAACTCTTTGTCTTGAAACCTGCATCTTGCCTCAAGACCAAGCAGTCCCCTGGTCATACATTTGATTTTTATTAAACTTTTCTGGTTTCCCACTGAGTGGCACCTGTGTATGTATATATATCTATATGGGGCATAACCGCAAGAAAGAAACAAACAATAAAATGAAATATACTCTGAAGGTCAACACCTAATAGAAGAAAAATGTTTGTCAGCCATAATTTTGAATAGCTGAAGTGGGTACATAAAGTGATCATGAATGAAACAGGTAAAAAGATGTGAGAACACGTTCTCAAAGAACTCAGTTGCACAGATTGCTAGAGAAGGAATATTTAAGTAGTGAATGACATACTCTAGAAGAAACTCTTAAGTAGATAATAGTATGTTTTAAACGGACTACTTTAGTGAGAGGCAAGTTTTTCAATGAGTACTTTAATTATTGAATAGCGTGTTTTAGAAAAAAATACTTTAGTGAGTTGTATATTTTAGAAGGAATACTTTAGTGAGTGGTATTTTTTAAAAGGCATCCTTTAGTGGGTGGTACGGTTCAATAGGAATACTTTTGTGAGTGGTATATTTTAGCAGGAATTTTCGAGTAAGTGTTATGTTTTGGAAGGAATGTTTATATAGTGAAATAAAATGTTAGAGATTGGTTGAATAGAAAAAAAAAACTAGTAGTAAGAAGTGAGAATTACATTTTAGAAGGAATACTTAGTGGTGTGTTTTAAGCAGAATATTTAGGTAGCGATTTTTTAATATGAACTTTCAGATAACGAGCAAGAACTTTGCATTAAAAAAATAATGTAACACATCATTAATGTAACACATGGTAAATAAAACATTCTGAAAGAACAAAGCTGAGATTAGTAGATTCAGATCTTGTTTGTTGAAATGATGAGCTAAAACTATAGTAGCTCAGCTCTCACAACCATGGCAACAAAATAATGCATAAAAATAAGCTAATACGAGCACAACCATTAACTTAGTAATCACCTTGCTTTTCAGTAATAGACGTGCAAGAATTTGAAAATTTAATTGCAATTGCTGCTGTCTACACTGTTGCTTGCTACTGAGCTCATGTGCTTTGACTATGCACAAATGTTTCCCACCTTGCTCTGATACAAAAAAAGATAGAATGTTTCACTTCAATATGATTGTCTGGCAGATACAATAACAAATAAACCAATGAAGTCACACTTGAACACACTTTGAATACTGAGCATCAAAATATTTAAAACATATCTCTTATTTTTTATTTTAAATCATTGAAACAACTGTAGAGGTTTAATGTCTAGCTCTCAGGAAAATGTAATACCAGCAAGGTTGAGTAACTGGCTCTCTCATTACAAAATACTGCGACTTAGTGCTGAAATAGTTACAACTCTTGCTGTAGTATAATGAACAAGACTTACTATTTTTTTCAACAAACTTGTCATCTCATATTTTTACAGCTCATTTAACTTATTAGAAAGTTTCAAGTAAAACAGAGCAAACATTATCAAAAAGCGTAGCTGAAAAAAACAGCATGAATAAAAAATATACATTTAAACTACATGAGACCTACCAGCAATCATATGAAGCCACAATTATGGGCATATATGGGATCTAATGTACTACATCAACAAATGAAAAGTAATATTATTTTGGAGAACAATGAATTTGTACAGCTGCAACATTTCTTTAAATTGCAGATAATGTGCTAAAAAAACATTACAAATAATAAATGCAGAAAACTGCAATGGACAGAATATATATAAAAAAAAAAAAACAAAGAAAAATGTTTTAATAAAAAGCAGTAAAATATGTAAAAGTTAAGAACAAAACTATGTATGAGATTCTAATGATTGCAAACTTAATTTCCCTAAAATGTGACATATGAGAGACCTAATATTTGCCGCAACAACAGATTTTTAGCCATTATCTTTTTATTGCCTTGGAAAAAAAAAAAAAATTAAAGTATTTCCAACCCAAGTTATTTTTCTTAAATCAGAACATGTAAGTAACCCCCATCCCTCCCTCGCAGAACTACTTATCCAACATGTTCCTTTCTTTCATTATATTTATTTTATTTCAGTAGCTTCTAAGGAAGTCATCACAACACTTCTCTAGCTTAACAAACAATGAATATATGAGAGTCATCATTCATCTAGTACATAAATTCCAATCCATTAGAGCTAAATCATTCACTGTGGGCATATAGATACCCTGTTACACTTTACAGTGTTGTTATATTTACATTTTCTTCCACAAAAATTTTGTCATTAAATTTTCTATAAACTGTCCAACCATATTGAAGTTTTTTAATTTATAATCTCTGAATGAACATAAGCAGATGGATAAATGAGTACATAATTTTCTGAGGGTCAATTAGATGTAGCAAACTAGCAAGGCTTTCCAGAAAGTGAAGTCATATTTTCTCCTATGAAAGTTAAGCATTTTATGATTTAAGAATAGTTTAATTATATGCCACTAAAATACAAGCACTAAATTCTGATCTGACCAAACCAGAGATTACAAAATGTTCTAGCATTATCTTTACTTACTTTATTAAATGCATCAAACAAAAGCACTCATTGTAGTCATCTTTGTCAACTATTTTCATCAACTTCCATGAACATCACTACCTGTATCTCCCTGCTATGTTTTGAGGATTTATTGATCCCTTCCAGCAACACAGATCTATTTGTTTATTAAGTTATCTCCAACACAGAACAAAATAATGTCTCACACCATTATTATAATTACCATGAGGCATAAATAGATTCTGTGGACGTTTCCACAAAATATCCTGAGAACTATTAATATAACATCTAAAATGTAACACATAAAATAAACTCTAAGTCATTAATCTTTTTTCTTCTTCATCTACTTTCCTTGGTCATAGGCAAACAAAGCAGCCAGTGGCTGGTTCACCTTCTGATGTCTTCCACTTTGTGAGCTCAGGTCTGACTCATGCTATGCACAATGAAATCCCAGAAAACATAAACCTCGCTACTCACATAACTTAGAATTTGTACAACTTTTTTTGAGTAAAATTCAAAGTGGCAATTCGTACGACTGTAGTCATTAAGGTGCAGTTAATGTTTATTTTGGTTATTTCATGTTATATTTTTATGTATGAATTTTATAAATGAAGTACTGTACATGTATTACTGTAGCGGTTTAAATAAACAAGCATCAGCAGTCTGGAATGGATCGTTCCAACTTACATTATTTCTTGGGGAAAATTTAATTCAACTTTCATACAAAATACACACAAATGGAACAGTCTCCTGAAATTGTGCAGAAATAGTAGAATTCTACAGTATCCCTGCTTCTTCTAACCTCAGCCAAGCTATTCCACATCAATCTCAACCTCTCACTGGAGCCCATTACGTGACAGTCTATTTGCTTCTGAGCACATGATCTATTCATTCCCATTACCTGCCCACAATCACTGTGCACATCCACTCTTTGTTGAGCCCCTCTTGAGCACTTCCCAGTTGACAAATATTAATTATTTAAGCAAAATACAATTTAAGATCATCTATCAAACATCTACTTTATATCTATTTAAAAAAATAAACTAATTTTATACACATATTGACAATAAATAAAGAGCTGTTGGCTGAAATGATAACAACTTGAGCTCCAAACCAGGAGAATGCAGGTTCAAATCATGACAGGGTAACAAGTTGTTTCTATTGGGGGTGAAATACAAGTTTCAACCTGAACACCTCATGGTGACTGGACAAGTGGCTTTTATTCTTTCATCACATAAACCCCTCCCTGGCAGAGCCCAGAAATGGGATAATGTTGCAAATATTGTTTTATTGACAATAAATCTACAAAATTCCATACAAAATAGTGTGTATAAAGAATAGGAGTTATTAAAGCAAATAATAACAAGTTCATTAAATATCAGTAAAGACACAACCTATAATAAACCAATATAAAAATGAATATATAATACCAGTAACTCATTACATGATAAAATAACACAATATTAATTAATATAGAAAATTCTGTAATACATATAAAACTGTAAGAATTTATTCTAATTTTGTTAGCCTTCAAGTTAGTATGATCAAAAATAATATTTTTCCACACTAGTGTTCCATTGATAATATTTAAAAAAATTAGATATATGAATGAACATTCAGAAAAATGCACGCCAATAAAAATAATAATAACCAGATTGGACCAGGAATCAAACCCGTACTCAAACAACACAACACCTTAATTCGCCACACTAACACAGACTAACCCATTACTACCACAAAATACTACTAGCATTTGTTTAGTCATTAACATACTCCTAACCTTTGATTCTCAGGCATTAGGCTGAGTCAGGTCCAACTCAAATTATTGTATAATGTTATTTGTTTTACTAAAGTCAAATTATTGTTATTTGTTTTACTAAAATGAAAATATTGTTATTTGTTTTTCTAAAGTCAAATTATCGTTAATTGTTTTTCTAAAGTTTAGGAGTTTCCCTATCATTTATCTGCTGTGAATATGTGACCTCAAAAATTAAAACACAAATACAATGAATAGATTAATTTAGCTACTCAATGAATCTCATTAAAAGGAAAGACAATTTTAATACATAAAAATACTACTGCCACAATTTTAACCAGCTGCTAGGAATATCAAACAATTTCATGTAAAGAAAAATGATATATTTTTGCATAATACTAGGGACAACCAAGAATATCACATGGACAACATAAAACATATCCCAAATGTACCAAACAAGGTGGAAATCTCAACTAGTTTATAGGAAATGGTTTTTAAAATCAATAAATTATGTACTCTAGGTGGAGTGTCATGCGCGTTAAAAATATTTTTGTTGAGCCTTATCGACTAAACACAATCTTTGTAGTTCTAATGATTTAAACATCTTTCCTTGATTTGGCAACTAATGTGGTAATTAAACATGTTCTCTTGATTAAGAGAGCAAAGCAATGACTTGCAGTGTGACAATCTTGCAAAGTTGGCTCTTTTTATTTAAGAACCATAATTCTATGTGCCATGCTAATGTTATCAGTAAGATAACATTTTATCAGTGGACTATGTAGTTATTTTTTTAAAATCAGTAGCATGTCTTTGTTTACGTTATCATGTTCTTCTTCATATATATATATATGATATATATGATATAAATATATATATGACCACAACATGTCTTCAGACAGTCTCCATTAATGCTCCAATGTTTTCCTTAATCACAAGTTATTTAAGCCAAAGATCTACTTTATTAATAATAACCCTTAAATTACGATGTCAATCTGTGATTCACTTGTTTAAGATACCATAGTAAAAATTATTACCACTTAAATATAACATTTTGATTTTGGAAAATAACATTAAAAAAAATTTTTTTGCTTGATGCGGTAATCATTTCCTGCTTTACAGTCGATTTTTAGCCAGAAACGCAACATGCCCCCCCCCCCCCCCCCATATTTATACAGCAGCCATAAACCATCAGATCAATATGATGTAATTAATCATATGTTCGCTGCCCTCTTGGCATTGTGAGAATATTTCCCACATCTTGAGAAAAAAAAAGGAGAAAATAAGGGATTTCTTAAAATATTGGCTGAATTTGAAATAAAAACTGAGTTTATTTAAGATACCATAGTAATTTTTACTATGTGATGATTGATTTAAAAAAAAACCGACATTAAATTTTAAAAAATCAAACACTCAAGGGTCACCGTAAGTGATAATAAGGAAGGTATAGGGAGGGGTGTGATATTTTCTCTTGGCAAACTCAAATTCCCAAACAAATGTACTTTGAGATGGTAATTTTTACTACAGCATCATAATCTAGGGTTAAATAAAATAAGCATTTCAAACTTATGTTAGAAACACATATTGTTCCTGCACTATAGTTTAGATAAGTCCAGTTTATTTACTTTGCCTTATCTTATCCTGTGACTTGTGTCTGTACTGTCAACAAAAGCCACTATCCTATGCCTCTATTATCTGTCACTAACTGGCATTTGTGAAACTGGAGAAGTTAAGACCTTGATATATTGTCTTTCCAGTGTAACTAGACATAAAGATTTGTATCGGGAAAGCTAATAATAACAAAGGTTGCATTTGTGTAGCTGTGAGGTGAAAAACACTCCAACAGTATGATTTGAACAACAATCTGTATATTTTAACACTAAAAGAAGTCGATAGTTTTAATTCATACTTGATGATTATTTTGAGATGAACATTTACTAATATCTGTGACAAGCAGACCATTGTCAACTGTTATCACAATTCAGGAAGTGCATCTTGATGTGTTTCTCACTTGGCCACCTTTTTTGGTGTTCTCTTGACTTCATCCAGGAGATAAGTCAAATCTACTTTCTGTTTTCCTGGAAGGTTGTTGAGTAGCCTTGTAAGTATTCTATCTAGCCTCTGCTTCTTGATCTTATTCTGAAACAACAAAAAGATTAGACTAAAAAGGTAAAGACATTTAGCAAAACAACTGTATTTAAACAATAATGATCACAATATTTTTGACAACACACTTCAGCAGAAAAATATAACATGAATAACAAACACCTCGATGCTATACAAATGAGTATTGGCTCCAGCTTAGCGACAGCATTCAGGCTGCACCTATGTACTGGGAACCTAAGAGCAATGTATGGTGGCATAAAGAAAGCCAAAATAAAACCAATGTTTCCAAACTCAGTAAATTCTATTTTTTGTTATTTTCCTTTGAGGTTGTTTAAAGTGTAGACAAAAAAAACATGGTCTCCATAACTCCTGTTGCAATTTGGAATTATCCTATTTCATTATGTCAGGTATAAATTTGCAGCTGTGATAAATAGTCTGTCAATTATGAAATCATACTTCTGAGTCTATGATGCTAATTTTCAAATCAATAAACTGTCAACATCCAAAGAAATATGTTGGTGTAAATGCTTTATTATGAGAAGAGATAATAATCGAATAGCAAAGCAAGCCCTCATATGGGAAACAACAGGTAAAAGAAAAAGAGGAAGACCCAGGGAGACACTGAGAAGAACATTGATGAGAGAGGCAAGAGCAGCAGGAATCGGCTCCCTCAATGAGATAGACCTGCTTGCACAGAACAGAGACAGATGGCGAGATTTGATAAAATATCTTTAAAAGAAAACTGCTAGAACAAAAATTCATATAGGAGAAGGTGTATCTTGGTCTACGCCCTATGGGCCGGTTACGGCTCGAAAGGTCAATAGAAATGCTTTATTCATTGACATAGTTCTGAAGATAAACAAATGAAAGAGCACCCCCCCCCCCCCCACTCTACTGGAAATACTTTTATAATAATACTTTTGACAAAGTCACATTTTCAAAGAAATATATCTATAAATTTTGTCTTCAAAACAAATCTAATGTTCTTTATGTTTGGCTTAATAATTATTACAATAAAATAATTTACAGTATGTTTATGAAAATACCTTTTTAATCATATAAAGTAAATAATAATGCTATGCTATGTTAAGAACCACACAGGTAGTCATAGCAACTTCATGTGACTTAACATAGAAAGCATACACACAAATAATCTGTAATGAATGTGAAATAGATCATATTTAGGTATTTTTAAGATTCATTTTGTAAGAGAATTAAAGTAGGTAAACTAATGATGAGCAATGCTGAGGTAAAATATAGTGTTTTACCCAAAATATAAATGTATATAAGGAAGTTAATCAAATTAAAACAAGAAGCAGTCTGGGTTATTTTTCTGGACATGGTATGAGAAGAGGGTGCTTTAAAGAAATTAATACACAGGGACAGAAAAAGATGTAAAAAAAAAAATCTAATAAGGAGCAAAATGAACATAAAGTAGTGCAGCTCCATGATCATCTATGCCAGCCAGCAAGAGACTAAGTTATCAATGTCAATGATACAAGAATGACAAGTTCAAACATGAGATCATCCCTCACCTTGCTATTATTTATCACGTTTCTGTGAATTTTATCATTTTCCTTAGGACCATCTTTGTGCTTCTTATGTAGACCTTCCTTAAAAACATGAACTTTGACCTCAGCCTTCAACTTGATATCATTCTTTATAATTTCATCAACTGTCACCACTCCAGATAAATTGGAGACTCTCTTTATATCCAGTTTCTCCTTCCCCTTCAGAGTTTCCTGTCTGGATGGAGTCACTGGTGCAACGCTGCGCTCTGATTTGCGCTTATAAACATCTGGCACTTTATGTGGCTGTAAAAGTGAACAAAAATAAGCACATTAAATAAAGATGATGATCACTCATCACAAAAACAGTCTAGTCAAGACAGGCAATTGCTTCACAAAAGGTTAACAAAAATAAAACTGCTATGATAAAACACCAACTGCTTTATCAAGCTAAGACTGCTCAGGGTCTGCATTTTTCTTTTTACAACTTCAGGGTGTCAAATCTGGACATAAAACTCAGGCACTGAAAATAAAATGTCCTCATCTGATGCAGGCTACAGAGAATCCTCTACATATCATAGATAAATAAAATAACCAGCCAAAGTATTTTAACCTTTTGTGGATTGCATGCCAAAACCCTGCTATTACTAGCCCATTTGTCAACACAAATCATATATGAATGATGTGACAAATTTAATGATGACATATTAACTGTTCTTCAATGTTCAGTAATGTTTTGTATATATAATTGTTCATGGAATGATTGCTTCTGTTTGTTTTCAATAGTATAGGATTTCAAAATAATAAAAGTAGTGTGCAAAATGTTCTTCAGTGAGCAAGAAAAATAAAACAAACAAAAATATTATAACAAAATGTTCACTGATCCTACTCTTAAACTAATCTAACACAAAAATGACATAAAATGACATTCCTTTTATGATGTATATATATTTACATAATTAAGATAAGTCTCATCATGTAGCACAAATAAGATGTTTGTAACCATTTATAGCAGAAAAGGAATTTATTTTTTTTTATTAAGAAAATTAACAAAAATATCATCTGTTGATGTTTTCAGTATCATTGAATCAATAAAAATGAGAATAAACTAGCCAATGTGGTTAGAAAAAACTGCAGGAAATAAACTTGTGTAATTATGACTGCCAACAAGAAGTAGCTGATAATCCAATCATCATCATCATCATGTACCATGCCGGTTGGCGTAGGCGATCATGTTTTCAGTATCAATCCACAATCTTCTATCTACAGTGCATCGTTTCAGTTCTGTTGTTGACTATTTTCCATGCCATGACACCAAGTTATCCAGTATTTTCTCTCTTTGTCGTCCGCGATCTCTCTTTCCTTTTATTTTGCCAGTTGTAACCAAGTATTCCAACTTTCCTCTTCTCATGATGTACCCAAAAAATGTTGATTGCTTCTTTCTGATGTTTTTTAAGATCTCCCTTTTTGTGTTGGCCTCTTTGAGAACTTCCTCATTGGTCTTTTTATCTGTCCAGGGAACTTTCAACATTCTTCTGAGAAATCCCATCTCTGTGACCTCTAATCGTCTTTTCATTTGTTTGTCTACTGTCCATGATGATAATCCAATAGGGAAAAGAAAATGGGCTAGTGAATTTAACTAAACATAGAAAACCCACATTTCGGTCATAATCAATTCTGTAAAGGCATTTAAAGAACAGTAATGGTAAATAGAATTTCCAGAAAATGAAACAGAAAATGATGGGACCAAAACATTTATAACTCTACAGGTTACACTCACTGAGAACAGGCAAGACACATGACAAAAGATCTATCTATATAATTGGGTATTATTGAGTTATTTGCTTGTGGGTCATCATCATTGCACTTCGAACATGTCCATAGGTGCTCAGATCACCTCCTCAGCATGTCCTTCAGTGTCCAGCGACTGATAGCTCCAGTTCTGTATTGACTGATAAGTCTTCTTACACACCCACTAAGTTTCTCGTTTCTGGCTGTGCCCATCTTAACTCCCATCTCTTTCATCTGAAGGAGTGATGTAGACTCATGGTTATCAAAGTCCTGTGACCTTCCCTATCACAGAGGGCATTAATAACATCCGCCTGATCAATTGGTTGACCGTCTTCAGTGACTGCACAGCCAGCCAACTTGTCCACTCTTTCACCTCCCCGTACTCTTGCATGTCCATGGACGTAGACAAAGGTGATTATGTTTTATTTATTTCTGCAATGACTCTAATCACCGCCTGCGTACAGAGCCTGCCTCCACTCTTTTATCATGCTCATCGAATCACTTAGTATGCAGGCATGGGTGTAGTCTTGTGACTCCAACCAGGTGAGTGCCCTGGTCACTGCCATCACCTCCACCGTCATGGTACTCATGGTCATAACATTTGCACCACTGTTTTCTTTAACTATTCTGCCTGCCGAGCATGCTGTAAATGCCCATGCACTTCTTTGGTACTGTATTTCGGATTGATCTGTATTGGCTGCATCGTCCTTGTCAGTGTTATCCCAGATGAAAGCGCTGATCTTTACTTTGACCACGACTAGATTCTGTCCCTATACATTTCCTGTAGAGTGTGACAATACATGAGAATGTGTCCCTGAATGATGTAGGTACCATTATTCACTCCTCGCCAGTGTTGATACTGGTAAGCCCGGAGATCTGTTTGATGACATTTTCTGCGTGGCCCACACATATTTGCCTTTTTATTGGGTAGTCATCTTGTACAGTACCGAAACGTTTATGATTTTGTTCTACTTCTTCATATTTTTTTTTTTAGTAAAGTGGCTACATACAATTTTATGTTCATTTTCCCATGTTTAATCTGGCTTAACAATGCCCTCACATAATATTAGATATTTGTATCTATCTCGTTTCTTCTTCTTCTACCTTTTCAGCTCCCTGTGGAGCATAGGTCTTCAACAAACACTTTCCAGGCAGGCTGTTCTGTTTCTTGCCATTCTTTTAAGATCATTCCATGTCTTCCCCACAATCTTCATCTCTGCTTCCGTCTGTCTTCTCCAAGAATATCTTCTTCTTCCTTTTTGTCTTTTTCCTTGGGGCTTCCAAGAAAGGGCCTGTTGTGTAATACTCTCAGTTGGCTTCCACAGTGTGTGTCCTATCCAGTGCCATCGTCTTCACTGTATCTCTTTATCCGCAGGTATTTAACTGGTACATATCCATAATTCTATGTTAGTGATTTTGTCCTGACATTTCCATCCTTTTATCCTGCGTAAGCATCCATTAATGAAGGTCTGTATCTTCACGATTGTCATTTTTGTTGTTCTCCATGTTTCACAGCCATATAATAATACTGACTTAACATTGGAGTTGAAAATTTTAATTTTTGTATTTAACCTAATTTCTTTGGATTTCCATATGTTTCCCAGTGCAACAAATGCTCCTCTTGCTTTTGATATCCTTATTTTGGTATCATTCTCTGTGCCTCCTTCTTTGTCTATATTACTGCCCAGATATAAGTAAGATTATATGTCTAGTAGAGGTTTTTCTCCTATTATTATTTGGTTATTGCCAATTGCATTAATTCTCATAATTTTGGTCTTATCTCTATTTATTTTCAGTCCCAACTGTTGTGATCTCTCATCAAGTATGCTCATTTTATCTTGCATCTATTGATGTTTGTGTGATAGGAGGGCTATGTCACAGCAAAGTCTAAATCAGTGACCATTGGATTCCATTTCTGTTGTTAGGCTTTTGAAGGAATTTCATCAGGTCCTGTGGCGTTACAATTTTTTGTTAGCTTGATGGCTTTCATTATTTCTTTCTTTCTTGGTTTTCAATAGTTAACGTGCAACTCTTCTTCCGCTGGTAGTATATCTGGAGGGTTATTTGGACCTGGTTTGTTCAAAAGTTCTTCAAAGTGCTCCTTCCATCTCTTCATTTGGTCTCTTATATTACTAAGCAGATTTCCTTTTATTATCTTCAATAAAGGCATTGATCTGTTTATATTTTCCACTTAATTTCTTTGTTTTCTAAAAAAGCAGAATAGCTCAGGCCAAAATAGCATTTCAGAAAATGAAAAATAATTTATGCAACAAATCTATGTTAATAAAAATGAGAAAAAGAGTTCATTGGTGCTATATAGAACCAATTCTGACCCATGGAAGCGAATCATGGACAGTAGACAAACAAATGAAAAGACGATTAGAGGCCACAGAGATGGGATTTCTCAGAAGAATGTTGAAAGTTCCCTGGACAACTAAAAAGACCAATGAGGAAGTTCTCAAAGAGGCCAACACAAAAAGGGAGCTCTTAAAAAACATCAGAAAGAAGCAATCAACATTTTTCGGGCACATCATGAGAAGAGGAAAGTTGGAATACTTGGTTACAACTGGCAAAATAAAAGGAAAGAGAGATCGCGGATGACAAAAAGAGAAAATACTGGATAGCTTGGTGTCATGGCATGGAGAACAGTCAACAACAGAACTGATACGATGCACTGTAGATAGAAGATTGTGGAAGGACATGATCGCCTACGCCAACCGGTATGGCACATGATGATGATGAATTTCTTTGTGCTGTTGTACAGTTCTTTCATATTTCAATACTGCAATTTATGTTACTGAAAGCAATATAAAATGGTGAAATGACTTACCAAATAAGTTCTCTTGATAGCAAGCTTATTATCGTACCAGTCAAAACAAAACCTGCCTGTGTTGATTGGATACCTGTTTGAGAATGATTAAAGTTGACTAAAGAATAAATATGAAATTTTTGTGTGAAGTTATATATATGCCTTCAATATATGCCTGCTTCATAGACTACACCAAAGCTTTTGATAGAGTACACCACAAACAACTTATAGAATGCCTAAAGGAGATACATCTAGATGACATGGACATACGACTAATATGTAATCTATACTGGGAGCAAACAGCAATAATAAAATATAACAAAGAGAACTCTAAACCCATTGATATAAAAAGAGGAGTAAGACAGGGATGCATCCTATCACCAAGCTTGTTCAATCTATACACTGAGCAAATCTTTAAAAACATCAAAGAGATGCCAGGCCTACAAATTAATGGAAAGATAATCAATAACCTAAGATATGCTGACAGTACTGTACTACTAGCAGAAAATCCTAAAGATCTACAACAATTACTTAATGAAATAAACATGGCAAGCAAAAAATATGGACTAGATATGAATATCAAAAAGACTAAAACTATGATCATAAACAAAGAAAATATTCAAAACCCACAAGTGGATATCAAAGTTGAAGGAATAGACCTAGAGACAGTTCAGAAGTACAACTACCGTGGTCATACTATAAATAGTGATGGAAAATGTACAACTGAAATAAACAAAAGAATAGGAATGGCAAAAAGTAATTTTAATGTCAAGAAGAACATACTAACATCAAAAAAAATAACACCAGGGCTAAAACTAAGAATGCAAAATGTTACATCTTCTCAATATTCCTATATGGTGCAGAAATATGGACATTAAACAAGAAAACAGAACAGAGAATTGAAGCCTTTGAAATGTGGATATATAGAAGAATAGGTAGAATTGGATGGAAGGAAAAGAAAACAAACGATGAAGTCTTAAAACAACTAAAAATAAAAAGAGTGAAGTCTTAAAACAACTAAAAATAAAAAGAGAACTACTGGGCACAATTCAAATGAGACATGGGGGGGGGGGAATACAAGGTAAAAGAGGCAGAGGCAGACCAAGACTAACATGGACGAGTAACATCAAAAGATGGACAAATCAGCCTATGACAACCTGCACCATTAAAGCAAGAGACAGAGCAGAATGGCGCTCCAATGGTAGCCAACCTTCGTTGCGGAGACGGCACTCGATGATGTGTGAAGTAAACAAGAAAGATAAAGTTACTGTGTAATGAACGAGGTGTGTAGTCTGGCGTCCCAACCTGAAAAAGTCACAGGGGATAGACACCTCAATGTAAATGTTCGTTCAAAACATTTCACTCGTCACACACGTAAATGTAACGCTCACAGGTTCAAAGGCATCATTATCTGATGCTAGGTAAACCCTCAAACTGTGCTGGCCTGAATACAAAAAAGTATCATACCTGGGAGTTGAACCAGAACCTTTGTGGTCTGTAGCAAGTGCGCTAACTATTCAGTCGCTGGGACTTTTAACTACATCAGTAGTAAACTTAAAAAATGTGTATAGGACCCTTAATTATCATCATCAACTACCTGGCCTGCTGGCGTAGGTGATGTCTCTCCACAACTTTCGATCTCAACAGTTATTTATAATTTCTGTTGTTGAGCTTTTGCCAAGCCATTCTCTTAAGCTGTCTGTTATTTTTTTCTCTTTGCTTCCCTCTATCTCTTCATTCCTCAATTTTTCCAGTTGTCACAATATATTCCAGTTGTTCTTTTCTCATTTTTAAAATGAGAAACATAAAAAAACATTTTTACGTCCTTTATTATAGTACAGTCGAACCTGGTCTTAGGACCACCTGTTTAAAGCGTTTCCCTGGTTATAGGACCGGGTCTACAATTTCCCCGAGTTTTTTACTATATGCTAACACTGATTACGGCGCTCACCGTATGACGCGACCAGAGACCAGGCTAATTAACCGCCGCCAATGTTATTTATCCCGTTTACGACACGCGGGTAACACTGATAACGATACATACACTGACCAGCCAGTCCTTCTCCGTCTCGCTGGGAGCCATAAACGATCGACACAGGTGTCGAAGTTTTCCCGTATTTAGTGAGTCCCAGATTACAGTGGGACGTGTTACGTTTATCAGTCAATACTGGTGTGAGAAACACGGCAGACAGAGATCTATGATCGTGAAGTGACATCACTTCGCGGTTCCGTCTAGACCAGAGCAGACCATTGCGTGGCCCGTATAAATTACAGGAATTAACTAAAGAATTAGTCATTGCCCGCGTAGAGTGTATTCACGTACATGTACAGTATCTCAGTGAATTATTTTTGTGGATTTTAAAAGTGTTACACACAATATAGGAAATGGCCAGTGTCAAAAGTGTAAAACCAAAAGCATTAACGCTGGAAGAACGAATATCAGTGATTCGACAAAATATTTTTGTGTGTTTAACTATCGTGTTTTATGAAAAGTGTCCAACCAGTGGCTATTGTAGACCGACATGTGCACTATGTTCTACTCATGGATTACGCTGATTTGCAGGTTAGTTTTCATAGTGCTTAGGATAAAATTTTTTTTATCGCTCTATTTATTATGTGAAACCTGTGAGGCAGGACCACCTGTCCTATGGGACCAGTTTTTGAAAGTCCCGTGAATGGTCGCCTTAGACAGGTTCGACTGTATCCTACTTAACCAGCAAGGCTTAATGTTTTACAATATTGTAACAAAAATTTTAAGGAGATGGGGAGGGGGGGTTTTGTAAAGTGATGGAGGGTGCACATGATACAAGTCTCTGCTGCTTCAGAATACATTTACTAAAGGGAGGTCAAAAAGTAATGCACACCAATTTTTTTCTCGGCTAATAATAAAGATAGGAATATGAAATTTTGCACACTTGGAATATAACATGTTCCAATTATGTGTACCAAATTGCACAGCATTCTGATAAATATTACGCAATCTATGAACCGTTAAAATGGAGCTTGTCAACAATGTCCGTTACAAACAGCGAATTGTCATAGAATTTCTGGTTGCGGAAAAAGAAACTGTGGCAAACATTCATAAACGACTGTGTGCAGTGTACAAATGTTCTGCAGTTGATAGGAGCACAGTTAGTCGCTGGGTTCAGAGAATTAAAGCTGCAGAAAGTGTACGAGTGGAGCTGCATGATTTACCGCGTTCTGGACGTGTTGCCTCGGCTACCAGCACAGTCATGTTAAACCGGGCTGATGCCATTATTCGTAAGGATAGGCGTATCACTAGTCAGCAATTGGCATTGCAGCTTACAGTCAGCAAGGGAAGTGCAATCGCAATTTTTAAAACTCTCGGATATTCAAAGATTTGCGCTCGATGGGTTCCTCGGTGCCTAACAAATGATCACAGAGTTCAAAGGAAAACATTCTGTTCTGAATTGTTGGAGCGTTTCGGTGTTGAAGGAGAAATGTTTTTGTCAAAAATTGTTACCGGTGACGAAACGTGGGCACATTATTATGAGCATGAAACAAAAATGCAGTCAATGGAATGGCATCATCCGCAGTCACCAAAAAGAAAAAAATTCAAAACATCTCCATCAGCCGGAAAGGTGATGATCACTGTCTTCTGGGACATTGATGGTGTGATTGTTGTTGATGTAATGACAAGAGGTGAGACAATCAACTCGACAGCTTACATCAATACACTGACAAAACTCAAAAATCGGTTCCACAGAGTTCGGCCTAATAAGCCATCTGCAGATTTGTTGCTTCAACATGACAATGCACGCCCTCACACAAGTCTGGTAACACGGGAAGCAATCAACAAATTTGGTTGGACTGTACTGCCCCATCCTCCTTACAGCCCTGATCTGGCTCCCTCAGATTTCCATCTGTTTGGACCACTCAAAAAATTCCTGCGTGGGACACACTTTGACAATGATGAGGATGTGATCCGTGCAGTTAAAAAATGGCTACGCGAGCAGGACAAAACTTGGTACAAACGAGGCATTCATGACCTAGTTTCACGTTGGCGTAAGGCAATACGCTTGGACGGAGATTATGTTGAAAAATAGGTAGTGTAAAGGGGATGTTCAGCTACAATCTGTGAAAATTTCACACATTTTGCCCGAATAGTTTCCGAGAAAAAAATTGGTGTGCATTACTTTTTGACCTCCCTACGTATATAAAGTTTTATTTTTAAAAATTAATTTCTCTTCTTCTTTTCACATTTGCCTTTCAGCATCAAGGGAAGATATAATTTGTGGTCCTTTGAACTTCTGAAGCCCTCTTCTACTGTTATGTTTCTTAGTGCTTCTAATATTCCATCAATCCATCTTTTTAGTAGTTGGCCCCTGAGTCTTGTGATCTAGCAAAATTTATTAAAAGCTTGTTGTGTTGAGTTTTGGTATTTTTGTTTTATCATGTGGCCAAACCATTTTATCTCTCGTTTCTTTATGTATTCTATGGCAGGAATTATTCCTAGCTTTCTCAGTTCTTCATTTCTAAGCTTGTCTCTCAGGCTGTTTCCTGTCATTGGTCTAACACATTTAATCTCAGTAGTGGTTTTTTTTCTTATTGTTCTTGAGTCTAGGGTCCAGGTCTGACATTGGTAGCACAATGTTGGAATGAAGATCATATTGTAGGGTGCTGATTTTTGCTCTACAGTTATTTCCTTGCTGGACAATAGTGGTGATAGTTGTCTGATGATTTGACAAGCTTTGTTGCATCTCTAACCTATTTCTGCTGCTTGTGAATTGTCATTAGACTTCCTAGATATTTAAATTTCTCCACTTGTCATCAGTTAGTAATGTCATCCATGAGGTTTCTGGCTCTTTTATTTACTTTGTTTTGTACCTGTCATTCCATGCTGATGTCCAGATATGTAAGCACTTTTGTGCTATAAGACTGATGTAACCAAAAATATTGATTTGCTGTGAGATCAAATGAGCTTAGGATGTACGTTTTGAATTTTACTGACACTTCAAATCTATGCTAATATACTCAAACTATGACAAGAATAAATAAGAACAAACCATATTTTTGGAATTTTATAAAAGAGATGTGCAGTTTTATCCACTCTATATTCACAGATGTAGACATCCTGCTCCCTGACCCCTTTTGGTCGACCTTTGACATAAGTGCCAGGATCCATCACCACACATTTGCCTGCTACAAACTCCATGGGGATGATCTCAAAGTTTGGAGTCCGAAACAGCTGTAGCACAAAAGTAAACCAACTTAGTTGATAAAAAAATGTTTCAATTTGCAAGACAAAGCAATCCTGTAAAATGTGTGTTGTTGAAGTGTGAAGTGTTTTAATATTACAGTTTTATATGACAACATTTAGAGTTGAATGGCTGGTGCCCTTTACTACTGTTGTTACCTTCTTCAACTTTGCAAGTAAGGTAACCATTGTTTTAATGGATTAAACTGGAGAGGCTCAAATTGGGAAATACTGAGTGATTTAAGTGAGACAATCATAATGATCATCATGTGCCATACCGGTTGGCGTAGGCGATCATGTCCTTCCACAATCTTCTATCTACAGTGCATCGTATCAGTTCTGTTGTTGACTGTTTTCCATGCCATGACACCAAGCTATCCTGTATTTTCTCTCTTTGTTGTCCGTGATCTTTCTTTCCTTTTATTTTGCCAGTTGTAACCAAATATTCCAACTTTTCTCTTCTCAAGATGTGCCCGAAAAATGTTGATTGTTTCTTTCTGATGTTTTTAGGAGCTCCTTTTTTGTGTAGGCCTCTCTGAGAACTTCCTCATCATATCATAATGATAATGAGAACAAAGATAAATTATACAGGGAATCTTATTATTATAAATTGTGTTAATGTAGATTGTCTTTAATTAGACTTTTAATTCAGATTTTATTTTTCAAAATACTGTACAAAACAAGATTATGTGAAGAACACATTAAGTTACCCAGCTGACTTCTTAACTCTTTCCGTACGTTTCGATGCACCATGCGCTATTCCGATTTTGGTAATGTACGTTTAGTGTAGCCATTTGCATTCTGCATAGGTGGGTGAACACAAGTGTCTCAATTGGAGTTAGAAGATCTGGTCTGTTGTGCTTTGTTTAGGTTGAGAATAAGATTTTGTGGGATATTTATTGCTTGTCATAGACTGCCATGTATTTTTATGTATTTCTTTGATTAGTGCTTTTTAAAATTTCTTTTATTGAAGGTTTTGGAGATGGTGTCAAAATCATTGATATTGCATTGCTAACAAGGATAAAACTAAAGTACATAGATCTAGCCTGCTGAAGACAGGGTATATCAGCCTAAGCACTCGCTAGAGGGGGACAGAAAATACGCAGACAGATATAATGATCATATGCATGCCTGTTCAAGGCACATTCTTTAACTGAAATGACCTATGTCACATTTACACAAATCAGGCCCTAAAATGACACAAATGAGCTCTATCTTCTGACCAAAATGTTGGTGTTTCTAACTACATTCAGGATTCACTTTCATTAGATTACCCGTTATAAAAACAATTATTATCTAAATAATGCCACTGACATAGCTATGCCTGTTGTTTCAGCTCATCTAGCAAATTTGCTAAAATAACAATTGCTTCCTAAAAGCCTAGTGTTTATGACTTTCAATTTTACTGCCGCCGCAAGCACAAAAATGTATCTCAACTTTTATTGCAAATTTAACAAAATATGAGATGATAAAAAAATTATGACTTTTACTTTTACACACCAAAATGATTAAATTGTATAACTGTATAAACAAATATAAATTTAAAATGTTAATATGAGAGATTAAATGTCTTGAATTAAGCAGATCGTAAGATATTATTATTAACATCACTTTTGGCACAGTGAGCACAAAAACATAAACCTATTCCAGATAAAAATTTCACAAAATTGACGCACTCAAAAAAATTATTACTATCACTTTTATTCACAGAAGTTAGTACACTGTTCTGCTGTATAAACAAATCTAGATTCAAAATGTTAATATAAGAGATTAAATACTGCATGAAACTAAGGTAGAGGTTTTAAAGAGCAAGTGTTCAGATGTGTGTGACCAGCTTATCATACATCATGATATTACTCTTATCCCAATAGAGCAAGTGTTCAGATGTGTGTGACCAGCTTATCATACATCATGATGTTACTCTTATCCCAATAGAGTAAGTGTTCAGATGTGTGTGACCAGCTTATCATACATCATGATATTACTCTTATCCCAATAGAGCAAGTGTTCAGATGTGTGTGACCAGCTTATCATACATCATGATGTTACTCTTATCCCAATAGAGTAAGTGTTCAGATGTGTGTGACCAGCTTATCATACATCATGATATTACTCTTATCCCAATAGAGCAAGTGTTCAGATGTGTGTGACCAGCTTATCATACATCATGATGTTACTCTTATCCCAATAAAGCAAGTGTTCAGATGTGTGTGACCAGCTTATCATACATCATGATATTACTCTTATCCCAATAGAGCAAGTGTTCAGATGTGTGTGACCAGCTTATCATACATCATGATATTACTCTTATCCCAATAGAGCAAGTGTTCAGTTGTGTGTGACCAGCTTATCATACATCATGATATTACTCTTATCCCAATAGAGTAAGTGTTCAGTTGTGTGTGACCAGCTTATAATACATCATGATATTACTCTTATCCCAATAGAGCAAGTGTTCAGTTGTGTGTGACCAGCTTATCATACATCATGATATTACTCTTATCCCAATAGAGCAAGTGTTCAGTTGTGTGTGATCAGCTTATCATACATCATGATGTTACTCTTATCCCAATCATGGCAAGAATATAACTGATTAAATTTGCTAGATAAAAAAAACCTGATTGCAGTAAAAGAAGTATATAAACAGCTGCTCAATATCTATTGTTATACACAGAATATCATTTACCAAAATCTTATGAGACACCTACTTCATTGTGATAGAACTTGCGAGTAGGTTCATGGAAAGTTTCTTCTGGTCGCAAATAAGGAGTTCCACTGGCAAACTTTGCTCCTCTGAAAATAAAGAAAACAAACAAAATAAATAAGAAATAAAACAAATTAAATTTGCGTCATTATTTTGTTCGTGTAATTGGATTGGTTGAGACTTATTTAAAAAAATAAGACTGAGCATCCACTAGTTATATCTGGAGTATTGTGATATCATTTCTGATGATATTTCATAAAGTTTCCAATTACTAGGAGTAGTGCATAGCAGCAAAGAACTGACTAGTTAGTATTTAATCCTTAACTACAATACTTACCTGTGGCTGATGTATTTACGATACCATAGTAAAAATTACTACCACTTAATTGTAACATTAGGAGCACTAAAAACAGTCTTTTCTTTGAACTTTTTGACACACAGCTGTGCATTTACACTAGGACAGACATAGGGAACTTGGATTTCCTTTCTCAGATTGATTTATAGCCTAAACTTGATGCTGTAAGTCCATCAGTATGTTCGCCTACCTCATAAAGTTATTTGTTGCGTTTCCCAAGTTACAAAAAGTTGTTTGATGTTGGCCAACGACCAAGGAAAATCCCCTGGTCACAAACAAATAAAAAGAAAATCCAACAACAATGGAAACAGATCAAACACTCAGAGGTCACTGGAAGAGATTGTTTAAGCACTGCAAAATGTCAAATTATGAATAATTTGTGTTTTGATGCAGTAATCTTTACTATGATATCATAACCTAGGGTTAAAATAAGCGTAGAGAGTACCACTGTAAGAAGGATTTATGGAAGTGACTCAATAAACATCATTTAGACCAGGATGAAACATGATCAAACTCATTTTGATACATGTAAACAAAAAACTATATAGTTTAACACCAAGACAGTGGCAGTTACTCTACTAGTCAGTTGACAGATTAAACCCACTCATCTTATAGTGAGATCCTGTTAATCAGTTTTGGTAAGGATGACTGTAGAGAATAACATAATATGAATTTAATAAGAGAGTTGGTCAAAAGGTTTTGCAATTTACTAAGAAATTGTTGTGACAGACTTAAACAAGCTATGTATCATTATAAATACACTCTACTCCACTGGTTGAAACTTTGCACAAGTACATGCAACATTTGGAATACCACATGAAAGAGAAAATGAGGATTTGTTTACTGAACTGGAGACATAGGTCGAGGACAAATTTTAAGAAATTCTACAATGAGAAATGTGAAGTAGCGATGGAAGAAGTGAATTGATGGGTGAATATATAAAGGACTAAAGTGCACACCAATTTTCAGGTATGTGACTTGACACCTTCATGCTAAAATGCAAAACCTTTTGACTGATCCATGATGCCACTTGATACACAACTGCATCAGATTCCTACCAATTTCTCTTTCACATGGCATCCCATATTGTGCTACCAAGTTCTCATGAAGAATATTCTATACATTTTTTATTATTTGCAATGTTTGCATTCATGGAGATTTGTAAATTGATATTGGTAAACAATTCTGTCAATTACTAAAGAGTTTGGAATGTTGTCAATTACTAAAGAGTTTGGAATGTTGTCAAATGCTACATCAAATTTCATGTAACACAGAGAGTTACAATCAATGTGTAATATGGGGAACAGGCAAATAATTGCAGTGCTGCGATAAAACTGGTAGCAAGGAACCAGTAGTGTAACGTACACCCCTACAAAGTATGGTGACAGCTTTACAGAAAAGGAACACAACAAAATATTGACATTTTGGCCATGATGTTAAGAGAATGGCTTGGCAGAAGGTCAACAACAGAAATGATATATAGCTGCCGAGATCGAAAGTTGTGGAGAGACATGACCACCTACACCAGTAGGCCCGGTACTTGATGATGATGATTATTATTATTATAAGTTCTATTACAGCATTTTTCACTTTAGTTAATACAACTACATAAATTAAAATTGTAACTGAGTACTATGAGATATTTTCTTCAATCTTGACTCAAAGCCCTTCATATTTACAACACTTGTCATGTGACACACAGATCTCAGGTCTCCTCAGAACTAAAAAACAAAAGACTTGGTGAAAACTTACTTTGAATTTTTCCACAGCTGGTGCAACCTAAAGACATCCAGCATATCTGGATTTACAGATGCCTTTGGAGTGTGGGAGGAACGCAGTGGGGTGCCATTTGGTGTGCGCTTGCAGTCTCTCATGACATACACACAATCACCCACAGCAAACTGCACATCATCTTTGACAAAAGTCATGTAGTGAATACAGTCTGGCTGAGTATCTGGGGGTTGGGGAACTAACAAAATTTCCTAAAAAGTTGAGATGGAAAGTGAAATGTTAAAATGATTTCCAACCAATCACAGATGAGTTCTTTAATTACTTTATGATATCAAGAATATATTATCTGCACCATATTTTTCTTCAATAAAAGATATACAATTATATACTGTTTTATCAACAAAAATACTCTTAACTAACACGGAATAAATAAATTAATGAAGGATAAAAATATCTCTTATATAAATATATATAACCTTTAACTTTTGATTGATGTCGCAGTCACCACGGACTCTCACATGTAGGAGGATCTCTGATCAGCGCTAATACATCGACTATGAAAATGAAAAGCAAAAGTAGTCTTGGTCTGAGATCATATTTACATTCTAAATTGGGTGCGGCATTGTTGTTATTATTCTGCTATATTTCTCATATATGGCTTCTGATGCAAACCCTCATAAACATATGGATTATTTAAAGACCATCCCAGCCTTAAAAGGTAAAAATATAACTTGTATATATTAAAATATACTACATTTGCATGAGTGAAAGCACAAAAATATAGTTTGTTTACATTTTTTATTGTGATTTTCAGTCTACAGTTACTTATCATTTCTGTTGTTGACCTGCCAAGCCATTCTCTTAAGCTGTCTGGTATCTTTGCTTCCCTCTGCCTCTTCTTCCCTAAATTTTTCCAGTTGTCACAATATATTCCAGCTGTTCCCTTCTCATTACATGGCCAAAAAAATTATGATTATTTCTTCCTAATATTGCAAATTAGCTCTCTTTTTTGCTTTGGCCCCTTTCAGACCATTTTCATTACTCTTCTTAGCTGTCCATGGTATTCTCAAAATTCTTCTGTAAAAAAAATTTCCACAGCCTTCTGTGACTTTCTCGTCTGTTGTCCTATTGTCCTTTATTGACATCCATACGTATACGGCTAAGGGAGGGTATCCTAAAATAAAACAACTCTGTTGCCTTGTGAGCGAGAGCCTTATAATCAAGGCTAGCGGAGTCAACAGTAAACAAAACAAACTGACAGAGGGCAACAGAAAACCACTGTCGTAACTTCTTTGTATAATCATTGGTCATGGGATTAATGGAAACAGGTTAATAAAAATAATAAATAGAACTAACATTTTTTATCTTATTGTATTTCGATGTGTTCATTATCGTCATTGAGTGCGGTCTCCACATGGAAGTTTGGCTATTATAGACCACCCTTCCTTTCTGTCCCTTGCTTTGATGGTGCAGACTGTCATAGTCCATCTTTTGATGTTACTTGTCCATGTTAGTCTTGGTTTGCCTCTTTTACCTTGTATTTTCCCTTCCAAGATTACTTTTAGTAGGCTGCTATGTCTTTTAACATGCCCCAAAAATCTCATTTGTCTTGTTTGAATTGTGTTTAGTAGTTACCTTTCATTTTTAGTTGCTTGAAGACTTCATAATTTATTTTCTTTTTTTTTCCCCATCCAAATGATGTGCTACATTAACATTTTTTCAACTTTCATTTTACTCTTAATTCACTTTTAAATATTTAGTTCAGCTATTTTTAAGACATACAAATATTATTGCCTAGTTGTGCACTATTTCCTCTATAACTTGATACATTATATGACACATTTAATTTAAAAACCAAGATTATATATACATTTTTAATTGGTGACCTAGGATAATTCACATATTAGTTTATGTTACTCAGTTAAAACAAGCAAAATAAAGAGGAGTTAAAGATTTAATTCTTAGATTTTCTCAGCATATCTTACTTTACAAGAAGAAAAGAAATAACGACTTGGTCTTCTATGATCTCTCTAAATGACAAATTTTATGGTGATCAGTGTAACTCTAAGCAAACAGCCAACATTATGAATGAAATTTATGTGGTTATAAAATGGGGCAAAAAAAGATAAAAATAAAATCATTATGTTTCTGTTATCTATTATGCAATCAGAACCTCACCCAGGTTTTTTCCTCTCTTTATATTGAATCTGTAAATCTTTACTTTCTATTGTAGTCATCTCTTACTGACTTATTTTGTTGTAATTAGCCAATTTAATTGTTTTATTTACTGTCTATAGTATGATCAGCATTCTTTTCAGAAACCCATAGGGAATAGAATACTGATCTTACTCATGCTTAGACTACATAATACAGCAATATCAAACAGATGACTTTTTTAAAAATAAGAAAAGCATTCATTAAACAAGGTAGCTACTTACAGGATCATAGTATCTTGGTTCACAACGATCACAGAGATAGTGATCCTCTTTTCCACTAGCCCTAACACAATCACAATGCTGCCATATCTGTTCACAATTTTTTTTAACAAACAGAGATTATGCCATAAACAAAACTCACAAATCTTGTCTAATATACATGCAGTTTTATCTGTGTCTTCAAATTAATTTCCTCAATATATATTTGGTTCAATTCTTGTAAAGAGTTTTGATAATTTACTCAAATTTGAACTACATTTTGACATGCTGGAATTAAATTATACCTCTGAGTCTGTGATCCTGATATAGTTAGCTGCATGTTCATGATCTCTGCTTCAAGAGCCTAATTTTCTGAGTTCAGACACAAATGTGATAGAAGATGTGTGGATAATAATGTTCTATCTATCTATTGACCTTTCGAGCCGTAGCCGGCCCATAGGGCGTAGACCAAGATACTCCCTCTCTTATCTGAATTTTTGTTCTAGCAGTTTTCAATTGTTGTAAAGACATTTTATCAAATCTCGCCATATGTCTCTGTTCTGTGCAAGCAGCTCTATCTCATTGAGGGAGCCGATTCCTGGTGCTCTTGCCTCTCTCATCAATGTTCTCAGTGTCTCCCTGGGTCTTCCTCTTTTCCTCTTACCTGTTGTTTCCCACATGAGGGCTTGCTTTGCTATTCGGTTATTATCTCTTCTCATCACATGTCCAATATATGACCATCGTCTTTTCTTTATTACTGAAGATAGTGGTTGATTGGCAATTTCTCTAATTTCCTCGGATTTAGTTAATGAAACATAGACCTGAATAATAATGTTAGGAGGCCCAAAAATTACACAAGTTGTGGAGACTTAAATGGTGGAATTTATAATGACAAAGTAAGTGAATTAATTATGATCAATCTAGGAAAACTGGCTTTAACCAGCAGCATGAAATGCTATGAATGACTAATTACAGCCAAAGTTTCTTGAAGTGGAACCACAAAACAGGAATATTGGAAAAGATGAGGTCAGTCAATGGTTGAATAATTTAAACTCAGCTACATCGTTTCTCTACAACACAATTAACTGCCTTTGTTTATTCTCTGTATTTTTGCTCTGGAATCCTGAACAATGGCTTTTAAAGCATGGTTATGGTTATGTTTAGTCGAAGGCCCCGGTATTCTGCAAATGAATTTAAATCCATATTTGCTCATATATGCCAGTGGAGTAACTGAATTAACATCTTATCTCATTGAAGGATCCAAACAAAGAAAGGCAGTTGCAGTCCCCATCATAGCAGCTACAGCCAAAAGACATAAGGTCAAACGGCACCAAAAGTGAACTTTTAAAGCATGTGTGACTATAGCATGATATAAAACATATGTGACATATAAACATGATTATTACAACAGCATATTTTTAAAAGGGAACCGCAATAGCTCAGTGGTTAGTGAACTGGACTACAAAGGACAAGAGGTAAGGTTTGATCCCAAACGACGGCTTCCGGGTTCACCCAGCCTTTAATGGGTACAGGATTTTTTACTGGGAAAGTAAAGCGGCATGGGCGTAGTACTGACCACATTACCACAAAAATCCTGTGCCGAAGGTCTGTAAAATTTATGGTAACTAACACCATATTCCCTATATGCCACTTGGCGTGACGGGGATACTTTACTTTTTTTATATTTTTAAAAGAGATACTAAGATTAGCAAATTATTTTGGGATAAAGCTGTGAACTGTACAACAGACATTGTGAAGACACAATGAACTAACATGAGAATCAGGAGAAATAAAATACAATTTTGAAGCATATGGTAACAGTTTCTTGTATGAGAACAATATATGACAATGAGAAAAACAACTTTATGTCGATAACATATTAAATTATACTTAATCAAATATTAATTTTGTTCAATGTAGGTTAATGGATAAATTAATTTCAAAATAATAGGCAATATATAAAGTTAGGTTGAATGGATAAAACTGAGTCACTGTTTGCATGCATGAACAAACATACCATGCACTTTTCACATTGCAACATCAGCCCCTCATCTCTAGTCACACCACAGATACATCTGATGACATCTTCCTCTTGCTTGCCAGATCCTAATATAGAAACAATCTTAGACTGATTAAGTACATCAGCATAGGAATAATAAGAGACCAAATATATTTTTGGTAAGAATGGTGTAGCCAACAATGGGAGGTACAATTTTTGAATTTTTACAATTATTGGTCTTTGTCTCACCATTCAGTTATATTTTAAATAGAAATGTTCCAGTTAGCCCCTCTGTAAAAATGTGTACCTGCTTACAAGAAATATAACCGTCAAATTAAAATATGTAACTTATTGTCTGCAGCTGTTACAGCTGACACAACAGAACTCCAGACAAACTTAAAGGTGCTAAATCTTTATCAGCAAAAAATAAAATGTGTTATGGTCTGCTAGTTGGCTGTGTACACCTTGCTCGTCCTTTAAGGTTGCCATTTCTACATGTTTTATATTGTCTCAAGACTTCATATTTATCTGATAACTATAACAAACATACAATTGTTGATATGCTTCACTGGTGTATGATAAATGTTCCTACATATATACTCTTATGACAGCTTGTGAACCCAAGCTATAATTTTGTTTATTAACTGTTTGAAATTATTAATAGTAATAATAATAATATTTTAAAAAAAACCAAAGCACCTTGAAAACTTCTAAATTTGTCACAAAAATTGCTTATAAGAAATAATTAATTAACTACAGATATGAGAAAGAAAACACCGCATTAAAAAGCTAAAGTAAATACCTTTAGATGAATTCTTTTCTGGTCTTTCTAATGTTGAGTCTGTAAATTTCCTAGTAGTGTTAGAACCAAGCAGTTCATCAACCTGGCATGCCAGACTGGCCTTCACGTTCTCAAATACCTGTCGTAACTTCTGTATCACTTGCCCCATGTATGACTTTGAGCTACAGTACAACTGAACAAACCATACAATTGCTGTAAGATTATATGACATCAATACTTATACAAGTATATAACGCACATTCTGTATGTTTTCTTAAAACCTAAAGGAGATCCAATACTACAATGATGACTTTCAGAATTAGCTAAATATCTAGTTGTGTTTACAGGCACACAGTGACAACCTTTGCTCATTTCAGATATTTAACTCTTCTGAGATTACTTATATAGAACATGAGGTCCAGTCAATGAGATTACTTATATAGAATATGAGGTCCAGTCAATGAGATTACTAATATAGAATATGAGGTCTCAATGAGATTACTTATATAGAATATGAGGTCCAGTCAATGAGTTGTGTACTTTACTAACAGATTGTACAGTTTAAAAAAACATTCTATTCATCATTGTAAAGACACAAAATTGACTGAAAGTTCCTATGTGAAAGAGAAAAATGGGGATTTGAGTGTAGAAGTGATGGGAAAAGTGATTCACCTTAAGGGGCAAATTACTGCCTTACACCAATTTTCAGGTAATTGGTTTAACTCCATCATACTAAAGTGAAAAACATTTTGACAGATCCATGCACCCCTTGATACACAACTGTATCAGTTTTTCGCCAAATATTTATATATATATATCTTATTACATGTGCAATATCATAACACAGTAGATATTTTACTTACTATTAGGCGAGGCTTTATGGATTAAAATCTTACCAGCAGAACATCTGTATAAATTTGTATCTCTGACATGCCCCAACCTTGTAGTGGTAAAGAAGTCAGTATGCTGTATAAGCTCTAGAACTATACCAGTGGTAGCATTGCTACCAAAGGGGTAAACCAATCTGGACAGATTGAAGGTTTGGAACCAGAGAAAGAGAGACACAAACATGTTGAAACTGAATGCTCTGGGCTACATGCCTAAAAAAACGGTGCAATGTAATTCTCGTTAAGGAGATGTCACAATTCAGGAAGTGGGTAAATATACAATTTTGTCATGCGTGAAATGATTAAGGGAACCCCAAAGATGTGTTTAATCAGTTAACAAGCTTTTTCTTCACTATCTATTGGCAGGGACTAAGCATATTAATGGCTGCTTCAAGTTCAATGTAACTGACTTTGACTAATCATTCACAACAAATACAATAAGTTTAACTGCTTCTTAGATATATGTGACATGAAAAATGTTAATCCTATGATTTCTCTTAAAAAAAAAACAAACACACAATGCTTCAAATAGATTGAGACTAAAAGACCAACCATGAACTATAGGGAGGCAGACATAAATTCATACATGACAATATGAGATGAACCAAACTAAAGAACAAATCATAAGAAAGGAATTACCTTTTTTATCAATAATAACAACATCTGCATAAATTAATTTATGCTTCAAAATCCTATCTGGTAGTTTCAACAATCTGCTTTTGCCAGGTTCACATTATTTCATCAAAATATGCCTACTTAAAGTTGATCAAGAGAATGTAAAATTGAAAATGTTTAAAGTAGTAAATAGAAAGGATTAACATAAAGTCAGTATTGATACTACCCTTATAATAATAAAACACAAATGGTAGCACATGACGTTTATTGAACTAACCTCCACATTGCTAAACAGTAGCATCATGTCAGAGTTGAAGGAGCTTAAGTGGTCATAGAATCCCATTTTCACTCTTTGCTTTATTATTGACAAGTCAATGGGTTCTCTCACCACCTGATAATACTGGGGCTCCTTCTTGAGTGATGGTAGGGACATGAGAGGGCCTACCAAGTTGTAGCCATCTTCATCTGTTGATTATTAACACTAATATTCAATACTACTCTTTGGTGCAGTAACAAGAACACAGAATAAGCAGATAGAAGAAAGAATAATGCTGGTCTTTAATGGTTTTTAATTGTGAATATGCAAAAAAAAGAGACAGAAAGCAGACAAAATTTAAAAACACTTAAAGAAATGAAGATTATACAAGAGAATATTTGAGGCATATAAAGAGGTTATGATATCAGACAGCACAGATGAAGATAAACTAGCAATATGACTACCTTTCTTCCTTTCTCAATTACTTTTCAGCAATTATGGCTGTTTGCTCTTTTATTGGCTTCTTCTGCTGCCACATTTCCAGTGTTTTTAGTATTCTATCTGTTCATCTAGCATGAGGACATCCTCATGGTCTATTTTTGTTCATAGTGTCTGTTGGCATCTGTGTGGGTTGTGCTTCGTTGCTTCTGTCTTGTTACATAATTAAACCATTTCTTCTCTTCTTGCACTCAATAGAAGACTACTCCATCTCATCATCTCCCATTAAAATATTGTTAAGTAGGTGTTGATGAATTGTGTTGCTGTTTTTACAGGAAGCCACTATATTTCTGCCTTTTCCTCAACATATCTAACATTGGCATGCCATTTTTTAAAACAGGGTTGCCTTCCTTATTTACTTGACCAGATTGGTTAATAAAGGTAAAGTACGAGACTTGAACCGGCGTCTTAGCACGCGAGTATATACCCATATGTGCTCGGCCGCCTATCCAGAAATGTTCGGATATTTCTGTATAGTGTAGCCTCAAGCATCGAAACTCAGATGCGAAGCGACATTCCTCACCTTCCCAGGATAATATACCCTGGTACCCATTTCTGCCAACGGCTGGGTCGACCGTGGGGGTATTTTTTTTTTTTTTTTTCCAACCACGAGTACAATTCACACTGCTCCCAGCGGGAATTGAACACGGGTTGTCTGAACGTCGGTAATCTAGTCGGGTGGTTTTCCCAACTAGGCTACCGAGGCCCCCTAGATTGGTTAGTCTTTTACTCTTCTACTAAAGGCACCACAGGGAGGTGCAATAGTATCTTGATCAGCTGTTGGTTGCTCATCCTAATGAAAACAGTCAGTTATGAGTTGATGACAACTCTCAGTCCAGGTACTGTAAGGTGTCATAGCATTACTAAACCATTTAATTTGAAATAATTCGTTCGTTCGCTTTCGTCAGCGTTGACCTCTGACGAAGTCCCACCCACTCAATTTTGTGGACTGAATTTTGCGTGTAAAGTCTGTTTTATCCCATTACAGGATGCCCTCGCCATGCAGGCAGATTTACTCCGACTTCAGAGGTACTAATTTTTAGGGAATTAGTAAAACCCAGGTGTCCTCGCCAGGGTACGAACCCCGGCTGTTGCCGTGGTAAGCCAACCGCCTATCGATTGCGCTAACCGGACACCCTTGAAATAATTCCATTTTTGGGATCTGCTGGGGAGACATATAAGACTTGAGATAAAGACCACTTGTCCTGTGTAGTCGCCACAAGGTGTTTGGTTCTGAATCTTTATTTCATCCAAAGAGAAAAAAACAAACTTTTGAACATTTCATGAATGAAACCAGCATCCTCCTAGTTTGGAACACAAAAAGTTACCAATTTGATCACCTCGCTCTGGCATGATGCATAATTAAGTTTGAAAAAAAGTATTTACCTTTCAGGGACATCAGTTCTGTGAGCATCTTGTCAAAAATCTGAGCCAGCTGATGACGTCTGAGCAATTCTGGATTATCCTTTGCATAAGCTGCCAACCTACACAATGTTTGCAATAAAGGGTTATAACAAGATATTACTTTCACATCAGCAACAATAAACAATTACTTTCACATCAGCAACAATAAACAATTACTTCCTCTTAAGCAAAGTAATGTAATTGTTAAATACAATTTATGTAACGTAAATATCACCAATACAGAACAAAGACATTTATTTGAAAAAGAGGAAGAAGAAGAAAGTAAATTTGGAAATAAATAATATTAATAACATAACTTTAGGTTTTCAATTCAAGTGCATCAAATTAGTAGAACAATGAATGAAGGAACAAGACACTATAACTTACAATCTGAAAATCTAATAGTATGAGGCTATTAATACACTTCACTTTTCAGATATTATATACTAATATAAAGAAAGATAAGAGCCCTACCATACCATGTGTGGTGTGCAGGCAATATGGTGTTTGCGCCCATTATGTTTTTCTAACCATATACATATTTTTTTTTAGATAATGTGGTTTGAACTATGCCAGTAACATTGTCATTCTTAGAAAAACATTGCTAGTACACATTTAAGGCTGTTATATTATAACACTATTAAACAACCATTCATTTTGAGTACAGATAAATGGAAGTAGACATCTTAGGACAGCACAAAATGTGAGCCAAAAAATAATGGTCTAATGAAGAGTGCAGCTATGTCAAAAAATATAGAGAAAATATTATTACATGTTTGATGAGGAGGCAATATTTAACCTGATCACAAAAAGCAGTATAACACAAAGGTCTAGACACAACTTCCTATTTTCATGGTCTTTAACAATAACATCATAACTCTGTTACACAAAGCAGTTAGAATGTAAATATAAATATAAGCACTATCTAGAGGAATATGTAAACAAGATATGCACACACAAAACTATGAACAAATTATGTCTTCTTTCCAGAATTAAAGAAAATTATTTGTTTTAAAATTGCAGGTGTTCACTCAAATTGATACTACCCAGGCTGGTAAATGTGTACTGAGTTGACAGCAGAGATAATAATTGTTCATGGGACAAAGAGGTAAATGACATATATCTTGTAGGTCAACAATAAAGTTCCTCCACTTCATTTGATCCTTGGCAATCCTTCACAGAAGTGATCCAAGTCTTATCCATACTGTTTATCTATATTCTCATGGTTCTCTGACATGTTGTTCACAGAATTTTTCCTTTCCATAGAGTCTACTTGAAGACATTACAAAATGTGTTTTTTTTTTAATGGATTTCTTCTGAGTACATGACTTATCCTGTACCAATTTCAGCTTGTTATTACTACATGTAGCTTCTCTATGCTGCTACATTGAACAGTTCTTGTCTGTCTGCTTTGTGCAACCACAAAGTTCTTAGATCTTTTCTCAGGCATGTTTTATGAAATAATGTTTCCTTTTCACTTGTTTTCCATTACTTAGGTCTGTAAAAAAGTATTGAAAGTATGCAGTTCTCATAAAACATTAGATTGGTTTTAGTATTGGGTAGATTTCTAAATATTGTTCACAATGACAAAAGCTATTCTGTTATTTGTATGCTTTTTGTTGATATTTTCTTAATTCTCTACCTGGTGTTACTATGTTTAAGATTTTGAATTTCTGTCCTGCAGTAAGATTTGAGTCCTCTCTTTTGACTGACATAAAATGTATCAAATTTAGTACCAAGAACTTCTGTCTTTGGGACATTTACTTTATTAGACAGACATAATTAATAGCAAATGGAGATTTATATATTTATATCTAAGAGAAGCAGAAGAAGAAAAAATTCACTCAATCTTTTGTAAATGACTATTCAAAGTAAGACAGGACATAGTCGTATAAAATGAAATCAGAAGGAATTCCTGGTATATTTTTAAATCAAACAGGCAAGCTCAAAGAGATTACAGAAAATACAAATGAGTATAAATATTACATTCATGATGGATAAAAGAAGAAAAAATAATTATAATTATATAAAAAATATTTAACCCTAAATTGTGATATTGTCGTAAAAATTACCATATCAAAACACAAATTCTTTAAAATTTGACACTTTTCAGTGCTCAAATATTACGTCCATCAGTGTACCTTGCTAATTACTACTTCCTGTGACCCCTGAGTGTTGGATTTGTTTCTATTGATGAAGTCCATGAGGTGAAACTCAGGTCATAATTTAACCTCAGCCAAGAATTCAGAGTCCGCATGTAAACACATGACAGTGTGTCAAAAGTTCAGAGAAATCACTATTTTTAGAACACCTAATGTGACATTTAAGTGGTTGTAATTTTTACTCTCTATCTATTGTCCTTTCGAGCCGAAGACGGCACATAGGGCAGAGATCACTGCTCTAAAATCTATGGCACTGTTTCCATAACAATACTTTTATAATGACAGCTTGTCAAGCCATCGATCAACCTTCTTAGTCGCCTCTTACGACATGCTTGGAAGGTCACAGTGTCACTATGTAATTTTTACTACAGTATCATAACTGAAAGAGTTACAGGAAGGTATCATAATTAATGGTTAATATCTAATAATGTAAGGTAATGAAAATAGTATGGAGAAGACTGACAATTTATAGTCAATAGTAAGAGGTGTGTGGTGACCATTTGAGATGTAAAGAAATTTCAAGCCAACTCACCTGGTTTTAACTGCTCTTCCATTTACTTGTGCAATTATGGGATCTGAAACAATGTTGTAATATTACACACATACAATACTAGTTAATATAACAAAATAGGAAAACTTATTTTTAACACAATGAGTGTTGCATCCTATATACAGATAGTCTGATAGCATTTAAACCAGATTATATGCTCAAGGAGCTCTACAATTATGATTTATTCATGAGTGATATAACAAATTGTAAATATCAGAATCATTCTTTTGTTCTGAGCAAGACTTAAATTTGCAGCTGAAAGTTCTTTAGCTACACTTTCTAGAATTCTACTTTCCTTGGTTACAAACAAGCAACCAGAGGCTGGTACAACTTGGTGCAGGACAGTGGCGGCAGAGCTGTACAGCAAAAGTTAAACTTGTAAACAGATGGCCATGGACCAAGTAAATTGGAGAGATTTTGTTGTTTCTATATAAGGAATAATTACCAAGTCCTTCAATAACTAGAAAAAACAATAAATTTAGAAGATCATTTGAAACAGGTAAGGGATATATGGAAAGAGACATGCGAAGAAACACTGGGGAAAAGAGAACGCCAGAATAAAGCATGGATGAGACTCTGGATAAAATTAAAGAAAGAAAGAACAAGAAAGCAGACATAAATAAAAGCAAAATGAGAAGTAATAAAGCCAGACACAGGAAGCTTACACAGAGGTGAACAAAAAAGTGAGAAGATGCATAAAAAGGGATAAGAGGAAATATATAGATGAACTAGCTAATGAGGCAGAAGAAGCAGCAAATAAAGGGAATATGAAAGAGCTGTACAACAGCACAAAGAAATTAAGTGGAAAATACAAACAGATCAATGCCTTTATTAAAGATAAGAAAGGAAATCTGCTTAGTAATATAAGGGAACAAATGGAGACATGGAAAGAGCACATTGAAGAACTTTTGAACAGACCCTCCAAATAATCCTCCAGATATAGTACCAGCAGAAGAAGAGTTACACGTTGACTGTGGTAAATCAAGCAAAGAAGAAATAATGAAAGTCATCAAATTATTAAAAGATGGTAAAGCCACAGGGCCAGATGAAATTCCTTTGGAAGTCATCAAAGCAGATATTAACACCTCAACCAAGATGTTACATAATCTATTAGTTAAATTTGGGAGAGGGAAGAAATACCTAAAGACTGGAAAGAAGGTTATATGATCAAACTACCAAAGAAAGGAAGTTTACAGGAGTGCACAAATTATAGGGGAATCTATCTATCTATCTTTTATTATTATTAAGCAGAATCATTCTGGAGAGACTAAAAGAGGCCATAGAGAAACATGTGAGAGATGAACAAGCAGGTTTTAGAAAGAACAGATCATGTGCTGATCAAATAACTATTCTGGAATAATAGTTGAACAAAGTTTAGAACTAAAATCCCCACTTTATATTTGATTCATAGATTACGAAAAGGCATTTGATAGTTTTGACAGAACAATGCTTTGGAAGTTGCTGAGTCATTACAGAATTCCCATAAAGTTTATTAACCTGATAAAAACAATGTATGAGGGAACAAAATGTAGTGTGGTGCATGAAGGACAGCTTACAGAAGCATTTGAAATAAGAACAGGAGTAAGGCAGGGATGCCTTCTGTCTCCATTTCTCTTTCTACTGGCCATAGATTGGATTATGAAAATAACTCAAAACAACAGAAATGGGATCCAGTGGTCACTGACCAAACAACTTGATGATTTAGACTTTGGTGATGACATAGCTCTCCTACCACAGAGCCATCAACAGATGCAGGATAAAATGAGCATATTTGATGAGAGATCACAACAGCTAGGACTAAAGATTAATAGAGATAAGACCAACATTATGAGAATTAATGCAGTTGGCAATAACCAAATAAAACTAGGAGAAATACATCTACTAGACGTACAATCTTACAAATATCTGGGCAGTAATATAGATAAAGAGGGAGGAACAGAAAATGATACCAAAAAAAGGATCTCAAAAGCAAGAGAAGCTTTTGTTGCACTGGGAAACATATGGGAATCCAAAAAAAATTAGGTTAAATACAAAAATAAAAATTTTCAACACAGATGTTAAGTCGGTTCTATTATATGGCTGTGAAACATGGAGAACAACAAAATTGACAATTACAAAAGATACAGACTTTCATTAATGGATGCTTACGCAGAATAAAAGGATGGAAATTGCAGGTCAAAATCACTAACATAGAATTATGAAAATGTACCAGTTAAATAAACCAGCGGATAAAGAGATACAGCGAAGACGATGGTGTTGGATAGGACACACACTACGGAAGCCAACTGAGAGTATTACACAACAGGCCCTTTTTTGGAATCCCCAGGGGAAAAGACAAAGAGGAAGACCAAGGAATTCTTGGAAAAGACAAATAGATGCAGAGATGAAGATGATGGGGAAGACATGGAATGATCTTAAAAGAATGGCAAAAAACAGAACAACTTGGAAAGTGTTTGTTGAAGACCTATGCTCCACTGGGAGCTAAAAAGGTAGAAGAAAATGATATAAGAAATAAGGTGTGAGTGCCCCTTTTATCAAAGTCTGAAAATATTTAAGGTTAAGCAAGATCACTCTAAATCCTGGTAAAAAATTTCTGGTACCCATTTTCAAAAAGATTGGACAAACACAAAGTCATGTACATTGGAATAAAAATGACCACAGTTGGAAGTGTAACTCCAAACAGATGTTCTGCAGGTGAGTTTAGTAACCACTATGCTACCATGGCTTCTCACCAGAAGTGTAAATATTAAACATATCAGATACCAATGGCATAGTGCACAAAACATTTGCTAAAAAAATGTCCAAAATAAATAATACAATTACTTTGTTCTTAAATATAAATTTGCTGTAATGATAGTCTTATAGAACACAAAGCATTATTATGAGTAAAACTTAAATTCTGCAAGCAGCGGTATTCTGGTACTGCCATTAATAATACTGTTGATAAATATCTAGGGATTATTAAAATGTGATTTCATTTTTTTTTTTAAACTTGAAAAACAAGAAACTGATTTGTAGAAAATTGTTTTAAAATACACACACATATATATATATATATATATATATCATCATCAAGTGCCGGGCCTAGTTGCGTAGGTGATCATGTCTCTCCACAACGTTCGATCTCGGCAGCTATTTATCATTTCTGTTGTTGACCTTCTGCCAAGCCATTCTCTTAAGCTGTCTGTTATTTTTTCTCTTTGCTTCCCTCTATCTCTTCGTCCCTCAATTTTTCCAGTTGTTACAATATATTCAAGTTGTCCTCTTCTCATTACATGGCCAAAAAATGATGATTGTCTCTTTCTAACATTGGAAATTAGCTCTCTTTTTGCTTTGACCTTTCTCAGAACCTCTTCATTACTCTTCTTAGCTGTCCATGGTATTCTCAACATTCTTCTGTAAAACCACATTTCTACAGACCCCAGTGATTTTCTTGTCTGTTGTCCTATTGTCCATGATTCGCATCCGTATGTTAAAACTGGCTCTACGTAACATTTAAGAACTCTTTTTCTTGTTTCTATTGTCAAAAATGGATTGCATAGTATTTTCCTCATTTTTTAGAAAGCTGTTTTTGCCTGAGCCATTCTACTTCTCACCTCTTTTGTACATCTTCCGTCTGAGTTTAACAAAGTTCCCAAATATTTAAATTCATTTACCTGTTTTAATAGTGTTCCACTTGTCTTTATTTTGCACTGAGGTGATGTCTTTTTCTTTGTTGTTACCATTACTTCTGTCTTTTTGCTATTAAGGCTGAGTCCTTTATTTTTGCTTTCCTTCACTACAATGTCCAACATTTCTTGTAACTCATTTTCACTCTTAGCGATTAATACTGTATCATCAGCATACCTTAGATTATTTATGACCTCCAATTGTTATTCCAGGCATGCCCCTTATGGATCTTAAAATAATCTCATTATAAATATTAAACAAATCTGGTGACAGCACACAACCTTGTCTAACACACTGTTTTATTTGTTGAAACATTCCCAATTGGTTTCCAGTTCTTATGGCCGCTGTTTGTTGCCAGTACATGTTCTTTATTATTCTTAAATCTTTGCTGTCTATGTTTATGCTTTCTAAAATGTTGATTATTTCTTGGTGCTTACTTTGTCAAATGCCTTGGTGTAATCTATGAAACATAGGTATAGATCTCTTTCTACTAAAGATCTTATGATATAAATGGCATTGCTTGTTCCTTTATCTCTAACAAAACCACACTGTTCATCGCTAATTTCTGGACTGATTTTGTTTCGCACTCTTCGCATGATGATTCTTAGTAATATCTTAGTCATATGACTCATAAGGCTTATTGTGTGATTGATCATCGCATTCAATCGCACCCGATTTCTTATAATATATATATATGTGTATATATAAAAACTCACCAGAATTGAGAGAATTCATTCTGTTACAATACAATGCGTTCATTTCTTCCTTTGATGCCAGTGTAAAGTCTTCAGTAGAGACGCGCTGGTTTCGAACCTTGTCTACATTTCGCACCATAAAAGTCCTATGCTTTCTTGCATAACAACGCTCTCTTAATGTCATTGGTTTAGCTGGAGGCTGAACAGCAACAGAACCTGCTGAAGTCTGATGTAGAAACAAGGTATGCAATCATTCACAAGATTAATCAAGTTAATTTTTATTTTATTGAATTAAAAAACCTCAGGTGAAAATAAATTTCATTAAATAATTTATGACAATAATCATATAAACCAGTTATACTGGCCAATGAAGAAAGATAAATCATCATAATATTATGTCAAAGAAGTGAATTGGTCAGTGCTCTTCTTGTTTCCACTTCAAAGATTGGCAAATTTTCTTTTTCTTTCTTTTTCTTTTTTGGCTGATACGGCTTCAGACTTCACCCAACATTTGAAAATGGGAACCAGAGATCTTCTCTGTAAAAGTAGATTTTCAAGGTGTGATACTGACCACATCACCCATATTTGTATTGACAGTTATGGAAAATATGTGTACAAATATGGGTACCATTTACTTACTGTTACTAACAAAGTAATGTCTTCATAAGTAAAAGTAAGTAAAGTGCCCCGTCAAGTCCCCAAGTGGCATGTAGAGAATATGGTGTTAGTGACCATAATTTTTTAGACCTTCGATGATTTTTAGGGTAATGTGGTCGGTATTACGCCCGTGCCGCTTTACTTTCCCAGAAAAATCCGGTACCCATTTAAGGCTGGGTGAACCTGGAAGCCGTCGGTTGGGATCGAACCTTACCTCTTGTCCTTTGTAGTCCAGTTCACTAACCACTGAGCTATCACGGCTTCCTGATGTTTTCATAAACATTTTTAAAATTTATATAAGTGAACAATCTTAAAGATATATTAAAAACACATTTTGTTATTGCTGAAAAATTTAACTACTACTAAGTTTACTTTGTTGTTGGCTATACCAAACAAAAATTGCTTTCAAACAAATTATCAAATGTCAGTTTATAAATATATATATATATATATATATATATATATATATATATATATATATGATGGAATATTAATTTATAAAATATTAGTTAATTAATAAAATGTATATTGTTGCCTGTGTCAAAACATATTTTCCAGTAGAAGTTTGACAGTATCCTCTCATAATCTACAGAAAATCCCATAATAAAGTGCCAATCGTTTTTGGCTAGGTTTGATTCATTTCAAAATAGAGGAAAAAGCCTATAACACACAAATAATAACACTGTATAATATTACTTTTGTAAAAGAATGACAAAAGAGATCTGGCACCTTTTCTTTCATTTTTTTGTTACTCAGTTTGGATTTACGTTTGTCTTTGCAGTCATCAACTTTTTCTGGAAGTTTACTTGTGCTGTTACTGTGCTGACTCTTCACACATGTACAGTTTAAGCTGCCACAGTGACATTCTTGCTGTAACACAAATGGAAAATGTAATAAACAGCCTTAAGTCGCAAATTTTAAAATATAAAATAAGCATGTTAGCAGCTTTTTAACCCTGGATTATGACACCATCGTAAAAATTACCACATCAAAATAAAAATTCTTCAAAATTTGATAGCTTGCTGTGTTCAAATATTACTCCCTTAGCGTATCTTTCTAATTACTACTTCCAGTGACCCTGAGTGTTAAATTTGTTTCTATTGATGTAGGATCTCTCCCCCCCACAATTTTGGGGGATATGATCCTATAATATGAAAAAAAAAATTTGCCAAATTTCAACAAAATGGTTGTTTTTAATTTTTTTTTTTCCCGTTGACCAGGGAAATTTTATCAGTCTTCCGTGACATCAAACAACTCTTTGTAACTCTTGAAACTCAGTAAATAATGCTCTGAGGTAGCCAAACATACTGAAAATTTATGGCGTCCATCTGAATAGACAAAGTAGCACTTCTGGTCCAAGCAGTCAATTCGGATCATAAATCAACCTAAAGCAAAATCTTATTTTTAGTGCTCCTAATGTTACAATTCGGTGGTTGTATTTTGTACTACGGAATGTAACGAAGTCCACCACAAGTAGGTATCGTAATTAAGGGTTAAAATGTAAAGTACAGGCATATAAAAATTAAATAGCAGGTTTCCAATTTTCAACAAAAAAAAACAGCAATGAACATATACATATTTTGATAGCGATTAAGAAAAGGAACTCTAATATGGTGACATGATCATAATGGTTTCATTAAAAATTAAGATATATGGGATACAATGTAATAGATAATCAAAACACTATAAAACAATTCTTTATTAAATGTTACGAGAACACCAATCAATATGGAATTATAAGAACAACAATTTGGATTTATAAAAAAAAACAGTGGGACAAAAGAAGCCATACTCTGCATGAGGACAATAATCAAAAAGTAAACAGAAGTAAATAAACCAACGTATGCCTGCTTCATAGACTACACCAAAGCTTTTGATAGAATACACCATAAACAACTTATTGACTGCCTAAAAGATATACATCTAGTTGATACAGACATACGACTTATAAGTAATTTATACTGGGAGCAAAGAGCAATACTAAAATATAACAAAGAGAATTCTACACCCATTGATATAAAAAGAGGAGTAAAACAAGGATTCATCCTATCAACAAACTTGTTCAATCTATACACTGAGCAAATCTTTAAAAGCATCACAGAGATGCGAGGCCTAAACATCAATAAAAAGATAATAACCTAAGATATACTGATGATGCTGTATTACTAGCGGAAAATCCTGAAGGTCTACAACAATTACTTAACTCTTTCCGGTCTATTATCCAACATCTCAGTTCTATGAAATTGATCAGTTCTAACAACTCACCGACACGTCGGTTATTTCGGGTGTAGCTGAATATTTGATTCGTTTTCACTGATTTTCATTTTTATTTCAACCAATACTTGATTTCTGGAAGAAGGAGAGTTCTCTCTCTTGATCTTTCTGTTTATACCAGCATGGTCGAGGTTTCGAACGTTGGAAAATTTTTAATTTATATCCATTGTTTATTTCTCACATTTTTTGTCACATAATGGCCACGCCCACTATTGATACTTCTTGCAGTCGACCAAAACGATATAGAGCAGAACAAGCTAGATCTATGTTCGAAACCTTGTTATTGAGTGATTCAGAAATAGAGTATTTATAGTATTTAGACTTGGACAATAATTTTGTTGTGATGATGGGTCGGAAAATTGGTAAAAGTTATGATAAAAAGGTAAGACGATAAGGCTTAGGTTTAGCTAGTGGATGCCTTCTATTACAGCACTATCAGTGTCTCAGAGGAATCTTATTCTTTCTTCTTCTACCTTTTAGCTCCCAGTGGAGCATAGGTCTTCAACAAACACTTTCCAAGTCGTTCTGTTTTTTGCAATTCTTTTAAGATCATTCTATGTCTTCCCCATCATCTTCATCTCTGCTTCGATCTGTCTTCTCCAAGAATTCCTTGGTCTTCCTCTTTGTCTTTTCTTCTGGGGATTCCAAAAAAGGGCCTGTTGTGTAATACTCTCAGTTGGCTTCCGTAGTGTGTGTCCTATCCATCGCCATCGTCTTCGCTGTATCTCTTTATCCACTGGTATTTGACCAGTACATTTCCATAATTCCACGTTAGTGACTTTGTCCTGCCATTTCCATCCCTTTATTCTGCGCAAGCATCCATTAATGAAAGTCTGTACCTTCGTGATTGTCAATTTTGTTATTCTCCATGTTTCACAGCCATATAATAGGACCAACTTAACATTTGAGTTGAAAATTTTTATTTTTGTATTTAGCCTAATTTCTTTGGATTTCCATATGTTTCCCAGTGCAATGAAAGCTCCTCTTGCTTTTGATATCCTTATTTTGGTATATTACTCAGAGGAATCGAGTGGTAGTTATTCTGATAACGAAACTGATACTTTAGGGACATATCACACAAAATAAGTCCAATTGTGTAAATAAAAATAATAAACTTGACTTGTAAATATTATTGTTCTGATGTCACATAAATTTATAATATTTTTTCATTCTGGGATCATTTACAAAAATGTACATAATTTCGTTATTTGTGGACATAAATTAATCAAATAAACTGTATTTTGGAGGAATTTGGATTATGTTGTGTAATATTTCAAGACAAATGGATAGCAACACATATAAACATGGAAAAGGGTAAGTGAATTATAATATTTTAAATTAAAAATGATCTACCTTGAATATTTTATATTAAAAAAAATATTTTATTCCTTTAAATAATCACATATCATAAATACATTGCTATTTTCATTTTCTGTATCCATTTCCCTTTCCGATGATGCATAACACATGCCACATTTATCTAAATTATTGTGTGAAGTAGTCAAATGAAAAAGGCATATGGTAAAATTTCTGGAAACAGGAAAATTAACCTGGTCCAAATCTGAAAATTCCTGTTTCTTGTCAGAACAGGAAAAAAGTTAGATAGAAAAAAGTCCTGAAAGAGTTAATGAAATAAACATGACAAGCATAAAATATGGAACAAATATGAATATCAAAAAGACTAAAACTAAGATTATAAACAAAAATAATACTCAAAACCTACAAGTGGATATCAAAGTTGAAGGAATAGTTGTGGGACAGTTCAAAGCTACAACTACCTTATTAGACATACTGTAACCAGCTATGGAAAATATAAAACTGAAATAAACAAAAGAATATGAATGGCAAAAAGTAATTTTAATGTCATGAAAAATATACTAACATCAAAACAAATAATATCAGGGCTAAAACTAAGAATAGCAAAATGTTATATCTTCCCAACATTCCTGTATGGTGCAGAAACATGGACTTTAGACAAGAAAACAATAGAAAATTAAAGCCTCTGAAATGTGGTATTATAGAAGAATATAATAGAAAGAAAAAAAAACAAATGATGAAGTCTTAATATCGTCTAACAGTTAGGATTCCTGGCTTTCACCCAGGTGACCTGGGTTCAATCCCCGGCATGGATATTTTGGGGGCCTCGGTAGCCTAGCTGGGAAAACCACCCGACTGGGCTATTGATGTTCAGACAACCTGTGTTTGATTCCCCTTGGAAGCAGTGTGAATTGTACTCATGGTTAGCAAAAAAATAACCCCGCAGTTGACTCAGCCGCTGGCAGAAATGGATACCAGGGTACTTACTCTGGGAAGGTGAGGAATGCCTCCTCGCATCGTGAGTTTCAATGCTTCAAGCTACACTATCCACAAGTCTCCGAACACTTCTGAATAGGTGGCAGAGCACATTTGGGTGAAAACTTGTTTGCTAAGACGCTGATTCAAGTCTTGTACTTTACCTACACTTTTAATAACTAAAAATTAAAAGAGAACTATTAAACACAATTAAAGAAGACAAATTAGATTTTTGGGGGAGGTTAAAAGACACAGCAGCCTACTAAATGTATTCTTGGAATGGAAAATACAAGGTAAAAGAGGCAGAGGCAGACCAAGACTAACATGGACAAGTTACATCAAAAGATGGACAAGTCAGCCAATGACAATCTGCGCCTTCAAAGCAAGAGACAGAGCAGAATGGCGCTCCATGATAGCCAGCCTTCGATGCAGAGACTGCAATTAGTGAATGAGATGAATGAATGAAAACACCAGACCTAAGACCCAACCAAGAAAAAGATGGACTAATGGAATATTAGAAACACTAGGAAACATACAACAATAGGAGAGGCCAACAAAAGAGCAAAAAACTGCAAACTGTATGTTCCCTCGACGCTGAAAGGCACATGAGAAGGAAAGAATAAGAAGGAGAAAGATGTAATATCAAGTAAATTGACTGAAATAGAACACACATGTTTTAAAGAAATTAAAATGAAAGCAACAACTCTTGGAAACAATGTCTTTGCAAGGTAGTTTTTAAAAAAATAAATAAATACAAATAATGCCAAATTATTTATGTGTATTTTAACTTATGTATCTGAAATCAAAATGACTGCTTTCTTCTTACCTGAGCAATTAGAGAATCAAAGTTGTGATCATGAGTTAGCTCTTTCCCGTGTTCCACTTTTTGCAAAGCAGACAAAGTTACTGACTGATGGGAGTCATTCACAGTCCTTAAAAAAAAAAAATTGAAATAAATGGTAATAAAGAATGATAGATCAAAGGCACTAATAAAATGCTTCAGTCTCAGTATAAATTATATAATACAGGGTGTCCACAAAATCTACACACATAAGAAAAATGCAACACTATTTACAAAATAGTCCATATATGTTGTTGCCTTTTGTATGAATGCCATTAATCTATCTATTGACCTTTCGAGCCGTAACCGGCCCATAGGGCGTAGACTAAGATACACCTTCTCCTATATGAATTTATTTTGTTCTAGCAGTTTTCTTTTAAAGATATTTGATCAAATCTCGCCATCTGTCTCTGTTCTGTGCAAGCAGTTCTATCTCATTGAGGGAGCCGATTCCTGCTGCTCTTGCCTCTCTCATCAATGTTCTTCTCAGTGTCTCCCTGGGTCTTCCTCTTTTTCTTTTACCTGTTGTTTCCCATATGAGGGCTTGCTTTGCTATTCGGTTATTATCTCTTCTCATCACATGTCCAACGTATGACCATCGTCTTTTCTTTATTACTGAAGATATTAGTGGTTGATTGGCGATTTCTCTAATTCCTCGTTTGTTTTGAATTCGTTCCATGCTATACCAAGTATTTTCCTTAGACATTTATTTTCGAATGCGTTCAACTTTGTTTCTATATCTCTTGTTGTTTTCCAGCTTTCACACGCATACGTAAGGGTTGATGGTACATTTTATTTGAATAGCCTAAGTTTTGTGTTTGTGCTGATGAGTTTTGATTTCCACAACTTTTCAAGGCTTCTGAAAGACATTGCTGCTTTAGCCATTCTGATTCTAATTTCTTTACTCGTATCCCTTCTCGATCAATGTGACTTCCAAGATAGATAAAGTGATCGATCTCTTGTACTGGTTTGTTTTCCATGTATATTTTGTCACCTGTTGGAATTAAACTTTCAATGCCATTAATACTTTGTGATATTTTGGATTTTAATCTGCTAACAGATCAAGTAAATACTCACCAATAATAGTGTGTTGTTTTGGGAACCTCTTGCAAATAATGTCAGCATCTTACAAGATGTGCTTTCATCAGTGCTTGTAAATATTGTTCAATTCTTGACTGATTTACATTCCAGTCCTTCTGAATTTCTCAGCATCATCAGTAACTTGTTTGCCATGTCTTCTAATAATTTCTATTGCAATGGCTTCTGAATTCCTCTTTGATAATGATTTCTCTGAATTCCTCTTTTTTTAGTGATAATTCCTCCTTGATAATGATTTCTCTGAATTCCTCTTTGATAGTGATAATTCCTCCTTGATAATGATTTCTCTGAATTCCTCTTTGATAGTGATAATTCCTCCTTGAAATAATTTTCTTAATTCCTCCTTGATAATGATTTCTAAACTACTTTTTTTTTTTTTGGTCAAATTCATTTTCAAAGAAGAACATTAGCCAAGCATAAGTTTTACAAGCTCTTTACTGCAGGTAAAATATGATCAACTGAATTAATAATTCTCTCACATCCTCTGTTACAAGAATATTTTCTTGCTTTCTTTGTTAGTCTCCTTTTATGGTTACAACATCACCCACTAACTAGTAGTACCACAGGATGATCAGGATGCAGTGTGAGGGCATCATCATCATCCTTCCTATGCTGTCAAACATCACATAGTGTCCACTATGTACCTTGCCATAAGATGGGCAAACTTCTCATTCTCAGAAAGTAAAGAACTATATGTCTGCTTGTAACAGTGGGAGGGTGAGAATGTGTAACAATAACATGAGTGAGTGATTCAGGAAAACATGGACATTTCATGGGGAGTGAGTGAGGGAAACAGTTCAGTGAGAATAACGAATTCTCTGGGGTTTTGAGAGTTCAGTTAGAGGGGAGAGGATGTAAGAAGATTGGCTGAAGATGAAAGATATAGTCGAATCACAAGGTTAGGTTAAGAGTTTTTACTCATACGGTAGGCCTGGGAACAGGGCGACCACCGAAAGGCGGTAGCCATTATGGTTTACCAACCTTCAAATTTGTTGTGTTAAAATGTTCATGTTAATTATGTGTGCACTAGGAGTTCAAACATTGATTAGTATTAGTTGGACAGTTGAAGTCTTATGGTGTGGATGTGCGAGCAAGGAGCTCGCTAACTAATTCAGCTTTAGTTGAACAGGTGAGTATTATGAATAGTCAGTATGTGTGAAAAAGGAGCTCGCTAACAAATACAGCTTTTAATATTCATTATGTGTGAGCAAGGAGATCGCTAACTGATTCAGCTTTAGTGGAAGAGCTGAATATTTTCATGTTAATTATGTGTAAGCCAGAGTTCAGCCATTGATTAGTGTTGGTTGGACAATTCAAGTCTTAATGTGAGGATGTGCGAGCAAAGAGCTCGCTAACTGATTCAGATTTAGTTGAAAAGCTGGGTATTTTTCATATTCATTATTTGTGAGCAAGGAGATTGCTAACTGTTTCAGCTGTAGCAGAAGATCTGAATATTCCATTTCCAAGTTAATTATGTATGAGCAGCCGATGGCTGAGTGAGTAGCTGGTTTTGTCTACTTTGTAGTATTACTGGTCAGATGAACTGTGAATAAACTCAGTCCTATTTTATGAGTGAACAGTTTTGCTCAGTCATTTCGTCAGTGTTTGTGGGTATGATCGTTATAGTGAAGAACGAACAGTAGGGTTGCGGAGAAGTCTGGGGTCTGAACATCTGCATGGCAGTCCATCAGTGAAACAGCATGAAGTACCACTATACGGAGATCACAAGGATTTAGTTTCCTGGCCAGTTTTGAGTGGCTGTTCCATCAAGTAAGAAGCAGTCAGGCAGTGACGCAAATCACGAGTCCATCCTTCCAGCAAGGCTGTCAGGGAGGAAGCCGACAGTCAGTGCAGTGGGCAACCAGCGTCAACGCCGACTTCGATCCGTGTCCAGTGGGGAGCATGGCTCGTCACTAACAACATTATCATTAGTTTAGGTCATCAGTTTGTGTTGACAATTTAAAGACGAAGTTGCAGTGTTGAAGACGGTGGTCACACAGTGAAAAGGTTAGATCCTATCAATGTTCTTCTTTTGTTTCTAATGATATGCCACTTTTTTTTCTGGTTGTGTCCCATTTTAGGGTTTGCTTTGTTATTCTTTTATTTCTTCTCATCATGGGTGTCCGGTTAGCGCAATCGATAGGCGGTTGGCTTACCACGGCAACAGCCGGGGTTCGTACCCTGGCGAGGACACCTGGGTTTTACTAATTCCCTAAAAATTAGTGGGAGCCGCGATAGCTCAGTGGTTAGTGAACTGGACTACTACGGACAAGGGGTAGGGTTCGATCCCAACCGACGGCTCCGGGTTCACCCAGCCTTAAATGGGTACCGGATTTCTTCTGGGAAAGTAAAGCAGCACGGGCGTAATACCGACCACATTACCCCAAAAATCATGTGCTGAAGGTCTGTAAAATATAGGGTCACTAACACCATATTTCCCTATACGCCACTTGGCGTGACGGGGGGTACTTTTTTTTTACTCTTCTCATCATGACAATCATCCTTCAAGTGCCATCAAACATCATATGGGTCTCACATTGTACCTCATTATAAATCTCTGACTGTTGGTTGCATGGCTACTTCTTTTATTCCTGTACTAGTCTTGAATTCATTTCATTGTATACAAAATATTTGTTCTTAGATATATGTTTTTTTATTATATCCAGCTTATTTTCTATTGCTTGTCTTGTTTTCCAGTTTCTACTTGTAAAAGTAAGAATGAATAAATTATGATAGTTGAAAATCTTAAGCTCTTAGTTTATGCTGGTGTTTTTAATTTCATAGTTTTTCAAAGTTTTCTAAATGACATTGCTCTTTGCTATTCTGATTCTGATTTCCTTTTTCATGCCTCCTTCATATCCTATACAACTACTTAGAAAAATAAATTGATCTAATTCTTCCTTCTTTACTTACTCTGAATTTTCATTATTATAGTCTTTTCTTTGCTGATCTTATGTCTTATATTATGCTAGTCATTAAAGGAAGGAAATGTTTTCCTTACATCATAATCACACTATCACTAATTGTGAAGACATGCCAGAAATGTAAAAAAAATAATAGAAAATGGAGTATACACTCATAAATATCTTCTTCTTCTTTCCTTCCTCATTTGCCTTTCAGCGTCGAGGGGAAATATAATTTGAGGTCTTTTGCTCTTCTGTTCACCTCTGCTGCTGTTATGCTTCCTAGTACTTCTAATATTTTGTCAATCCATCTTTTTCGTGAACTACCCTTAGGTCTGATGTTCTCACAACGTTTATTGAAGGCTTGTTGTGTTGTGTTTTGATCACTCTGCCTTGTCACGTGGCCAAACCATTTTATCGGTTGCTTCTTTATATATTCTATCTATCTATCTATTGACCTTTCGAGCCGTAACCGGCCCATAGGGCGTAGACCAAGATACACCTTCTCCTATATGAATTTTGTTCTAGCAGTTTTCTTTTAAAGATATTTTATCAAATCTCGCCATCTGTCTCTGTTCTGTGCAAGCAGTTCTATCTCATTGAGGGAGCCGATTCCTGCTGCTCTTGCCTCTCTCATCAATGTTCTTCTCAGTGTCTCCCTGGGTCTTCCTCTTTTTCTTTTACCTGTTGTTTCCCATATGAGGGCTTGCTTTGCTATTCGATTATTATCTCTTCTCATCACATGTCCAACGTATGACCATCGTCTTTTCTTTATTACTGAAGATATTAGTGGTTGATTGGCGATTTCTCTAATTTCCTCGTTTGTTTTGAATTCGTTCCATTCTATACCAAGTATTTCCTTAGACATTTATTTTCGAATGCGTTCAACTTTGTTTCTATATCTCTTGTTGTTTTCCAGCTTTCACACGCATACGTAAGGGTTGATAGTACATTTGATTTGAATAGCCTAAGTTTTGTGTTTGTGCTAATGAGTTTTGATTTCCACAACTTTTCAAGGCTTCTGAAAGACATTGCTGCTTTAGCCAGTCTGATTCTAATTTCTTTGCTCGTATCCCTTCTCGATCAATGTGACTTCCAAGATAGATAAAGTGATCGATCTCTTCTACTGGTTTGTTTTCCATGTATATTTTGTCACTTGTTGGAATTAAACTTTTCATGACTTTAGTCTTTTCATGATTGACCTCAAGCCCAATTTTGCTGGCTATGATGATAGTTCATTTGTGTTTTCCTGCATCATTTTTATCTGACTGCTGATGAGAACTATATTCTATGGCAGGGGTTATTCCTAGCTTTTTTCTCAGTTCTTCATTTCTGATCTTGTCTCTCAGGCTGTTTCCTGTCATTCGTCTAACACATTTCATCGCAGTAGTGGTTATTTTTCTTATTGTTCTTGCATATAGGGTCCAGGACTGACATTGGCAGCACAACGTTGGGATGAAGATTGTATTGTAAAGTGCTCATTTTTCCTTGTTGGACAATAGTGGTGATAGCTGTCCAATGATTTGGCAAGCTTTAATGCATCTTGAGTCTATCTTTGCTGTTTGTGAATTGTTGTTTGACACCAAACTTCCTAGACCTTTGAACTCCTCTACCTGTTTTAGTTGTCTGTCTTCTATAGTTATGTTGATGCTCTGTTTCTCTTTTATGACATTCATGACTTCTGTTTTGTTTATGTTGATTTTCATGTTGTATTTTGTGCCTGTGCTGTTGAGTTTATTTAAGTGTTCTTGTAGGTCTTCTATTGTTTCATGTATTAGTGCCTGATCGTCTGCAAATAAAAGCCTGTTGATCCCCTCTGTCTCTGATGGGTTGGTTAACTTGCATATATAGTCCATGTAGGTAATAAACAGTAGGGGGAGATAGTTCACACCCGTCTTACACCTGATCTAACTTTGGTCAGTGTAGCCTGCTGCTGTTCTGACCCTGTAGCTGCTGTTGATGTAGACTTTTAATTAGGTTGGTTAGATGTTGGCTTACTCCTCAATAAATATGAAGTGGATAAACTAAAAGATGAGACTATTTTATTATACAATGAAAGAACACAAAATGATTGTTACCTAGTTAAACTATCATCTCCACAACATTTACCACCAGGCTGTTGAGGTGTGCAGCTACTGGGAGGGATCTGCGGCCTATCACTGTTCACTTTGATGTCTGATTGAACATTTACTGAAAAATGAACCAAACATATGATCAGAAATGATAAACTGATTTATTTACACAAAAAAAGTGATTATGGTATTAGATCCCATATTTCTTTACCTTCTGCATAATTTTAGAGTCATGTGATCAGTACAAAGTCAGGCCACATTTTTCCTTCAAATGATCTTTGGTACCTATTTTAACTCCTTCCCTTCCCAGCAATGCTCAGTCCATTGCTGTCCTATGTTTTCCAACAGGTCTTTCTGTCTGTTGTGATAACATCTGAATGTTTTGTTTCAATTTATTATGGCATTTACACTAACTTCCAAAGTATAGGAAAGTTCCCCCCTTTCTGAACATCCAGTTTATTTGTAGAGAAGTCTCCTGTTAGACATGTGGTGTTATTTCAAAGCAGATGTACCAAAAATGTATATTTTTATTATATTTATTATTCATAAAATGGCTTCTGAGCATGGCACATCCAATGTAGTTAGTTTTAGAAAATTATTTACTGAGCAGCAAGTATGCAGAAATAATACATTTGTGTAAACATAAATAAATAGTTTGTGTATATTATAGTTGCTATATATATTAATATTTCACTATTTATGTGCAATCTGACGATAAGAATAGGTCATAGCATAGGATGTAATTTTCTACATTTTTAAAATGTATACTGTGTCCACATAAAATGTGAATTTCACTATTATATTAAATATTCTGAATGTGAAATTCATCTAGTAAAGATATAATTGGATATAGTTAACAAAAAATAATATGTGGAATAAAATATGAACCTGGTTTTCTTGAAAATCTATCTGGATGCATAATTTGGTGAGCAGGATTTTCAATTTTTCAACATTCATTTCTTTCTTTCTTTACTTTTTAAATACTTACCCCAATTATTTTATGCCATATAAATATCTTGCTCCATTTTTGTGGTGAATATTCCCTCATTAATTTTATACATGATATGATATGTTTTATTTAAATAGAAAATGTTAACAGAATCTTTACATTGGTGACCTTGGGTAGTTCATAAATCTAAGTCAGATAATTCAAGTCAAACCAGCAAAATAATCAGGAAGGGAAAGAGTTAAGACTGGGTGAACCTGGAAGTTGCTCGACTGAGGGATCAAACCTGACCTCTGATATGCAATAGGCCAGTTCACCACCCACTGCTCTACTGCAGTTGTCATAGTGATGAATACAACAGTTGAATTAAAATAACATATTAGCTGTCAGCATGTAATTTCATTCTGTGTCTTCAGCAACATGACATAAGTTATTATATTTTAATAACATAAACATCTATTTAAATGTTGTTCTTCCAGCTTTATATCTTTTACGATGTCCTAAGAGACAGAATTTTGCCTGAAAAATACTTTTTCCTATTTTTCACACATACAGCCAGGTGTCACCAACCATACAGATGGATATTCTTCAACTACACAGGTTCTCTCATATTTTCATCATCTAGTTTTAATGTTTTGGGTACAATGTTTTCCTGTTAATTTTGTATGCAGGCCTCCTATTTTGTCACCTTTCTCTGAGAGGGCCAGACATTGGATTTCACTACCCAGACACCTTGGGAAGATAAAGCAATGGATTTTATGTATTTATTTTTTTTATTTTAATTTTACACCGCCTTTGGTGAGAATCAAACCCAGGTCCTTTTGGTACACAGGCTGAAGTCTTACCTCTAGACCCCCCCCTTTTCTCCCCAATCCATCTAAATAAAAATTAAACTGTTAAGATATCAATAAATAATTATTATAATAATTGAAATAATAATCAAATGAACAATAAAAATAGAACTTACTTCCTCCTGGGCTCTGAAATTTGATTTTTCGCTCTGATTTCTTTGATATCTGTAACATGCAAATGAAAATAATTTCATAAAGTGTTTAATGCACTGAACAGTAGTAAGTAATACAGTATACTGCCCTCAGTTTGTTTTTCTTAAAGTAGCTAATACTGCTCAAAATTCAATGTTTAAAATTTATAATAAAATAAATAACTATTACTTTTTTTAAACCAATGAAACAATATTTGTTCCTAAAATTAAAAAATAACATTTATTTGAAGTTGTTACAATGCTTGACTTCCGGTATATGCGGCAGGCCAAGATGGCTGCATAGTCAAGTCAGGCTCAGGACCAGTGGCATTTTTGCTGCATTGTATTTTCAAATGACTCTTTCTGGTCTGGTTTTTCATTTATGGAGACTGTGGCGGGCCGGTCGCATTCACATGACCACAAAGTCAACATGATTGTGGGCAGCACTGGCATGGAGAGATTTGTGCTGCAGGCGAAGATCATTGATTGAAGTGGAACGGTACAAGGTACTGGCTTTACCCTGTGATAGGATGTGTGATCTGCATTTAGTCCAGCTGGACTATGGTAGGATTGAGTGTTTCATTAAAATGGAGGCCTGGCCTCTTTTGTTGGGACAGTGATTCTTGGTGCACGCTCACTGATTATAAAGTGTACATGGGTTTGGGTCTGACGCATGGAGGTTCATACTGCCCACGACAGCCGTTACAGTGTCCTGGAAGTGTGCACCATGAGCTGTCTGCCTTTTTTTCAAAAAGCAGCACGTTCACCAGAACAGTATGAACAATCAGGATGACCACTCTGTTGGTATGGGGACGAAACTGATGTAGGAGTGACATACATGCAGTAACACCATTCTGCTCTAAAGCCTGTTACAATCTTACATATTCATGGATATGTACTAGATCATTTAGGAACAATGTACACAAAAATACTTAAATTAGAGCATCAAAGATCACTAATTTAATTTTGTTTAATGGCATGAAAAATCAAGCGAATGCAACAAAGTATCAAAATAAAACATTTAAGTACTTGGCTTTATTTTATTTAACATTTCATTTATAATAAAACAAGAAAGCAATTTTCTTTTAAACTTAAAACTGCATATATTAGATTATACATAACAATAAACAAACCTGTTGTTGAACTCGCTGCCACCATATGTCATATGGCAGCTGGAAGTCTTGAATATGCCTCATATAAAATTGACCAATATGTAGAGGCTGAGGCATGAGACCAAACTTGTGTTCCTCTCTTGTATAAGCTAACTTGTCTCTGCTTTTCATTACACTCTCACTGTTTCTTCTGGGTCTAAAAGGTGATTAAACAAATTTACAATACTACATCATGTGTATTAGTTGTCAAAAAAGGACACCCCCTCCCACCAAATCATGCTTCTAATGTAGCATAAGAAGAAAACTGTGTTAGTGCCTACTTGCTTTTACCATTAGCACATTTCTGGCCAATGTCACTAACCACTATTTACAGATGTTTACTAATAAACTAGCAATAAAAAACTAACTGCCTGGAAAATATTTTCCAGGTTAATTTTGCAACAATATTTAGAGGACCAGGTTTAGAAAAATGTAACCTGTGACAAAACTGTTCATGAAAAGTAAAAACACATCTCTAATAACATCAATAAGATTATTAAAAACAGCAAAGACATCTGTATTTCTATATATCTATGAAATATAAACACTCATAGCTGATTTTCAAAGAAGAATAAAGGCTCTGGAAATTTGACAGTTAAGATAGATCTTCCTCTTGGGCATACCTTTCAGTGACCATAACACCAATGTCCTACTGTCAACGGTAAAGGAATACAAATCAAAATGATACAGACATGTTACAAGAACTATAGGTCTTCTGAAGATCATTCTACAGGGTACAGAACAGGCAAAAGAAGATAAGGCAGGCAAAAGAAAAAATAGCCCTTAACTGTGAAAATTGAAAGCAAATTGTGATGACATTGTCAAGAGTGCTTTAACAACTACCAAGGTTGCATTAATTAATGAATGCACCTGAGAATACACAGGAGAAAGTCTTGACAAAAACAACAGTGACATGCTTTCACTTAAGGCAAAACTGAATAACAATAAGAAAGATAAGAAGATAGATAATTTGCATACGTAAGGAATTATTACTACATGAAATGAAAACTGAGGTTAACAGGATAGATTGTATTAATACAGTAACATAATTAATACAGAAATAATGGGAGAAATAACAGTTTAAAAACAGGAAATCCAATATTTGCAGTACTTTTATTTTTAGTAAGCAAAGACAGGCAATTAATATTATTTGTAAAGGTAGAGATTTACAGTTTCGATTATGGTATTGATATGGACAATTATTGGTTAAATCAACAATTAATCTGGAGGATTTCCTGGTAGACAAAAGGTAAGTCAGCGACCAAGACCCCTTGTCACTTTCCTGTTCTATCAATAATTCTCCTTTCTTAGATTTTTTTCTCTTTTATTTTGTGTTCGCCAGTTTTCACCTCTGGCGAAGTCCCTAGAGACAAAAAACTGAATTTTGCATGTTAATTCAAATTTCTCTGGCAGCCATGTGCACAGGGGTCACTCGCTGCACAGGCAGATAACTCTGACTTCAGAGGTACTCATTTTTTCTCTCAATGAGTAATTGACGTTTCAAGCCAGGCCTCGCTGCTGAGACCAGGGGTGATTGCCACAGAGAGAAATCACAAATAAAAATCAAACTGGTGCAACCGAGATTTGAACTCACAACTTCTCTATCTTGAGACCGGCGTCTTGCCTTGAGACAAATCAGTCCCTCCTTTGATTTTAAAAAGCCAATGCTTCTTCCTGTTAATTCATCTATTTATTTTTGGTTAGCATTTGCATCTCTTTTATGCTACATTTCAATCTCTTTGCATCTCTGTTTTAGCTATACTTCTTTTTGTTTCATTGCATTTGTTTGTTATTTCTCAATTCAATCATTTATACTCATTTCATCTTGTTTATTCATTGTTGCATCCATCAAATGCAAAATGTAATCTATTATCCATTTCTTTCTAGAAGTTTTCCTCATAAGGCAGTATGGTCTCTTTTGATGTTTATAGCATTGATTCTTTCAGCATTTCCCATTGTTCATCTATGCTTTGTATTTTCTCTCTTACCAGGCACCTGTTATAAATTATAATATTATATTCTTTAAGTATCTTCTTGTCTGATTTACATAGCTCTAAAGTTAAGTTAATGTTAACTGTGGCTCTTTATGTTGTTGTTAATTTTATTTTGAGTTTTCCTACACTGGTTCATGGTCACTATTACAACTTGAGCATACACACCCTGTTTAAATTGATATCATTATTTTATTTTACAGAAATATGGTTCCACAGGGGACACATAAGTATTTGAATGAAGTACACAATGGAGTGGATTGATAGTTATGGACAGAGCTTTATTTCTGAACAAAAATTGACCAGAACTCTGCCATCCCATTCCATAAAATGATAAAATGATGATATATCTGACCTCTGAAACTCTGGTGTGCTTAAATTTGTCAAGAAAAGAATAAAAAGAACAATTCTTATTTGTTAGTCTACCCAGGGAGCCGCGATAGCTCAGTGGTTAGTGAACTGGACTACCACGGACAAGGGGTAGGGTTCGATCCCAACCGACGGCTTCTGGGTTCACCCAGCCTTAAATGGGTACCTGATTTTTTTCTGGGAAAGTAAAGCAGCATGGGCGTAATACTGACCACATTACCCCAAAAATCATGTGCTGAAGGTCTGTAAAATATAGGGTCACTAACACCATATTTCCTTATACGCCACTTGGCGTGATGGGGGGTACTTTACTTTACTTTTAGTCTACCCACTTCTCTAAGGTTACTCCTTCAAAATAAAAGCGTATAACTACTACTAAAGCTCCACTTTCATAAATAATGAGAAACATAAGCAATCCTTTTTGAGATCAAAAGTAATGCAGCTTTCTCTTTAATATTAGTATGGTGGAAAGAGGTAGACAGTAGGTACTTTGAAAGAAAGCATGGCCAGCATTCAGGTTGATCAATAGACACAGTAACTTATCTTTACTAAAAATTGTGTGTTTATACCAACTGGTAATTATAATTATAGTAGTTGCTGTCTTATAAATATTCATCCATAATTGACACATAAAGTGGTGCCTTGAGCTTCAAAAGACCCTAACTTACAATGTTCCTGAGTGCTAAATTGGAGAAAAATTCAATCAGGAGTATAAATAATACTTCTATGTTTGAAATGTATGTGGGCTGTGGGAAAAAAAAAAACCCATCTGTAAACACCATCTGTTGTGCACCCAAGTCATTTCTTGCATCATACATGTGTGCTTTAAGTGCCTTTTTTGCATTATTTTTAGTGTGTTTGGAGGAAGAAAAGTAAGCCAAGAGGAAAAGTGTTGAAATTAAGGAAGTCTGCTTTGTTTGGATTAGAATGGAAGCCATTTTTGAAAAGTGGTAAATAACAGCATTGACTTGTTCTATGACACTGTCATGGCCTATAGGAACATCCACAAAAAATCACCAAAACCAGACTACATTGACAAGTTTCTTCTCCATAGAAAAGTGGGAAAGTGAACGAAATCCCTTTAGATAGATAGGATAGATAGATTAGATTACATTAGACAGGCAGGCAGATAAATATACACAGAGAGAGAGAGAGAGAGAGAGCACTAGAAATACAGTTAATTGGTGTGTTTATGGAAGGGAACTCTCCTTCCAAAAAAAAGTAACATTTCTCTTCCTCTCCAAAAGCCACATCACACACTTCAGTTAGTTTACAATAAATGCAATTTCTTTTTATGATTTATTATTTACATCTTTTATTTATCATTTTAAGTTTTAATTAATGTATTATGTATGGTACTTAACTGATCTTGGTACTGTTTAGTTTCTGTGAATGGATTAATTCTTTTACTGTGGTGTACACCTCTTGGTATCAACATTAATAAGTTAAAAAAAAAAAACATTTGTCAGTTCAAGGCTGGTGACATTACCATACAGCTTGTCCAGGTATGGTACCAATGATGGTCACACGAGCCTTCACTGTTCATCATATGTTGATTAATTCACTTTCCATTATTTTTAATGGCAAAATTTGATTTTGACTTCAAGCAATTCAGAATTTGAACTGCTTTTAAACAAATTAAGCTCAAAAACTAATTAACTTCAAAATACAAGGTACAACTTTACGTCTGTAATATGTATCTCAGAACTGTTAAAATCCTAAACGCAGACTGTAATATGTTTCGGCTAACACAAAAAAAAGCTGTGGTTAAAAATATGTGTGTAAATGAAAATTCTGAAGAAAGGCATTTATCTGACTCTTAGACTTCATGGCTTTAGAAACAAAGTAAATCAAAATGATTGTATTGCAACTGCAAAATATATATATATATATATATATATATATATATATATATATATATATATATATATATATATATATACACACTGTTTGTTTTTAGTCTCCTTTTTTATTACTTGGAGCTTGCCTTGCAAGTTGTGTCAGACCACAACTGTCATTTTTAAATTGTGATAAAAGTTACATTTTCATTTATAGCTATTTAATTAAAAATTTCTTTCAGTATTCTTCTATGAGCTATAATTTTGAGTTAACTATTATTATATTTGAAAATTAATAAAACTGAGGATCTGTACAAGGATTTTTCTTCTTCTGTTGTTCCCCTTAGACGTTAAAAAAATCAAATAAAAATGTTAGAACAGGGATTCAATAGAGAGTTTCTCTACAAGGACCTTACACAGACTCCATACACGGCCTCAATCTCTTCACATAAAATCTATAAAAAAGCAGGAAATAGCAATTATGATTTTAAAAAAAAACATTCATAATGGCTTCAATTTTCAGGTCATGTTTCAGGCCATGCGGTCTCTACTGATAAGAGTAAAGTAGCTAGTGACATGTACTAGGCTGAAACTAAGAGTGTTATAGTCATATTTAAAGAGATTGATTTAAAAAGAGTAGAGACTGCAAAACGTTCATTAAAATTTGTTGCACTAGCATTTTCAATGCCGGAGTGTCTGTAGATAACTGACGTCTGGAGACAGAAAAAAATTCTGTTAAATCAATTCTAGCATGAAAGTTAATGACTCATCCCCACTGTGCTTATTCTCCACCACTACCAAGTATCTGATGGTTCACGAACTTCTCACAGCTTCAGGCAGCTAAACAAGTATTTTCTGAAATGGGATCATCAAGCCCTGCTGCATCTATCTGATAGTTTCAGTCACAAGAAAACAGTGCAAACTACCTTCCTATCTGCACCTAAGTACAGTAAAGGTCTGATTTTTTTTTCAACCACTTAGAGCACATGCATATTAAGTGAATGCAAAAGGATAGATAGATCAGAACCTCATTTCCCAACTTCATGACTACATCTATAGCTTAGCAGTCAGTTGTGCAGAACACAATTAAGGACACCTCAGTTCCAACTCTGTCCAAACTCCATTTGATGCTGTTAAGAAGGCATTCCTTCCTCAGAGACTTGCCAAAAGTAGCGTGCTATATGAATAAAATAATAACTCAAACATTTTCAGACAATTTATAACACTGCATCATCTGTCTGGAAGCTACTCAAGAGATTAGTGCCAAACTCTTCCACCTAAATGATGAACAGTTTAGTGTCATGTGGCATTAACCTGATGGGTAGGGGAGAACAGGTTGTGGGATCAATAACCAACCAATCAAAATAAGTTTGGCTTGGTCTGGCTTTGCAACTGATAATGAAGAAAATGTGTGTGGAGGTGTGGTATTTTAATTAATGTAAATAAACAATAAATAGAAATAAAACGGAATAAACAAGCTAAGACTATCTCTTTTCATTATAAAGTGTTACTTATTTATAGGCAGGAAAGCATGCACATATACACACACATACACAGATGCACATGCACTCACTCAAGCATATATGCACACATCTATTATTACGGCATCTACCACATTTCTGAGGTCTGGCGGATGTCTCTATATGTCTGGAAAATGGTCCCCCCCCCCCAAATACATCAAATAGAACACACATAAAATAAACCAGTTTCTAGGCACTACTCTGAATCGTGACCACATCAACATGAGAAGAAAACGATAAGTTCAGTGCACTCGGCCACCGGCGGGTATTAAATATGAGGGATTGCGTAAAATTGAAAATCAAAGAATAACAATAACATCTTCACTCTGAACGATTCAACTGTTTAACTTCAGCAAATATCGCTTTTTAAAGATAATTATGATTTGCCCTTATCTTGGGCTAATCTCTCACGCTGTTTTGTTTGCTCTTATGGGAACGTTTTGTGCTTAGTTTTACAGTTTACAGAGCAAGACTATGATATCTGAACCATTTGGTATGGCACAACCGTTTTCAGCGGGTTTTCAATGAGACCAGACGATGACGCAAGCCTGACTATAACTTTCTTTAGTCGCGCCAAAAGGCATAATGTGGGATGAATTGAGTGAGATTTTACTTGACTTCACGCATTGGACTTTCATGTGTTCTCATGTCTTTTCTTATCTCCACACATCTGAGAGAGAGAGAGAGAGAGGGGGGGGGTTAAACTAAAGGATAGTCACACCCAAACATAGTGAGTCCCTCTGACAACTATCGTTAAGAAAAAAGGGGTTTAGAAATTATTGTTACATATATTCCTATTACTAAGGTATGCCGCGCAGCGGGAAAAGGAGGAAAGGAGAAAGAGGGGGGGGGGGGGAAGAGAGAGAGAAGAGACTTATAGGACAGGAGAATGAAGGTCGCTTGTCCAGTTCAGTCCGCACGAGATGTTCGAGTCTCCCTTGATTAAAAAAATAAACGCTTGACCCCACCGTGATTCGAACGCGCGTTCTCCTAGTTTGGAGCACAACTTATTGATTCAGCCACAATCGCCTTTAACAACTTGCATGGAGAATGTGTGTTCCTTGCTCCCGTGTTGAACATAACATCTAGAGAAAAGGACAAATATTCACGCCTTTAATTTATTTTTTTTAAAATATCATTCTACCGATGCAAAATCTATCTTTCGTTTGTTCGTCTGATGTATTGTCTATATCTGCAATGTCGTTTTCTGTATAAATTTTTACTGGCTTTCTTTTATTCTTGCAGTGGCCCTTTCTTACTGTTTCGTCTGTAGTGTTGTATCTGTGGGTCAATGGTTTTCATTCTCAGTCTACTATAGTGAGTACAGTCTTGAAGTATGTGTTCAGCAGTCTGAGACCCCTGTCCATATATGCATGTAGTTGAGGTGTCGATCTTGAATTTTGTATACATGTGACCGTGGTGTCTACTGTGCCTGTTCTGATGCGTATAATTATAACTTGTTCCCGTCTATTTATATTATAAAAGACATCCTGATTTGTGGTCTTCTGATTGACTTGATTATCTGTTTCTTCCGATGGTATGTAACTGGTTCATATGTAAGATCTGAACAGTCCTTGTTAGCAACAACAGACAACTTAAAAGGAAACTTCTAATGAAAGAGTATTAAGAGATTGGAAGAGTGGGACTCGAGTTTTGCGGCCCTGACTACACACAAGGGAAACATCGGCGTTTACAAGACAAGCTGCAATAATAACATCAGCACGCAAATCCACCCTTTCAGGAAAAAAAAAAGAACTAACAAATTCCCCGAGCTAGTACATGAATGTTTTTTCTATTAAGAAATATAAATTACAAGTATATATATATCATCATCATCATCATCATCAAGTACCGAGCCTGCTGGCGTAGGTGATCATGTCTCTCCACAACTTTCGATCTCGACAGTTATTTATCATTTCTGTTGTTGACCTGCAAATCCATTCTCTTCAACTGTCTGTTATTTTTTCTCTTTACTTCCCTCTATCTCTTCGTCCTCAATTTTTCCAGTTGTTACAATATATTTCAGTTGTTCTCTTCTCACTACATGACCAAAAATGATGATTGTTTCTTCCTAATATTGGAAATTAGCTATCTTTTGCTTTGGCCTCTTTCAGAACATTTTCATTACTCTTCTTAGCTGCCCATGGTATTCTCAACATTCTTCTGTAAGACCACATGTGACAGACTCTAGTGATTTTCTTGTCTGTCATCCTATTATCCATGATTCACATCCATATGTTAAGACTGGCTCTACATAACATTTAAGAACTTTTTTTCTTGTTTCTATTGTCAAAAATGGATTGCATAGTATCTTCCTCATTTTTTGGAAAGCTGCTTTTGCCTGAGCTATTCTGCATCTCACCTCTTTCGTACATCTTCCGTTTAACGTTAACAAAGTTCCCAAATATTTAAATTCATTTACCTGTTTTAATATTGTTCCACTTGTCTTTATTTTGCACTGAGGTTATGTCTTTTTCTTTGTTGCTACCATTATTTCTGTCTTTTTTGCTATCAAGGCTGAGTCCTTTATTTTTGCTTTCTTTCACTATAATGTCCAACATTTCTTGTAACTCATTTTCACTCTTAGCGGTTAAGACTGCATCATCAACATACCTTAGATTATTTATATTATTACCTCCAATTGTTATTCCAGGCATGCCCCTTATGGATCTTAAAATAATCTCACTATAAATATTAAACAAATCTGGTGACAGTACACAACCTTGTCTAACACCCTGTTTTATTTGTTGAAACATTCCTAATTGGTTTCCAGTTCTTATAGCCGCTGTTTGTTGCCAGTACATGTTCTTTATTATTCTTAGATCTTTGCTGTCTACGTTTATGCTTTCTAAAATGTTGATTATTTCTTGGTGCTTTACTTTATCAAATACCTTGGTGTAATCTATGAAACATAGGTATAGATCTGTTTTCACCTCTATGGCTCTTTCTACTAAAAATCTTATGATATAAATGGCATTCCTCGTTCCTTTACCTCCAACAAAACCATACTGTTCATCACTAATTTCTGGACTGATTTTGTTTCGCACTCTTTGCGTGATGATTTTTAGTAATATCTTAGTCGTGTGACACATAAGGCTTATTGTGCGATGATCATCGCATTCAATCGCACCCGATTTCTTTGGTAGGGCTATGCATATTGATTTGAGCATGTCGTCTGGTATATATCCGCTGCTGTAGATATCATTCAATATTTTTGTTATTATTTATATTCCAAAATCACCCATGGCTTCAATCTCTTCTTTAGTTATATTATCTGGTCCATGAGCTTTGCCTGCTTTCATATTGTGCAAGGCATCTTCCACTTCTTCTCTGAGTATTTCTGGTCCGTCTCCATTATCCTTAATATTTACTTTTATTCGTTCATCATTATAAAGATCTTTAATGTATTCTGTCCATCGTTCCTTTATGCTTTCTTGTTCAATCAACAGTTCTCCTTTCTTTGATTTTAAACATCCATTTTTTTATTGCGTTTTTCTTCCTGTTAATTTTTCAATTTGTTTGTATATAGCTTTAGCATCTCCTTTTTGTTGTATTTCAATCTCTTGCATCTCTCTTTTAGCCATGCTTCTTTTGCTTCATTGCATTTTATTATAATTTCTTTATTTAATCTCTTATACTCATCTTTATTTTCTTTATTTCTTCTTCTTGTATCCATTAGCTGCAAAATGTCATCTGTCATCCATTTCTTTCTTGAATTTGTCTCACTGGTGGTATGAACTCTTTTGATGTTTGTTGCATTGATTCTTTTAGCATTTCCTACTGTTCATTAATGCTTTATATCTTCTCTATTGCATTGTATCGGTTCTGAATTGTGATTTTATATTTGTCTTGAATCTTCTCGTCTGATTTTAGTAAATCCAAATTTAACTTGATGCTAACTGAGGCTCGTTTTGTTGTTTTTAATTTTACTCTAAGCTTTCCCACAACTGGAACATGATCACTATTGCAATCACTATTGAAACCTGGTCTAGTTTTCACATACACCAGACTGCGCGCACGCATACACACACATAGAGGATCTCTAAGAAAATGCGGATATTTATTATTAAATTATATTCATAAACCAACAAACAACCTTGATATAAAAACTTAGAACCGAGCTCTTTTGTGGCAACAGCGCTGGACATACTGCCTTTATTCTCCAGCCATAATGAATACCCCTAGAGCACATCAGAAATGGAAAGAGGGGGGGGGGAGAAAGGAGCAGTAACGATGGTATTTTTTTTTAAAAGATAATAAATCATTTCCGATGCTTGCACACTCTCGTACTGTGTGCATATCCCCCAAAATGGTAGGCTAGAAATACTATTTATGAGAACAAAACAGTGGTGTATCATGGTCGTATTAAATGTATTTTGTACTGGATGGTGGATCGTTCGTGTAACATCTCACAGAACAATGATATAAACACATGATACAAATATGTTTATAGCAAAACACTTGTCAATATTCAATCTATCACAGCGTTCCTGTGCAGCATTAAAACGTCAATACTCGACAAATCAAGTCGCTCTCCATTATTTATGTTTCCTAAAGAAAACTCTTGGAAACTAATTCAAACGACGCTGACACTTTCTAGCGCGGTTCTCGTGTTGCTCAATGAGTTTGCACTCTTTTGTTCAGTTACCTTCTTATTCAGAAGGGGGAGGGGAAGTGTGTGTGTGTCCCGTGAGTTTAAGAAAAAAAATTGTCACGTCATTCATCACTTTCAAGTCTTCTATTCTGCGTGTTGCACGAGAGAAAGCTATCTTAACCAATGGGTGAACAATTCACAGCATCAGCAGTTATCGCGACCGACTCTCGCAGTTAAAGTGACTGATTTAAGCAAATTATCGTGACCAACTTTCACAATTATCGTGACCGATTCAAGCAAATTATCGTGATCAACTCTCACAGTTATCGTGACCGACTCTCATAGTTAACGTGACCGATTCAAGCAAATTATCTTAACCAACTCTAACAGTTATCGTGACCGACTCCCGCAGTTAAAGTAACTTGACTGATTTAAGCAAATTATCGTGATCAACTTTCACAGTTATCGTGACCGTTTCAAGCACATTATCGTGACCAACGTTCACAATTATCGTGACCGTTTCAAGCAAATTATCATGATCGACTCTCACAGTTATCGTGACCGATTCAAGCAAATTATCATGATCGACTCACCCAGTTATCGTGACCTAAACTCACATGGATCACGATTAGCGCACTTATCATGACAGACTCTCACAATCAATGCTGCGAAAAGTTCATTAAGGTAAGGGTAAAGTACGAGACTTGAGTCGGCGTCCTTAGCTAGTTTTCACCCATATGTGCTCGGCCGCTTATCCAGAAGTGTTCGGAGACTTCTGGATAGTGTCGCTTCAAGCATTGAAACTCACGATGCACAGACCAAGACTAACAATGACGAGTAACATCAAAAGATGGATAAATTAACCTATGACAACCTGTACCAACAAAGCAAGAGACGGAGCGGAATGGCGATCCATGGTAGCCAACCTTCGATGTTGAGACGGCACTCAGTGATGATGATGAACTCTTAGAACTTGAGGACTTTATTCACCATAATCGAAATCAAATGACCGACTAAAAATCACGGATCAGTTCGTGAATTCGAATATTTAATTTAATTGTAACCCGATATTTCCAGTTGCTTCTTTCAAACGTTACTTTAACAGGCATTTTATCGAACTCCTGAACTTCTTCAGAAAAGACATCTTGTATATTAAGGTGATCACATGTGATCTTGTAGATCGAATGGCCAAATCAATAACTTGTCGGGATCCAAACTAGAAAAACGCTGATTCGGATCACGGTAGAGTGACAAGTTTTCTTCTATTGGGGTGGAATAAAAACTTAGACTTGACCTACCTCGCGGTGACTGCATTTAACAAGCGCCCTTTATACTCTGAACTTATACGTTTACCCAGCAAATCTCAACAATGGGAAAATGTCGTCAAGATAGTTTTTGAATTTCTTTTTAACTGTGATTTGATATAGTGATCAGCATACAAAAGTTCTAAAATTATGTTACAAATGTTACACTCGTTCATTATATTTTTAAAAAGCCAGCAAAACAAAACACGTGAGACTAATGATGAGGGTCTACTTGAGATACAAACTGAAGTAAGAACTAAGGAGACAATTAGGGATAACTACCCAACTCAAGAAATTAAATAGTCTGGTCATGTGACAAGAAAGAATCAACTATACGTCCTATACAGCTTTAATGAAACGCCACAAAAACAGACCGTAAGTATATATCCCGTAAAGATGGATCGGTGAAACACTAGAAACATTGGGAAACTTGATAGGAGAACGAAGCTAAGCATAGCGTAAAGGCCGCAGCCAATTTCAAGACACACAAGAGACAGCGATTCAGCTCTAAGTAGATGGGACATTAACTCTGGACAAACACGGTATCTATATATATATATATATATATATATTACAAACATTAATGAACATCTGTTTGTAATTAATTAAAATACAATGGAATACAGTTTTATATAGACATTTGATAGATGAAATAGAATATAATCTAATATATATCACACTTAAAGAGGCCAACACAAAAAGGGAGCTCTTAAAAAACATCAGAAAGAAGCAATCAACATTTTTCGGGCACATCATGAGAAGAGGACAGTTGGAATACTTGGTTACAACTGGCAAAATAAAAGGAAAGAGAGATCGCGGATGACAAAGAGAGAAAATACTGGATAGCTTGGTTTCATGGCATGGAAAACAGTCAACAACAGAACTGATACGATGCAATGTAGATAAAAGATTATGGAGGGACATGATCGCCTACGCCAACCGGTATGGCACATGGTGATGATGATATATCACACACACACACGCACGCACGCACACACAATATCGAGCATGTGTTTCAGCCCAACAATATCTTAAGGACAATGAAGTGTAACTTCAAGCTTCGAGGTTTGAGAAACAGAAGCAGTGCAGTTAAAAAGGTTCTCTAGCAGACGACAACTAGTCTTCGTCACAATCAGCGTTGTCATCATCATCATCCACTTTGTTCTTTTGATACTTGGCTTCCATGATACGTTTTCTCTGTCGCGAGCGTGATGCCAGAGTCTGCAGCAGTCAAGCACAATTCGTCTGTGACACATTACTCCCACCTTCTGTTTTGTCTTCCTCTCTCTCATCTACGCGATGCCTTGCCCTTACACACTGATCTTCTTCGGACCATCATGTCGTTGTATGTGCCCACAATAGTTTCTTCTCTTTGTACTTACCTTCCTTGTTGTTTTTTCTCTGCACATGGTACTGCAGGTAATTTTAACATCTATAGAAGAAGATAATGAACTTTTCCAAACAGATCTGTCTCTATAGTCCACATTTCACGGCTACTTGTTGCTGTGGGAAAAATACAGGCTCTTAAAAACCTAACATTTGTTGTGACATCAGTCCCTTAAAACATGTTAATAACTATGATATCATCTACGAGCTCTCAAGTGGTAAAGCTCCTGGAAACGACAAACATCTCTGTCGAAGTTCTCAAAGAAAGTCTTGAAGCACTCCTGTCCCCCTCTACAAACTTGTCCTTGTCCAATGTTGGAAAGTGGAGACAGCATAACGTAACCTTCCAGTGTGGTTTTAGAGCCGAACGGACAATCGTTAATATGATTTTAACTCTACGCCAACTGCAGGAGATGTGTAACAGGAGATGTGCAAAGAACAGAGTAGACCTCTATGTATTGTCTTCGCTGATCTCAAAAAGTCTTTTGATATTTTGAGCAAAAGCGGATCTATGAAGGAAGCTGGAATACATTGGCTGTTCACCTACTTTACTCAAAATGAGTAAGTCATTTCATAACATTATGTCTGCCACCAGCCAGTTCGACGGTAGATCATCCCAGCCCTTTGAGTTTAATTGTGGAGTCAAACAAGGATGTGTCCTTGCCCATATTTATTCAGATATTGATTCCGCTGCCCTTCGACACAATGCTTTTGAAGCCGTCGCTGGAGACATCTACACCCTATCAAGATCTGACGGCTTCATATTTAATCTAGCACGCCTGAGGTCAAAATTTGAAACAAATGAGACTGTCATCAAGGAGCTTCTATTCGCTGAAGATGCAGCACTGGTTGCTCCTAATGAAGCTGTCCTGCAATCAATGATCGACAATCTAACTAGATCATGTGCTTTATTCTCCCTGTCAATAAGTATCCAGAAGACTGTGGTGCTTCAACAAGGGTTATCCGTATCCGCAACTATAACATTCAATAACACATCCCTTAGCTCTGTGCGGAAGTTCAACTACCTTGGTTCTATGGTCATAACTACCATATCACTTGATGACGAGGTAAATACCCAAATAGGAAAGACAACTTCAACATTTGAACATAGAGCATGAGCAAACGCCAAACTAACACTCAGGACTAGGATTATAATTTACCAGAGTTGTGTACTTAGTACACTATATGGATCCGAAACTGGGACTACCTATGCGGCGCAGGAGAAAAGGTAAATAGTTTTCATGTGCGTTGCCTTCGCATGATAATGAACGTTAAATGGCAAGACAAAGTAACCATCTCCAACGTCATGCAACGAGCCAAACTCCCATCCATCATGGCAACACTTAGGAGTCGAAGACTAAGGTGATGTGAGAAGAATGGTAAACAATCATATTCTGAAGCAATTATTGTATGGCGAACTTAGGGACGAAAAGAGATCAAAGGGCAGACCAATGCTGAGATATAACGATGTTTGCAGGGCTTCCTCGAGTGAATTTCGCTTTCAGCGAAAGAAACAGGGAAAGTCTGGCATCAGCTCTCCACATGGAGAACAAAAATAAAAGAAACAGCACAGCAATATTCGAGGAATCGTTGATGTCAAACCCAGAAGACAAAAGACGCAGGAGAAGGGAGATGAGGCCAGGTGCCACAAATACAGTTTGTTTAATCCTCAGTCGAATTTGGTTATTATATATTGGCAGATTCAACCACTAGGGAAGCTGCTCAGTAAAACAGCATCTAGCATAAGGCAGTAATATATTACCAAACTACTGACAAATCATAGCTGCTTGCTACCAACCGTCAAAGGACGGACGGACGCACGTGCGCACACACACACACTTATCTATACGCCAGCTCACTAATACGCTCTTATGTTGATTTATATTTAATGTCTACACTATTTGAAATAGAAGCCAATGGTTTTTGGTCAGAAACACTCGGTGTGATAATTTGAACCCCTGCTGTAACACATCGCTAAAGTTATGATTTTCTTTTCCCTCTTTCTATTATGTCTGCAACAACAAACTTGCAACAATAGTGCCGCTCCCAGACTAAAACGTAGCACTAACGTGTCTATGCGTGCGTGTAACCTGCCTTCAATCATCAAGACAAAGACCCATTGTGACAAAATCAATGGATTTCTGCTGAGAAACGTTGGATACAATTAATTGTTGCGTGCTTGATTTACTATTAGCATAAAGCATAGGGAGGTGCATTAGGTCTGGTTTATTCTTCGTACTCTGGCTCAAATACATTGCAATGATGAAGAAATAATGGTTAAGAATGAGGGCATGTACCATGTCTGAATGTACAAATAGGTGTTCTCTAAGTAGGCACTTTGATGGGATAGCAATTCTTTTATCAACAGTAGAGGAGGTGGTGTCATTATATACGCACGCATTTTACGCATACACATTCAGAGGGTGATAAACAGAGAGGGAGAGAGAGAGAATTAATTTTATAAATGTTAGAAAACTACGGGACTGTCAATTGTAATAGATAGAAATACCTTATGTTGTGTGATGAAAGGTATAATCATGTGTTCTATGTGTGTCTGTTTGCTACGACACTCCACTGTTTGGACCCTGTGATGAAAATCTCGCCTAAACGGCAAACACCGAGATCGATTCTAGAATCTGACAGCGCGCAAACAATGCGCCAATTGTGCGTTAACGATCCCAACAAGCAGGAATATGGAAACTGTTTTTAACCGACACTTATTTTTTTTTTTTAAAATATATTTTACTAAAAGCAATGAAGAGCTAGAACGAAGAATGAATGTGACACTGGAAATAAAATACAAGAGAGAGCTGGAGTTATCATTGCTTGTCCTTTCTTTGACCCCCCCCCCCCTTTGTTCGTAGTGGAATCTTACCGGTACTATTGTTATACTGTCACCACGAGGATCCCCCCCCCCCCCTTTTTCCTCTACGACAGCGCAGTGACACAATAGTTTAAACCAATATAGTTATTAGATAGAGTAGACATTCGATAGTTTTCTCTGTTAATATTTTATATTAACTAGCAGCTCGGCTTTGTCTAAAAATAAGCACGAATAAAACAAACACGTAGTAGAAAGCAAACACATCTATTTCAATAAAGAACTTATGGCATAATATTGGCCCTTCGATTTTGGCTTCCTATTCAACGACTTTTAACGTCACAACCGCGACTGTATGTCTTGTGGAGAATACGATGTGCATGTCTATTTTTTTCCACGACGTCGACACATTTATGGGAACAAGAGAGGGGAACGGGTATGTTCACTATCACACCTGACCGTCGTTCCCCCCCCCCCATACAAAATAAGCTATACCCATGTTGAGAACCTGCAAGGAATCTTAAAGTCGTGTCATTGAGTAAGAAATACAGCCACACTGATGGATTGATCTCGGTCACGTGGTCACAGTTTACTAACGCTTCTCCATCACAGCTTCAAGAAATGGTGGCTAAAAAGCTTCAATCTAATCAGGTTTGTATGAAGTTTGTGGGCGTGTGTTTCTCATTACACTCATTTGTAATAAGTTTTGTCACTGGGCCACTGGCGCAGAACACAGTGCAACGTTTTAACAAGTAATCAATCAGACTGGATCTAACAGACTCTAATTATGATAGAAACTATCGCTGACCGGAAGGCTTCAAGAAACAGCTGAATATAATACACTGGAATGTGGAGGGCATATACCATAAAAAACAAGCTCTAACAATCAGACTAGCAGAGGAGGAGATAGACGTTGCCTGCATCCATGAAACTCATCTTAATCCTCAGCACAGATTTATGATCAGGGGCTACCAAACATTTAGACAAGACAGGGTAGGTCACAAGGGTGGAATTCTATACTTATTAAAAATTCCATCCCAGCAAAACTGACAGATGTAGTCACAAACAGAGAGGCAGAGATCATTGATACAGACCTATACATTAACTCCGCTAGTATATAAGGATATTTAATATATACTGTCCAAATGACAAATTACTGAAGCTGGAGTCAATGGAAATAACACCATCAAAGTGTCTGGTAGTAGGAGACTTTAACAGCCACTCTGAAAGATGGGGATATAAGGAGTCCAATGTTCGAGGTGAAGAAGTGGAAGAATGGGAAATAGACAACAACCTATTCCTCATAAACTCTAGGGAGGACCCCCTCCCCCCAACCTTCTACTCAAGAAGATGGAAAACAACTTCCACTCCCGACCTAGCATTTGCAACTGGAGACATATCTATCAAAATAACCAGAAAAGTGCTGAACCAACTTGGAGATAGTGACCATAGACCAGTCAAACTTTCAGTGACTCTTGCTCACAAACAGGAGTTGCAAATGCCTCTTCCCGCTGGAACTATAAGAGAGCAGATTGGGCAAAGTTTGCAAGGCTCACTGGTGCATATACTGCGCTATCAACACCCTCGAAAAGAAGGTCAATAATATTATAGAGCGGTTAACAAATGAAATCTTGAGAGCTGCTAAAGAATACATTCCTAGAGGAGCAAGAAGAAACTACAAGTCATACTAGAGCGAGGAAATACAAAGACTAGAAGAGGAACTGGACTCTGCCAGAGAACTAGCTGAAACACCACACAGCACAGAGAGCAACATTGCCTACAAAGCAGCCTCGACCAAATACAGACGTGAGGTCATGATATCAACAAGACAGAACTGGATAGAGAAAACAAAGAGCCTTAATCTAGACAAAAATGGTCATAAACTATGGAAACTTGCTCTGAGCGACGAAAACAACTGCCGACCTACAATATCATTAGCACACAATCAGAACATCCCTTACAGGCAAAAGGGCAGAAAATCTACTGAAGAGACTTACAAAAACATCATTAGAATAAACATTCCAATAGACAAACAGAAAGCTGCAAGACGGGAAAACCAAGATGTAAAACCCATGCCTTTAGCACCAGAAGAGCATCAGACGACCATCTTTACCCCAACTGAATTAGATGTTGCCCTCAAAGGATTGAAGCTCAAAAGTTCCCCTGGTAAAGATGGAATCTCCAACGAAATGCTCCTAAATCTGGGACAGAAAGCCAAGAGCCAGCTTGTAAGGATAATAAATGTTGGCTGGAAGAGAGGTTATGTGCCGGCAATCTGGAAAGAAGCTATTATGGTGCCCATCCTCAAGCGTGGAAAATACCCACTAGACCAAGTAGCTACAGACCAATTAGCCTACTGAGCTGCCTGAGTAAACTCATGGAAAGGCTGGTTAACAGAAGGCTTATGTGGCATTTGGAGACAAAACAACAAATCGTACCACAACAAAGTGGCTTCCGTCAGCACAGATCAACTGAAGACCTGGTCACCTACATTGCACAGGAAATAGAGGATGCTCTACAAGAAAAGAAACATACACGGCAGTATGGGTCGACATGGAGAAGGCTTTTGATAGGGTATGGCGAGAGGGATTAAAGAACAAGCTTTTAGACTTGGCATCCAGGGTCGTTTATTCAATTGGGTCTCTCAATACCTTCAGGATAGAACGGCCAGAGTACAAGTTCAAAGTCAACTAAGTAAGAAGGTCTCTATCGAACAAGGTGTCACACAAGGCGGAGTCTTGTCCCCAACACTCTTTTCAATCTTCATAAATGACATCATAATGGACATTCCACCCAGAATACACTCAGCAATGTACGCAGATGATCTGACGTTATGGGCTCGCGAGGAAAGTATGTCGGTGGCTGGACCCAGGATGCAAGATGCCTTAGGTGAACTTGAAAAATGGACGAACACCTGGTTCTTACCAATCAACGAAAAAAAAAAACTACATATACAATTTTCAGCCTATCAAGAAACACACTCTCTGCAAGCTTGAAGATAAATGACCATACACTCCCTACTGACCAAAACCCAACATATCTTGACGTCACCATGAATCGCAGAATGACTTGGAAAAATCAGATAGACAGAGCAAGGAAAAAAGCCAGAAAACGAACAAATATTATGAAGAAATTGGCAGGAACGGACTGGGGGACAGACAGCAATATTTTGAAAAGACTATACGTAGGAAGAGTCAGACCAGTCCTAGAGTATGGAGTCACAGCCTGGGCTATGGCTTCCAAATCACACCTTAACAAAATTAACAGAACACAGAACCAAGCTGCCCGTATCATCACTGGTGCTATGAAATCTACACCTATCAAGACTCTAGAAACAGTAACAGGTTTACAACCCTTAGATGACAGACAGGTCACTAAAGTATTGCAACAAGCGGAGATATATAGAAGGCTCCTTAGCCACCCATCCACCAAAGAATAACTGGTCCGGAATTGTACGACTAAAGAGAAGCAACTTCGCTGCAATTGTCAATGATCTAACTACTGGAGACCCAGTACTTTCCCAAACAATATCGAAAGTCTTGGCCCATCTGATATGTCTCCTCATGAAAAACATAAAATACCAGAACTTAAGGAAAATATAACAGGAATCATGAAAAAAGGCACCCAATCAGACACGAAAAGAAAACACGTAGCAGAAAAGCACATACACGATACCTACCCACAGGACTCTTGGTCCCACATATACACAGATGGCTCTGCTACAAATGCCGCCAGAAATGGAAAAGGGGGGGGGGTGTTCTTGGCGCTGAATAATCAGGACGAGATCACCAAGTCAATAACTACTGGAAAATTCTCAAACAACTTTAAAGCAGAAACTGAGGCCATCAGAGATGCTGCAACACTGGCTACTCAACATAAAAATAACATGCACAATAAATTGGTGATTCTGACTGATGCACTGTCAGTACTATCAGCTCTAAAAAGCCCAAGAACAATGAACTAGATGACTTGAGAACAACCTGGACCAACTACGCAATAACTTCTAGAGAGTAGTCATTCAATGGATACCATCACACTGTAATATACACGGGAACGAACGCGCAGACAAATTAGCTAAAGAGGTAGGGAGATTACCACAAGAGAACCATCCGCTCAGTTATGATGAAGCCAAATCCATCCTCAAGGGTCAGCTCCATGAAAAATGGAAACGAAACACCAAAAGCATAGCGAGAGTGACGGATACCACCAACTATCAAGGAGGGATCAAGTCATCATACTTCGCCTACAATAGAATGAGAAATCACATGTTCCCCAAATTCAAAATAGGTACAACCAAACTATGCCATTGTACACTGGACAATATGACTACAAAACATGTTCTACAGGATTGCCCCCAGTACACAGATCTGAGAAGAGCAATGTGGTCCACGCTCATCTCCCTGGAAGAAAAACTATATGGGGCAATCGATTCACTTAAACAGACAGCTGACTTCATGAGAGAGTCTGGAATCCTACTCTGATTGAGTCTTGATCGCAGAGAGAGAGATAGATTTTGTCAAGTCTCAGATAAACTGTGCGCTCCTTGTAAAAGAAAATTTAGACCACCAAACCTAGGCACAGAAACCATGCTGCTCTTAAATATCTTCATGTAATGTAAAATGTTGCGCAACAGAAGTAGAATATACAAGCAGAATTAAATTAGTATAGGCTCTATAAAGGACATATTACATAAGTCCGTAAATAGAGGATGCTGATATACATGCGTTATCAATATGAGAGAGAATTGATTTAAAGAAAATAATTGACACTATAACAATTTAAAGGAAAAACGAAAGCAATAAAGACAAAAATACATTTTATAACTACACAATTAGAGTAGAGTAATAATTAAAAACAGGTCAAAGAATTATAATACCGGCAACTATGTTAATTTCGTATGACAGATGTACAAACAGAGATGAGGTGTCGAATATTTATATAAAGTTGCATTCCAAACAAAACAAAAAAAAAAACAACAACAATGACGCAAATAATTTTCTACAACAGAAGAAAAATAGTTATGCAAAGTACTTTCTTACATATGGAAGTGAATCTTGGGCAACCAACAGCAGACATGAAATTCACTGAAGCAAAAGAAATGTTTTGTAGAAGAATGTTTAAAAAAAAAACCACGGACAATTAAAAAGGACGACGATGCTTAATTTGAATACATGCAGATGGAATACATAGTGACAAGTGGAGAAATTGAGGGAAGAACACCATGTACTTTGTTCATTTTTAAAGAGAAAACGATTACAGTAATGTTATTATCCCACACCATAAACCAGGACGTAGGGGTTTGAGAAGATCCGGTGTGCTTACGTTTGTTTTATCGCTGTGGTCGATCACCACTTGACAACTGAAACTGGCTACAATTCTAGTTTTCAATTGCTTACAAAATATATCTTTCACGACCACTTTTGTGTTAAAAGTCCCCGCTTAAAAAAAAAAAAAAAAAACATGGGAGAAAGGATAGAAGGAAACAAAGAGATAGGTTGCCAGCCTGTTTATGAGAATGGCTTAATAGAAAGACAACAAATGATACACACCGTTGAGACAGAGCCTTGTTGAGAGACATACTCGCACTAGCAGACACGACATTGATGATACTATATAAACCTTGTTTAGATGTAGAAGTACCTACATTACCTAGCACTACCTAGAAGAATAGGCAGAATTGGATGGAAAGAAAATAAAACAAACGATGAAGTTTTAAAACAACTAAAAATAAAAAGAGAACTACTAAATACAATTAAGACAAGACAAATGAAATTGTTGGGGCACGTTAAAAGGACACAACAGCCTACTAAAAGTAATATTGGAAGGGAAAATAGAAGGTAAAAGAGGCAGACCAAGACTAACATCAACGAGTAACATCAAAAGATGGACAAGTCAATCTATGACAACCTGCACCATCAAAGCAAGAAACAGAGTGGAATGGCGCTCCATGGTAGCCAACCTTCGTTGCGGAGACGGCACACGATGATGATGAGTTGTGGAAGTTATTCTGGGTTTGTTAATTCTTTCGCTGAAACATTCATCGGCCCGACCGCCACGTTACTATATTTCCACAAAGTATATGTTTGCTTGTGTTAGCTCCTGGCTTTCTATCGTAATTTGAATAGTTTCTTAATTAAGTTTAGGGCACATTTCTATTTGTTATTTACGTTGAATCTGTTGTATTGTTTAATCTGTCCGGAACTAAAATTTCACTCTCAAATTAAAACAAGCAAATGAGCACAAAACGTGTAGGTCACTTAGCCATGATACATTTTTTTTTAGATTTCTGTTAAATCAAACAAGTTTTGATAAAAACACTTGATGGACACAACATGATGATAGATGAATTGACATATGCTGACAGTACTGCCATTATAGCAAAAAACTAAATCATTATTTGGCGTCCACGTGGATAAGTTAGCTGGATTCACGTATCAAACTAATGAAGGGTATATTCCCCGCTTCTGAATTGGAAGGCCGTCTACTTTGTTGAGAGAAAACTCAGATTCGCTGTGTTTGCTTTGCTAACAGTAGGGCAGTCACAAATTACTTGCCTCACAAATACTATGTGTCCCTACTACGCTCCAAGTGTCGAGACTCGAATTAAAAAACAAAAATAGAAACTGAGGAGAAAACGATATCATCACCATTAAGTACCGTGCCTGCTGGTGTAGGTGGCCGTGTCACCCCACAGCTTTCTTTCCTTACAGTAACTTGTTTATCCGTTCTATTGTTGTTCATTAGTCCCGTAACCTTGGTGGTCGCTTCAGCACAATTTGTTTTCCAACCTTCACGACCAAGAGTTGAGCCTGAGATATGGCTAAGTCAGTGCTGTCCGTTCTCTGATGCTGTTCTCCCACATCATCCTCTGCCTTGCCTTCTCTGTAGAATGGTTTCGGAAGGCTCGTTGTAACATGTCCGTACCATTCTAATTAAGTTCTTTCGACAGCCACAAACTATTCTCTTAAAATGTCTACTATCTTTATCCTCTAATACCTTCTATCCTTCTCCTCTAATTTTTGTTCCTAAGTTATCACAATATACCCCAGCTTATCTCATCTCATAACAATATACTCGACGTATCTCATCTCATAACAATATACCCCGACTTATCTCATCTCATAACAATATACCTCGACTTATCTCATCTCATTACACGTCGGCATAAAAAATTATGGCCGTGTCCTCATAATGTTGCAACAAATTTCCTATAGCTTTGGCCTTACTTTCAAACTCTTCTTAAAAACAATATCTCCGACGACTTTTTTGGTCTGATATCCAACTGTCCAGGATTCATTTCCACATATCACTGGCTGGGGATAACACTGCAGATTTATTTTTCTTATCTTCATGGTCAAAGATCGGTTGCATATCTTTTTTAATATTTGGAATGCAGCTTTGACTGAGCTATTCTACACCTCACCCCTGTTGTACGTTTACCACCTGAATTTTACATCGGTCCCATGTATTTTAAATCATTTACTTGTTTTAATACGGCTCTATTTACTTTAATTATGCCTCTAGGAGATATCTTTATTTGTTTTAACTATTACTTCTGCCATTTTGATGTCGATTTTTAAATAAGAAAACCTTTCAGTTTGAGAGAAGTCAGACAGCCTATTATGCAGCAACAGTGTGATGTCGCTTACAATATTCAACTGCAGAAGCTTGATATGAATGGGCCTTTTTTATTTCATTCTCCGTTATCACTGCTAAATCTGCGATCGGCTTTACAATTCTGTCGAGTCGACTAGAGCGTGACCGACATGGAACCGGCTAACGATCAGTGTGACGTCATGTAACCCTTGCAACCACAGCATTACGCCCCCATTTTTAGGTGACAACAAATACAATCTGCATAAACTGCAAACAAACGGAGTGAAGAGGTGAAACAGAGAAAGAAAAAACAGAAAGAGCCATGCCAGTCCAGAGATCGTATAGCTAGGAATATGCTGAGATGTTCAATACTAAAACATGGAAGTACCCAGAATGCATCGGCAGGAGGAACGGGACATCCAACACTAGTAACTAATTGCATGTTTATTATTTTAATACAATCAAACGAGAGGAGCTCGAGCTTGGCGACCACTGTATTGCTTCACCACTAAGAACGAGAAGCTCTAACTGCTCCAGCAGCAGAACCCGGAAAATCATCAGAAAAGCCACTGTTACAGCAACAACAAATTCCAGCTGGCCTCAACCCTCTAGCATTCGATCATCACCAGTACAATCATGCGAGAGAGACGTATCTCGGCAGGAAAGTCAGTGTCGCTTTAGATTTTTCTCTTTTTTTTTTTCTGTATCCAGATGTTTCACATAGAAGAGCCTGTTTTTGAATTCTCTTGTTGTCTCTCCTCGGCACATGTCCAACATTTGTCTATCTTCTTTCCTCAATTCTATATGTGATCTTGGTTGCATGGCCATTTCTCTTATTTCAATGTTAGTTTTGAATTAATTTCACAGTACACAGATTATTTTTCTTACGGGAACCATTTCCACTCCGTTCTTTCACCTACCTATTCTATCTCTCGTCAGTCTCTCCTCGCCTTCATTTCTGTGTACTTTAGTTAGAACCATTTCCACTCCGTTCTTTCACCTACCTATTCTATCTCTCGTCAGTCTCTCCTCGCCTTCACTTCTGGGTGCTTCCTTACCCTCCCCTCTTGCACTTTGCTCCTCATACTTTCTATTCACTACCTTCCCTCTTTCTATATTGGCTTCTCTATACCTTCACGTATCTACCTATCATCTAGTTGGTTTATCTCTCATTTCTCTTCTCGATCTTCTCTCATCTCCTCACTATGCCCTCCCTCAAACATCTAATCTCATTCTATCCGTCACTCCATCATCGCCTCCTTCTCCACTCTACCCCCCGAACTCTCTAACATCTCTAAGGACTTTGCCTTCACTACTTTCAAGAAAACTAGATTTACCTGTCACCTGAATTTCTTGAACAACTGCCTCCATCGTAATTTCTCCCGTGTGGGTTCCGATCTCACTTCTCACCTCAAGTCGGTCAACCCTACCTCTCTAACTATCTTCGCCGCCAACTGCAGAACCTTGAACTCAGCATGGCCTGAAACGTGTTCGTCTTGTCGCTTCTAGCCACTCTCGTCTTATATCCCACCTCAACAACCGCCTACAAAACACCTCCTATCCCAACTCCATCTACTCACCTCTAACTTTCCTGGGACTCTTCGCTTCATCCGCCATACCATCCACCACCACAACCGATCTGTGTATGACTTTTTATCCTCTCAGCACAAACGTAAACTCTTGAACCTCCGTCTCCTCCTCCTCCTCCCTCACCTCCTCCTCTCCCCAATGCCTCTGACTCTAGCTCCCTTGTCACTTGTATTCCCCCTGATTGCCCCTTTCGACCATGAGCGCTCTCTTCTCAGCAAGGGTCTTAAGTTTGTCCCCCTTCGCCCTTTGAGTGACTCATTCTCTCTCTTACGGGACATTCAGGAGTATCACAGACGACTACGACTCAAACTCTATTACTTTAATCATCCGAACTCTTCCTCAACCTCCTCCTACAGACGAATTTGCCGCTTTTCCTCCCGTAAATCTGACTGACTCCCCGCTCGGGCGAATCACAGGCTTTGGACCAGTTCATTAACAGTACCTACCGGGATATTAAGGCACTTCGTCCCCATAGACTTCGAACGCTCTAATCTTAGTAGTGAAGAGTACCAAGCCCTCCAGGATCTTCGCCGACGTGATGATATTGTCATCAAGCGGCTGACAAGGGCGGCTCTGTGTGGTATGGAGGAAAGACCTTTATATCCGGGAAGGGGATAAACAATTATCCGACTCGACTTTCTACCTTCCCCACCCCCGACGACACTACTGTCTCTAATAACGCCGTGGTGCGTCGTACGATCCTCCGTTTCATTCAGGATGGATTACTTCCCTCTAGCTCCTCCCGCATGATCTTCCTGACCACTGCTTGGGCAGACCCTCTTTCTATATGCTGCCTAAAAATACATAAACCTGACTCTCCTGGGCGTCCTATTGTCTCTTCCATCTCATGTCCTACTGTTCTCATTTCTGACTTCCTCGACAGTGTCTTTCAACCCATAGTTATGAGCCTCCCTTCGTATGTCAAAGACACTAACGACGCCCTTAACATCTTTTCCTCTATCACCCTCCTTCCTGATCGTCACTACGCCTTTCGTTATGGATGTCTGCTCCCTGTATACTTCTATTCCCCACTCCGACGGCCTTCAAGCTCTTCAGTTTTTCCTGGACCGTAGGATCCAACCCTCCATCGCCACTGGCGTCCTCCTCCGTCTAGCAGAATTAGTCTTGAACCTCAACTCTTTCGAGTTCAATGGCAATTTCTTCACCCAGATCACGGTGTGGCGATGGGCACTAAAATGGGCCCTAGCTATGCTTGTCTCTTCATGGGTACCTTGAGCACCAAATCATCCATACCTACCAGGGCCCTCTTCCCCTCATGTATCGTAGGTACATTGATGACTGCATTGGTCTGTCTGACCTTCCAGAAGATGAGATCTCCCGTTTCATCGAATATGTCGGACATTTCCACCCCTCTATCCACATCACCTTCCACATCTCCACCTCCTCCGTATCTTTCCTGGACATCCTAGTCTCCTTGGGCACCTCTCATCTTCTCACCTCGGTCTTCTACAAGGCCACTGACTCCCATAGTTTCCTCGCTACGACTCCTCTCATCCTACATCCTGCAAGAACTCTCTTCCCTATTCCCAGCTTCTCAGACTTCGTCGCCTTTGCCAAGACGACGAAGATTTCCTTCACAATGCCCACCTTATGCTTGATTTCTTCCGCGACGTCTCTATCCTGAATCAGCTCTCCTCCCTGCCCTGCGTCGAGTTCTCCACACTTCACGTCAGTCTGCTCTTACCCCTCTACTCATCCCCCCTCTGATAGAGTAGTGCTCGCTCTCACCCATCACCCTCACCACTACGCCGCTATTAGGACCATCCACCGCTACCTCCCTATTCTTCGATCTGACCCTACTACTCGTCTGCTCTTCCCTGACCCACCACTAGTGGCCTTTAGACGTGACCGGAACCTCCGAGACTTTCTTATCAGGGGCCGTCTTCCTGCTGACCACTTCAGCCATCGAGGCACTATCCGCTGCAACCGGAGAGTATGTAAAACTTGTGACCACGTTCTCCAGACCGACACTGTCCTCTTCCCTAATGGTCCTTTCGAGATCAGAGAGGGATTCACTTGCACATCGCGGAACATCATTTATGCCATCATCTGTAAGCGATGCAAGTTGACCTACATCGGTCAGTCTGGTCGCAGAATCGGCGATAGGTGCCGTGAACACTTGATGACATCACCCAAGAAGCGGACACTCCTGTAGCAGCCCACTTTAACTCGAGGGGCCATCGAGGTAAGACTGATGTCTTGGTAACTGGCCTAATATCATGCTCCTCTGATCACCACAGTCGGCTCACTCTGGAGCACCGTCTGATCGCTCGTTGGGGCTGCCTCCCCCTCGTGGCATCAATGTATCCCTGTCCCTCTGAGGACCCTCCGGCCTCCGACTCCACCCTCCCACCTATGGACCTCTCTTCCTATTTCTTATCTTGGGTCCTCTACTCGTCCATCCCTGCTTTTCATATCCTCTTTGAGTAACCCCCATCTTGCCTTCTTCCTCCTAAACCCCCCCTCTCCTACACCTTTTCTCTTCTGACTATCTTCATGTCCTTTACCTCTTTATCACTATATCACCTCTCCACCTGGACTGTACGTACGATCTCTCTGCCCACCTCTATTGTCCCTCGTCCTTCCTACCACCCCACTGCTGATCTACTCCTAGCTCACCCCTCTCCTCTCTATTAACTTGTAGTCACTACTCATCTATACCTACTATTCCAGTATCCCCCTTATCCTGATGCCCACTTTCATTCCCCCTTTGTTCTATCATTTCCCTACTTCTTTACCTCCTATGGTTCATACCTCTTGCACACCATCCCCTATTGCTCCACTTCTTCCAGACTTTCTCTTTTTCCATTCACTTCTGACCTACCGCCTCTCCCCCTATCCAGTTTTCACATACCTGCTTCTTATCCCTCCTCTCCATACCTCCTCCTCCTCCAATACTTCCCTACCTCCCGATAGACTAACTTCCTCCGGACCACCCCTCTATCGCCCTTCTCATTATACCGGCTTTATTATTCTTCCTCACCGTATCTCTTCCTCCAGTATCCAATCCTTCCTTTCGTTGACCTACCTCTCAACTCGTTCAGTTCGAGGCCATCCATTCTGTAGAGTCCATCTCTCTCACCCACTGCCTAGTTTACTACTTTGTCGTGTCATTCTATTTCTTTCTCTTAACCTCTCGCGTGATCTCTCACTTCCATTGTTGAGTGATTTATATGTATTGCTTGTTGTGTCCCAGGAGTATCCTCGTCTATGCCCCCTTCCCCCCCCCCCTTTTTGGTTTTCCCGATATTTGATCCTTTTTGCCCTCTTTACTGACCTGTCTTTGTCACGTGTTGCTTTCTATACACGTTCTCTGCGCTTTTAGTCATTTAGTCATTCCGACTGGTTTCAGCACGGATTACAGTTTTCCTGCTCCCTGCTCTGAGCTCAGCTAAGTACAATTTATTATACATTTTTCTCTCTCTTTTTCTATTTTATATATTTTGACGCCCATCATACCTCTCATCATGTAAAATTCATTTCTCTCTTTTCTTATTTTTGCATCCTACTTTCCTCGCCCTCCACTTTATCATCTAACATGTAGTAATTGTGCTTCACCGCTTGTTGTCGTTGTCCCTGTATTCTGAAGAAGGCCACAGGCCGAAACGTCAGTATTGTGTTGTGTTCTTTATTTGTAAAGCTGTCACCATACCTTGGAGTGTTTAGCACACCCCACCATTGGCTCCTATTTTTCTTACGCATTATCTTCAAAAGAATTGTTTTTATCAATATCTTTTGGTGTTTTCCAGCTTCCACGTGTATATGTAAGTATTGATAATACATTTGAGTTGAATATTTTATATTTGGTTTTCTTGCATAGCATTTTTAATTTCCATATTTTATGCAGGTTAATAAAATTCGTTGCTGCTTTTGATATCCTGCTTCTGATCTCTCTCTCTCTCTCTCTTTTTGTTTTGTTTCATCTTCTTGATCTATACTACTACCACGACAAATATAGTGGTCTACTCTTTCCAATGCCTGGTTATTGAGATATATATTGCCCTCTGGGGTATTGTTATTTTTCATTATTTTTGTTTTATCCCTGTTGATTTAAAGTCCTACCTTTTCTGCCCAAGATAATTTGGTGTCTGTGATAATTTGCATCTTGTTTATAGTGTCACTTAGGAGTACTATATCATCTGAAAGATCTAGATCTTCCTAGTAATTCTTGTCATGCCATTTAATGTCATTACAACATTTACTCATTATTTAATTAATGAAAATTCCAAATAGCAATGGTGATAGTATACATCATTGTTTGACTCCTGTTTCGATTTGAAACCAATCACCCATTCCTTCATCTGCGCGAACTGTGCAAGTATAGCTGTCATATATGTCTTTTATAATGTTGGTAATTTTCTGCGGTATTCCGTAATGTTTCAGATATTCCACAAAGACAATCTATGTATACTGTCAAACTCTTTCCTTTTTTAAAATCAATGAAATTGCAGATTAATGGTTGTTGATTTTCTGTATGTTCTTCTAGTATTATCCTTTGAGTGCATATTTGAACAAGACAGCTTCTCCCCTTTCTGAATCCTACTTGTTATTCACACATAATATTACCTACAGCATTGTTTTATTCTGTTCAGCATGATTCTACAGAAAACCTTGGAGGCAACTAATACAAGCGCAATTCCTCTCCAGTTATTGCAATCTTTAAGATTGACTTTTTTTAGGTAGTTTGATAATGATCCCTTTCTTCCAATTTGTCAGAACTTTTTCTTCATCCCAAATTTTATTAAATAACTTTCTTAGGTGGAATAAGTTTTGATTATTTAGCACCTCTACAGTTATTTTATCTACGCTTGAGGCTTTATTATAAGTCATGTGTTTCACTGCTAATTCAGTTTATGTTATAGTTATTTCTATTATATTGATGTCTAGATGCGATGTTAGTGCTTCATCTGTTTCAAACTGCATCTGATGACTGGGATGCGGGTGGGTAAGAATATCCTGGAAATGCTCAGTCCATCGGGCTTTTTTGTTATAGATGTTAGTAAAGTGCTATCTTTACCCAGAACAGGTCCGCCATTTGATATAAAGGAAAACAGCTAAATACGCATACATTAAAAAAAAAATCTCTACATACATTTGAAAAAAACAACAATATATATATTTATATATATATTATATATATATATATGTATCATGAGGAAACAGTTCAAACGCACCAACACTCAGTAGAGAGGGACATGTAAATCTACTCATGACAACATGAAACTGCTCACTATTGAAACGTTACACAAGTCAACTTGTGAACTAGTGGTGTGGAGTCAGGAGCCTAATCGTTCAATCTGACTCCTGTATTCATTCTTACTTTCCTACTAACTACAATTATTCATTCACCAACACAGCTCTCACATTCACTTCCCACAACTGTGTGACTGAAAGAATGATTTCAAACAGAAAGGTGCGGACAAAGTTTCTATAGCAACTATGAATCGTTCCGACCACCACGATCGTCACTCTTATAACAGGGACCATCACTACTGTGCCCCAACATAGCCCAGCACACACATCGATGGCTTGTCTAAATAGGCAAGACGATATTTCAGAATTGGACAGGAACTTTCGTATCATGGGCGGTCTCGTTTACAACTAACTCCACAGTGACATTAACAACTTGAAAGGAAGAGATAAACATATTTAGAAGACGGTAATGAGAGTGTCAGTGGCGCATTGGAAGCGCTATGGCTTTGAGAAAATATGAACATGGGTTCAATTGCAGCTTGAAGCTCAGCGGCTGAAAAAAATGGGTACCTGATTCAAGGATTGGGGAAAGTAAATAGCAATGAAGATCCTTCATCTCCAGTTGCTGTGGTTTAGTACGGTTTAATAATTCACTTCCCTGCGGCATTACAATATGTAACTGTACACCATTTACTTTCTAGGAAAGAGCATCGAGTGGGCAGATTTAAATCTCTATAGTGAAGGGAATCGATAATAGAACCGATAAAGAACTCTAGGGGTAGGTTTTGTTAAGAACTACCACGCCTGTGTCAGTTAATGTCAAAGAATAAGAATATATCAGTGTGTTATATTCATGTTTCGATAACGCCCACTTTTTGGGACACAAACCACCCGGGCCGCCAACTCAACAATAAGCAGGAAGCGGGCAGGAAGTCTACAGTTATCACAACAGGAGCGCGCGGTTTTCAATGCACGACCCGGGCTGCATACACAAAACAATACCAGCCTGCTACTTCTCGGGAAATGGGACGGGTGAAGGTTCTTACGTCGGCAACTGTGAACTAGTGACCCATTTTTACTTAACAATTAAGTATGACTTGTTAAGTATAACATAATCTCTCTAGTTTTTTTCACAAGTAAATTATGTGCGTGTGTTGGCATAGTGGATATTACAATCATAAACTACATAGGAGCTGATTAATTAATGATTAACCTACACACTTTTTTTTCAAATCATACATTCTTTCGTTTCCTCGAATACGTCATACATGGATGCAGATTTAAAAACTATGAAGCTAAGTTAACAGCACGAGCACACACGGAGACACGTTATTTGTGTTTAAATATCAATTGAAAATTAACTGTTGGAGATACTAACAACATATGGAGTAAGCCAACATGTAACCAAACTAATTAAAAGTCTCTACATCAAAAGCAGATGCAGTCAGAACAGCGGTGGTTACACATCATATCACTTGGAAGTTAGATCAGGTGTAAGACGGGTGCGTACTATCCCCCCTACTGTCTATTACATTTATGGACTATATATGCATGTTAGCCAACCCATCAGAGACAGAGGAGATCGGCGAGCTTCTACTATTTGCAGACACTAACGCATGGAAAACTAGAAGACTTACAAGAACACTTAAATAGACTTTACAGCACATGCAATAAAATATGACATGAAAATCAACAAATCACAAGTTATGAACATTGCAAAAGAGAAACATATCAATAAAACCATTGACGGCAGACAACTAAAACAAGTAGAGGAATTTAAATACCTAGGAAGTCTGGTGACAAACGACAGTTCACAAACAAGATATATAGATTCAAGATGCAACAAAGCTGGCCAAATCATTGGACAGCTATCTCTACTATTGTCCAACAAGGAAATAACTCTATAACAGCAGCAGAGGCGAATTGAAAAGCAAAAGACCGCAAATTATCTCCCTCAATGCTGAAAGGCAAAAGAGGAAGGAACGAAGAAAAAATATCAGTCACCTGTTATCTTTTGAATGAACATATTTGTTCACATTTAAAATAAACGGAAAAGAAATCCAAGGAGCGTAGGATATAAAGTACTTGATACCCCTATCCTTCTTTCTCCAGCCTATTTTTGTAAACCACTTTCCTTTCTTGTAGCTCTGCCTCTATCTACCAGTCACTTCATCTTAATCGAGGTACCATTTTACTGGTCATCACTCGAAGAGGACCCTTATCTAACCTTCAATTTTTGTTGTTGCTGAAAGTCTAAACTTATACCTAATTAAACATGCATTCTTATCTCATAAAAAAATATCGGATCATCACTTGAGATGTTCAGTTTATGGAACAAGAACACCTGTTGTGACTATCAGGACAATTTTAGAAAAGTGCATAAGTCCGCAAACATCTCATGATAAAAATAAAAGATCATATAATTGACTGGTACAGGACAAAGTTTAATGATGATCATCAATGCCATACAATATTTCTCAATGGTACTAATAATGCTATCAAAGCTTTCATGACTTTTCCCAGGTCAATCCATGCTCAAAATGAGCAGATGATTTAGTCATTCTTTCAATTGAGCAAAGCTTGCTGACTGCATGTTAGCTGTCTACATTGACAAAGCAAGCTTTAAAAACATACAAGTAGATTGAAACATACTTTATATACTAAAATGCTATGTTAAGGAAATATCTCAATTAGAATGTCTTCATACAATATAGGCAACACCACTATCATATAGTGTGATGGCTGGGTGATGAAAATGAACATTGATTAATTCCAGCTTGATGCTCGCTTTAGTCCATTCAAATGACAAAAACAACACAATGGACATCTGGTTCACTGAGTTAGGGATGGTATTAACAGTGATGAAGAACAAATGATCATCAAAGGCTGTGGCTTATTACAGTGAAACTAAATACTCCCCTGAGATAAAGCCTTAAACAGGTCCCTGATATTTTGGGAAAATCAGGTCAGCCTGGAGAGATATCGACCACATCACCCATAAACTGTGCAGTTGGTCAGTGAAAAATATTGCCACTAACACCATATTCCCAACCAAATGTTAAGATGCTGAGGGGAACAAACCCCTACCCTTAACATTTTATGATATAGGATATCCTTTTCTTCACATATACCAAATGTGGCAACAGCACCTTTTACACGTGACATCAGCTGAAACAGGCAGCAATGTTTATATCTCCTGCATGTTAAATATCATGTTCTGATAAGGTGATTAGTAAATAAGCACCAATGAACAGATTCTTAGTATCATATTATAATTAGACGATTATATATATCGTATTATAATTAGACCAATGACCCGCAGCCTTGACCACTAACTCATTTAATTTGTAAGAGTTAATTTGTGTTTACAGCTTTAATGATGAACCCTGGATAAGCAGGAAATCAGCAGACCCCTCTCTATCTGGGTCAAAAAAGACAGCATCTTACAGGCTACTAGAATCAATACAAGTTCCACTTTTTTAAATTTAAAATTAATAAGTCATACTTCTTTTTGAATGTTAATCTATAGCTGCTACATCACAAAAAATACTGGCACCATTTGATCAACCAAATGCAAATAGCCAGTTTGTGATTATATTTACGGTTATTATATAGTGCAATCCATCTGCATGGAACCTGTATGAATATGAACTATTTTACATAAGACTATAAATCATAATTGTTGATGTTAAATATACACTCTCAAAACTAAAGTATTTCTAACTAATATGTGCATTATCATTAAGTTTAATTATGCACCTACTAATTATATATATGATAAAAATTGTGTCTACAAACACTACCTGTACTGTGAATGTTTTCTAAAGTGAAGAACGATTGCTGACCACTGTGCAAGTTTTAGTAAAACCATGCAAGCATTTCAAATTTGAAGATGAAAAATAAAATGTTGAACCTTTTACCAATAACAAGAGACCTACATACTTATATACCAATAAAAATTACTTACATAAAAATGGGGAAGAAGACTAAAGCAGAGAGAACTTATAGAGAGAATAATAAATAGCAATGTATCTGAAGAAACAATAATCACACAAAGTTACAGAATGTTCAAAAGAAAGACTTGTGGGTGGAACTGATCATTACAATCATTAGGTGCAACACATGATAATGATGACAATGATATGTAGTGCTGGAAAAGGGGGGTTGGGGGGGGATATGCAAATTAATGCATAAAAATGCAAATGCTGCAGTAAAGCTAAGTGTGAAGAACTGAAAAAAAAATAAATAGAAAAAATAACATGGTTAAAGCTTTACGTAATAGATGGACAACACAAATTTGAACGACATTTCGATTAAATAGACCTTCAGCAGGAACAAACAAACAACACACATACAGACATGTAAGTGAATAAAACTAATCCTACATAGCTAACTAATAATGAAGCATCCAAAACAAAATAATTAATACTAGTTCAAGAAACAAAAGTTGCTTCCCTGTGTCGTGGACAGTGGCCAGAAGGAAAAAAAACAAATGATTCACAGATACGCAGTGTAATTGTCCCGCCGATGAAACAATGTCCCCTCCTCACATATTGTTAGAACCCTTTACGTGTTGTTGACTCTCTCATCGGCAGGGCAATTACAGTGCATATCCATGAAACGTTTGGTTTTTTTCCTGGCCACGGTCCACGACACAGGGAAGCAATTTTTGTTTCTTGAAATAGTTTTAATTATTTTGTTTTGGATGTTTCATTACTAGTTAGCTATGTAGGATTACTTTTATTTACTTACATATCTGTGTGTGTGTGTGTGTTGTTTGTTTGTTCCTGCTGAAGGCCTATTGAGCCGAAACATCGTTCAAACTCGTAACGCCTATTACGTAAAGCTTTAACCATCCCATTTTTCTATTTATTTTTTTGGTCAATTCTCCTCCGATATGCAGTGACAGAACAAAGGAGCTGTATTTAGGAACTTAAAATATACAATTAATTTCTTTGTTTTATAATACTAAATATCAAAATGGAAACTGTAAATATATATATTTTAAAATATTTATTGTGGATGTGAGAAGTAAAAAGTAAAATAAAAGGAATTTTAGGGATAAATCTGAATGTCTTATTTGACTTAAAAAAACATCTGTAAATGAAAAATAAACATATTTACAATAAACACGTGCTAAAATTGAAATGGTCATTTCTTCAGAAATGGTTGTGTACCACAACTAGAACTGTCATGTCACTTAATTCAGAGAAATGAAAGAGAGAGAGAGCAATCATATAATTCTTTAAAAAGTAAGTGTAAGACACAGGTGAAAATGTAAAAAGAAACAAGGAGCACTCTACAAAGGGTAATTGCAGACAAAGGGTAATTGCAGAATGAGTGAGTGCGCTTGTTACTGAAGTACAAGATATTACAGAGTGTGAAAGGAAGACAGGAAAAATGAGTTTGAAGTATATTTAAATGGAACAGGGAGGTTATATATATGTTTGAAACAGGTTTATCTAGACATGAAATGAAAATAATTTGTTGAAGACCTATGCTAAATGATACATAATTGATGATTATATGAAAAACTATTTGACAAACACATAGCACTGAAATTAAAATACAAACTAATAAATTATTTAACACATTCTTACCATGGGTTTACCACACTGCGGTACGGCTGTTTATTGTAAATATTTAAAAATATGAAATAAGTGAGAAAATAAATTACAATTTATCTAAAGCAAACGGCTTGTTTGGACAAGTTGCTTGAGAAGCCAGAAAAAAGGTTAAATAAGAGAATTACACAGTTTTAGTGGAAATAGAGAAATATCAATAAATTAAAAGCAGCAAAAACAGGCTCCAGGGTTCAATGTGCGGGGTAACTAGAGCCAGTTTTTGTGGCTTGCATTTCAAAATGTGTTGCAGACACAAATATACAAGTGAAATGTGCTTGTTCATACAAGATATATATTTATATAACAGAACAAACATTACCATGTTTAAGGAGGATATAAGAGATGTAAAAGGAGAATTAAAAATAGGAACCAAAATATTCTACAGAAAAACTTGAAACAATTACTTTTTAAAAAATCTCAACTTCAAACCAATAAGTTTGAGAATAAAAATAAAACACACATTTAATAAGGAAGAGGAATACTCACTTTTCATTTTTATAGAAATCTGAAAATAATCCAACACTCTCAAAGTGTTTTCGAAGTCTGATGCTAGTGAATACAGAAGTCTGATGAACTGGATCACTGGCATTATTAGTGCATTCATCCATGTCAAAACGGTCATCATCACTGAAAGGGGAAATGAATTACATAAAATTTCACTTGGATTTATTAATATATATAATAATAATAATAATAATACTAAAACAAACACATAAATAAAGAGACAGAAAGAATGAAAGTAAATTCTCCCATATCTGCTATACATTGAACATGACATGACAGGTTCAAATGACTACTTTCAAGGAATGAACCTCATTATACTAAGGGCAGGCCCACAGGTGCTCAGTCTCTCCCAAAATATTACTTAAGACATTATCATCATCTTTCTTTCAACTCCCTACAGAGCACTGATCTTTAACAAATATTTTCCAATCCACTTTGATCATTTGTACTATTTTTGTTAAGATTATCCCATGCCTTTCCATCATTTTCACCTTTATTTCTATTCAGCAAACATGTTTTTGTTGTTGGTTGCCTCAATCTCCTCCCCCCCTAAGGATTCAAAAGTAGAGCCTGCTGTGAAATCTCTCAGCTGATTTCAGCAGCGTGCATGTTTATCTCTAGTCACTGGATTATCCTCATTGCACACAGAACAACAAATTCATAAGTGCTCAAATCACCTCCTCAGCAAATTCTGCAGTGTTAAACACCTGAGGAATATAAGTCCTCCCCATTCCCACTGTAATTCTCTTGAATTTAAACATCCCTATTGAATCAAGATCAGGCAGTCGCACCAAAGTTGCAGATTAATCATGAACATCGTTGAAATCTTCATCCTGCCAAAACTCCTTATTAAAGTCAGGTATGGGAAACATAGGCAGTATGATAAACAGGAACCGAATATTCTTAAAGCAGAAATAGAATGGGCTTTGAAGCAGAATAAAAAGAACAAAGCAGCTAGTATAGATGGAATAACAACAAAAATGCTACTAGCCTGTAAGGAAACAGCTATAGATTGGCTTACTATAATATTCAACATGGCGTGGGAAGAAAGAAAAGTCCCAGACGATTGACAAAAAGCTATTATTGTCCCATTTTGGAAGAATAAAGGAAGCAAAAGGGAGTGTGAAATGTACAGAGGAATATCCCTATTGAGTCAAGTTGGTAAAATGTATGCTAAAATATTGGAGAGGAGAGTAAGATACATAATAGAACCTCAATTAAGTAACAATCAATTCGGATTCATAAAAGACAAAAGCTGTACTGATGTTATATTTACATTGAGACAACTATGTGAAAAAACAATAGAATATGACAGAAACCTAAGTATAGTGTTTATAAATCAGGAAAAAGCATTTGATTGTGTGGACAGGAACAAACTTTGGCAAACTCTAGAAACCTACAGTGTAGCAGGTAACTACTAAATAATATGATGGCATTATATAAAAACAGTCAAAGTGCTGTTAGAACATCGGAAGGTCTGTCAGAATGGTTTCAGGTTACAACAGGTGTGAGACAAGGATGCGGCCTCTCACCATTATTCTTCATCATATATATGGAAAAAATACATCAGGAAACAACCAACAATAAGGAAAAATCAAATAATAACATAGAGGTAGAAAACTACAACATCAACGAGCTACTATTCTCAGATGACCAATGCCTAATATGAGGATGAAAACCTGCTACAACAGCATATAAAATCTCTAGATAAAAGCTGCACAAACTACAGTATGAAAATTAACAAAGCAAAAACAGAGGCTATGAGAATAAGCAAATTAAGACACCTATTAAACATTAAGATCAAAGATTAAGAAATAAAACAAGTAGAGGAATTCAAGTATTTGGGCACAATGTTCACAGAAGATGGAAAGACAGTGAAATTGACATAAGAATACAAAAAGCAAATGTTGTCACATACCAGCTTTCACCATTGCTAAGACATCCAAACATTTCTATGCCAGCTAAACAACAAATGATAAATAGCATTTTCATACCAACTTTGTGCTATGAAAGTCAAACATGGACCCTTTCTAAATTACAATTAAGAAAGATACATATGAGATGTGATGCTTGAGAAAAGTAACAAACAACACAAGAAGAGATAGAATACTAAATGAAACCATAAGAAAAATGATAGGAACAAAACCCTGCCAAAAATATATAGGACAAGAACAACTTAAATGTTTAGCCACCTGGTCAGAATGAATCCGCACCAATCACCATCAAGGGCGTTCTTCTCGAGAATGCATGGGAAAAGACCAAGAGGAAGACCCAGAAGAAGATGGATAGATGCAGTGACAGAGACATGTAACAACAAAGGAAAATTACTAATTCAGACAGTTCGAGCAGCTCAAGAACGACAAATGATATAAACCACGACACCTTTTAGGTATCAGTGAAATGAGAAAAGAAGAAGAAGAAAGTATAAACAATCTGTCCATTGCAAACCCACATACTCCACAGTGATGTAGTATGCACAACACATGTATGAAATGTGTGTGTACAATATCCAGCGTCATTGTCTGTCTCAACTTTCATACTTAAATTGACCTTGTATATGTACTTCCCACATCACTCTGTTTGTAATTCTATCATATCATTTCCATACTTTTATTCTGCACAGGCATTACTGAGAGTATGTAAACTGATATTTCCTTTAGTTTGCTGGTTATGCATACTTTTGATCTGTCCTATCAGTTGTAAAACAATCTACCAGTAATTAGTTTGAATCCTGTGTCTCAATCTCATAACTGCAACCTCATCAATCACTAGGAATCACTTTGATAATTTATCACATGACACAGACCTCAAAGTATCTTTCCTGTCAAGTTCTAATGTTTCTATTAAGAGTGCCCTCAAAGCAGGCTTTAACAACATGTTTAATAGTGAGTATCAGAAGTGTATGATAAGTGAATGAGGGTTCAGTCACAAAAAAATTGAGGGTTCAGTAGCAACTTAACTGAGGGTTCAGTAACAACCAAACTGAGGGTTCAGTAACAACCTAACTGAGGGTTCAGTAGCAACCTCACTGAAGGTTTTGTAGCAACCTAACTGAGAGTTCAGTAACAACCTAACTGAGGGTTCAGTAACAACCTGAGGATTCAGTAACAACCTAACTGAGGATTCTGTGGTAACCAAAGTGAGGATTCAGTAACAACCTAACTGAGGGTTCAGTAACAACCTGAGGGTTCAGTAACAACCTAACTGAGAGTTCGATAATAACCTAACTCTTTCCAGTCATTATAGCTTAAAAATGAATGAGTACCTGGTTCAGTGAGTTATGGGAAGGTAACAGCAAGAAAAATCATTGGCACCTCTAATATCTAAATGATTTTACCTACTACAGTGAAGTTGAATACTTTATTTCTTATATTATGTTGCAGGAGATCCTTTATCTTTTCCTACTGTTCACTATTATTTGTTCTTTCCGGTGTATTATATACATATTCATTCATGGTCAACACCAAGAGGTATTTTATTCTCAATGGTAAACAATTAATCTCTTCACGTTAGTAAGACATCTTCAATCTGATGTTGATATTGTTCCAAAATATTTAAAACAATCTACTTGTCTAAGCTTTAAACCATTATCATATCCTATATATACATTGCATTTTGGTAAAATAATCTATTTCCATACTGTTATTTCAGGCATGTGTTTTGTGTGTCCTTTTACTTCTTAGCGTTCACATTTTTTAAGTAGGCATGGATGTATTATGTCGCTTATTTACAGCAAAGCCACAATATCTGTGCCAACATCCTCAGCATGGATAGATTTGCTTAACAATTACCAACTTTTGACTACCAGGGATTCTTTAACATGCGTAAGTTCATCAGGGACCTCATGTTTTAAGCCATTTTTCCAAGAGGCTAAACATCGAATCTCACTACCCTGGCAACAGGGGAAGGTAAAGCCATGAGGAAACCACAGATTCAAAGTAAAAAATTCCCAGGGCCTGTGGTGGGATTCGAACATGGGACCTTCAAGTCCAGAGACCAACATTTTAACTCTAGATACCACAAAGATCTCATCTTTTGTGTATCAAATGATGTTTTCACTGTATAATGAGAAGAGGTCAGGCGATAGGACACATTGCTGTAGTAGGTCCCTTTTTATATTCTTGTATTCTCTCAGTAGGATTCAGCCTTAACAGCAAAAAGACAGAATTAATGGTAACAAAGAAAAAGACGTCACCGCAAAGCACAAAAAAAAACAAATGGAATAATATTCCAACAACAGGTAAATGAATTTAAATATATGGAACAATGTTAATCTCAGATGGTAGATGTACAACAGAGGTGAGATGTAGATTGGCGCAGGCATGAGCTGCTTTCCAAAAAATGAGGAAGATATTGTGTAATCCATTTTTGACAATAGAAACAAGAAAAAGAGTTCTTAAATGTTATATAGAGCTAGTCATAAAATATGGATGTGAATCATGGACAATAGGACAACAGACAAG